>OU015746.1:42101892-42154842 GCA_907169655.1 Acomys percivali
CCCCCACCCCAATGTGGCTCTGAACAGTGAAGCACACAAGGCCAGTGGCTACTGGAAAACACCCAACAATGAGGAAAGCAACCAGCCATAGAATGAAGTCAACGCTGACGTCAGTAGAACAGCCTGGAAAAAGCCTAGATCTCAGAAACATCACTGAAGGGCTGGGGCCCAAACTTACCCGCCGGTGTTATTTTCTGTGAAAGGAACTAAGTGATCTTGTAGTCTAAGGCTCTCTGTGCAACTGACACAACAAGACTAGGGAAGTCTGAACACACAGAACCTTGGAGAAGGGGATTTGAAAGAGTCAGCCAAAGATTGGGTACCATGGTGAGAAAAAGAGTGATTCAGAATTGGTTCCCAGCAAGACATGGCTGCTTGTACCTGTCATCTATCCAGCCCTTGGGAGGCAGGATGACTAGAATTCAAAGTCATCACTGGCTACATTTGGAGTTGGAGACCAGCTTGGGCTACAGGAAACCATAAAGCTCCATCTTTTATTTATACTCTGTCTTAAAACAACAACAACAACAACAACTTGAGTGTCTGGACATTTGGCTTGAGTGCTGCCATTTTTTCTTCATTTATTTATTATGTATACCATGTTCTGCCTGCATGTACACCTGCACTCCAGAAGAGGGCACCAGATCTCTTATAGATTGTTGTGAGCCACCATGTGGTTGCTGGGAATTGAACTCAGGACCTCTGGAAGAGCAAGCAGTGCTCTTAACCTCTGAGCCATCTCTCCAGCCTCTGAGTGCTGCCATTGCTAAAACAGGCAGGCTAGAGTTTGTGACACTAACGGCTGCATTGGGTTTAAGAACTCTGTTGGGAGTCATCGATTTGGACACAGCTGGGAAGTAGTTGCTCAGCTCTGCTCAGCTCTGAAGCTGAAGGCTCTCCTAGGCTGAATAGTGTCTGCCTAAAATACATGTCCATCCTGGACCTCAAAATATGACCTGGCTGGAGAATAGTGTCTTTGGAGATAAGATAATGGAAATTAAGTTGAGGTTATCCTGAATTAATGTTTTTGTTTTTTTTTAATGTCAAATTTTGCTCAAACATGGTTGTGCAAATTCCAACACTGAGCCAGGCATGGTGGTGTACACCTTTAATCCCAGCACACGGGAGGCAGAGGCAGGCAAGGATCACTGTGAGTTCAAGGCCAGTCTGGTTTACAAAGTGAGTCCAGGGCAGCCAAGGCTACACAGAGAAACCATATCTTGGAAAAAAAAAAAAAAACTAAAAGGCATGTGAGGGCTGGAGAGATTGTTCAACGGTTAAGAGCACTTATGGTTCTTCCCAGAAACATGCAGGGCAGTTCATAACTGCCTATTATTACTCTAGCTCCAGGGAATCTGATACCTCTGGCCTCCTTGGGCACCTGCTCATGTGAACATACCTAGACATTGACACACCTATTCACATAATTCAAAATAGTGTCTTAGTGCACAGCATAAAATGCATCCTTGTTTTTCAGTGTACTTATTTTTATGTGTATGAATATTTTGTTGACATATGCGTCTGTGTACCACCTGTGCACCTGGTTTCTGAGGAGGCCAAAGAAAATGTAGGATCCCACAGAGGTAAGAGTTACAGGTTGGAGCTGGAGAGATGGCTCAGTGGTTAAGAGCACTGTCTGCTCTCCCAGAGGTCCTGAGTTCAGTTCCTGGCAACCACATGTCAGCTGACAGCTGTCGGTAGTAGTTCCAGGAGACATGGATGCAGGCAAAGCACCAATGCCCATAAAATAAAAATAAATAATTAAAAAAAAGAGTTACAGGTGGTTGTGAGCTGCCTGGCATGGGTGCTGAGAACTGAACTTTGCTGAGCCATCTTTCCAGCCTCTCAAATTAATCTATAAAAAATTAAAAAAAAAAATATATATATATATATATATTTGGTGGGGAGGAGCTTCTGGGCACTGGCTGTGCAGCAGCATAAGAAACTTTTGCCTCAAAATAAAATAAAATAAAATAAAATAAACTTCTGCCTCCTGGAAAATGGGTGTTTTCCAAAGAGACAATGCTTGACCTGATAAGTTTGAGCATATAGAACATTCTAGTAAATGTAATTAAGGAAGATGGTGAAACAGAACTGGTGAAGAAGTAGGCATTTTGTTTGGTTTTGGTTTTTCAACACAGACTTTCTCTGGACAGTCTTAGCTCTCCTGGAACTTACTCTGTAGCCCAGGCTGGCCCCCATCCTAGAGATCACCTGCCTCTGCCTCCAAAGTGCTGGGACGAAAGGCATGTGCCACTTCCATCTGGCTTGTTCTTGATTTTGAGACACGGTGTCACATAACCTAGGCTGGCCTCAACCTCTGGATCCTCCTGCCTCTACTTCAGCCAGTGTTGGGATTTGTTGTTGTTTTTTGTTTGTTTGGTTGTTTGGTTTGGTTTGATTTGGTTTTTTGAGACAGGGTTTCTCTGTGTAGCCTTGGCTGTCCTGGACTCACTTTGTAGACAAGGCTGGCCTCGAACTCACAGTGATCGCCTGCCTCTGCCTCCCGAGTGCTGGGATTAAAGGCATGTGCCACCACGCCCGGCTCAGTGTTGGAATTTGTACAACCATGTTTGACCAGAATTAGACATTAAAAAAATATAGAGAGCCGGGCGTGGTGGCGCACGCCTTTAATCCCAGCACTCGGGCGGCAGAGGCAGGCGAATTGCTGTGTGTTCGAGGCCAGCCTGGTCTACAAAGCGAGTCCAGGACAGCCAAGGCTACATAGAGAAACCCTGTCTCAAAAAACAAAAAACAAAAACAACAACAACAACAAACAACAATATATATATATATATATGTGGACACACAATAATTTTACATATTTATGAGATAAAAAATATTTTTGTTTCCTTGGGATAATATCTCACTACACATGTAGCCCAGGCTGGCCTCAAACTCATGACCAACCTTCTCCATGTAGCCTTGGCTACATGAGACTCTGTCTCCAAATAAAAAACGAATAAAAGGAGCCAGATATGGCGGTACATTGTTTTACACGTCCATGGGCCTATCCTTTTCTCTAAGAAAAACCTCCCCAAGCCAGGCGTGGTGGCACACGCCTTTGATCCCAGCACACGGGAAGCAGAGGCAGGAGGATCTCTGTGAGTTTGAGACCAGCCTGGTCTACAATACAAGCCCAGGACAGCCAAGTCTACACAGAGAAACCCTGCCTCAAAAAAAAAAAAAAAAGAAAAGAAAGAAAGAAAAAAGAAAAATCTCCCCAAACAAAATAAAAACATCAGCAAAACTCAAAATACAGGTGCTCAGCAGCTAAAAGCACATACTGCTCTTGTTGAGGACCTGAGTCCTGCCCTCAGCATCCATGTCAACTGGCTCACAATTGTCTGTAGCTTCAGCCCTAGGGAACCTGATGTCCTATTCTGGCCTGCATGGCCACCAGCATGCATGTGTGCCTGCACAGGCAGTTAAAACACACCCTGGGGCCTGGAGAGAGAGCTCAGTGATTAAGAGTACTCACTACTCTTGTGAAATACTTGGGTTTGGTTCCCAGCAAACACATGGTGGATCACAACCATCTGTAAATCTTTTAAAGATTTGTTCATTTATTTGATGTATGTAAGTGCCATATCTACATGTACACTTGCAGGCCAGAAGAGGACATCAGATCACATTACAGATGGCTATGATCCACCATGTGGTTGCTGGGAATTGAATTCAGGACCTCTGAGGAGCAGTCAATGCTCTTAACCTCTGAGCCATCTCTCCAGCCCCAGCCCCAGAATAAATCTTTTTAAAGAATGTGTGGGTGAGCGGGGCGTGGTGGCGCACGCCTATAATGCCAGCACTTGGGAGGCAGAGGCAGGCGGATCACTGTGAGTTCGAGGCCAGCCTGGTCTACAAAGTGAGTCCAGGACAGCCAAGGCTACATAGGGAGACCCTGTCTCGGGGAAAAAAAAAAAAAAAGGAATGTGTGGGTGAGATGGTTCATCAGAGAAAGGCAGTTATCACCAAGTGCGACAACTTGAATTGGTCCCCAGGACACACAAGGTGGAAGAAGAAAAACAACTCCTACAAATTGTCCTCTGACCTCCACAGGTATGCTGCGGTACACATAGACCCGCAAACGCATATACACATATATACATACACATGAGATGGAGCGGGGTGGGGGTGGGGGGAGTTGGATGTAATTTTGAAAACATGGTAAGTTTGAGACCTCTTCACAATTAGGTACTTATTGTTGACTTATTGAAACTTATTGTACTTATTGAAACTTAACTGGGTGTACAGTGTTTTCCCTCTCCACTCGGGCAGCCATGAGGAAGGTGCGATCTACCACAGCTGGTCAGGAGTAGAGCGGGCTGTATCATCAGGAGGACATGTTCTGCCTAGACACTCGTTCTTGGGTCTGTTTTAGGGGTTCTATCGGAAGGAGATGGCTCGGTCTGCAGAGCTGAAAATTCTGTGAAGCTGCACTGAGCTGAAGCGCTCACAAGCCTGCCTCAAATGGAAGAAGCTGGCCTTGGAGTTCTCTGGCCGATATACATCTCTCTCTCTCTCTCTCTCTCTCTCTCTCTCTCTCTGTCTCTCTCTGTCTCCCTGGAAGCAAAGGATGCTCTCAGAAGGTTCAGATGTCTCCCAAGTTCTCTGCCACCCCTTAGTGTTTTCAGCCTTTTCAGAATCAGCCAGGAGGTCCCAGACAACAAAATCAGACAGATATGGTAGTGTTGTCCCTTGAGATACTATCTCACTATACATGTAGTTTATAGAGGTTTAAAGAGACAGAAAAGGACAGGGGAGGAAAGGCCCCTCCAGAGCAGGCCCTTGTGGGGGAGGTAGGAGCTGGCTGAATGCTGACAGGGCCCTCGCTTTGTACCTTTCCTGCTGTATCCAGCAGAAATGATGCTCAGCTGCCTGCCTACCCCCATTGTCCACCCCACAATGTGCTGAGTCCACGGCCTCACTCCCCTACCCCCCCCCCACCCCGCCCCAGAGGCAAGGCCAGGGGGACAAGCCACCCATAAAATTCAGTTGAGCACCAAGCATCCCTGGTACGTCGCCAAAGTATCGAGAAATTCACATTTTAAACTGCCCAGATTACGCTTTGGAAGGGGAGGGTTGTCATATTCCCCCATGTCCCCTAGAGCTACACCTACTAGCTCATGTCACACACACAGTTATCCTGTTTGTTTGTGCAATGCGTGTGTGGACTAAGAAAATGTTTCCCAAACCATGTCTCTGATAGGCCTGCAGAAAAGTAGGCTGACAAGGGCTGAGGATGGATTATGCTCAAGTCTCTTGGATTATATCATACTTGTGCACCTAAGTGTGCGTGCACACACACACACACACACACACACACACACACACACACACACGAGGTAGGGTGCTGATAAAATGGACCAAAAATAATAAACGACTGAAAAATGAGAGCTGAATAAATGTGGTCCCTCCCAACTCAAAGAGAACACTTATCTGACATTTTCCCCCTAGAGTCTGTTGCCTCCTTCTGCCATATCCATGAGACCCTAGTCTAAGATGGTATCCTGTTTGGCACAATTAATGAAGCAGTTACCATATGCTGAGGTCTGAGTACCTAGCACTATTGTGCCACCTCAACTTCCTTATCTGATGGTTGTGTGGGCGAGCCAGCGGTGATCATCCAATCCCAGGCACCAGAACAGAGAGAAAAACCACGCACTTTGTGGTCAGATAGACATGGGTTGGATTCTGCTAGGTTTCTTGGCTTACAATCTAGCCTTCCCCTTCCTCAATTTACTCATCTGTAAGAAGATTGCAGCACGGGGCTGTCCTGAGGATCTGAAAAGAACTGTCAGACTCATGGTTCTATATTCTACAGTCACTAAGGATAAACAGAACCTCATGAAACCCAGTCATACACTGGTTGCTCCCTTCGTTTCTACTCCTAGGGTAGCCCTTGCTCAAACTTCCCGGAAAAGAGACAGGACCAGGAGCTGGGGCTTTGAGGTCTTGTCCAATGTAGGACAGGCAAAGCAGGGACTCAGACAACAAAGGAGGAGGAGGAATGTTCCACACCTTTGGGAAGAGTCATGTAAAGAGGCTGGAGACACGGCTCAGGGCTAAAGTGCTGGTCTAACATGTGCATGCCCTGGGCCTGATTCCCAGTGCTATAAAAGAAACAACAGTCCCTCGAGCTCCCAAATTAGGTTATCATTTTGAAAGTTTGGTAATTAGCACACTTCACACTTCTCAAGTTTCTGGGACATAAGGTGTCAAAAGAAAATGCTGTGTGGGGTTGGGGTGGGGCGGCAGCTTAGGCTCCCTGTGCCTCCAGGAATGCCTGATGGATGATGGGTCATTGGTTTGCATGCTCACTGATCCACACACAGCCTCCCATGCAATGCTTTTGTGCATGTGTTGGGCTTTTCAATCAATCATAAAAGCCTCCATTTCCCCCTCTAAAGTGAAAAATTAGCTAAATCAGTCTTTATTGAACCAACAATTCACTGGATCTTGAGAGTAAAAAAAAAAAAAAAAATCAGAAAGAACCCAGGCAGGGTGCTATGGTGGGGTGAGTGGGCTGTGCACAGCAGGCTGCTTATGACAGTTGAACTGCCACGTTTTCATCTGTGCCTCTTCCAGAGTCACAAAACACATTCATTTTCTCAAAATGGACTTACCAAGGTAAACAGAAGAAGCAGATAATCAAGTGGTTATTTATTTTCAAAAATAGCTGTTTTGGCCAGGCGGTGGTGGCACACACTTTTAATCCCAGCACTTGGGAGGCAGAGGCCAGGGGATTCGAGGCCAGCCTGGTCTACAAAACTAGTCCAGGACAGTCAAGGCTACGTGGAGAAATCCTGTCTTGAAAAACCAAAAACCAAAACAAAGAAAAAAAAAAACAAAAACAAAAAAACAAAAACAAAAACAAAAAACAAAACAAAAAAACCCAAACCAAACCAAACCCCTGTTTTAATAGAAAATGGTTTTTTGTTTTGTTCTGTTTGTTTGTTTTTCAAGGCAGGGTTTCTCTGTGTAGCCCTGGGTATCCTCAGTGTCCAGGGTGTCCTGGAACTCATTCTGTAGACCAGGCTGACCTGACCATAAATTCACAGAGATCCACCTGCCTCTGCCTAGGACTAAAGGTCACCACTGCCCAGCTAACAGAAAATGTATTCTTGTCTGGTGGCGCACATCTTTAATCCCAGCACTCAGGGAGGCAGAAGCAGGTGGATCTCTGTGAGTTTGAAGCCAGCCTGGTCTACAAAGTGAGTCCAGGACAGCCAAGGCTACACCTACATAGAAAAACCCCACCTCGACTCCCCCCCAAATAAACAAATAACAAAAGAAAATGTATTCTTGTTACTTAAAGTACAACGACTACGGAAAAATATATTGTGAAAAAAATTTGTCCCAAACCAAGATCCTTTTTCTGGAACCCAGTTTCTAGAGAAAGTTCTACAAGGTGGGGCTGTCTAAGCCAGTCCAGGAATTAGGGAATAAAAGAATGCTTCCCTAAAATGGCAGTTTGGAAGGGAGAAAAAGAAGTAAGAAAGAAAAAGAGGAGCAAGATGGCTCCTGGTAAAGGTGCTTGCTGCCAAGTCCCACCCCTGGAACTTACATGGTGGAAGGAAAGAACTGACTCCCGAGATGTCCTCTGACCTCATCATGAGCATCACACACACACACACACACACACACACATCACAAATAATGTAATAAAAGCATTTTTTAAAAATGTTTAGAAAAGATACTGCTTAGCAGTTAAGAGCACTGGCTGCTCTTTTGGAGAACCCGTTTGAACCCCAGCATCCACATGGCAACTCACAACCTTCATTCAAGCCCCAGGAGATCCAGTGCCCCCTTGTGGCCTCCAGAGGCACCAGGTATGAACGTAGTGCACAGACAGACAAACATGCAGGTAAAAACACACATGAACTTTAAAGAAGAAAGGAAGGGGCGGGGCTAGAGAGTTAAGAGCACTGCCTCTTCTTCCAGAGGTCCTGAGTTCAATTCCCAGCAACCACATGGTGGCTCACAACCATCTATAAGGAGATCTGGTGCCCTCTTCTGGCCTGCAGGTGTACATGCGGGCAGAATACTGTATAAATAACAAATCTTATTTTTTAAAAAAGGAAGGAAGGAAAAGTAAAAAGGCTGAGCACATGCCTGTTAATTCCATCATTCTGGAGGCTAAGCAGGAGAATTGCCTTGACTTGGAGGTCAGCCTAGGCTGCAGTGTAAAGCAAAACCCAGAGTAAGAGAGTTGTTCCCAAGCTGAATGGCTTAGGTTTGACCCCTAGAACCTGAGTGGTAGAAAGAGAACCAACGCCTGAAAGTTGACATCTGACTTTTGCATGCGTGCAAGCTCAATGTTTGCAGGAGTATTCACACACGTGCATGCGCACACACACACACACACACACACACACACACACACACACGTGCATGCACACACACACAAGTAAACATACACACAGCGATAAATAATAGCAAAAATCAGGGTAAGGTTCAGGTCTACACGTTAATTGTAATTAAGCTCAGTTCCTATACAGCTGGGTTTTGGTTGGTTGGTTGGTTGGTTGGTTTTTTGAGACAGGGTCTCTCTGTGTAGCCTTGGCTGTCCTGGACTCCCTTTGTAGACCAGGCTGGCCTCGACCTCACAGCGATCCGCCTGCCTCTGCCTCCCGAGTGCTCGGATTAAAGACGTGCGCCACCACCGCCCAGCTTACTTTTTTTTCCCCCCTTGGAGACATCTCACTATATACATAGCCTGGGCTGTTCTGGAACTCATTGTATAAACCAAGCTGGCCTTGGAATAATAGAGATCCACCTGCCTCTGCTTCCTGAGGGCTGGGATTAAAGGCAGGTGTGCCCTACCCCGCCCAGGCTTTACTTTCACATTTAAGCAAGTGTGTGTGTGTGTGTGTGCGTGTGCGCGCGCGCGCGCGCGCGAGCACGAGCACGCACACATGTTCAATTTTGATGTGTTTGTTTGGTAGAACCTCTCAAGACTTTAGGAAGGTCCTAGACCGAATAATATAGGGACAAAGATTCACTTCAGAGCACTTCTATCCTCAGCTCCCAGCTGCTCTGAGAAGACCTCTCTAGGCAGCCAGCCCTGTGCAACAGTGGGGCCTCTGCACTTCTGTATCCCCAAACAAAGCTCTGAGGGACGCCTCCCCCCCCCCATAGGCTGAGCCACTAAAGCTCTGGGGATCAGGAGAAACAAAGAGAGGGAGGAAAAAAAGAGTGCTGACAGAGTCACTGACCATCAGCTGCAGGGCTATAAAGAGAGGGCTCATCGAGGAGGCTGCACCAGATGGAGAGCCAGACTGTGCAGCGGGAGCTGGGTGAGTAAGGCCTTGACGGTCCCTCTACCTTTCCTTTCCTTACAAGAGACAAATGCAGAGGGAGAGCCGGTTGTCTCCTGCCTAGAGGTTAGAACCTTCGAAGGTAGCAAAAATGGGGGACTTTGGCTTGGGGACAGCTTTGTTTACTACCTTAGGGAGTCACCTATGGCAACCGCACCCTTGGAAATCAAGGCTGGGAGCCAGCAGGTTACTGGGCATAGTGGGGGTGTGGCAGGCAAGGAATGCTGCTTATTTGAAGACTCCACATAGAGACTAATACCAGAATTTTCATGCATTAGTTCCTGGGCTGGACGCCAGGGTAGAATCCTAAAGGCTGGTTCTTAGTCTAGATACCTGATATATACCTGCCTGTCTTCTTTCTCCCCTCCCTCCCCTTCCCCCAACCTTCTCCTCAGCATACTGCCAATGATGACTAACCTCTATGGCCATTGGTCCTCATTCATAAAATGAAGTGGTGATGGTATTTGGCTTATGAGAACTAGATATATTAATGCATGCAAGTAAAGTGGGGTCTGACAGAGTGAGCCCTTGTTTTTGTTTGTTTGATTGGTTGGCTGGGTTTTTTTGTTTGTTTTGTTGTTTCGAGACAGGGTCTCACTGTGTAACCCTGGCTGTCCTGGAATTCACTCTGTAGACCAGAATGGCCTCGAACTCACAGATATATACATACCTACTTCTGCCTCCCAAGTGCTAGGATTAAAGGTGTTCACTAACACACCCAGCCCAAGACATTATATTTGTATAATTACTATTTTTTCATTTCGCACACATATACACACAGTGCTAGGGATTGAATTGTTGGTCAAGCACTCTAGCACCAAACTATATCTGTAGCTTCAGCACCCTAACCTCATTCGTTAAGACTATTCTCACTGTGTAGCTCTAGGTAGCCTGGAACTCATAGCCCTTACTTTTTTTTTTTTTTTTTTTAAGATTTATTTAGCCAGGCATGGTGGTGCACACCTTTAATCCCAGCACTCAGGAGACAGAGGCAGGTGGATCACTGTGAGTTCGAGGCCAGCCTGGTCTACAAAATGAGTCCAGGACTGCCAAGGCTACACAGAGAGACCCTGTCTCAAAAAAAAAAAAAACCAAAAAAAAAAAAAAAGATTTATTTATTTATTATTATGTATACAGTGCTCTGCCTGCATGTACACCTGCAGGCCAGAAGAGGGCATCAGATCACATTATAGATGGTTGTGAGCCACCATGTGGTTGCTGGGAATTGAACTCAGGACCTTTGGAGGAGCAGTCAGTGCTCTTAACCTCTGAGCCATCTCTCCAGCCTCAGAGCCCTTACTTTTACATTTAAGACAGAGTCTTGCTAAGTTGTCCAAGTAGGTCTTGAGCTTGCAATCCTCCTACCTACTACTATAAGTAGCAGGCATTGAATGCCTGCACCAGCGAGCCTGGCTTCAGTAAGTCTTTTTTAAAACTGCTCTATGCCCCATCTCACCACAGCGTTGGCGTGATGCTGCGTCGGCCATGCAGGAATTGCCATCCTTTGCTATTGAGCTGCTTGCTCACCCAGTATGTAGCCAATAGTGACGTAGATGAGTTCTGAGTTGAGTACTGAAAAGCAAGGGAGAAGTCAAAATCTGCAGCCTGGAAAAACCAGAAGAGTCTTGGAGGCAGCAAGGTCAAAACAGCTAGGTCTAGATCTAGGAAACAGAGAAAGAAGGGTTGTCGGCATGGACACGCAGAGCAATGGGTCAATTTGGGTGCTGGGAAGACCATGAAGGATCTGAGCACAGGCGGGACTTCTGGCCGTACTGCCTGAATGACTAGAGACATGAGGAAATCTAGACAGTTGTAAAGGAGTTGATACTGTGAGACTCGAGCAGTGTTTTATGAAGCAAGCAAGAGGACAGATGGTACACTTATCAAGAATACCAAATGCCAGCCGTGTGTGGTGGTGCACACCTTTCATCCCAGCACTCAAGGAGGCAGAGGCAGGCGGATCGCTGTGAGTTCGAGGTCAGCCTGGACTACAAAAGAGTCTAGGACAGGCAAGGCTACAGAGAGAACTTGTCTTGAAAAAACAAAAGAAAAAAGTACTAAATGCCTTTGCAGTCCTCCGTCTGCATTACTTTTCTAGTTTTTACAGTGACTGCATGTAAAAGTCTTGTCCATAGGAAACCTAAGATTTGGGTAGCAGTAGCAGAGCCAGTATCCCAATCAAAATCTGGGACTTCAAGCCTCTTTTCCTTTTTTTTCTGTACCTTCTTATCTCATTACCCCCTTGCTGAAAGCCACAGCACTGATGTGTGTTCTATCTTCCAGAAACTCTTCCAACCACCAAGATGGCTCAGACCAACCCTATGCCAGGGGCCTTGGGGCCATGGAAGGTAAGCTGAACCAATCACATGGAAAATGGAAGGATCCAATAGGGCAAAGCTGAGGTGCTGTCACAAGGCTGTACTTATTTTTGAGACAGTGCCCAGTCCCCCCACCCCCAGCCAAAAATAAAAATAAAAACAAAATGCTGTTCTGTAGGAGGAATACCTAGAAACAGCTGGTGATGACGCACACCTTTAATCCCAGCACTCGGTAGGCAGAGGCAGGCAGATCGCTGCGAGTGCAAGGCCAGCCTGGTCTAGAAAGTGAGTCCAGGACAACCAGAGCTACACAGAGAAACCCTGTCTCAAAAAACCAACCAAACAAAACAACAACAAACTAGATACAGTTGTAAGAAGGCTCTCCTTTTGGATCCACAATGGGTGGGAGATATTTGCTTCCTAGGTCAATTCTAATTTGCCACTGGGTCGTAAGTAACCCACAAGGTCCAGGCCTCCTTACTCAATCTGAGGTTGGAGTTAGCCATGAGCTGAAGTAGCAGTTCCCAGTGTCTCTCTGACACTTAATCTTTTCCTCATTGGACAACTCTGAGACAAGCTCACAGTTTCAGGAGCTAGCCAAGTCAGAAACCAAATTCTAGTTGAAAAGATGGCTTATCACAACCCTCCCTTTATACTTAAAAAGCAAAGAAATGACCCACAGCGTGCTTTTAGCAGTCCCAGAATCCTGACTTCTGGGTCACATGGGTGCAGGACATAAGAGTTCACAAGGCCCTGGTCTATTGATTGAGCTCTCTATTGTCCCTGGAACACCATTCCTATCATAAACTTAGCCAAAACATGCTAATGTCACTGAGAAGTGATACAATTTAAACCCCCTTTTTACCCTGTCTATACTGGAAGAGACTTTTATCGGGCATCCTGGGCTATAGCTAGTGATGAAAACCACAGGATAAATACAAGCTCTTAATTTGCATCCCTATTCTTACTGCTGTACCTTGTTCCTTAAATCCCATTTCAGATAACCATCTATGACCAGGAGAACTTCCAGGGCAAGAGGATGGAGTTCACCAGTTCCTGCCCAAATGTCTCTGAGCGTAGTTTTGATAATGTCCGGTCCCTCAAGGTGGAGTGTGGCGCGTGAGTATGGGTACCAACAGAACTTCAGGCCCTTTTCAGGTCTCTTTAGACATGGTGCCATATGAGGATCTAGGAAGATGTTCTCCAGATGCTAATCACTTCCTAGAGAGAGGTGTCTCATTTTCTAATGGAAATTACTACATGCCTGACTAAGTAACTCAAAGCTAGGGATGATGTTCATGTCTTGGTAGTAGACTTGGAGCAGGGCATGAGAGCAATGGAACGTGTGCTTTTGAAACCCATAGGCCACCTTCTGATTCCTTTACAACAGGCATAGAAGCTCGTTTTTCTTGCCCATATAAAATAGGGAGAGGGGAAAATATATATTTATTTGTGATACTTTTTTTTGTTTTTGTTATTTATTTATTTATTTATTTATTTATTTATTTATTTATTTATTTATTTATTGCTCTACGTGGCCTTGTCTGTCCTGAAACTCTCTTTACACCAGGCTGGCCTTGAACTCATAGATCCTCCTGCTTCTGCCTCCCGAGTGCTTGTCTTAAAGGAGTGCACCACCACTACTCTATTAAAAGGAACAAAATCTGAAGGATCCCAACACATTAGTTCTCAGTGCTCCAGAAATTTCTTGTTGACAGTCAATCTTGGTGAGATTATCTGGCTTTTGTCTGATTCCTGGCAGGCTGGCCCAGCCATGAGCCCACACTAGTGCCTTTGTTGGCTTATTCAGAAGTGGCTTTGCCTGTGATCAAGCTTCCACAAGCTGCTCTGTACTAACTCTTTAAGATAGGCAAACAGCTTCAATAAATTAAGATTCGGTTGTTAACCATCTAGTTAGAATACTCCATTAAGAAGGTAGAGGTAGCCAGATGTGGTGGCGCACGCCTTTAATCCCAGCACACAAACAAACAAAAACCCAAATATATAAATAAGCAAAGAAAGAAAGAGCTTAAGACTGTGAAGAAAGCCAAGCGTGGTGGCACAGGCCTTTTTAATCCCAGCACTCGGGAGGCAGAGGCAGGTGGATCTCTGTGAGTTCGAGGCCACCTGGTCTACAAAGTGAGTCCAGGACAGCCAGGGCTACACAGAGAAACCTTGTCTTAGGGGTGGGTGCGGGAGAGAAGGTAGAGGTATGAACAGCAAGAGGAAGAACCTTCAAAGTAACAGAAGGGTCACTAAAATGAAAATAGAACTTTGTCAAAACACACTGCTAGGGCAGGAGAATCCTCAGCAAGCAATTTCAAAATGCATTTACAAACCTGTTAGATAAAGTCATGAGTGATTGGCTTGATATTTTATCCCACTATAAACTCATCCAAAGCAAAAGAGACCTTCTTCCTAAGGCAATATAGGTTTTGAGCACCACGAACAACCACTTCCTATCGTTGGCAGCTGGATTGGCTATGAGCACACCAGCTTCTGTGGGCAACAGTTTATCCTGGAGAGAGGAGAATACCCTCGATGGGATGCCTGGAGCGGGAGCAATGCCTACCATATTGAACGCCTCATGTCCTTCCGCCCCATCTGCTCCGCTGTGAGTCTGAAATTTCCACTTTTTTTTGCATGGGGGGGGGTAATGAAGGATGAGGTCAGAATGATAATCATGTTGCTTCTATCAATTATATTGAATGTAATAGTGAGGATGAAAGTAAAGAATAACTTGAGCACACCTGTAATCCCAGCACTTGGCAGGCAGAGGCAAGTAGATCTCTGAGTTTGAGGCCAGTCTACTCTACAAAGTGAGTCTAGGACAGCAAGGGCTATGCTATTACACAAAATATAAAAAAATAAAAAATGCTCCTGATATTAGGAGTGACACTTGCCTGAGCTAGAAACGTACCAAATTGTCTATCTTTTTTTTTTTTTTTTTTTTCTTTTTCGAGACAGGGTTTCTCTGTGTAGCTTGGCTGTCCTGGACCCGCTTTGTAGACCAGGCTGGCCTCGAACTCACAGCGATCCACCTGCCTCTGCCTCCCAAGTGCTGGCATTATAGGCGTGCGCCACCATGCCCGGCTTATGTATTTCATGTATTTTATGTACTGGGCATAATTAGGTGTCTTAATTTGTTGAGATCTTTCTGAGATTAGATTCTCACAGTACCTAAACAAACAAAACCAAAAAGGCTATGTATTCTTTTTTTTTCAACTGAGTCATTGTCTTCCATCATAAATGTTGTTTGTACATATTATATCTTTAATTTAGATTAAATAGAATTACAGATTTTTCTTTTTATCAAGACAGTTTTAGTGGGGTTGTAGAGATGGCTCAGAGGTTAAGAGAAAAAAAAAAAAACCCAAAAAACAAAAACAGGGTTTCTTTGTATAGACAAGAGACTGGAGTGCCTCTGCCTGGGATTAAACATGTGCACTACCTCAGCCCAGCTGGATTGTCTTATAAATGCCTATTCAGCCTGAATGTTTTGTCAATGATCATGTATTCTATAGGCCAGAAATTGTTTCAACTCTGGAAAATAGCAATTAAGTTAGAATAACTACATTACTAAGGCTTTACCTTCTGATTTATAGAATCATAAAGAGTCTAAAATCACCATCTTTGAGAAAGAGAACTTTATTGGACGCCAGTGGGAGATCTGTGATGACTACCCTTCCTTGCAAGCCATGGGCTGGTTCAACAATGAAGTTGGTTCCATGAAGATACAATGTGGGGCGTAAGTACAAAAACAGGGTTGGAGCACATATCAAAGCAATTCCTGTGTTTCTATTAAGATATCAAGGGCCAGGTGGGTGGTGGTGGTGGTAGCAGCGCAGGCCTTTAATCCCAGCACTCGGGAGGTAGAGGCAGGTGGATCGCTGTGAGTTCGAGGCCAGCCTGGTCTACAAAGTGAGTCCAGGATAGCCAAGACTACACCGAGAAACTATCTCAAAAAACAAAACAAAACAAGACATTAAGGGCCACTAGATTCCATACACTGGCATCATATTAATACCCAGCTGGATATTTTCCTTCACTAGGTATCTCTTTAGAAGCATTTATAAACCACTCTGAAACCCTTCTTTTTCATGATTAAGGCTAATCTGTAGTCAGTTGTAGCCTAATAAGGATGATTTGTAGCTGGGTGCAGTAGCACACACTTGTAGTCTCAGTACTTGGGAAGGCAGAGGCAGGCCAATCTCTGAGTTCAAGGCCTAGCCTGATCTACAAAGTGAGTCCAGAATAGTCAAGGCATAATAGAGAAACCCTGTCTCACACAGGCTAAAAAGGAGTGACTTGTTTCCTAAGTATCCTGGTACCACTGTGTTGAGGGGAAAAGGAGTAAGGTTTAGGGGTACATGTCAGGCTCTTACCAGACTTAATAATGTAATATGCTTTTAATCTCCCAGTTGGGTTTGCTACCAGTACCCTGGATACCGTGGTTATCAGTACATCTTGGAATGTGACCATCACGGAGGAGACTACAAACATTGGAGAGAGTGGGGATCTCATGCCCAGACTTCCCAGATTCAATCAATTCGCCGAATCCAACAATAGTGGGGTAAAAGTTCCAAAATTCCTCAAGCATGAAATCTTGCTAAGCACCCTAGAATTTTATGTTCTCCCCAGGAACTGCTTTCAAATGTTAGCTGCTAAAATCCACAATAAATGTCATTTTAAAAAAGAAAAAATGCCTTGGAGATTCTATCAAATACCATACACAAATCCCTTTTTTGGCTGGCAGTTTTTTAAAATTACAAGTCTTGATAAGACCCTAAATTTGCCTGGCAATAGTGGCAGATGCCTTTAACACCAGCACCGCAGAGGCAGAGGCAGGCAAATCTCGAGTTTGAGGCCAGCCTGGTCTACAGAGTGAATTCCAGAACAACTGGAGCTATATAGGGAGACTGTATCAAGAAACATATAAGCATATTATCTTCAAGACTGAAGCCCTTTATACACCTGCTCCTTGGAAAATAAGTCAATGTCCCAAATGTACCTAAGTTTTCAGTCAAGAATTTAAAATTAAAATATACACAAAAAATAACACAAACAACTCAAAAACTTTAAATTTTTTTATTCAACAATGTACACTTATTGTCTTATTTGATCTACAAATCTCTCAAGTTTTTCTGATAAAATAAGTAAATCTGAGTATGGTTGTAGAGTGTACTCTTGTATCTTTAAAACACTGAACATGAAATAAGACATTGATAAAGGAAGATCACCATGTAACTGACACTTCCTTGGTATCATGACATCAGCAACAGCTTTAGTAAATACCTAAGCAGTTATTTAGCAAAACGGCAAATTTCTCATCACCGCTCTATCTAGGGGGGGGGGGGGGAAACCCTACATTTTTAAACTGGGCAAAACAAATATTGAAAAAAACTCAGAAAGAGCCATTATCTTCTAGCATAACTGTAATTCATTGTCCTTTTCCAAAATTAAAAGGCAACCAAGCTCCTAAGTGACTGTGCACACAACAGAGATTATTTGTCCAATACTTTTGCTCTGTTGTAAGCCAGCCTAGCTTTCAACTCGGGTCCTCCTGCTTCAGCCTCCTGGTTGCCAGGATTACAAGTGTGCACCATAAAGCACAGTTACCTGTATTTCCTAAGACTGGATGTAAATGAACTATGGACAGATGCTCAGGAGTAGCCAAAGCCATCCAAGCTGTTTGCCACTATCTGTGTTTGCTTATAAGGCTACGCATTATAGATCACACGTTGAATCCTTTGAATCTCTACTAGATTAACTGCCACTATGAACAAATAGAACTTTTGCTGTTTTTTCAAAGTCAACAAGATGAAAGTATCCTTCTGGTAGATAGACAAAGCTATAAAATATCTCACAGATGGGAGCCTGGGGAAAACACCATTGGTAGTATCTTTTACTCAACTCGGCCTACAAATGCCCTAAGAAACTTAGAGACGTTACCTGTTATAAGATAAATGACAAGATCTGGCCAGCACATCCACACAATCTTGTTAGGTGCACACTTCATGTTATGTGAAGCTGTTTAGTACATGCAACTGCATGTTGCCCAACTTGTTAAGATCAGTTCGGGATAGACATCTTTAAAAACAATCTGCTTTAACCTTTAAGCTGAATGATTTTTATCTCAAACCATCCAGTTAATCAAATTCATGTTAAAGCAATAAAGGTTGAAAAAAAAAAAAAAAAAAAAAAAAGCCTATCCTACCATTGAACCAGCTCTAAGACAAAATTGCCAGAGCTTCATATGGCAAAGATCTTTCCTTCATTTCAGTTTGAATGAAGTGTCATTCTTTTTTCATATATATTCAAAATTCACTGAGAAAAGCATTGGATCCAATGGTTTATAAAGCTGATACAACTGCCCTGTTTCAAGAAAAGCCCTTGAGTAGATACAAGTCAAGCTCTCGTTTCAACTGAGCTTTATTCAATGGTGCCAGTTTTCCTCCTCCCATTTAGTTCCACTGATGCACTCAGAACTGTAACTTTGAACCATGTTTCCAAAGATGGTAAAGCTAAGAACAGCAAAATAATGACAGATTACTTTTGGTAATGACACACGAATTAAACTTTCAAAATATGTGCATAGCTTTATTCATCTACTTAAATCTAACCTTTTCATGAAGCCTAGGCAAAACTGAGTGTGCAAAATGCATTTCTAAAACGTAATGCAAGCAAAGCTTTTCACATTTACACTGGCAGGAAATACAAAAACTAACAAATCACATTAGGGAGAGTTCAGATCTGTCTTTTTTTTTTTTTTAATGACAAGAATTGCACAGTTTATTATTGAGACAATTGTTGCAGACATGAATGTTTAAACTTTTCTAAGCAAGGTGCTTCAACAAATTCTTTGTTGGAAGAGCCAATAGGTTGGATCAAAGCTCACAAAGAATCCCAAATTAATGGACTCCCATCATCTTCTTGTATTTTGCAAGCAATGCTTTTAATAACACCTTTCATAACACTAAAGGAGACAGCAAGCTGAAACTTTCTTCGAAGCACACAAAGAAACAGTATCATCACATTACTTGAAGGTGGCGTTAGGGTCAGGGTAGGTAGCGAAGAATCCCCTTTACTATTTCCCACTACAGACCAGCCACTAACAGACTAAAAAAGAAGGAAAAAAGAAAAAGAAAAAAGTGAAAAAGCAAGTCACTTCCCCAGTTTATAAAAAGAGTTCCAGTTTGACAAGATCTATGACTTTAAACAGAGAGCACCAGTTGGGCAATAGATTTGAGCGTTCCCACTGCATACGTCAGTGAGGTGGTAAGAACCATCAACATCTCAGGCATTACTACATGGCCTTTCCAAAGTTTAATATACATGCAAGGCACACTGATATAAAAATAGATCTCTGGCCAACAAATATATTAAGTAAGCAAATTAAAATTTTGGCTCTGCAATATTGGCAACATCAAAATATAACCAGATAGCTTTGGACCACACATCACTCTCCTCCTCCACCTCATCTGGTGTCCCTCCTCTACACACTTTTTGGGTTTTTTCTCCTTCATGCTTTGAGTATGTGCTTGAGAAGACTTTCCTTTGTCAAGTAGCATTCTTATACTTTGTTTACCTTTGCTAAGGAAAATATATACTAGAGAAGCAGAATAGTCGGGAGCTTTGCTAGCTAAACTAAATATCACTGGTTCAGGGCAGCTCACTTCTCTGATGCAAACTAAAAGGAACCAGCTTATGACAACTAAAAAAGAACCCAATGAAATGACTTCCTTTAATTCCTCCCAATTCTTTTTGAAGCAGAGAGGGAATAGAAACAAAGCTAAGACTTTAAACTATTTTCAGTAGTAGAAGACACTTTAAGGCCAAAATATAATATTAACCAAAAGTTTATTTCCTAAGTTACTGTCCCCTTCATAGGTCAACACAAACTACAAACTACTTTACTGACTCACTCCTGAAGAGAAGAATAAACTCTGTTCACTTTTGTTAGTGGCTGCGCTACCGAGAAAAGGTATTAAAGCAACCTATGGTATATAGTAATGTTAAAAAGTGCATCACATTCTTGATTTTCAGCTTCCTATAGCAGCAGCAGCAGGCGTTATCTAAGACAAAACAGTTGTTTTCGTTCTAAAGATGCAACCTAATGAAATGTATTCAAGACTGTGAAAAATTATCTACAAAAGATAAACGCAGACTTAATAGACAAATAGAACTTAAGGTATTCGTTCATATTTACATATTAAAACCATTTTGTTAACACCAAATCTTTACAATTAGTAAAAGAAATATGCATTTAAAGAATAACAGATGTTACTAAAGCAGTATTCATCTTGGAGCCTTTGTTTAGCACCTGAGGAAAAAACGGGGCAATATATGGAAAGCTATGTTGGTTTGGTCTGTAGATTAAAACTGATTACAGTGAAAGCAAAAGTGAACTGGGGGAAGGGACACTTGTAGCTATTTTAAATAAGGCTTTTTTAAAAACCAGACATCAAAATGTTATAAAATGGCTTCAAAACTTTGGACAGAACAAGTTTCTGAATAGGAAACATTTGAACCAGCAATCTCACTGTGTTAGCTTCCGATCCATAACTGGCATTTGATAGTCCTTGTAATACAATTTTAATACACTGCTGGTGCCTTGATGGGCATTTACGACAGAGGACTTAAAATTCTCAAACTACTGCTGGCATCCTTTAACTGCCTCAAAACTTCTTTCCTAAAATTCAGTAAATCAGTGCTTGAGTGGAGATGATCATTTATTGTTCTTTACACCAACACAGAATGGTCTTGCCGATTCACTATCTTGTATTCATAAACATTTAAAGATAACTACAGCAGAAACCCATCCTCTTCACCACAGAAGTGTCATGATGCTGTCAGTCAGGAAAATGAACAATGAATTTTCAGAACTGTTAGCCTGTGGTCCTCTGGTCATCTTTAAGTAGCTACTCATGTTTCTGTTCTTATCCTACGTTTCCTTTCCAAACTCCCAGGGCTTTGGGAAGATACGCAAATCCCATCACCCATTACATGTATTTTGTCCACTACACTGAATTAATTTTTTATCTGGTTAATACACGGGGAATTGTGTCATTTGAAGATATGGTCGAGCGGCATCAGACCCTTAGCAATTTGAGCACTAAGTGGTGACAATTCCCACCACTCCATTGGACAGGTCTTTAAATTGAGCCAAATCTTCAATTTCTATGTCCATGGCCATTGGTTACAATTCACATTTACGTGCCCTTTTTACAAAGTTTTTGGTGAGGGCAGGCAACAGGTCTAACAACCAAGCGTGAAACTACTGTTGTTGTGTCCTACCAGTTGAGGTCTACCTTATTTTCTCTAAAAAAAACAAAAACAAAACAAACAAAAAAACACCTGTCATTTGGAAATTCACAGGACTTTTTTTTTTTTAATAAATTTCTACATTATGAGTATAACTAGGATAGCAAAAAGTGTCACTCAAGTTCCTTGATATTGGCTATCCCCTCCTAGAAAGTAGAGGGCAGGCTACTATAGACACCATAAACACACTTTATTGATGTGAAGGTTCATTACTAATGTTAGAGGAAACATTATGCAATTAACTAAGGTTGTTGAAGTGGGGATGAATAGAGAAAGATAAATACACCCTGTTTTCTGTGGGGAAGGGAGATTATTCAAGATATTTTACACAAAAGTGAGTGGTATGACGCAAAACCTACAATCAAGACAAACTGAAAAAGAAATCATCACCCATAATTAGTTCCTTAGCTATTAAAAAAATAGGTCATGACTTCATCCTTAGTGCCATTTTTCTACTACCACCCTTTTAGGATTTAACCCACCCGACTTTTTTCCTGTGTAATGAAAACAAATGGCACAAAATAAATACAAGTTTCATTCTCTGAATACTAATGTCTTACACATTCATTTTACTAACTTAGTATCTTCATCTTTCCCTCACACACAAGCACCCCTACACACACACACACACACACACACACACACACTTCAGTCTTTTAATTGGAGGGATGATAAAAATCCCCTCTAGACTGTATTTGGTTTATGCTACAGTACTAATACTCTGAGTTGAAGGAAAATTCTTTATACCAGCAACATACTGTTATTTAAATGTGCTAAATTAATCATAGCTGATGTTTCTTTAGAAGCTTACACAAAAATAATCAGAAAACAGATGAACTTGTAAGACTTTTTTTAATAAGTGCTCTGTAAGGAATTGTGTGAGGACCTAAGGAGAAAGACTGAGACAAATATCAAACAGCACAAGAGATCTGTCCCAAAGCCCTGCGTGTACTGAGGCAACTAAGTCATCTAACCCAATGTCAAAAAACAGAACAAAAAAATACTGACAGTTAATATGATGGACCACTAGGGATCCCAGAAAGACATTTCTATATATCCCTCTAACCATATTATCAAGAAAATTTCAGTGGACAAATGAAAGTGAAATGTTGCATTGCTAGACTCTAAACCTTTGGACAGAGAAGGGGTACATTCTTTTTAGCTTCTCTGCACAGAGGCTTGAAGGATATGGAAAAGGAATTATGAAAGTGAAGGCCTTTAAATGTACTAAATATTACATCTAAGTTAAAAATCCCAATTCAGGAAACTGAATTTTTCTTTCCGTTTTGAATTCGTTCATTCAACCTTGTATGCCACAATCCAAGGAAGGTTTCTGGTCCCCCCCCCCCCCCCCCGCTGCTTTTTTTTCCTTCCCTCTTCGTCATTTGTGCAACAGAACTTTAAAATTCCAGGCAAGCAAAATGGACCTTTAAAAAGAGTGGGGTAGGGATTTGGCCTAAGGCGACAAGTGGTTGATTACACAAGGCAATTAAACACACAGCAGAACTTTAAAACCTATAAAACAAACTGGAGCTTTTCTTTAATCAATCTTTTTTTTTAAAAAACTTTTTGAAAATTTTTATTAAAAAAAAAAAACAAACACAAAACACAGACTTTTAGTTCAGTATGTGGCATGTTGTGATTTCCAGTTTGTTCAATGCTTTAAAGCTCAAAGATGCCTCGCCGATGTACACAGGCCTGAGGCATCCTAGCTTTTGGCAAGCAGGCAGGAGACAACAACAACAAAAAAATCAAAATAGGAACAAAGCGACTAAATGCAGGGCACATCTGTAAACATATTATACATTTGAAAATTACAATATCAGTAAAAGTGATACAGTTTACAGGTGAAATGAAACTATCTGAAACTGGCCTACCACAAGTTTCTGAACCTGGACTGATACAATAAGTTATTATATATATTATGTATAAAAAGTCGTTTACATCACGTGGAATTGGCAATCCATGCTTACACTTAAAAAAAAAAAAATCTAGGCAGGGCAGAAATTCAGACTAGAAAGTACTTTTCTCTGTGGTAAATCAAATAGCTTCTTTCATGAACTATTTGTTTAAAACCTGAAATAATTAACAAAAATCAGAAAATCCACCCACACTACAATCGCTGATAACTGGACATTTCTCAGAAAATAAAGAGTAAAAAGTAACTACTTTCTCCCCCAAAGTGTCCAGGGGATCCAGTCTGCCTTTGTTAGAAGACTGCAACTCTATAAATGCCCTGCTATATGAACTTGTACTTGACATATGTGGATATTTCTTTGCAAGTGTTACATGTGTGATATGATATTACATCAGGCCAGAGAACTTGTTATTATGCCACTAACATCACCCAGTCATAAATTGGACCCTTGGTGTATAAGTACACGTACACACACACACACACACACACACACACACACACACACACACACACACCTTGTTTTAGCATGCTATACACAAGCTGCAGCGCAACAGGATGGTAATGCAATAAGACAGGGCTAATGCTCTTTTCTGCCCATAACAAAATTTCCAGAATTTCACATTATTTTCCTAAAAAACCCACCTTGCTCTAATGATAAAATATATTAAGATATAATTAGAAGCTAATAAGCTCAGAAGTAGAATTTGCCTGAAAAACACACCTTCTATAAGCAGGGTTTATTACCTCCTCACTGGCTAAAAAGACATTTTTCATAAACATATTTTCTTTGTAGATTTTGCTGAGAAACTGAAATTAAAAGAATTTACAGAAAAGTACATAAGTTTCTCTTAAATGTTTGATGAAAAACAAGAAGAGTACACAGTTAGTGTTAGTGATAGAGAGCAAGTCTGAGCACCTACAGCGGAAAAGCAGAATATATTTTTGCTCCCAGTTACACAATTACAATGGGTAATAATCAGCCAATTACTTTTTCTGCAACTTTTCTTTAAATGACACTCTCTTGGATTCTTCAGCTGTTAAAAAGCCAAACACGTAACCAAAGAAAGTTAACTATGTACTCACAAACTAGTCCAAGATTGTAGAATTTCAATGCCCTCCCCATCCCTACCCCACAAAAAAATAAAAGGAAAGGAATTATTTCCCCAACACCCCACAGAGGCTGCACAACTCTTGGCAAGACATGCAAATGGAATTTAAAAAACAAAAAACAAATGAAAATCAAACAACAAAAACCCCTGCAAACTTCAAGGCATTTATCCAGCATTCTCGCAGGGCTCAAAATAAAATTAAAAGATCAAGGGCGGAGTAGGGAAAACGTTGAATCATTCTGGGCTCCCGTGATTAGTGTATCACTTAGTCACAGAACAAGGTACAGATACCTAGTAAGTGGACTTGACTTTCCAATGGGTCATTTGTTGCCCAGGTCGATGACAGCAGGAACTTTAGAACCACTCTTGTTAAGTCTGTATTCATTAATCACTTGCATTCACACTTAAAAACAAAACTAACAAAATAATAAAAGAAAAGACTATTCGGTACCGGAGATTAAATAACCATGTGTAGTCTCTTGAAATAAATTTGATTTCCTTAAGAAGTCTAATTACTTTCAGTTGCCTTTTTTTTAAATAACTATATATATATATATATGTATATATATATATTTGTATATATTATCCTGTGATTCTACTTATGGTTCCTCTGCTGCGTTGGAGATCTAGGAGCATAAAAGCCTTGTGTCCCCCATGAACGGTGGCTCTAATGCTGCAGAAAGGTTACAAATAGGCAGTCTGGTCCTTCATTGATCTGGACTATCCATGGCTTCATTGTAAGTGATTATCCTTTTGGGATCTAGAGGCAAAGTGAGAAAGTAAATTAATGAAAACCCTGCAATCAATCCAGAAACAAATCCCAAACAATCACCATTTAAATTGCTACCCTTCTGATTAAGTAGCAAATGTGAAAGCAAGGAGAAAGAAGCTTAAGTCACAAGTAATTTTTTTTCTAAAGATTTATGGGCATGAGTGCTCTATCTGCATATATACGTGCAGGCCAGAATAGGGCATCAGATGTCAGTACAGATGGTTGTGGGTCACCACGTGGTTAATGGGAACTGAACTCAGGACCTCTGAAAGAATAATGTTCTTAACCCTGAGCCATCTCTCCAGCCCCCAAGTGATAATATCACAAATAATTCAATAGTAATAGCACTTCTTGGGCTTATTTTGCTCTTTCTAGGTAAGAAAATATCTTCTGTTTTTATACAAGGTCTCATGTGATCCAGACTGGCCTTAAAGCTTGCTTTATAGCAGACTTTGAACTCTTGGGTTTTTCAAGAGACAGGGTCGCTCTGTGTAGCCGTGACTGTCCTGGACTCGCTTTGTAGAGCTGTCTGGTCACAGCGATCAGCCTGGTCTACAAATCGAGTCTAGGATAGTCAGGGCTACACAGAGAAACTGTCTTGAAAACACAAAACAAAAACCAGCCAGCTCTTCCAGAGATTCCCGAGTTCAATTCTCAGCAACGAGATGGTGGCTCACCGTAGGCCCTCTTCTGGTGTGCAGGTGTACATTCAGACAGAGCACTGTATACATAAATCAATAAATCTTTAAAAAATAATAATGCTTAAGAACTCAAGTTTTGGGCTGGAGTGATGGCTCAGGGGTTAAGAGCACTGTCTGTTCTTCCAGATGTCTTGAGTTCAATTCCCAGCAACCACATGGTGGCTCACAACCATCTATGTGATCTGATGCCCTCTTCTGGCCTGCAGGTGTACGTACATGAGGACTCATATACATAAAGTAAACAAATAAATCTTTAAAAAAAAAAAAAATAGAGAAACTCAAGTTTCAGGCACCAGTAATCCTGGCACTCAGGGAGGCAGAGGCAGGCAGATCTCTTGAGCTGCCGGCCAGCCCACTTTACAAAGTGAGTCTAAGACAGCCAAGGGAACAGAGAATCCCTGCCTTTGGGGAAGAGAGAGAACCTAGCGTATGCCTTTTAATGTCAGCAGAGACAGGCCAATCTCTGAAGTCAGTGTCTACAGGATAGTCTTGAACTTAAAGTCTTATCCTTCAAAGAGCTGAGATTATAAGTCACTATACCTCATTCTTAGTAGTCTTGGTATCGCAACTACTAGTTTTTGTTTTTCAGAGACAAGGTTTCTCTGCGTAGCCTTGGCTATCCCAAACTCACTTTGTAGACCAGGGTGGCCTAGAACTAAGAGAATGCCCTGCCTCTGCCTCTCAAGTACTGGGATTGAAGGCATGCACACACTACACCCAGTTAGCAACTACTATCTTTTTTCTTCTTTTGGAGACAGGGTTTCTCTGTGTAGCCTTGACTGTTCTGGATTTGCTTTATAGACCAGGCTGGCTTCAAACTAGCAGAGACCCACCTGCCTCTGCCTCCCAAATGCTGGGATTAAAGGCGTGTGCCACCACCACCCAGCTACTATCTTTTGATAAGCAGTTACGTCAATATAAAATATAACGCCTGTTCACTGGATAGGTCATGATTCCAATTATTCTCACAAAAAAAGTCATGATTTTGAATAGTATTAACATTTCAAGTAATTAACCATTCTTACCTTGCTTCTGCAAATTCCATATAGATTCCATTTCTATAAGAAAAAGGAGAAAACTATTTTATACACCAGGCTTCAATGAACGCTGTATAATGCTCTGCTTTTAACCCTTACAATAATGCTATGCTTTTATCTCATACATCTGAAAAGTACACTGATTACTGCTGCGAACAGTATAGCTATATGCAACATAAGGCACTGAAAGTTTTAAATAATTTTAAAAAACAGTATCTAGATTACGTACATGATGATTATGGAAAAAAAAATCAAACACTGGGTTAGCAGGATTGCTTCCTGCCAAGCCTAATGTCTCAAGTTCAATCCCGGAGACCTACATGGTAGAATAATGGTTATTCACTGACCTCCATACACTGGTGAGACATGTTTAATTACATGTATGCAAATACACACATACACACACCACACACAGATACTTATGTGAAACTGACCTGATTCTGTGATTACAAACTGCAAAGATTCAGAAGTCTGCATATATTAAATGTTGTTTCCCACCTCTCTGTTATTAATTACCTCAGTACTTACTGGGCAGCCTACTTCTCAGTGGGGTGCTTAAGCCTCCTGAGCAGAATATTCATCACATTTTACTAAACTTGATTAAACATCTAGGAAAATGCCAATCCACATCCCATTTGTTAACACAATTATCTTTACTCCAATTTGTTTCAAACTTATGTGTTTACTTTGACGTCTTACACAAGTCTATAACAGTGACCGAGAAAGCAGTGAGAATCATCTTCGTACACAAGTTTCACAACGGACATCTAAATGAGTAAGACCACACATAGCTTATAATACGAAACCCTAAGAGTTAGTCCCTGAAAATAGAGATGAAACCAAAGCCGGGCATGGTGCTGCACACCTTTAATCCCAACACTCGTGTTAGGCAGAGGCAGGTGGGTCGCTGGTGAGTTCCAGGGCAGCCTGGTCTACAAAGTGAGTCCAGGACAGCAAGGATACAGAGAAACCCTGTTTGAAAAACCTAAAAAACAAAACCCAAAACCAAGACTAATTTTCTAATGCCTATACAAAGTCAGAAAAGTTATTTTAGCCGGGCGTGGTGGCGCGTGCCTTTAATCCCAGCACTCGGGAGGCAGAGGCAGGCGGCTCGCTGTGAGTTCGAGGCCAGCCTGGTCTACAAAGTGAGTCCAGGACAGTCAAGGCTACACAGAGAAACCCTGTCTCGAAAAAACAAAAAACAAAAACAAACAAAAAAAAAGTTATTTTGCACTATAGAACTGGTTCTTCTAACTAGTTTCACTCGTTTATTAAGCATAGTCTGTTCTGTAGGGCCCATTAGGGTAAAAAATATCCCTTCTTGAACTTAAAGAAACTACAGTTCTAAAATTCGTTATTGCAAATACAGAGGCTGAATAGTATATAACTATACTATCTCCACAATATCAAAGATACATGGGGGTGGGGAGGCACAGGGTCTCTCTGTGTAGCCCAAGATGTCTTAGAATTCCCTATGTTAACCAGGCTGGTCTTGAACTTGGAGTTATGAAATTAAAGATATATATCACAATGACCAGGTAATTAGCAAGACATTTAAATGTTAGTTATTAATACTCAAATGACCCATTAAGTTATTCTAGCAAACCATTAATAAAGCAAACTTGGAAGATGAATGAACTGATTGCTATTTGTTTGAGTTTAGCAGTCTGCTTATGGACTTCATGTCCCTACACAGATGTCTATCTGGAAAATCAGAAGCCACATATGAAACATGGTTTAGGTAGAAGGATAACAACTTGCACCAGCCTAAGTATACATCAAACCTGATTTTAACACCCAATCAACACCAAAAAAATAGATGAATGACCTGAACCAACTTTATACCAAAGACAAAAAATTTTTCTTGAGCTGGGCATGGTGGCGCATGCCTTTAATCCCAGCACTCCGGGATGGAGAGGCAGGTGGATCTCTGTGAGTTGGAGGCCAGCCTGGTCTACAAAGTAAGCCCAAACAGCCAAGATAACAGAGAAACTGTCTTGAAAAACAAAAAACAAAACAAAAACCCTTCTCCTTGGAGGACTAACAAGGGAAAAGAACCATAATAATCTAATCGAAGAGAAAGTTATCAGTAAATGTATCCTTAGCTACTGGTGGAGATAATATTAATCACTACAATATTATTTCATTAATATCTAATCAGGAAAAAAAGAAACAGGGGAGGAGGGGGAAGACAAGGATCCCCTATGTAACCTTGGCCTCACTCTGTAGACCAGGCTCGCCTCAAAAATCACAGATCCACCTGCCTCTCTGACTCCCTAAGTGCTGGGATTACAGGCATGTGCCACCACAGCTGGCTGTTGTGTATGACTCTTCATGGATCATTTTAATATATCCGTAGACAGATAAGGAAAAATATGAGTTGAGAATTGAGAACTTTTTAAAAGAAGTTTCTATATGCCAACTTAAACCAAAATAAACATAATTGTCTGTATCACCTACACACAATAATTTTCATTTCTCTATGAATATACTTCAGGCAAGACTGCAGAGTAAGACCCTAGCCCCAAAAACAAACAAACAAAAACAAAAAACTGTTTCTGTGAATTCCTTCTAAGAGACCTGTCAAACCAGTGTCACTTGTGAATTTATTATCACTGTGCTAATAAAGCAGCCATGAGAAATCAAGGAGACACAGAACCATAGTTTGTTTTTGAGACATGGTCTATCCGTGTTAGCCTTGGCTGTCCTGGACTTTCTTTGTAGGCCAGGCTGGCCTCAAACTCACAGGGATTGGCCTGCCTCTGAACCATGCCAGACATTAGGATTCTTATACTTTGTAATTATTTACTGTATCTATTCTCACTATGCTCTCCTATCTGTGAGAACCTGCCTGAGAACCTGGCTCAGTGGTTAAGAGCACCAACTGCTCTTCCCAGAGGTGCAGTGTTCAATTCCCAGCAACCACATGGTGGCTCACAACCATCTACAATGTGATCTGATGCCCTCTTCTGGCCTGCAGGTGTACATGCAGGCAGAGCACTGTGTATGTATGTATGTATGTATGTATGTATGTGTGTGTGTGTGTGTGTGTGTGTGTGTGTGTGTGTGTGTGTGTATATAAACAAACAAAAGACACATTCAATGTTCCTGTGTGCTTACTCATATGCCTTTGGTGCCACCCTGTGAAGCACTGTCCACCTCCTTTGAGACAGGTCTCCTTTCACTGCCACGGGCCACCCCCAACTAAACTAGGCTTGCTAGGCTGCTCTGGGGACGCTATCCTCCCCAGAGTTAGAATGGTTCTGGAGACTTAGCCTTTCTTGTGCTTGTCATAAAGCACTTTTGTGTTAATATCTTTTTGGGGACAGGGTTTCTCTGTGTAGCCTTGGTGTCCTGGACCCAATTAGTAGACCATGCTAGCTTCAAACTCAGAGACCTGCCTGTCTCTGCCTCCTGACTGCTGGGGTTACAGGGGTGCGCCACCTGTAACTTTGTGTAACTCTGGGATCAAAGCTGAGGGAGGGATTCACCATGTACCCCTCAAAGTTGATATATTCAAACTGACCTTCAACTCAAGAAATCCTGCTTTTGCATCCTGTGTGTTGGGAATTAAGCTGTGTTTGGTTGTTTTTTTGAGACAGGGTCTCTCTGTGTAGCCTTGGCTGTCCTAGACATGCTTTGTAGAGCACGCTGGCCTCTCACAGAGATCAGCCTGCCTGTCTCCCAAATGCTAGGATTAAAGGGGTGCACTATGTTCATTTGTAAACAGGGTTCATCTCTAAAGCACAGGATGGCCTGGAACTAACTATTCAGACTAGCTTTGTACTTAACCCTCCTGTCTCAGTCTCCCAAGACCTGAGACCATGACAATCTTCCTTGTCAATTTTAAAAACCAACCATAACCTTACCTCCTCATACCCAACTAACATCAACAAACTTAACATCTGTGTTCAGCTTAAAGCAGAAGTGTTTCAATCTTTAATATATAAAGACTTATGATATTCATCCATTCTCTTAACACCAGTACAATGTAACTGGGAGTACCAGCAACAAAGCAAGTTAAGCGCTCTAGCTTTTGCTCCAGGGAATGTGCATGGGTGCAGATCTTCCAAGACTTCAGATGTGAATGCTGTGAATTGCAGGCTCCATTTTTCTGGCCCTACCCTGTAGCTTTCAGCATGTAACTAACCATTGTCCTTTGAGCAGTAGCTCCTTATTCTGAGTAAGAGACACTCCCCGTCTAAATCACTTCTCTAGGGATTCTTGGTTCTGTCCTTTTAATGATGAGCCAAAATCTGAGTGGGCCTTATCTGTTTGTTGCTATTAGATGGAGGCCATTCTCTCATTCTGTTGAGACATGTAGCCTGGACTCCAATTTGCTATAATAGAAGATGACTTTGAACCTCTGCCCTACACCTGAGATCATAGGTGTTTGCCACCAATTGTGCTGAATAATATTTAAGTTACCGCTTTCTCAGCCTCTCAAACAGCTACAAGTACAGGCCTGTACTACCATACAAGACCCTGCCTTTTGGCCAGCCTCATTTGTTTTAGAGTCTTAACCATATGAATTGCCTCACTTAAAGTAGCCTTTCTATATCCACCACCAGAATCTGGAGACTACTGCATTGCCCTGTCCAACACGGTGCAAGGATTATCAAAGGATTTTCCTAAGATCTGACTCCAGTTTGATCTGGGATTGGCAAGCTCCCAAATGCATACAAAGTCAGCAATCACATTCACTTTAAAAAGTAAGAGCTAGCCAGGCATAGTGGCACAACGCCTATAATCCCAGCACTCAGGAGACAGAAGCAGGTGGATCGTTGTGATTTCAAGGCCAGCCTGGTCTACAAAGCGGGTCCAGGACAGCCAAAGATACAGAGAAACCCTGTCTCGAAAACAAAAACAAACAAACAAACAAAAAAAGTAAGAGCTAGTAGTCAGGAGTGGTGGCACATGCCTCTCTGTAAGTTTGAGGCCAGCCTGGTCTACAAAGTGAGTCCAGGACAGCCAGGGCTTTTACACAGAAAAACTCTGTCTCAAAAAAAACCAAACCAAAACAACAGCAAAAAAAAAAAAAAAAAGAGCTGGGGGCTGGAGAGATGGCTCAGAGGTTAAGAGCTCTGTGTGCTCTTCCAATTTCTGGCAACCATATGATAGCTCACAACCATCCATAATGAGATTTGGTACCTTCTTCTGGCCTGCAAGAGTTACATGTAGGTAGAACACTATACATAATAATTTTTTTTTAAAAAAAGGCTGAATGGCTTAGTGCTGAATATTGCTCCAAGGACCCAATTTCAATTCCCAGTACCCACATAGCAGCTCACAACTGTTTGTAACTCCAATTCCAAGGAATCTGATGCTCTCTTCTGGCCTCCACAGGCCCCTATATGCACTTAGACTATGAGTACACATAAATAAATGAATAGTAAATAAATATTCTAGATCTCATTATAGAGCTCTATAATGAGCCACCATGTGGTTGCTGGGAACTGAACTCAGGACCTTTGAAAGAGCAGCTGGTGCTCTTAACCTCTGAACCATCTCTCTAGCCCCTGTAAATAAATTTGTATTTTTAAAAGACCATCAGGTGTGATAAACCACAACTTTAATCCCAGCATTCAGGAGGCAGAGGAAGGTGAATTAATTAAGCTCTTGAGATTTAGGCCAGCTGGTCTACAAAGTCCAAAGCAACACAGTAAACAATCCACCCCCCCATCAAAATCCAGTTTAAACAAACACTCCATAACATAAGCTGTTGTGCTTGATTCTACCCTTTCTACACTGGAAGTCTACTACCTCTATGGAGTTCTCTATAACCTCCTTCTGACATTTAAAATCATGCCATACAGACTTATGTTCATCTCCTTGTTTTGAGGAAGTGTCTGTCTCATGTGCTCAGGCTGGCCTCACTCTATGTATAAGATGACCTTCAACCCCTAAGGCTTCTCTTCCATCTCCTAAGTGAAGTTCTGTGCACATAGCACTAATAACATGGTTTATGTGATAGTAGATAAGCAACTGGATACCAACTGGAATATATTCCTAACCTCTAGACCTAAGCTCCTTTGAGACAGGGTTTCTCTGTATAACCTTAGGTATCCTGCAACCTGCTCTGTAGCCCAGGCTACAGAGATTTGCATGCTATGCCTGGGGTTAAAGGCATGAACCACTACACATGGCTACCTAAATGTTTTTAAAGATTCATCGTTCGTAATTCTCCCATAAGCACATCTAATACAGGTAAAAGAAAAACCAAACTTGGGCTGGAGAGATGGCTCAGTGGTTAAGAGCACCGCCTGCTCTTCTAGAGGTACTGAGTTCAATTCCCAGCAACCACATGGTGGGTTGGCTCACAGCCATCTATAATGTAATCTGATGCTCTTTTCTGCAGATAAAACACTCATATGCAATAAATAAATAATAAATAAATTATAAATAAATAAATTAATTAATTAAAAAAGAAAAAGAAAAACCAAACTTAACAGTACACGAAAAGATTTTTTTTTAAGGCCTGCAGTTTCTTTTCTTTCTTTTCTCTTGGTTTTTTGAGACAGGGTTTCTCTGTGTAGCCTTGACTCTCCTGACCTCACTTTGTAGATCAGGCTGGCCTCGAATGTCAATGTGATTGCCTCTGCTTCCTGAGTGCTGGGATTAAAGAAATGTGCCACCACAACTTTAGACCTGCAGTTTCTAATAGAAGGCAATAGAGCTACAGCATGTGTATATAAAATATGTATTTTTTTGCAAGGCCAATACTAATAACCTGCTACTAACTGCACTGTCTCCAGTTGTCTGAAGTATATTTTTCTACTAGTAGCTTCTCTAGCTATAGAAAAGAAATCTACTCAGAATGAACACTTATTTAGTCAAACACTCAGTTTGCTTCCAAAGGCTTTTCTAATTTTATGTCCTAATTTAAAGTCTACAAAGCTAATGAAAATGCCTATTTGGTTGAAAAGTTGATGTAAAACTGAGTTGACCTTGCCTGATTCATTTGCATTGAAGCAAATCCAATGCAAAATGTCAGTAGTTTGAAATATTCACTAAAAAGTAGTGACTATTTGGAGTAACTGAGGCCTTTACCAGTAATTTGTTTTTTTGTTTCGGTTTTCCAAGATAGAGTTTCTGTGTGTATCCTTCGCTGTTCTGGACTAGCTTTCTAGACCAGACTGGCCTCGAACTCACAGTGATCCACCTGCCTCTGTCTCCCAAATGCTAGGATTAAAGTGTAGGCCGTCACAACCAGCTTTACCAGTACTTTGGAAACAAAGATACGAGGATCAGGAGATCAAAGCTACACATGCCAGTCTGAGGTTCCTGGAACTCTGCTTCAAAAACAATACAGGAAAAATAGTACAAGTGTATCAAGACATCTGCAAAGTATTGTGAGCTCAGTTCACTGGGTTCGAGGAGTATCCTTGGGGCCCACATGTACGAGGAGTACCAACTCCTGTGGGTTGTCTTCTGGTGTCATACAGGTTGCATACACATACCCACATACAAGGTATGGTAATTTGGGCTTTCTGACACAGGCATGGGATCCCAGCTACTGGCTGAGGCTGGGTTAAAACATGGAGGAGATACAATGATTTGGCATTTGAGCACCATCCACATGGTAGCTCACACCTGTCTAACACCAGTACCAGGGAACCCAGTCTTCTCTGGCTTCCTCAGATACTAGGCATACAGTTACACATGCAGGTAATATACATATACATAAACTGAAAATCTTTTTTAAAAAGTTAAAAACAGAGCTGGGCAGTGGTGGCGCATGCCTTTAATCCCAGCACTCGGGAGGCAGAGGCAGGTGGATCGCTGTGAGTTCAAGGCCAGCCTGGACTACAAAGTGAATCCAGGACAGTCAAGGCTACACAGAGAAACCCTGTCTTAAAAAACCTAAAAGAAAAAAAAAAAAGACTGGAGAGATGGCTTAGTGGTCAATACTTGTTGCTTTTCAAAGGGCTGGAATTTGGCTATCAGCTCCCACATAGGGCAGTTCACAACCATCTGTAACTCCTTATTTTCAAAATACTGATTCAAACAGAAAAATCAGAAGGCCAATGAACCACTACTGAATCAACCAATATTTAGTACGAACTCAAAGATCTTGCCCTCCTGGAGTCTTAGTTCTCTACTGTTTAGGGGAAACAATACCTGTTAATGCTAGACTATAAAATTCAGGCTGAGCCGGGCGTGGTGGTGCACGCCTGTAATCCCAGCACTCGGGAGGCAGAGGCAGGCGGCTCGCTGTGAGTTCGAGGCCAGCCTGGTCTACAAAGTGAGTCCAGGGCAGCCAAGGCTACACAGAGACCTTGTCTCAAAAAACCAAAATTAATAATAATAATAAATAATAATAAAATAAAATTCAAGCTGATGTACTTTACGAAATTCAATACAACCATGTAGGATGACATTCAATTTATCTAAACCAATTCTACATTTTTAAAAAGTCTTGGATAGGGAGACCTGGTGGCACTCAGAGGAAGGATAGCAGGCTACCAAGAAGAGACTTGATACCCTATGAGCATACACAGGGGGAGGAGGTCCCCCTCAGTCACAGTCATAGGGGAGGGGAGTAAGGGGAAATGGGAGGGAGGGAGGAATGGGAGGATACAAGGGATGGGATAACCACTGAGATGTAATATGAAAAATAAAAAGTAAAAAAGGCTGGGCCCAACAAGCAGGGAAGCAGAAGCAAACAGATCTCTATGAGTTCTAGGCCAGACTAGTCTACAGTGCTAGTCTAGGACAGGAAAGGCTACACGGGGAAATTCTGTCTTGAAAAAAATTTAAAAAGCTAACTAAGTGGTGGTGGGATATACCTTTAATCCCAACACTTGGGAGGCAGAGGCAGGTGGATCTGAAACTAGTCCTGGTCAACACAGTGAGATCCTGTCCAATCCTGTCCATAATTAAGGCTGAAGATACACCTCAGTGGCAATCTGCCACCTAGCATGTACAAGACATAAGATTTCAACTCCAACACTACCAAAAACAAGAAATTTTTTTTTCCCCCAGGGCTAGTCTGGGTAATATGAAATATCTTGCTCTAAGAAACAACCCAAACACCACACACAAAAAGCTACCAACGAACCTCTACTGGAACAAGAGCTCCGTGTGTTCTTATGCTCATTCTTATCACAACCTACAAGCCACTTGGTTTCTATAGTAGGCTCTAGAGAGTAGATGACACAGAAAATGACCTCAAATCACCCAACTATCCTGGCAGAATTTAACATATATAATTAAACACACCTTAAAAGACTATTAAGCATTTCTCTTTTGCTCTACTTTTAGCTGCTTCTAAACTTTTATTTCCAAGGAGACCTGGAGAACAAGTCAAAATAATCTTTACCTAATAAGATTCCTAAGAAATTAAAAACACCTTTACAAGGTTTGGTGATGTATGCCTTTAAATAAAAACTCTGGGGGCTGGAGAGATGGCTTGGGGGATAAGAGCACTGCCTACTCTTCCAGAGAACCTGAGTTCAATTCCCAGCAACCACATGGTGGCTCACAACCATCTACAGTGTAATCTGATGCCCTCTTCTGTCATACAGGTGTATGTGCAGATAAAGCATTCATACATAGTTGAGAGCTCTTTAAAACAACAACAACAAATCCTTGAAAAACCTCAAGTCAATCTCAGCCTCTTGAGCCTCTCAAAAGGTTGAGACAAGGTCTCTTGCTCTTTGTGGTCCTAGTTGCCCTTAAATTGCTATTCAGATTGAATGCAGAGTGGCCTGCTGGGATCAAAAGCATGCCTCCACACCCAACTTCCTTTTTTTAAGTTGGAAACAGATATTTCTGAAAGTACATGTCTTTCAGTTTGCAGATCAAGAAAGGCAAACTTGTGGGGAGAATAGGACAAAGGTCTTATCCTTAGAGGATGAGTTTCAGAAAACTAATGGACACTGAGAGGGAGAATCAATTTTCTTTAGAATGAGTGCCCTGAACCCAAGCAGTCAGCTCTAAGAGTCCAGGACAGCCAAGGCTACACAGAGAAACCCTGTCTCGAAAAACCAAAAAAACAAAACAAAACAAAAAAAACTAAAGAGGCTGTGAATTTGGAGTAGACATGGTTATGTTAGAAGAAGAGAGGGGTGAGGTAAAATGTTCACATATGAAATTCAAGAAAAAAATAAACTTATAAAAGGCTAGCTGGAGAATAATTAGGAGCACCTCCTGCTCTTGCAGAGGACACAAGTTAAGATTCCCAGAATCCACACTAGAGAATTCACACCTGCCTGTAAATCCACTCCCAAGAGGTCAGCTATCCTATTTTGGCACCCCAAAGCTCGTGTATATACCAAAATAGACAAGACAGACAGAAAAATTCTTGAAGGGGAAAAAAAAACTGAGCTGGAAATATGGCTCAAATGTTAATACTTACTGCTCTTCCAAAAGTTTGGTTCCCAGCACCTGTGGTGGTGGCTCACAACCATTTATAACTCCAACTCCAGAGGATCTGACACCTTCTAAAATTCACAGGCACTGGTGTGGTACAGATATAAAAGCAGGCCAAATACTCAAATACATAAATTCATCTTTTTAATAAAGAGAAGTCACAAACAGCTTTGTTGTTCTTTTTTTTTTTTGGTTTTTCAAGACGGGGTTTCTCTGTGTAGCCTTGGCTGTCCTGGACTCTCTTTGTAGACCAGGCTGGCCTCGAACTCACAGCGATCCACCTGCCCTGCCTCCCAAGCACTGGGGTTATAGGCATGCGGTGAGCCACCACGCCCGGCCAGCTTTGTTGTTCTTTAAAGGCAATAGTTCCTTCTAGGGAAAATGTGTTACTTCCTTGTTCCTACAATCTGATCGGCTCCCTCTTTCCTACAGATGAAAAGTCACTACCTATATGAACCAGTATTTTATAAAAAATTAGCACACACCTTCAATCCTAGCAGAGAGACAGGCAGGTAAGCAGGTATTTGAGTTCAAGATCAGCCAGCCTACACAGCTAGTTCTAGGACAGCCAGGACTAACAAAAACTACCATGTGCATGCCAGGCATGGTGCCCTGCCTGTAATCCCAGCACTCGGGGAGGCAGAAGCAGGTGGATCTCTCTGAGTTAGAGGCCAGTCTGATACAAAGTGCTGGACAGTCAAGGCTACACAGAGAAATTCTGCCTGGAAAAAAATTTTTTTTACCAGGTGTATTATATACTAATAATGTTTGTATACAAAAGAAGTAGAAAAGAGGTGAAAGGCTGCAAATAAACCTGGTATAGTGGAAAACGCCTTTAATCCCACCACTTAGAAGGTAAGAGGCAGGTGGATCTTTTTCTTTGAGTGTGTGGCCAGCCTAGCCTACAAATCAGAGAAACCCTGTCTTCCTGTCCCCCTACACACACACACACCCCAAATTCTGATCTTTTTTGCGACAGGGTTTCTCTGTGTAGCCTTGGCTGTCCTGGACTCACTTTGTAGACCAGGCTGGCCTCAAACTCACAGCAACCCACCTGCCTCTGCCTCTACACCCAGCTTCCTAAATTACTTTTTAGTAAACCCCTTGGCACCTTTTTTGACTCTTTAAAAACAATGCCCAATTCAGCCGGGTGGTGGTGGCACACGCCTTTAATCCCAGCACTCGGGAGGCAGAGGCAGGCAGATCGAGGCCAGCCTGGTCTACAGAGTGAGTCCAGGACAGGACAGCCAAGGCTACACAGAGAAACCCTGTCTCCAAAAACAAAAAAAATTTGCCCAATTCATTGTAAACAGTTAAAACCATAAAATGTTTTGCTAATTAAGTATACACTTTAAGAAGCAGACAGCAGACAGACATGCTTTTAATCCCATTACTAGGAAGGCAGAGGCAGGTGAATCTCTGGTCTACAAAGCAAAGTGAGTCCAGGGTAAGCAGGAGTATCAGAGAAACCCTGTCTCCAAAAAAAAAAATTAAGGCCACCCTGACTATGAACCTAACAAAATATAAGGTCGTTATCTCTTTAAACAAGTGCCCCATTTCCACATGAAACTCCTTTATTTAACTAGGTGCTACCTTTATCATTTTATGTTGGAAAACTATACTCCTCTAAACTTACCTAATTTCCAAAGGCCTTGAATTAAGAAACTGGTACTAGGGCTGGAGATGGCTCTTCCAGAGGACTGGGTTCAATTCCCAGCACCCACATGGCAGCTCACAACTGTCTGTAACGCCAAGATATGGCACCCTTACACAGACATACATGCAGGCAAAACACCAATGCACATACAAGGAAAAAAAAAAGCAGCTGATACTAATTCTTATCTAGTCATTCACAATTTCAGTATCTCAAATACACACACACACACACACACACACACACACACACACACACACACACAGCCAGCCCACCAGTCTTTGAAGGAGAGGTTACCTTTAGTGTGATAGACAATAGCAGCCCTCAGGTCGAAAGAGCCCCAGCTGTCGTTCCTCTCTAGGCCTCTCTGGTATCTCTGTTCTTTGGCGGAGCCTAACAAAGTGTTCGTAGGCGAGGCCAGAGGATTGTGATTTTCTATTTCGTAGTCCTTTGAGAGAAACACTAAAGCACCTTGACTACTGGTGTCTGCTTTCTGCAGGTCACCTATATGACTGGGTTCCAAGGATAAGGCTCCACTCTCAGTAGTCCCAGATTTTAGAATGTTACCCAGAACTTGAGGACTAGTCCGTTTTTCCAGCTCATAAGCCTTGGGAAACACAGGATGCTCAGTTCCTGAGGGAATTATTTCAGCACCCTGTGAAACCAAAGTGGCAGGATATTCTCCTTGAAATGTCACTTCCATCACTTTATGATCCGTTGACTTTCCAATAGCAGTCTCTGGGCCAGCGCTGGGCTCATTTATAAATGATAAACCCCATTGATTCTGGAAGATATCCCCCAGGTTTTGCTGATCTGTCTGAGAGGGCAGATCTACTTGTGCTGTGCTTAACAGCACCGTTTGCATATTTGAAGGGTAGATAAAAAGGCTAGACTTAATTTGTTCAACAGCTGCTGAAGTCATGTCCTGCAAAACTGAATCAGTCCCAGTAGAGAGGGGTGTTAAAGTATTAGCAGCAGTAGTTAGCAGTGGCTGACCCCCAGATGGATACATGCTTCCATCAGTTCCTGCTAAAACAGGCCCATTAGAAAAACTGGCAGATGTAACAGATTTTAGAGCTGACATGGGGACCTGGGATAACCGACTTGAAGACTGGGTCTGAGTTTCCCCAGTAGATGATGAAGAGGATGAAGATGAAGATGGTGACACAGAAGAGTTCTGTACAGTTTTGTTGAGGTTTTCCTTAACTTTGCTTGCATAACTTATTTTAGGAACTATTTTAGCACTGCTGTTGTCCACTGGGAAAACTGGGGGTGGTTTAAACAAGGTCCAGGAGTCCTCTCTGGAGGCAGCAGCTGAGGCATGCTTTCCTTTAGGCCGATCATCAAACTTTTTGCTGCTCAAACCAGGTTTAATATCTGAGCTTTTACGAAGCATGTCGCCCACAGCAGGTTTTCCACGACTTGTTCCTCCAGGTCCAGCTTCGTACTTCCAAGCAGGCCTGGAACCATCTACTCGAGTTCCCTTTTGTTCACTATGGTCAGGCTTTAAAGTTTCAAGTCCCTGTTTTAATGCTGGGACACTAGTCTCTTGCATTATTTTGTCCTGCACTAAATTAAGGTTCTCACAACCCTTGGCACTATTGCGCCTAGCTTTCCTTTTTTTAGGAGTGGTATATCCACTCTCAGATCCGCTACCATCATTATCTGTTCCTTTGCCCATATAACCATTAGTGATATAGCCTGAATTATTTGTTATAACACCATTTGGAATTGCTACAGTGTCAGTCTTATCAACAGCCTGATTCTCTCCAGATTTACTTTCATAAGACTTCCCATTCTTTTTGTCCATACTGTTTTTCTGAATAAAATTCTTGGTTTTAATTCCTGCTTTTCCAAAGGTGCTGGTCTTTACAGTTGGCTTCAGGCTAGTGTCTAGCACTTGTTGGTTGCCATTGAGGACCCTGGAAATAGGGTTAGTAGCTTCATCAGAACTGAGGCTCTTTAAAGATACTTCTCTTTCTCCGGCATTACCATTTATTTCACCATAGCCTACAAAAGGAAAAAAAAAGACAAACAAAAACCACATTAAATCGTAAGTACTGAAGACTGAAAAAATTTACTGAATGCTAGATACTATGTTGTAGGGTTTGTTATTTCCCAGCACTCGAGAGGCAGAGGCTGCTGGATCACTGTGAGTTCGAGGCCAGCCTGGTCTATAAAGAGTCCAGGACAGCCAAGGCTGCACAAGGAAACCGTCTCAAAAAAAACAAAACAAAACAAAACTTGTCAGCCCCATTTCACAGATTATGACATGGAGTTCACTACTAAGCAGAGGCAGAACTAGGACATAGCTCACATCAGGTTCTTATACTAGGCCAGTAGCCAGAATCAACTAGAAAGAACAGGACCTTTCAAGCAGCATGCCATAATACTTTGCTGCCACCATGCCATCCAGACTGAGGAAGTTCCGGGAGACTCCAGGGCCACGTAAACCACGGTCATGCCCAGGCCGCATCAGTCGGTATGCACTGCAAGCACCATGGAGGCTGAGGGTGTGCTGGAGGCATGCATCACCACAGGATCAATTTTGACAAATATCGTCCAGATTACTTTGGGAAAGTTGGTGAGGCATTACCACTTAAAGAGGAACCAGAGCTTCTGCCCAACTGTCAATCTGGATAAACTGTGGACACTGGTCAGTGAGCAGACATGGGTTGATGCTGCAAAAAACAAGAGTGGAGCTGCTTCCTCATCACTGATAGTGTTCGTTCGGGTCACTATCAAGTTCTGGGGAAGGGTAAGTTCCCTAAGCAGCCAGTCAGTGTGAAGGCCAAACTCTAGCAGAAGAGCTGAAGAGAAGATTAAGGGTGTTGGAGGTGCCTGTCTCCTGGTGGCTTAAAATGGCCCAGGGAGACTAGTTAAATGCTAACATTTAAAAAACAAAAACAAAAACAATACAATCCAAGTGTGGTACCTGCCTGTAATTCCAGCACATTGAAACCTGAGGCAAGATGATGGCATGTTTGAAGCCACCCTAAGCTATAGGGTAGACCCTGGCATCAAAACAAGCACACTATTAGGACTAAGTGCTACCCTCTGGGCAAAACCCCAAGTGCTCAGATGCAATAAACTAAAAGGAAATTAAGGATGTGGCATTTGTATGACCACTGAATTTTTAAAAAGGGGGCGGGGATTGAAGGCGTAAGTGGCTACTTGTCAATATGTAGGTCTATCAGACAAAGCTGTAAGGCCTGTAGACTTTTCCAAAGTAGTCAAACTCAGCTTGGCATCAGATCATACCGTAACACATGAAACAAAATGTATACCAATATTTCTAATCCTTATTAAGACTTGTTTTCTTCATTTTACACTTGGGTGAAAACCTGTAGAGGAAGGGAGTGGCAGAGCACGCCTGTAGTCCCAGCACTCTGGGAGGCAGAGGCAGGCGATCTCTGCGAGTTCAAGACCAGCCTGGTCTACAGAGTAGACAGCCAAAGCTACACAAAGAAACCCTGTCTCAAAAAAAAAAAAAAAAAAAAAAAAAAAAAGAAAGAAAGAAAGAAAAGAAAAAGAAAAAAGAAAGAAAAAGCACTATGGGAGGCACAGGAAAGCGAGGCCAGGCGGGTCTACAAAGTGAGGCCAGGACAGTCAAGATAACAGAGAAACCCTGCCTGGAATAAAACAAAATAAACAACAACAAAAGACCTGGAGATATAAAACAACACCCAAATCACAAAGTTGCAGAACTAGAAATCTAAACTTAAACTCTGGTCTGTCTAGAACCTGTAGCTTTTGTCCCCATGCAACACCTGTTTGCTCACAAGAGAAATCTTTTTTTGAAATGGGGTTTCTCTGTGTAACTGTCCCTGGCTGTCCTTGGCTGACTTTCTGGACCAGTGGCCTCAAACTCAGAATTGCCTGGCTCTGCCTCCCAGTGCTGGGATTAAAAATGTGCACTGCCATTGTCCTGCATAAAAAGAAATATATTTTATAGTAGTTAGGAAAAACTTAATTCTTAATTTCCAGTGTTACATTTTTTGTTTTTTGGTTTTTCAAGACAGGGTTTCTCTGTGTAGCCTTGACTGTCCTGGACTCACTTTGTAGTCCAGGCTGGCCTCGAACTCACAGCGATTCGCCTGCCTCTCACATTTTTTGTTTTTTAAAACTAAGATAGACAGACTTCCTGTGTTGCTGAGGGCTGAGCCTAAAGCCTGGCAAGTCCTCTACCACTAAATTATAGCTCCAAGTCCCAAACAAAAGTTTTAATGGAGCAGATGTGGTAGCACATGCCATCAATCCTAGCACTGAGGCAGAGGAGGAGAATCTGTGAGTTTTAAGACAGCCTAGTCTACATAAAGAATTCCAGGTCAGCCAGACTACATAGTAAAATCCTGTCTTAGCCAGGGGTTGGTGGCAGATACTTTTAATCTCAGCACTGGGGAGGCAGAGGCAGGCAGATCTCTATGAGTTTGAGGCCAGTCTTGTTTACAATGAGTTCCAGGACAGCCAAGGCTACACAGAAAAACCCTATCTCAAAAAAAGTATATATTTTTTCTCATAGAAAGAGTCTGTCTATGAAACAAGAAAGACTATGTGGCATGTTTCCTATAAAGTTTTTTTTCCCTATAAAGTTTTCTTTAAAAAAAAAAAAAGCAACCAGGCATGGTGGTGGACCTTTAATCCCAGCACTTTGGAGGCAGAGGCAGGTAGATGGCTGTGAGTTTGAGGTCAGCCTGGTCTACAAAGCGAGTTTAGGACAGCCAAGGCTACAGAGAAACCCTGTCTTAAAAAACAAAAGCAAAAACAAAAAAATACAGAGGGTTGAAGAAATGGCCTAGCAGTTAAGAGCACTACTTTTTTTCCAGAGACCATGGGTTCAATTCCCAGCACCACATGGCAGCTTACACTGTTTGCAGTTCCACTTCTAGGGGATCTAACACCTTCACACAGACAGACATGCAGGCAAAACACCAATGTACATTTAAACAAAAAATGCAGAGGCTGGAGAGATGGCTCAGTGGTTAACAGCATTGTCTGTTCTACCAGAGGTCCTGAGTTCAATTCAGGCAACCACATGGTAGCTCCCAGCCACCTATAATGTGATCTGATGCCCTCCTCTTCTGGCATGTAGGTGTGCACGCAAATAAAGCATTCCTATACATAAAATAAATATATTAATTTTAAAAATGCAGTTAAACCAGGCATTGTGTTGTATCCCTGCAATCGTGTCTCAAACACACATTGGGGGAGGGGATGCAGATCGCCTCAACAGACTCACCCTTGTGGAACTATGGACCAAAGACAAGAACCACCTCACCATTGAATCGGAGTAAGTCAGCCAGGGTCTATAGCCTCTGGCCCATTAGTCAGAACTTTACAAATCTCAACTAAAGGGGAGTACTGTTACAGCAGAGTCGTAAGCAAACTAGAATCTACTTAAGATTTCTAGTGGCTCAAATACCAGAAATCACTCATTGATAAAACAGCTCAGGTATAAAATGGTAGCCCATGCCAACTCAGCTTCGCTGAAAAGTGAAGCACCAGAATTACAAAGTAAACTATAAAGGGCTGAGTTTGTAACACAGTGGAAGACAGGACCAGGGTCCTAGGTTCAACTCCAAGTTTACAAAATTAAGCAATGCAACCAACTATGGAGCCTTTAAGTTTTAAGGAGAAAAAATTTCTCACTTATCTACATAATTTCCCCTGTGGCCTTTGGTATGCAAAAAGTATGAAAAGCATCTTTTAAAGCTTATATATTTAAGAAAAATGTGAAGACAATAGTAATTACAAAAAGAATTCCTAGTACTTTTACTATTTAGGGCTGCTATGCTAACTCCACTTCAGATGGACTCAGCAAAACTTAGATTTGACACTGCAATTACGGAACACATTTAGTCTTCTCTTGTGCCCTCTTCTGGATCCAGGAAAACAGTTTCTCATAGATTTGGGAATAACGGGTCATAACCCACAAGTAAGTCTCAAAACATATTCTACTTTTCTTAATTAGCGCTATACACAATAAAGCAATAGCACTGTGTGACCAAACCACATAAAAACCCTGGCTCATCCCAACTGTTAATATCCTCATTTCCTAAACCCAGTTTCCCTCCTTATTCTTCATCCCAGTTTAAGATCTATTTTGAGGGGCGCCACCTCCAATAGTTTAGGGTATGCATTTCTATGGAGTGATGAGTCCTGTAGGGAATATACAAACCTCAAAAAATACCAATTTTAAATCTGAACAGTACCAATATTTGACAACCTTAATACTTTCTTACCCTCTGAAAACCAAAATTAATGCAGTTACATAACTCCTAAGTTTCTAGGCTGCTGTAAGCCTTACAATTAAACACTTAACTTTCACTGCACACTATCAGTCCCTACTACCCTACATAAGAAAATCTGATATCCAATATCCAGCTGTCTTCAAAGTTACACAGTCCACAATAAAAGGTTTTCACCAATAACTACTTGTATTAAGTGACTCAACATTTAAGTATTCCTTTTTCCTCTTCAATTTATAAACAGTTTTAATCTGTGACTACATAAACTTTGATGCTCATTAAGTATTTCCTCAGAACTTTTACGTGTTCTTTATGTTGTGCTTTATTTTATGTTAAATAAAATTCAATTTGGGGGTTGACATTAGTTTTAAGCACCAAACACCTTCCACTTTGATACCACCGAAAAAAGGACTTGTCCAAGATAAAAAGGGTAATGACACAGCTTATGGACTCACTCCCAGTTCATCGTTAAATTAGAGGGGACCCAAAACTGCCCGTGTTGCCCATCTAGTCGAATTTGATTAATCCCTCCCGCGAAGAAACCACCCAGGCTCACAAGTTTAGGTGTTGAGTGGGAAACGAATGGAACTAGGTTTGAGTGGTTGTTTTCCCTTAACTCCCCCCCCCCCCCCCGTAAGAAATGCGCTGCTCTAAAGAAAGGGTCTAAATGAAAAAGCCTCCGAGGCGGAGTCGTGAGCGAACCTGGCAGGAGATGAGATTCCTGTGGCAGAGAAACTCGTGACCCGGGAGCTTGGTTCCCGCTGGTACCCCACCCGGCCCCAGGCACCGCCTCTACCCAAAATGAATCCCCTCGCCCCTCGCAGGCCCGCGGAACGCGCCGCCCGCCGCCGCCGCCCGCCTGCCCGGGCCTCCTTCCCTCCCCTCAAGCTCCTCTCTGAGGCCGGCTCCCCGCCCCGCCGCCCCCGGGAGCGGGAAACGCGGCCGTCGGCGCGCGGGGCCACGGTGCAGGCCGCTCCCCTCGTGGCCGCTTCCCTCCCCCACCTAACCGCCCCCGCCCCTCACCCCAGGGACCCGCCCGGGGCCGCGCGGCCGCCACCGGGTTACACAACCCGGCGCGGGGCGGGCGGGCGGGAGTGTGGGGGGGAGGGGTGCGGGCGGCGGCCGGCCGCAGGGGGGGGGGGGGGGGCAGGAGGTGGGGGGGGAGACACAGGGCCGGGCGATGGCCGCGGAGGGTCCCGGGGCGGCGATCCCGGCGCGCCGTGTGGCCTTCGGCACCCTTCCCTCCCTCCCCCTCCCCCCTCCGCTCCTCAGCCGGCCGGAGTCGGTGACAGGAATCGGCTTCCAACATGGCGGACAGGAAGCGGCCCCGCGAGGAGGAGAGAACATTCCAGCCTCGCCGGCTCCGAGGCGAGCGGGGCCAGGGGCGCGGGCCTCCGGAGGAGCCTCGCGGGCGGACAGCGGGGTCCGGAGCCCAAAATGGTCGTTTGGGGGGTGACCCCGAGGGACAAGGGGGGGTCCCTCCGCCTGTTCTCCCCCCCCCAGGCAGCAAACCCCAAGGCCACAGGTGGGCTTGGGGCGGCTGGGGAGGGAGGACGCTTCCTCAACTCAACCCACAGCCCGGCTCCCCGCCGCCTGCTCCGGGTCTCGCGACACCGCCGGGGCCGGGATTCACTAGGCCTGTCTGAATTACATACACCTCGAGGGAATTTTTTCTTTTTTTTTTTTCTTTTGAGGGCGGCCGAGTTTTACCCACATCCAGCCAACTCCAGGGCCGCAGAAGATTTAAAAAAAACAAATAAATTTAATAAATAAAGGTTGGACTTCCAAGGCCGACAGCACAGGTCTGCCTCCGGCCGGGGCGGGGGCCGAGGAAGGTCACGCTGGCCTGGTTGGGCCTCTCCCATGCTGAAGGGAAGGAGAGGGCGCTGCAATCCCCACCTCGCGGCTCGCGCCCGGGGAAAGGATGAAAGGGGGCATCCCCCGGGCCCCGCGGGACGCACACCCCGACCCGGTCCGCGCTTTTCAGCTCTAGCCCCACCCCCATCCCTTCCTTCTTCGCCTTTCCTCTCCATCTCCCCCCCCCAACCCCCACCCCCCCAACCTCCCTCCAACCCAGTCCCCTTCCCCCCACCGCCCTCCCTTCTCGGACCTGTTTTCTTCTTCGGCGTTTCCTGGTGCTGCTGGAGGGTGTGTTTCTGCTCATGTTTCAGCGGCTTGGGCTGGGCCTTGGGGCTGCCCTCGGCTCCATGCTGCAGATACTGGTGAGGCTGCTGGTGATGGTGGTGGTGGTGGTGGTTGTGGCTGTGGTTGTAGAAATAATAATGGTGGTGGTGATGCGACTGCTGCTGTTGCTGCTGCTGTTGCTGCTGCTGGGGGTGATGGTGCGGATGGTGGTGGCTGTGATGGTGCTGAGGCTGTGGCTGGCCGGGCTTCTCCTCCATTGAAAGCGGCTGGGACTCCCTGGCTGAGGCTGCGGGCTGCTGCACCGTCAGGATCTGAGACTGCTTCTCCAGCGCTCGCTCAGTATATCTGAGCGCGTCTCGCCAGCGCACTGGTTAAGCGAGCGGATCTGCGTGATTGGCAGCCGCGCTCCAGCAATCAGGAGCTACGCTGCGCGTCAAGCCCCGCCCCTAGTCCAAATCCTCTTCCTTTTCCCCTGGCCAACGCCACTTACCCTATGCAACCTCACAGGGCCGGGCCTTTCAACGTCAGCATTATGGCTCTCTCTTCTATCGCTTTCTCTCCTTCACCACGCAGTTAGCGAACAGCACTTTCTACACTCCTCACGGCAAGCAAGCTGATGTCGAGGGTAGCAGATTCCACTGACGGTTCTTCAGGCGCTAGGGGCCATCTGTTGGTTTTGCACCTCCTAGAATCTGTTGGGTTTTTTTGTGCCTGTGTGTGTGTGTGTGTGTGTGTGTGTGTGTGTGGTTTTTAAAATTCTTTTCCGTGTATGTGTGTGTGTGGTGTGTTGTGTGTGGTGTGTTGTGTGTGTGTTTTAAATCCTTTTCCGGGTAGCCAGAGGGAGAAGCTCAATTCCTTTAACCCTTAGACTACGAAAGGGGCAAAACAAAAAGAGGAAATAAATACATTTTTTGAAGAATACAAGACCTTCACAACTCGATAGACCGTTTTGTATTCCGTATTCATTTTGCTTTGTATTCATATGCTAATCTCTTCCTTTCCACGGACGGATTATAAGCTTCCACAATGGGGTATCTGTGTAATTTTCTAAAAGGGCACAAAGGGCTTAAATCATTGTTTCTTTGTAGTTGAAGCAAGGGGGGGGGGGCGGTGGATGAAAAATCTACACTGAAGTTTGTTTATTTTTTTTTAATTAAATACCGCAGGTGAGGTCAAGTATGGAATCAAAATCAGTTTTAGAACAAGAGTTTTGAGAGTGAAGGGAGGGAGAAAGGACACCTTCAAAAGTTCTTAAGGCTTTGTTTTTTACTTTTTTTTGTTTTGAATTTAAAGAAAACATTGAAATTTAAAGACATAGTTGCATTTTATGCTGTTCATTCAACCTGTCATAGTAGGAAGAAAGCTGTGATGACAACAGACACTACCCTTGGAATATATTTTTGTGGGGTTTGACTGGGGTTTTGTTTGCTGTTTTGAGCTGGTTTGTTTTTGAAACAGAATCTATATAGCCCTGATCGGCTTGGAACGCCCTATGTAGAACAGGCTGGCTTCTAACTAAGAGATGCCCCTGCCTCTGCCTCCTGAATGCTGGGATTAAAGTCCTACACCACCACACCCAGCCGATGTGCTATTTCTTTTTTTTTTTTTTTTCCCGAGACAAGGTTTCTCTGTGTAGCCTTGTCTGTCCTGGACTAAGTTTGTGGACCAGGCTGGCCTCGAACTTACAGCGATCCGCCTGCCTCTGCCTCCCAAGTGCTGGGATTAAAGGCGTGCGCCACCACTGCCCAGCCGATGTGCTATTTCTTAATATGACATGTATACTTGCTTTATAATTTGTTAAATTAGATATACGTTTGTCTGTGTAATACAAGAGAAAATTTAAATGTAAAATTGACCATCTTACCCTGTTTTTTGTTTTGTGACAGAGCCTTACTATTATACCCCTGACAGGCTTGGTGTGATTCACTATGTAGCCCAGGCTAGCTCTGGACTTGTTGCAGCCCCCTGCCCCTACCTCACAAGTCCTGTCTTTACAGGCTTGTAGGCTTGTACCACCAAACCCAGTTCCTCCTAAAGCATTTTGAGTACACAGTGCAGGCTACTAGGACATTTCCACTACTGTCATGATCAAGTGCATCTCTAGAACCTGCTTGCCTTGTAAAACTAAAACTCCTCACCTTTTCAGTGGTGAAGCTCTTGAGGCTGGAGGGATGGATGGCTCCGCTGCTAAGAGCAGGTTCTGCTCTGACAAAGGACCAGACTTCCATTCTGAGCACATAGCATCTCATTATCATACATGACTCCAGTCCCAGGGGTCCAACCCTGACTTCCAAGGGCACCAGGCACACACATAGTACACACAACTAGGTGTATTGTGTGTGTGTGTGTGCGTTTTATGTGCATGTATGTATGTGAATTACATGTGTATCTGGTGTCTGCTAAAGTCAGAAGAGGGTGTCAGACCCCTTAGATATGGTACCATCAAGAATGCTTGTGAATCACCATGTGAGTGCAGAAAACTAAACTTGGGTCTTCTACACAAGTAACAAGTACCCTTAAACACTGAGTCATCGCTCCAGCCCTGCTTTGATAATGTATTTTTGTTTGCTTACTGTTTTTTGGTGGGTTTTTTGTTTTTTGTGTTGTTTGTTTGTGGGTTTTTAAGACAGGATTTCTCTGTGTAGCTTTGCTTGTCCTTTAATCCCAGCACTTGGGAGGCAGAGGCAGGCAGATCTCTGTGAGTTCGAGGCCAGCCAGGTCTACAAAGGGAGTCCAGGACAGCCAAGGCTACACAGAGAAACCCTGTCTTGGAAAAAAAAAAACTCACAGAGATCTGCCTGCCTCTGCCTCTACCTCCCAAGTGCTGGTTGTTTGTTTGGTTTGGTTTTCCTTTGTTTGGATTTTGGGGGCTTTTTTGTTTGTTTGTTTGGTTGGTTGGTTGGTTGGTTTTTTGTTTGTTTGGTTTTTGGTTTTTGTTTTTTTGTTTTTGTTTTTGTTTTTTGTTTTTTTGTCTTTTTTGTTTTTCGAGACAGGGTTTCTTTATGTATTCTTAGCTGTCCTGGACTTGCTTTGTAGACCAGGCTGGCCTCGAACTCACAGCGATCCACCTGCCTCTGCCTCCCGAGTGCTGGGATTAAAGGCGTGCGCCACCACGCCCGGCTGGTTTTTGGTTTTTCAAGACAGGGTTTCTCTGTGTAACAGCTCTAGCTGTCCTGGAATTTGCTCTGTAGTCCAGGCTGGACTTAAACTCATGGAGATCCACCTGCCTCTCCCTCACAAGTGCTGGGATTAAAGGTGTGTGCCACCACCGCCCAGCTGGTTGGTTGTTTTTTGTTGATTGTTATTTGAGTCAGAGTCTCTTATAGCCCAGACTGTCCATCTCACTTTGTAGTCAAGGACAACCTTGAACTGTTGATCTTTTCTGCCTCCCAAATGTTGGTTTTTCCCTTTTTTTTTTCTTTTTTCCTCCCTGCCCTCAGACCACCTGCTCTGCACCCAAGTATTGGTATTTCAAGTATTTGCTACCATGCTTTCACTTACCATAATGTCCTTAAGATGTATTTATATTACATAACATGAATAAAAATGTCTTTCTTTATTTTGGTGTTGGGCCTAGCCTTTAATGACTGCACCATCTCTCCAGCCCTGTCTTTCCTTTTTATGACTAAATAGTATTCCATGGTGAGTGAGTGTGTGCTTCGAGAAGGCATATACAGATCATGACTTTATTTTACTTTATTATGATATATTTTATAGTTTGTAAAATGTGACTTGAGAGGTAGAGATGGCAATTGTCTATGAGTTTGAGGCCAGCCTGGTCTACATAGCAAGATAAGGCTAGCCAGGGCTACCTAGTAAGATTCTACTTAAAAAAAAATTTTTTTTTTAATTACGCATATGTGTGTATGTACATGTGCATGCAGTGCCCTCAGAGGCCAGAAGAGAGTTAGACCCCAGAAATTTGTTTAGAGTCTTTTCAGAAATTTTTGAAATTCTGAAAAAAAGAAGGAAATTCTGTCCAGCCAGAGTTTGAATCCTAGCACCCAAATCAAGGGCCTTACAAAAGTCTATAATTTCATGTCAAAATGGTCTACTGCCCTCTTTTTGGCCTCTTAGACACACACTTACACACACATACACACAGAGACATAGGGTCTTACTGTGTATCCCCCTAGCTGGCTTGAAGCTGGAGAAGCCATCTCTTCTGTCCTATAGTGTTTTATTTTAAAAACTGCTGTTTATGTTGCTGACTTGAGTTTCTTTTTTTAAAAAAATCATTAAATGAATTTCAGTTTGAGATTAGGAAACAGTTTCTATTCTTTTTTTCTGTTCCTGCCCCTGCCTCCCCAGAGTTTCTCTGTGTAGCCTTGGCTGCCCTGGACCTGCGTTGTAGACCAGGCTGGCCTGGATTTACAGAGCTCCGCCTGCCTCTGCCTCCCTACCTCTGGGATTACAAGCATGCACCACCACCACAGGCCCCTGCTAGGACAGAATTAGTTTTCTTTCTCTTTTCTTTTTTTTTTTCTTCTTTTTTTTTCTTTCTCTTTTCTTTTCCTCTTCTTTCTCTTCCTCTTCTTCTCCTTCCTCCTCTTCCCCCTCCTCATCTTCATCCTCTTCTTCTCCCTCGTCCTCCTCCCCCCTCCTTCTCCTTCTTTAGAAACTTTGTGTTGGGAGCTGGAGAGATGGCTCAGAGGTTAAGAGCACTGACTGCTCCTCCAGAGGTCCCGAGTTCAAGTCCCAGCAACCACATGGTGGCTCACAACCATCTACAATGTGATCTAATGCCCTCTTCAAGCCTGCAGGTGTACATACAGGCAGAGCACTGTATACATAATAAATAAATAAATAAATATCTTACAAAAAAAAAAAGGACTCCATTTTAAAGAAAAAGAAGTTTTGTGGCTGGGCGGTGGTGGTGCACGCCTTTAATCCTAGCACTTGGGAGGCAGAGGCTGGTGGATCGCTGTGAGTTCAAGGCCAGCCTGGACTACAAAGTGAGTCTAGGACAGCTAAGGCTACCCAGAGAAACCCAGTCTTGAAAAACCAAAAAAAAAAAAAAGAAAGAAAAAAGAAGTTTTGTGTTTGCTGGTGAAACCTCCAGTGTGAGAAGCAGCAGGGAATAAAAGCAGCAGGAATGGCTGGTGAGCCCTGGAGCCTCACACAGTGAAGAGGATGAGGAGGGCAACCATCAAACAGAAGGGCCCCTGTGGCCTCAGTCAGGGCAAAGGAATAGCATAGGAAGAAGAGCGTAGCATAGCCAATAATCAAGGCACCACACCGTTCCAAAGCCAGCCTGTAATCCAGCCACACCAACTTTGGCAGCCCCAGGACTTGGCTGATGTGTCAGTGTTCCAGAAAACAACACTAAGTCTGGAACTCCTGTCTAGCCTCTTGGAGCGGGGAGCTGCTGCAGGAAGGCTTTTTAGATGGGGCCTCTGGTCAACTCAGGGAGGCAGATACAGCCCAAATTAGATGCCTGCCTGGTAGGGAGCTTATCAGAATTGGAGAAACTAGCAGCACCTTGCTGTTCTGCATTTCTTTTTTTTTTCCACCTAGACTCTCTTTGTAGACCAGGCTGGCCTCCAACTCACAGCAATCCACCTGTCTCTGCCTCCCAAGTGCTGGGATTAAAGGCGTGCACCACCACGCCTGGGGTTCTGCATTTCTTTTGAATATGTACTCCTGCTCCCCTGCAGCCTCTGCTTGACCCACAGGCTTTCCCTGCTCTAGGACAGAATTTCTATTTTAAAAATGTTGCCAGGTGTGCTGGCGCACGCCTTTAATCCCAGCACTCAGGAGGCAGAGGCAGATGGATCTCTGTGAGCCCGAGGCCAGCCTGGTCTACAAAGTGAGTCCAGGACAGCCAAGGCTACACAGAAAAACCCTGTCTCGAAAAAACAAACAAACAAAAAAAGATAATATGAGAAGCCAAGCGTGGTGGTGCACATCTTTAATCCCAGCACCCATGAGGCAGAGGCAGGTGGATCACTGTGAGTTTGAGGCCAGCCTGGTATACAGAGTGAGTCCAGGATAGCCAAAGCTACACAGAGAAAACCTGTCTCAAAAAAA
>OU015746.1:42160451-42179283 GCA_907169655.1 Acomys percivali
AGAGAGAGAGAGAGAGAGAGAGAGAGAGAGAGAGAGAGAGAGAGAGAATAATATGTATCAGATTTTTACTATTCAAAATTTATATACATTTGGACTTAAGAGACCACTTAGTAGTTAAGAGCACAGGTACTTGTCCAGAGACTCCAGTGTTCAAATCCCAGCAACCACATGGCAGCTCACAACTCCAATCCTAAAGGATCTGATGCCCCCTTCTGGCCTCTATGGCTACTGCATGCTTGTGGTACACAAAAGTGCTTTAAAAACAAAAACAAAACAAAACTAGCGGGGCGTCCTGGTGCACACCTTTAATCCCAGCACTCGGGAGGCAGAGGCTGGCAGATCACTGTGAGTTCGAGGCCAGCCTGGTCTACAAAGTGAGTCCAGGACAGCCAAGGCTACACAGAGAAACCCTGTCTCAAACAAACAAACAAACAAACAAACAAACAAAATTACATACTTTTATGTCGTTGTCCTGGCTGACCAGGCCTCGAACTCACCGTGATCCACCTGCCTTTGCCTCCCCCAGTTCTGGGTTTATAGGCGTTTGCCACTGCGCCCCACTCCAACTTTCTAATAAAGTTATTAAACATTGCACAATTCAATGCTTCATTGAGTCTGAGTTGTAGGAGGAGAGGCCTTGAGGCTGTGATTCTGATGAGGTAGAACCACTAGCTTGTCTCACAGGCTGCCTACTGCTAGCCTAAACACACTCTGTGAGGCGATTGAGACGCCTCAGCATAATGCTGGCCTCTGGCCTTGTCAACCTAAATTTAATCTCAGGACCAACTGGTGGAGGGAGAACTGACCCCCCAAGATACCCTCTGACCACCACGCATGCGCTGTCACATGTCCAACCCTCCTCAAAATAAATACATTTAATAAAAAAAAAATTACAATTGGGCTGGAGATATGGCTCAGAGGTTAAGAGCACTGACGGCTCTTCCAAAGGTCATGAGTTCAATTCCCAGCAACCACATGGTGGTTCACAACCATCTATAATGAGATCTGGTGTCCGCTTCTGGCTTGCAGGAAGGATATTGTATACATAATAAATAAAGACATCTTTTTAAAAATTTACAATTAAAATGTTTTTAAAAGATGGCCTGACTTGTTGGCGCACAACTTAAATCTTAGCACTCAGGAACAAAGGCAGGCAGATCTCTGTGAGTTCAAGACCAGCCTGATCTATAATTCAAGTTCAAGGACAACCAGGGCTACACAGAGAAACCTTTTTTCTTTTTCTTTTCTTTTTTAAAAAAATTGTTTGTTTGTTTTGTCTTTTCTTTCTTTCTTTTTTTTTTTTTTTTGGTTTTTTGAGACAGGGTTTCTCTATGTTATCTTGGCCATCCTGGACTTGCTTTGTAGACCAGGCTGGCCTTCAACTCACAGAGCTCCACCTGCCTCTGCCGCGAGAGTGCTGAGATCCACCATCCAGCCTAAGAGTATATATTTAAAAACATTGTTGTTGTTTTGAAAAAAGGTTTCTTGCCGGGCATGGTGGCGCACACCTGTAATCCCAGCACTCAGGAGGCAGAGGCAGGCAGATCACTGTGAGTTCGAAGCCAGCCTGGTCTACAAAGTGAGTCCAGGACAGCCAAAGCTACACAGAGAAACCCTGTCTGGAAAAAACAAAAAACAAAAAACCCCAATATATATATATATTAAACAGCCACTACTCAGGTACTTTGCTAATGTAATCTTATTTTATATGTGACTGGAAAGAGTACAAGTCGTGGAGTTCCCGATTTTATTTATTATTATTATTATTATTATTATTATTATTATTATTGGTTTTTTGAGACAGGATTTCTCTGTGTAATAGCCTTTGCTATCCTGAAACTCTCTTTGTAGACCAGGCTGGCCTCAAACTGAGTGCTGGCATTAAAGGCATGCGCCACCATGCCCAGGGAGTTCCCAATTTTTAAAATTAATTTGTATTTGTTATTATTTTATGTGCATTGGTATTTTGCCTGCATATACGTCCATGTGAAGGTGTTGGATGGCCTGGAACTGGAGCTACAGAGCGTGAGCCATCATGTAGGTGCTGGGAATTTGAACCCTGGTTCTCTGGAAGAGCAGCCAGGGCTCTTAACCACTGAACTCTCTCCAGCCCCAAGTTCCTGATTTATTAAACGGGCAAACAAATGGTTGTAGGATTACAGACACACCCAGCAATAAATATAATCATTCCCATTCTCAGTCATTTGCTCTCTTATCTCACTATGTAGCCCTGACTGGCACAGAACTCACAATATAGGCCAGGCTGGGCTCCAACTCACAGAAATCCACCTGCCTCTGGCTCCTTTCCCTGCTATTGGGATTAAAAGTGTGTGTTACCCGTTGTGATCAGGTCCTCTGGAAGAGCAGCCAGTGCTCTTAACTCCAGAGCCACCTCCACCACCCCAGCCTAGAACTCTTGACAATCCTCTGTCTCTCTGCAGCCACCAGGCCCAGTCTCATAATTGCTTACTTGTTATATTGTCTTAGATCCCTCGGAGTATTTCAGGTGTATCATGTCCAAAACCAACCTGTACACCCATAAAGTCTCTCATCATTGTGACTGTGTAAACATGAGCTGGTATGTGTGTGTGTTTATGTATGTGTACACACACACATTGTAACAACAATTAATGAAAAACATGACCATGAATTTGGAAGTCAGCAAGGAGGCCATATGGAGCGGAGAAAAGGGAAAGGAGAAATGATGTAAGTGTAATCCCAGGGAAAAAATTTTTTTAAAGAGTTTATTTATGAGCCGGGTGTGGTTGTGCATGCCTTTAATCCCAGCACTCGGGAGGCAGAAGCAGGTGGATCGCTGTGAGTTCGAGGCCAGCCTGGACTACAAAGCGAGTCTTGGACAGCCAAGGCTACACAGAGAAACCCTGTCTTGAAAAAAAAAAAGAGTTTATGTATTTTATGTGAGTGCTTTATCTGTATGTACATCTGAAGGCCAGAAGAGGGCACCAGATCTCTTTATAGATGGTAGTGAGCTACCATGTGGTTGCTGGGAATTGAACTCAGGACCTTTAGAAGGTCAGTTAGTGCCCTTAACCTCTGAGCCATCTCTCTGGCCCCCCCAGAAAAAAATTTTAAGAGATTTATTTATTTATTAAGTATACAGTGTTGTGCCTGCATGTATGTCTGGACTACAGAAGAGGGCACCAGACCGCGGTATAGATGGTTATGAGCCACCATGTGGTTGCTAGGAATTGAACTCAGGACCTTTGGAAGAGCAGTGAAAACCAACTTGGGCAGAAAAAAGTTATGGGTCACAGTCTATCCCCGAGGGAAGCCAAGCAGGACCTCAAGGCGGGAGCTGAAGCAGAGGCCATGGAAGCATGCTACTTACTGGCTTGCTTAGCTACCTTCCTCCTCCTCCCCCCTGAGACAGGGTTTCTCTGTGTAGCCTTGGCTGTCCTGGACTCGCTTTGTAAACCAGGCTGGCCTCAAACTCACAGCGATCCGCCTGCCTCTGCCTCCCGAGTGCTGGGATTAAAGGCAGGTGCCACCACCACACTCGGCTCCTTTTAAAAATTTATTTATTTATTTATTTATTTATTTATTTATTATGTATACAGTGCTCTGTCTGCATGTACACCTGCAGGCCAGAAGAAGACATTCGATCACATTATAGATGTTTGTGAGCCACCATGTGGTTGTTGGGAATTGAACTCAGGACCTCTTGAGGAGCAGTCAGTGCTCTTAATCTCTGAGCTGTCTCTCCAGCCCTAGCTGCCTTGTTTTACATCCCAGGATCACCTGTCTAAGTATAGTACCATTCACAGTGTGCAGGGCCCTCCTATGTTAATTATCAGTCAAGAAAATGTCCCAAAGATGTTTCCACCAGCCAATTATTTTTTTCCCCAAGACAGGGTTTCTCTGTGTAGCCTTGGCTGTCCTGGACTCGCTTTGTAGACCAGGCTGGCCTCGAACTCACAGCGATCCACCTGCCTCTGCCTCCCAAGTGCTGGGATTAAAGGCATGCACCACCACTGCCCGCCCACCAGCCAATTTAATGAGGCAATTCCTCAATTAAGAATTACTCAAGTCAGGCATGGTGGCACACACCTTTAATCCCAGCATTTAGGAGGTAGAGGCAGGCAGATTGCTGAGAGTTTGAGGCCAGCCTGGTCTACAAAGTGAGTCCAGGACAGCCAAGGCTACAAAGAGAAACTCTGTCTCAAAAAGAACAAACAAACAAAATTAATCAGCACATTTAGCAACTGTGAGATCCTAGGTCCAATTCCTAGTACCACCAAAATTTTGTTTCTTTATTTATAAGTCACACCATGGCATTCCTCACCTCCAAATTCATTTTATATCACTCTCCTCTCAACTACTGTACTACAACCATTCACTGTAATTGTAAGTGCTCTATACAAGAAACAGTGCAGGAGCCGGGCATGGTGGTGCACGTCTGTAATCCCAGCACTGGAGGAGGCAGAGGCAGGCGGGTCTCCGTGAGATCAAGGCCAGCCTGGTCTACAAATTGAGTTCCAGGACAGCCAGAGTTACATAGAGAAATTCTGTCTTGAAAAACAAACAGAAAGAAAAAGAGTGAAAAAGCAACGAAAAAGAAACTGCAATCTATTTGTACTATGTTATCCTGAGGACTGACTTAAATGCCCCAACATCATGCAGAAAGAAGACATTATTCTCTCTTCATTTTATGCTTGTCAGTTTACGACAAAGAGCCTGCTTGGGTTTGATTCCCAGTTCCAGCAGCCTGTGGCTCACAACCTGAAACTCCAGCTTTCAGGGACTCTGCTGACCTCTTCTGGTTTCTGCGAGCACTGTATCTCCGTGTGCACACTTTCACATTCACTCTACCTCACACAATACGTATAATTAAAAAGGAAATAAGTATGCCGTGTCCTTGCACAGCTCTAGGGATTGACCTAACTGGGGGGGGGGGCGGTTGGCAAGATAAGGAAGAAATGACAGACCCAGGGAAGCTGGGACTGCGCGGTCTGGGCTTTCAGATGGAGAAGCTGCGGCGCCCTGGAAGCTCAGCAGTGTTTATTATATCCATTTGGACAAGGAGGCGGGGTTATTACACACGGGCGAACAAGGAGGCGGGGTTATTACATACAGGCGGACAAGGAGGCGGGATTATTACACACAGGCGAACAAGGAGGCGGGGTTATTACATACAGGGGGACAAGGAGGCGGGGTTATTACATACAGGCGAACAAGGAGGCGGGGCCCTTACACACAGCTGAAGGAGAAGGCTGGTGTAGCTGGTCTGAGCAGGAGCAGTGTCTGCTGGGAGGCAGTCTTCAGACCGCTGTAGGCTGGGAAGAAAGCTAGGGTGGATATTTTCTCCCTACACCGTCATCATCGGCACTCAGACCTGAGACAGGCGGTGCCCTCCCTCTGAGTCTGAAGCAGGAAAGGCTTTGCCACTCTCAGGGTCCTTAACATGGCTGTGGGGATGTCAAAGAATACTCATTCTCTCAGGACTCCAGCCCTATATAAACCTTTTTGTTGTTGTTGTTGTTTTGTTTTGTTTTTCGAGACAGGGTTTCTCTGTGTAGCGTTGACTGTCTTGGACTCGCTTTGTAGTCCAGGCTGGCCTCAAACTCACAGCGATCCACCTGCCTCTGCCTCCCAAGTGCTGGGATTAAAGGCATGCGCCATCACTGCCCAGCACCTTTTTTTTTTTTTTTTTTTTTTTAATAAATTGAACCATACCATACAGTAAGGCATAATAGATTGAGCCTAGAAGTTTTTCCGAGGCAATAAGGTGTTTTCTTTCTTTTTAAAAACAGTTTATTTATTTTTATTTTGCTTGCATTATTGGTTTTGCCTGCATATATGTCTGTGTGGAGGTGTTAGACCCCCTGGAACTGAAGTTACAGACAGGTGTGAGCTGCCATGTGGGTGCTGGGAATTGAACCTGGGTCCTCCAGAAGAGCACTTAACCACTAAGCCATATATCCAGCTCCACAAAAATGCTTTTAAAAAATTTTATTATTATTTATATAGTATTCTGCCCACATGTGGGCCTGCAGGCCAGAAGAGAACACCAGATCTTATTGTAGATGGTTGCACCATGTGGTTGCTGGGAATTGAACTCAGGACCTTTGGAAGAACAGACAGTGCTCTTAACCTCTGAGCCATCTCTCCAGCCCCGCAAAATGCTTTTTTTTTTAACTTCCGAAATAACCATAGGGATGTTTCTTTTTGCACACTTCAAACCATCCTACAAAAATAGACAACATCTGCTGTCTGTGCTGGCCAGAAGTACAAATGCTGTTTATGACACCATAATTAACCTACCCAGAGGCCTTCATTTCCATGAGTAGGAGAGGGAAGCTAAGCAGATAAGCCTGGCAGAGTAATTTGGCCTAATGGGAAAACGGGACTCCATTCACCACTCTGCTGAGTCTTATGCAACACAACAGTGTCCAAAGCTAGTGTCCCCAGCTGGACTCCGGAACCGCTTTGCATACCTACCAGCTCCCAGCGCACCAGCCCCAACTTGCTATTTCTCTGGCAGACACTTCATGAGCCGGCTTGGAAACACACAAAGCTGCAATAGTATCTGGACAATGGCCAAGAGGCCTCAGGTCTCCTGGTGTGTGTTTCAGCAGTTCGGAGAGCTTATGCTATTTGTGCATCTGTACATATATGTGTGTATTTTCCCCTGCCACACAATGACATAAGAGGATCTGAGATTATAGAAATAAAGTCTGTTTAAAGCCACAGTAAAATTACATAGCGCAGTCACACCCCATCCTCCCCACCACTCACTACACCATGTAACTTCCCAAGGGATTTGAGACCTTTTATGAAAAAAAAAATGTAAAACTGCATATAATTATGACTCTGGAATGCTTTTTTCTAACCTTCTTAACATAGAAAAAAATGTTAATGTGTGGTTTTTAAAATAAGAAGTCTTTGTGGGACAGGCTTCTAAATCGACTCATTCCTGAATCCACATTGAAATGATCAAAGGACTAAAAATAGAGGGAAAACCTTCCATATGCCAGAAGCTTTGAGGAATTTCTGCTAGCTAGAATGTAGAAAAGCCCAGTGATAAAGAGGCATTGGGTCAAGAGTCCACATGGGCCAGCAAGACGGCTCAGCAGGTGAGCGAGGATCCGTGCTGCCAAGCCCGGCAGTACCAGACTTCAATCCCTAAGAATCACCTGGTAGGTGGGCCAGCCTGGTCTACAAAGCAAGTCCAGGACAGCCAGGGATACACAGAGAAACCCTGTCTCAAAAAGACAAAACAAAACAAAACAAAAAAAGAAAAAAGAAAAAAAGAAAAAGAATCACCCGGTAGAAAGAAAGATCTGATGCCTGCGAGTTTTCATCTGACCTCTTTCGTGTATTGTACACACTTGTAAATAAACATAATTTTTTCATAAAAAATTACAGATTCCATGATTTTGTTCTTTAAATAAATATTATCATCTTGATAGAATCCTATGAACACTGTTTTTCTCAGGACAGAAGGCTCGGAGAGGGCAGGAGGGGGTAAGGTACTGTTCCCACCATTCCAGCACCTAATTGACCCACCACAATTTTGTTTTGGTTTTGTTTTGTTTGGTTTGGTTTGGTTTTTTATGAAACAGGGTTTCTCTGTGTAATAGCTCTGGCTGTCTTGGAACTCTCAGTAGACCAGGCTGGCCTCAAACTCACAGTTTTGTTTTTCGAGACAGGATCTCTCTTTGCAGTCCTGGCTATCCAGGAACTCACTCTATAGATTTGGCTGGCCTAGAACTCACAGACCCACCTGCCTCCGTTTCTCTGGTGGTGGGATTACAGGCGTGTTTCGCCACTACCTAGCAGACCCATGCAGTTTCTATTTCAGTATTTACCAAAACTAACCAAGCACAGATCTGTCTCTGTTTTGGTGTTGTTGTTGTTGTTGTTTGCTTTGGTTTGGTTTTTTGAGACGGGGTTTCTCTGTGTATCTTGGGGCTGTCCTGGACTCACTTTGTAGACCAGGCTGGCCTTAAAACTCGCAGTGATCCACCTGCCTCTGCCTCAGGAATGCTGGGATTAAAGGCCTGCGCCACCACCGCCCAGCTAGATCTGTCTCTGTTGAGATGAACAATGTTAAGGAGAAAAATCTTGGGGCATCCAAAGAAGCTATAGTTCATAGGAATAAGGTTCCTTTGAAAAGTTAGAATAGCAGGGTGCAGTGGCGCACGCCTGTAATCTCAGCACTCGGGAGGCAGAGGCAGGCGGATCGCTGTGAGTTTGAAGCCAGCCTGGTCTACAAAGGGAGTTCAGGACAGCCAAGGCTACACAGAGAGACCCTGTCAGGGAGAAAAAAAAGATCTAGAAGATGTGGTTAAATGATGTAAATTGAAACCCCAAAGATAAAAATTAGGAAAAAGGCACCAGGAGTGACGGTGCAGGCCTATTATAACCTTGGAGGATGGAAGCAGAAAGATAGGAGTTCAAAGCCAATCTGGGCTTCATGGGACCCTTGTGTTTTGTGTTTTGAAACAGAGTTTCTCTGTTTTAGCCCTGGCTGTCCTGGAACTCACTCTATAGACAGGCTGGCCTGGAACTCACAGCGGTCCACCTGCCTTTGCCTCCCAAGTGCTAGGACTAAAGGCGCGCGCCACCACGCCCGGATGATAGCTGCCCTCCAAACACTGCTATGTAAATATGTATGTGGTGTGATAATTAACAAAGCATGGTGTGTTTACTAATAACAGTGTGCTCTGGGAAAGGGTAGATCTCCGGCAGCGTCAGGAAAGGGAAGAGAAGGAGGGCCACTCACCTGTGACTGCCACTCAGCTCCAGAAGGCTAATTATGACCATGAGCTAGATCATCTATTTTTGTAAAAGTAAACTGTTATTTGCAAAGAAACGGTCTATTTGAAGCGTTCTCAAGGGAAATCCAGTAGCTCAGCCTGAGGGTTTTGTTGTGCGGTTTCTAGATCTTCATGGCTTCAGCTTAAATATACTCCTGCGTCGAACTCTATGATACCTAGCTCAAGGAATCAAGGAAGGCTTTATCCAGAGTGAGTCTCACCCTCCTCCTCCCTGTGTGCAACCCGAACACCCCCAGTGCCAGACATGGTGCTCAGTGTGTGCGAGCAGCAGTGAGCAAGTGCGGAGAGACTGCAGGTATCGATCTCAAAGCTACAAGGACATTTAAGCACTAAGGCAATTTGCAAATACAGTCTCTGTGAGTGATGAGATTCAACTGCAGACAGGAGACAGGGTGGTTACTGGGTTGGCAGACATAGCAGCCAATGGCATCATCCAGGGACCAGCTCCATGCCCCCTCTGTCCCCCTCCCCACCCTGTCCCACTCACCCCCCACCTCCCAGCCCCCACCCCACCCCATCTATCTCTTTATTCTTTCATTTTTAGTATGTTGTCATTTCCCCTCTGGCCCAAAAGTGTAATTCAGACTGTGGCAGTCCAGGTACATCACAAATAGACACCCTCACACCTTACAGAAGAGGAGTCATTTCACCTGTGAGTGTCCTATTATAGCAGGGACAATCTTTCTCCAAATTCTACCTTACCCCAACAAACCTGCATTCAGGTGTCATGAGCCCCAACCGTAGCACTTGCTCCTGCTTGATCCATGACTGGTTCAGGGTAACACACTTCATCTCCCGGAGATAGGCAGCTCCTCCAGGCAGCCGCGTCTCAATAAAACCGGGATTCTGTCAGTAAGAAAGAATGGGATGCGGGGGAAAAGATGAGTGAGCAACTGGCAAGGTTTCTACCATGCTGTTTGTTAGTGATTATTTGATGTTGTCACGCCTACAGGCCAGGATCAGAAAATCCACTGTCTGGGAATTGGTATCTGTCTGTCTGTCTGTCTATCTATCTATCTACCTATCTATCAATCATCTATCTATCTATCTACCTACCTATCAATTATCTATTCATTATCTATCTGTCTGTCTGTCTATCTGTCTGTCTTCTATCTATCCACGGTAGACACCAATCACTAACAACGTTGGTAATCCATCACCCATTCTTCACCCCTTGTTTATTTTCTTTGCAAGAATGTTACAAATGCCGTCTCCTAGTCTGAACCAGATGCAGAGCTTGATGCCTCTGTGCCCCATCACCCACGGTAGGTTAGAGGGTAACACCTCCCAACATGCATATCCTTCAAACCCACAATACAGCTCTCAAAGCCAGGACAGGTTACCAACACCTGCTACAGTATAGCCAACTGTTATCTAGTGACCCTATAAAGTCTGTAAGTATGTGAGTCAACCCAAAGTTACCTGTTGCATTTACTTGTGCCTTAATTCTTATGTCTTTTTAGACTTATGTATTTATGTATATTTTGTGTGACTGTTTTGTCTGAATGTATGTATGTGCACTATGTGTGTGCCTGATGCCTGGGGAAGTCGGAAGAGGGCATTGGATCCTGTGGAACTGCAGTTACTTATTGTTGTGTGAGCAACTAACTGATCCTGGATCCTCTGAGAAAGCAGTGTTTTGGGTTTTTTTGTTTTTTGTTTTCCAGATAGGGTTTCATTGTATAGCCCTGGTTGGCTTAGAACTCACTCTGTAGGGGGCTGGAGAGATGGCTCAGGGGTTAAGAGCACTGGCTGCTCTTCCAAAGCTCCTGAGTTCAATTCCCAGCAACCACATGGTGGCTCTCAGCCATCTATAACGAGATCTGGTGCCCTCTTCTGGCATGCAGGTGTACATAAATCTTAAAAAACAAAAACAAAAACAAAAAACAAAAAAAGAACTCACTCTATAGAGTAGGCTGACCCCATTCTCACAGAGATCTGCCTGTCTCCGCTGGGATTAAAGGGCGTTCACCACCACTGCCTTGCACTGCTCTTTTTTTAAATTATTATTTACTAATTTTTATTTTATTTTCTCCTTTTTCTGAGATAGGGCTTTTCTGTGTAGCTTTGGCTGTCCTGGACTCGCTTTGTAGACCAGGCTGGCCTCGAACTCACAGCGATCCACCTGCCTCTGTCTCCCGAGTGCTGGGATTAAAGGTGTGGGCCACCACGCCCAGTTGAGGAAAGTGTTTTTTAACTGCTGTTGCAGCCCCTTAGTTGTGACTTTAGATTTAGAATAGTACTTCCTTAGTCCTCTCTTGGGTTTTCATTTCATATATATAAGGAAGACAAGGTCTCACTGTGTAACCCAGCCTGACCTCAAGTTTACCTTAGACTCCCAAGTACTGGATTACAGGTGTGCGCCTCATGCCAGGCTTTCCCTGTGCTTTTGAGGAGTGCAGACAGGTTCTTTGATAGGACATCGCTGTTTAGGTTTATCTGATGATTCCTCAGGATGGGTCCGCTAATGCAGTTCTGAAGAATTACCACAGACTTTTCTTTCTTTCTTTCTTTCTTTCTTTCTTTCTTTCTTTCTTTCTTTCTCTATTTCTTTTATTTAACAGAGTTAATTCACTTTATTTTTCTTGTATAAAAATCTTTATGTGGTAGCCACGGCTGGAGCCTGGGTCCTCTGAACAGACACTCTGGTGTGGGTTTTCACAAGATGATCAGTGAATTCCTGATAAGGAGACTTGGTGAACACAGACTCTTTCCAGAGGTCAGGTGACAGGTAGCTGTAGATCTTGGAGATGGCATCAAAGGTGGCCTTGGCAAAGTTGCCCAGGGTGGCAGTGCAGCCCCTGGCTGACGTGTAGCAGTCATCAATCCCGGCCATCATTAGTAGCTTCTTGGGCACAGGATCTGAGACAATGCCAGTGCCTCTGGGGGCAGGGATGAGCCGCACCAAAACAGAGCCACTGCGGCCTGTCACCTTGCACGGAACAGTGTGTGGCTTGCCAGTCTTGTTCCCGCAGTAGCCTCTCCGCACAGGGACGATGGAAAGCTTGGCCAAGATGATGGCCCCTCGGATGGCAGTGGCTACCTCCTTGGAGCACTTAACACCAAGACCAACGTGACCATTGTAGTCCCCAATAGCGACAAAAGCTTTGAACCTGGTCCCCTGGCCAGCCCGTGTCTGCTTCTGCACTGGCATGATCATTAGAACCTCATCCTTTAGGGATGCGCTCAGGAAAAAGTCAGTATTCTCTAAGTCCTTAATGGGCGGGGAGAACAGATAGATCTCCTCCAAGGACTTGATCCTTAACCAGGCGGCCCAGCTTGGGGACGAGATCCACTCCTTGTCGGCTTTACCTCCACAAGCCCCGGGGCCTGGACCATGGCTTCAGCCCCCAGACCTCCGTGGAAGCCACCTTGGCCTCCTAATCCTGGGCCCTGGGTCCCCCGGCCCTCCTGCTGCGCGGCGTCATCCGCCATTTGGTGTTTTCCTGAGGAAGAAGAAGCACGGCAGCTTTTTCTTACACCATTTCATCAGATAGTGCGCAACTTCAGTTTGCGCCGTTAGCTGGTGATGCTAACTTTGATCACCTGATTAAACGGCGTCTGCCAGATTTCTCCACTTTGAAACTAACCTTCTTTCATTTGGTAGTTACCAAGCGTTTTGTGGAAAGATATTTTGAGACCACGCAAGCATCCTGTTCTTTATCCAATTACCTGCTGGTCTTAACATTTATTCATTCATATTTTACTTAATTTTTTTTTTCTAGAGCTAGAGATGGCAGCCTGGTGGTGGAGTACTTGCTCCGCCTGGGTGAAGCCATAGGCTTACCTCTAGCACTACAAAAACAAACAAACAAACAAATAAATAAGCCTGGAGTTAGATGGCTTTAGTGGTTAAGAGCACACGCACATGGTGGCTCACAAACCATCTGCAACTCCAGTTCCAGGTGATCCAATGGCCTCCAGCCTGTACAGCATTGCTTTCGGTACCCACACATACATGCAGACCAAACAGTCACACACATACAATTTTTTTAAATCATTTTTTTACTTCCTTTTGCTTATTAATTTTTTATTTTTATTTAATTAATTAATTAATTTATTTATTTATTTTGGAGACAGGGTTTCTCTTGTAATTCTGGCTGTCCTGGACTCACTTTGTAGACCAGGCTGACCTTGAACACACAAAGATCTGGCTGTCTCTGTCTCTTGAGTACTGGGATAAAAGGTATGCACCACCACACCCAGCGTATTCTTTTCTTTTCTTTTTTTTACAAACTCATAGATTTCTACTTTTTTTTTCCTGGTTTTTCGAGACAGGGTTTCTCTGTGTAGCCTTGACTGTCCTGGACTCACTTTGCGGACCAGGCTCGCCTCGAACTCACAGCAATCTGCCTGCTTCTGCCTCCCAAGTGCTGGGATTAGGATTTCTACTTTATAGTATGCATTTTTATAATTTTATAATCTTGTGTGGGTGGGTGGGTGTATGGGAGAATGTAATTGGTCCCCATAGGCCCGTAGGGACTGGCACTCAGGAGGTGTGGCCATGTTGGAGCAAGTATGTCACTGTGGAGCAGGCCTCCAGGTCATATTCATATGTATATACATACATGCATACATACATACATACATACATACATACATACACACATACATATATCCATGCCACCCCCAGTGGCCTTGTCTTCAGATCAGGATGCAGAACTCTCGGTTCCTCCAGCACCGTGTCTGCCTGCACGCTGCCATGCTTCCTACCATGATGATAACAGACTAAGCCTCTGCAACTGTAAACTAGCCTCAAATCGAATGCTTTCCTTTATAAGAGTTGCCTTGGTCATGCTATCTTTTCACAGCAATAAAACCCTAACTAAGACGGAGTGTGAGAGTGAGGGCACACGCTCGCCAAGGCACACGAGTAGAGGTCAGAGGATAACCTCGGGTGTTGGGTCTTCCTGCTTGTTTGAGATGAGGTTTCTTGGTGGAAGGCATGTGCCCAGGCTGGCTGGCCTGTGAGCTTCCAGGGAGCCTCCCGTCTCTGCCTCCCATCTCACCATGGGAGGGCCAGCGTTACTTCCAGCTCCTGCTGATGGTTAGTATTACACACTTGACAGGGTCCAGAATTACCCAAGAGACAAGCAGACACACCGCTTCCAGATTACTCAAAAGCTAGCTGAGTGCCAGCATTGTCATTCTCTTCCGGACTTCAGGCGTCATGTGACTAAGTTCCTGTTGGCAGGACTTCCCTGCCAGGAGGGATCCTTCTCTAAAACAGAGGGCATAGACAAAGCCTTACGTTTCTTTTTAAAAAATATTTATTAGGCGGGCATCCTGGCGCACACCTTTAATCCCAGCACTCAGGAGACAGAGGCAGGCAGATCTCAGTGAGTTTGAGGCCAGCCTGGTCTACAAAGTAAGTCCAGGACAGCCAAACCCTGTCTCAGAGAAACCCTGTCTCAAAAACAAACAAACAAACAAACAAACAAACAAACAAAGAAACTGGAAGATGGCAGTGGATCCCCTGACCCAGGTGACTGTGAGCGCTTTAACATGGCCACTGGAAAGCAAATTTGGATCCTCACAAAAACAGTGTGCACTCTTAATTACTGAGCCATCTCTCAGGCCCTTAAGTCAGTTTTTCTCAGAGTAACTAATTAATTAATTAATTAATTTACTTATTATGTATACAGTGCTCTGCCTTGCATGTACAACTGCAGGGCAGAAGAGGGTATTATCACATTATAGATGGTTGTGAGCCACCATATGGTTGCTGGGCATTGAACTCAGGACCTCTGGAAGAGCAGTCAGTGCTCTTAACCTCTGAGCCATCTCTCCAGTGCAGGTTTATATATTTCTTTAATCACAGTTATAGGAGAAGTAACTAAGACACACGGGCTCTGGGGATCTGAACTCAGGTCCTCATGCTTGTACATACAACAAGCACTTTACTTGCTGAGCCATCTCCACAGCTCTGGAATTTACTTCAATGTGCTAGAGTTACAAGAGGTCGTGATCCATTTCATGGGTGTTGAGAATCAAACCTGGGTCCTCTGGAAGAGCAGCCAGTGCCTTTACCACTGAGCCATCTCTCCAGCCCTTAACTTCTTATCAGATATATGATTTGCAGATGTTTTCTCCCTTTGTGATTCTATCAATTATGGCCTTTGATGCATAGGAGTTTGAAGTTTATTTTTTTTAAGATTTATTTATTTATTATGTGTACAGTGTTCTTTCTGCATGTACAGAGAGCACCAGATCTCATTACAGATGGTTGTGAGCCACCATGTGGTTGCTGGGAATTGAACTCAGGACCTTTGGAAGAGCAGCCAGCATTCTTAACCTCTGAGCCATCTCTCCAGCCCAGAGTTTGAAGGTTTTTTTTATAGTCTAGTATGTTCTCTGTTTTGTTGTTGCCTGTAACCTTTGGTTTGGCAGGTTGCTGTTCTTGTTGTTTGTTTACAATGCTGGAGAGCAAACCCAATGCTTACAAATACTAGGCAAGCATTACCACTGAGCTCTGTGGCATGACGTTCCAGCAGGTTGAGAGACTAGGACAAGAGAATTACTTGGAGCTCAGGAGTTCAAGACCAGCCATTGCAACTTAGCAAGAGCCCACCTCAAAGAGAAACAAAAAAATATGGGTGTGGTGGTACATCCATGTGACCTCAGTACTTGGGAGGCAGAGGCAGGAGGGTTCCAGAAAGTTCAAGGCCATCCTGGTCTACATAGTTGTATAGTGACTTCTAGTCAAGGCTTGGGGAGGAAGGATAAGAGGAAGAGGAGGAGGAGGAGGAGGAGGAAGAACAGTGGTGTCAGTAGTATTAGCTACCTGGCTCTGTACAGACTAATGTCTGAGCCAGGTACCTGTAAGGAGTACAGTAAAATACAGTATGAGTTGTCTGCATTCAAAATTAGCTGCCCCCAGCCGGGCGGTGGTGGCGCACGCCTTTAATCCTAGCACTCAGGAGGCAGAGGCAGGCGGATCGCTGTGAGTTCGAGGCCAGCCTGGTCTACAAAATGAGTGTAGGACAGCCAAGGCTACACAGAGAAACCCTGTCTCGAAAAACCAAAAAAAAAAAAAAAAGAAGAGTAACAAATTTGGGCTGGAGAGATGGCACCAAGGTTAAGAGCCCTAGCTGTTCTTCCAAAGGTCCTGAGTTAAATTCCCAGCAACCACATGGTGACTTATAGCTATCTGTAATGAGATATGGTTCCCTCTTCTGGTGTGTAGGCACACATACATTTATACTGTATAAATAATAAATAAATAAATATTTAATAAAAAAGAGTAACAGATTTGCCTGGCAGTGGTGTTTCACTCCTTTAATCACAGCACTTTGGAGGCAGAGGCAGGTGGATCTCTGAATTTCTGAGTTCAAGCCCAACCTGGTGTACAGAGGGAGTTCCAGGATACCCATAACTGTTAGACAGAGAAAACTTGTCTGGAAAAACCAAAAGAAAAAAAAGAGAGAGAAAGAGAGAGAGAAATAAACTGTTTTCCTTTACTTTTTTCTTCTTTTTGTTTTTTTGAGACAGGGTTCCTCTGTGTAGCCTTGGCTGTCCTGGACTCACTTTATAGACCAGGCTGGTCTCGAACTCACAGAGATCCGCCTGCCTCTGCCTCCCGAGTGCTGGGATTAAAGGTGTGTGTGCCACCACGACTGGCCCTTTACTTTTCTTATTACAAAATGTCAGTATTTCAGCTCTGGTATTAGACTGACCTTTATCCAGATGCCAGCCTGTGGCTGCTGCCTGTGACACCTTGAACAAGTCTTTTAACCTCTATGGACTTCTTTTCTATATTTGGAGCGCTGAAGCTCATGAGCTATCGAATACAAAAGCCTTGCCTTGAGTCCCACTTCTGCTGTCGTAGATTTGAGCAGCTTGTATATTCCCTCCAACTCTCCAGTAAAACAGAGACACTTGTCATGGGAAATGCCTGTCAGGTTCTCAGCACACTGCTCTGGCACACGCCATGTGTTCAGCGAGTTAACCTCGTGTCCAGTTTTTCAGTTTTGGCCATGAGAGCTTACTGGAAATACAGAGTCTGACTAGCAGCTAGCATAAAATTCATGCTCGGTAAATACTAGCTGTCTTGCCCCGCAGGGCTGATGGGGGAGTAAGTGGGACCAGAGAGTCTGATACACTTAATTATTGCTCCCTCCCTGGATTTCAGAGAATTTTGATTGTACTGTTTATAACCTGCAAGCTAACCTCCATTTTATTTGTAAGCCACTCCCCATTCACTTAATCTCTGTCCTCCTCACTTAAATAAGTGCCAGGATGCTCCAGAAGACAGAAACTGGGCATTTAAACTCAAATCAAGCTTGATGCCGCTTCTTTGATCCTAAGGTCCCTGTTTCGGAGACCACTGGCACCATGGTCTTCCCAGATGTGCAGCTGGATTTGGACAGAAGAAGGAAAAGAAGCCGGGTGTGGTGGTGCACGCCTTTAATCCCAGCACTCAGGAGGCAGAGGCAGTCAGATCTCTGTGAGTTCGAGGCCAGCCTGGTCTACAAAAAGAGTCCGGGACACCCAGGGCTGTTACACAGAAAAACCCTATCTTGGAAAACCAAAAAGAAAAAAAAAAAAAAAGAAAGAAAGAAAGAAAGGAAAGGAAAGGAAAGGGAAAGAGAAAAGAGGTAAATAGGGGGCTGGAGAGATGGCTCAGCGGTTAAGAGCACTGTCTACTCTTCCAAAGGTCATGAGTTCAATTCCCAGCAACCACATGGTAGGTCACAACCATCTATAATGTGATCTGGTGCCCTCTTCTGGCGTGCAGGTGTATATGCAGGCAGAACACTGTATACATAATAAATAAATAAATATTAAAAAAAAAAAAAGAGAGGTAAATAAAAAAGTCCCAAATCATCTTCAAGGTCAATGCCAAAGACAATGTCTATGTAGGAAATGACTTCTTTTAAAGGAAGGACAGTGGGAAAAGCGGTGACCCACTGCCATGGCAACTGGAGTGTGGCAAATGAATCCTTCAGCATAGCTTGTTCCTCAGACAAACTGGCTGTTCTTCCTGTTCATTGCCGTCCCTTCCCTCCCCTGTCTGTTGGTGCTCACTCTTTTCTGCCATACCTGGGAGCAAAGGGGAGGAACTCCTTGCTGAGATTTTTTTACCCCCCTGAAAATAAAACTTAGCAACGTATTGTTTATAGACTGAGAAAGGACATGTTCCTGTTGTGCATCGGGATCTCTGTCTTTCTTTGAGTATTGTCATTATTGAGCTCCTGAGAGGTGTGGCAAGCCAGGGACATCCCCCAAAGTCCTGATGCTCAAAACAACGCTGGCCTGCAAACAATCTGCTAGGTCAACAGATTTCTTACAACTTCTCCTCCCCTGGGTGCTGTGGAGAACGCTGCTCTAAACTACAGGCAATATGGGCAAGATTTGGGTCATTTATATTCTTCTTCAACTGACCCAGTTTGGACCCAGTCTAGGCTCTCGCTGGCCTCCTGTGCCTTTAGCCAAGCAAGTCTGCGTGTCCCTGGCACACACACTCTGTGCTTGGCTCTTGCCTTTCTCTCTGTCTCAAATGCCCTCTCCTCTTGCCTCACGTCCTCCTTGCACCTCATCCAACTCTCACCTAGCTCCCTGCAGGACTGAAGTCAAGCATAGCCCTCTTAGTCTTCTCGAGTTCCGTCACTGGCAGAGGATCTCGCTTCTCTTAGTTTTCGTCTTTTCTGGCAACTACAGTTGTTTGCCTTCATCTTCTCCTTTCGTCCTTCCCCAGAGCTGATGAAACAAAGACCATGTATTCTCGCTCAGTTCCCACAGCACTCCAGAGCACAAATGCCTGTGTATCTTCCTTTCCCCTCCCCTGCTTTTTGAGAAGCAGGGTTTCTCTGTGTAGCCTTGGCTGTCCTGGACTTGGTTTGTAGAGCAGGCTGGCCTCGAACTCACAGCGATTTGCCTCCCTCTGCCTCTGAGGGCTGGGTGTGCGCCACCATCGCCCCCCCACCCCCCGCTGTGTATCTTCCAAACCAAACTTTGACCTATAACAGATCAAGAGACAGCTCGCTCTCTCTCTCTCTCTCTCTCTCTCTCTCTCTCTCTCTCTCTCTCTC
>OU015746.1:42179293-42230327 GCA_907169655.1 Acomys percivali
CTCTCTCTCTCTCTCTCTCTCTCTCTCTCTCTCTCTCTCTCTCTCTCTCTCAGATTTATTTTATTAAGTATACAGTGCTCTGCCTTCATGTACACCTGCATGCCAGAAGAGGGCCTCAGATCACATTACAGATGGTTGTGAGCCACCATGTGGTTGCTGGGAATTGAACTCAGGACCTCTGGAAGAGCAGTCAGTGCTCTTAACCACTGAGCCATCTCTCCAGCCCCCATCTCCTTTTCTTTTTTCTTTCTTTATTTGTTGTTGTTGTTGTTGTTGTTGTTGTTGTTGTTTTTGGGTTTTTTCGAGACAGGGTCTCTCTGCGTAGCCTTGGCTGTCCTAGACTCACTTTGTAGACCAGGCTGGCCTCGAACTCACAGCGATCTGCCTGCCTCTGCCTCCCAAGTGCTGGGATTAAAGGTGTCTGCCACCACCGCCCGGCCTATTTGTTGTTTTTTGTTTGTTTGTTTGGTTTGGTTTTTGAGACATGGTTTCTCTATGTAGTTTTGGCTGTCTTGGTCTCTCTTTGTAGACCAGGGTGGTCTCGAACTCACAGATCTCTCTGTCTGTGTCTCTCCAAATGCTGGGATAAAAGACGTGTGCCCTACACAGGGAGACCCTGTCTTGAAAAACCAAAAAAAAAAAAAAAAAAGACATGTGCCACCATGCCCAGCTTCTTTCTTTCTTTTGTATTTTTGAAGTACAACTCTGTATGTAGCTCTGGCTGGCCTTGAACTCACTATGTAGATCAGGCTGGACTCGAACTCAAGATCCACTTGCCTCTGCCTCCTGCCTCCTGAGTGCTAGGATCAAAGGTATGCGTGCATATATATATATATATATATATGCATATATATATAATGCATATGTATGAAGGACATGAAAGTATGCATATAGTGTGTATATTTACAGGAATCAATTTTCCCCTTCCACAATGTGGATTGTGGGAGGAATTGAACTCAGGTAATCAGGTTTGGTGTCAAGTACCTTCACCCAATGAGCCATCTTGCTAACCTCATGGGTAGTTCTTTCTTGCACAAGGATGCCCTGTTGAGTGTTTAGAAACATCCCTGGATTCTTCCTGCTAGTAACCTACAATCCTTTTCATCATGACAAAAACAAAACAAAACAAATAAAAAACAAAGTTTCTAACATTGCCAGAACTCTGGGAAATAAAGTCATTCTCTGCTGGGAAACACTGTGTTAAAGAATTGCCTCTTGGAGTGAGTCATATGAGCTGAAACCTAAAAGTCCAAACAAACATAAACCTGCAAAAGTTGAGGATGTAGTGGAGTTAGCTGGGCACTTGGCTCGCATGCATGAAACCCTGGAGTTGGTCCTCAGCACCACATAAAACTGGGCATGATGACACATACCTATAATCCAAGCATGTGAAAGGTGGAAGCAGAGGGATCACAACGCTTAAAGAGTTATGTATTTATTTATTTTATATGTACCAGTGATTTGCCTGTGTGCATGTCTGGGCACCACCTGTGTGCCTCGTGCCCAAGGAAGCTACAAAGTGCCTGATCCCCTGGAACTGTAGTTCTAGGTGGTCATGAACAACCATGTGGGTTCTGGGAATCAACCCCAAGTCTTCTGCAAGAGCAGCCAGCGCTTTTCACCACTGAGCCCAGGATGGCTCATCTGACAACATGTATGTCTTCCCTGAGACCCGGGAGACACTGACTCAAAAGTGAATAAACAAAGAAAGAAACTACAAACATCTCTAGTCCAAGGACCCAGGAGGTAGATGTGGAAGAACACTTGAGCTTAGGAGTTGGAGACTTCCTTCTCAAAAAAATAAGTAAATAAGTAAATAAAAATAAAAACATGGGAACTAATGAGATGGCTGAATGGATAAAAACCCACAAAGTTGTCCTGTGACCCCCATATGCACAGCACAGTTACACAGGCACCCAACAGTAATAATAATAAAAATAAAAAAAATAAGCCAAACAACAAACTAATAAAGTATATCCCAGGAAAAATATTTTTTAAATTGGAGGAAAAAAAATACAGCATAGCATGAATAGTGAGGTGTTGATTGCTGAAGGGTATGACTTGGAGGATATGGGGACATGGGGTGATCAGGGAGAAGTGGGGGACATGGGTGATCGGGGAGGAGTAGGGGACATGGGGCGATCGGGGAGGAAGAGGACTGTCATGAAGGTGTTTGAAGTTATAGGTGGAAATTTAGATTTTGTTTTTTGGGCTTTTGTTTTTGTTTTTGATTTATTTTTATTTACTATTATATATACAGTGCTCTGCCTGCATGTACACCTGCAGGCCAGAAGAGGGCATCAGATCACATTATAGATGGTTGTGAGCCACCATGTGGTTGCTGGGAATTGAACTCAGGACCTTTGGAGGAGCAGGCCGTGCTCTTAACCACTGAGCCATCTCTCTAGCCCTTGTTTTTGTTTTTATTTTTGTTTCTGTTTTTCCCGAGACAGGGTCTCTCTGTGTAGCCTTGGCTGTCTTGGACTCGCCTCTGCCTCCAAGATTAAAGGTGTGTGCCACCACATCTGGCTAGATTTTGGTTTTGTTTGTTTGTTTTTTGTTTTTTTGAGACAGGGTTTCTCTGTGTAGCCTTGGCTGTACTAGACTTGCTCTGTAGACGCACAGCAACCTGCCTGCCTCTGCCTCCCAAGTGCTGGGATTAAAGGCGTGCGCCACCACGCCCAGCTGGATTTATGGTTTTTAAGGATTACAATGACTCCAGTGTGGTCAATGGGCTGGGACGAGCAGATGAGAGTGTAGCTCAGTGGTAAAACATGGGGCAGGATGTGCACAGGCCGGACTCTACCCCCAGCTCCCCAGCTCTACTTCCCTCACAGAAAAAAAAAAATTTGCGATGAAGCTGCAGTAATCAAGACAGTGTAGACTACAAAGAGAGACAAAGAATAAGAATTAAGAAGGAGGCTGGACAAGGCTACACAGAGAAACCCTGTCTCAAAAAACCAAAAAAAAAGAAGGAGGGCTGGAGAGACAGCTCAGCAGCTAAGAGCCCGGCTACTCTTCCGGAAGACAGGATCTATTCCAAGCATCCACATGGCCACTCACTGTCTGTAACTCCAGTTGCAGGGGACTCAACACCCTCACACAGACATACATGCAGACAAAACACCAACACATGTTTAAAAAAAAAAGAATTAAGAGGGAATGGTGCCGGGCATGGTGGCGCACGCCTTTGATCCCAGCACTTGGGAGGCAGAGGCAGGTGGGTCACTGTGAGTTCGAGGCCAGCCTGGTCTACAAAGCGAGTCCAGGACAGCCAAGGCTACACAGAGAAACCCTGTCTCAAGAAAGAAAAGAAAAAGAAAAAGAAAAAGAAAAAGAAAAAGAAAAAGAAAAAAAAAAAAGAGGGAATGGTGATACACGCCTTTAATCTCAGCACTTGGGAGATAGAGGCAGGTGGATCTCTGTGAGTTCAAGGGCAGCCTGGTCTACAAGAGTGAGTTCCAGGACAGAGAAACCTGGTCTCAAAAAACAAAACAAAACAAAAAAAGAATTAAGAGGGAAAACATGACTGATGACTTGGACCAGCAAGAAACCACCGAATACGTGGTTGTTTTGTCTCCCTCTCCTCCTCATCAGCAGGCACTGCCCGTCTCTCTCTAAGATGACACCCACATGCACAGTTTCCCATTCTCTCTTCCCAGTGTATTAGTCCAGATACAATGAACTTGAGTTTGAACTTCAATGGCCTCATGGTTTGTCTCACTTCTTCTACTTTTGCCTCCTCACTGTTCATGGCAGCAGTCACTACAATCATCTTTAAAAAACAAACAAACAAACAAAAAACCCCAAAAAACAAAAAACAAAGAAAACCACAAATCCAATCATGCTAGTCCCCGGGTGAAAACCACGTCCCTGTTTCCGCCTGTAAACCCTGCGTCACTGGACCTCTGCTTATCTCTCTGACCTTTTATCATCCCAGGCTCTTCCTCTCCCGTGGACATTTATTGTTGCCTTGGGAAAGTGATTGACAGAAGGCTCTTCCTGAATTCCCAGGCCCAGAGTCTTAGTTAGAGGCAGAACTGTAGGAAACTGCCAAGCACCGCGTACATCTTCAGCTGCTCTCAAAGTAAGCAGTGGGCGCAGCGTCTAGGCGTGGCAGCAGATGGCGGCCCAGCTGTGTGTTTGTTTGTGTGTTTGTTTCACACTGACTCTCTGTAGCTTAGACTAGGCTGGAGTACACTATATAACCAAGGCTGGCTAAAATTCACAATGATCTTCCTGCCTCAGCTCCCTCCCCTCCTCCCCCTCCTTGTCCTCCTCGTCCTCCTCCTTCTCCTCCTTGGTTTCATTCAAGACTTGGCTTCTCTGTGTAGCCTTGGCTGTCCTGGACTTGCTTTGTCCACCAGGCTGGCCTCGAACTCACAAAGTTCTGCTTGCCTCTGCCTCCCGAGTGTTGGGATTACAGGTGTGCACCACTGCCCCTGGGTCCCAGGATGGCTTTTTTGGTTGCTGGTTTGTGTCTTATTTTTGTTTCTTTGTTTTTGTCCAGGGGATTGAGCCCAGGGCCTCACGGGTGCTAACTACAAGCTGTACCACTGAGCTACATGCCTAGTGTTGCCTTATTTTTACCTGAAATAGTCCCATTCACTGGAGAATATTTTTTACTTCTTGCAAGAAGGCTTTAAAGGTTGCAAAAACAGCCGGGCGGTGGTGACGCACATCTTTAATCCCAGCACTTGGGAGGCAGAGGCAGGCGGATCGCTGTGAATTCGAGGCCAGCTTGGTCTACAAAGTGAGTCCAGGACAGCCAAGGCTACACAGAGAAACCCTGTCTTGAAATCCTCCTCCCCCCCAAAAAGTTGCAAAAACAAGAACAAGATAGAGTATATTAGGAAGGTAAAGGAAAGGGAGTATACGGGAGGAAAAGACAGAAGAATGCGTGCATCTCACAAAATAACGGCGTGAAGTTCCAGACTCACTAAGGGAGGCAGAGGAAAAGCTTGCCAGCTCCTCAGCAACCAATAAAATGACCAGAAAGCGATCACTTGCAGCAAGATGCGGTGTTCAAAGCAAGAACAGCCTGGTGACTTGAGGAAAATCATCACCCTTCCTGGAGATAAGACCGGCTACTTCCTGTCCCTTCAAATGGGGAGAGCAAAGCCCAGGAACAAAGTCACTGTCAATATATTCTTTACAGGACACTAGGAGAGAAATTTAAAGGGCCACTTCTTACTGAGCCCATAATAAAATGTGAAAATACTATAGCCATACACAGATCAATAAAGACAACACATTACTACCATTATGCGTTTGTGGAGACAGCTCTCCCCTGATTTTATTTGTTTTGAGGGAATTTTTTACTTAAAGAGCTAGGGTAAAGTGGTGCTGCAAAGTGCTGCGTAGTTGTGATGCTACCATGTGGGAGGATCCGGGAATAGGATTGCTGGCGGGGTCGGGGTGGGGTTGGAAAGTCTGTAGGCCCCGTCCTGGGGGAGAGGGGGAAGGAAGCAGAAACAGGTGACTCTTTCCCGCTCACTGGCCAGGCGGCATGGCCAAGTTTCGAAATTTTCTTCGAAAATGAGGTAGAAAGTAAAAACACTGATTTCTGTCTCTGGCCTCTTGCCACACATGCACGCACGCCACGCACGCCACGCACGCCACGCACGACACGCACGACACGCACGCCACGCACGCCACGCACGCCACGCACGCCACGCACGCCACGCACGCCACGCACGCCACGCACGCCACGCACGCCACGCACGCACTCACTCACAAGTGCTCGCACATACAGCACTTAATTCAGGACGATGGAATTTTGAACATCCCAGGATTTGAAAGGAGGACAGGATGGCTGCTACATTATAGGCCATAGCAGCAACTCCTTTAGTTCCAGGACTCGGAAGGCGGGGAAAGGAGGATCTCTGTGGGTTCAAGGCCAGCCTAGTCTACAGAGCGAGTTCCAGGACATACAGAGCTGCGCAGAGAAACCCTATCTTGAAAAACTAAAAAGGAGCCCGAGAGTGGTGGCGCCAGCCTTTAATCCTAGCACTCGGGAGGCAGAGGCAGGCGCTGTGAGTTCGAGGCCAGGCTCGTCTACAAAGTGAGTACCAGGACAGCCAAGGCTACACAGAGAGACCCTGTCTCAGGAAAAAAAAAAAAAAAAAAGGAAAGACTAAAAAGGAAAAAAAAAAGTGTGAGTGTACCTGAAGGTAGAGGCCACAGCACTCAGGCTTTCCTCAAGGTCCTGGGATGGGATTTGAACTATATTCTAGGAATTATTCTTATACTCACAGGGTAATGTTGAGCTAGGATGTAGCAGGTCAGTACATTTGTCTACTGTCTCAGGGTTTTTATTGCTACGATGGAACACTGTGACCGAAAAGCAAGCTGGGGAGGAAATGATTTACTCAAACAGGGAAGGAACCTGGAGGCAGGAGCTGAGGCATAGAGCATGGAGCCTGCTCTCTTACAGAACCCAGGTCCTCCAGCCCAGGGATGCCACCACCCATGATGGGCTGGGCCCTCCCCTCCCACAGCAATCACTACTAAAGACAACGCCTTACAGCTGGATTTTAAGGAGGCATTTTCTCAACCGAAGATCATTCCTTTCCGATAACTTGAGCTCGTGTCAAGTTGTGTCAAGACTGGCCAGCGCACTTACCATGTATGAAACTCTTCTGAAGGTCCTGAGTTCAATTCCCAGCAACCACATGATGGCTCATAACCATCTATGGTGAGATATGGTGCCCTCTTCTGGGATGCAGGTAGAACACTATATACATAACAAATAAATAAATACATAAATCTATTTTTTTAAATCTAAAAAAAAAGAAAAAAGAAAAAGACAAACTTTCAGGAGTCAATTGTTTCCTTCCACCATGGGGGTTCCTGGGATCAAATTCATCTGGCTCAGGCCTGGTTTTGATCTAGCACACCTACTAACAAGTCTGTGGCCTTAGGCAAAACATTCAGCCTGTCTAGGCTTAGCTTTATTATCAGTGCTGAGCAGATAACATGGGAACCTATGTCAATGATTTGCTGGGAAAACTAAATGAAAAAATTAAGATGTTTAGATCAGTGACTTAAAAGTGCTCTCTGGCACATTCGTCACAGGGACACATAATAGAAATACTGTAACAGGACCAGAAAGATGGCTGGGTTGTTAAGAGTGCCTATTCTTGCATAGATATACCATCACAGGACCAGAAAGATGGCTGGGTTGTTGAGAGTGCCTGTTCTTGCAGAGGTCCTGGGTTAGTTTCCTAGCACCCATGTGGCAGCTCACAGCTGTCTCCAACTCCAGTGCCTGAGCACCAGGCACAGACATATATACAAGTGAAACAATCAAACACACAAACTAAATGAATCTTAAAAAAAGAAAGAAAGAAAGAAAGAAAGAAAGAAAGAACATAACAGTTACTTTATGTTAGTGACTATCTTTTTTTTTCCTTTCAAGACAGGGTCTCTCTGTGTTAGCCTTGGCCTCGAACTCACAGCGATCCACCTGCCTCTGCCTCTCAAGTGCTGGGATTAAAGGCGTGAGCCAGCACTCCCGGCTGTTAGTGACTCTCTTATAAATGTGACTATAAATATCACATTGTCCTATTTAATCCTTCTTTGCTTCTGTGCTGGTCTGAATGAGAGTGGCCCCTGTAGGCTCCTATGTTTGAATGCTTGGTTCCCACTTGGTGGAACTGTTTGGTAAGGATTAGGAGGCGCGGCCTTGTTGGAGGAGGCAGAAGTGTGCTACAGAGGGTGGAGTTTGAAGATTCAAAAGCCCATCCCATCCCCCCACGTTCTCACTATGTGATTCTCAGCTATTGTTTTAGTAGCCACCCCGAGTCCTGCCATGTTCCTGCCATGTTCCCTGCTGAGATGAGCATGGACTCACCCTCTGAAGCTGTAAGCAGGCACACAACTTAATGCTTCCTTTTATAAATTGCTTTGGTCAGGATGGAGAGAGAGATAGCTCAGTGGTTGAGAACTGCCTGCTCTTCCAAAGGACCTGGGTTCAATTCCCAGCACCCACATGGCAGCTCACAACTATCTGTAACTCCAAGATCTGAGCCCCTGCCACCAATGCACATAAATTAAAATTAAATAAAAAATAAAACTAAATTAAAAAAATAAATTGCTTTGGTCATCGTGTCTCTTCACGAGCAATAGAAAAGTAACTAAGATAGCTGTAGTTAATTCAGAACATGGCTATTCTGGCAAAAATAAATAAATAAATAAATAAATAAATCACACCCAAAGACCTTCTAGGTCTATGTGATCCATCTGGCAAGAGATCACATCCAAAGATCTTCTAGGTCTGTGTGATCTTGCTGGAATACAAACACTCCATTAATCCAGGAGGCAGAGGCAGAGGCAGGCACATCTCTGAGTTCCAGGACAGCCAAGACTACTTAGAGAAACTTTGTCTCAAAACAACAACAACAAAAACAAAAACAGATGCAGTGAGATTTAAGGAATTTCAAAAATCAGAGAGCTGTATGAATAGTGTATTTAATTGTCCTCGGGTGTATGTATGCAATTTGAACAAGCAGAAATACACATACAAACATATTTCTATGCCCATTCTTGCCAGTCTGAGGCTCTTAGGACTTCTATCTACAGCACCTGGAACAGCACCCTGCTATTAGTGGGCCCAGGTTGAACCCAGGGCCTCCACATGTGCCAGGAAGCACTCTACCATTGAGTTACACATCAGTCTGTGATAGGGTGTGTGTTTTATTGTAAAGGGTAGTATAATGCATCGCAAAAACTACAACTCTGACTATCCCTTTCCCTTGATGAAGTCATTTTTAACTAAGGTCTAGAGCCTTGCTTTCCTCACCTGTAAAATGGAGGAGCTAGCTCAGCTTTAATTCTCTTGGCTCTGGCTCTAAAGCAGGTTTTAGATTAAAAAAAGTACAGACAGTTCTGGACAGACTTTTTTTCTTTTCTGATTTTTCAAGACAGGGTTTCTCTTGTAGTCCTGGCTGTCCTGGACTCACTTTGTAGACCAGGCTGGCCTAGAACTCACAGAGATCTTCCTGCCTCTGCCTCCCGAGTGCTGGGATTAAAGCCGTGTGTCACCACACCCAGTTTATAGACAGTTCTAGACAGACAGTCTCATGCACATGGCGAGGGCCATTCTGCCCTCTGCAGCACTGGTGTGCAGCTCTACTCCAGCAAGCAGGATTATTTCCACTACAAATTCCTGGGGTGAACAGAGAGCTTGGATTGGGGAAGGGATCTATTACAAACCTTAAATCCTCTGGATTGAGCCGGGCGTGGTGGCGCATGCCTTTAATCCCAGCATTTGGGAGGCAGAGGCAGGCGGATCTCTGTGAGTTTGAGGCCAGCCTGGTCTACAAAGCGAGTCTAGGATAGCCAGGGCTTTTACACAGAGAAACTCTGTCTGGGAAAAAGAAAGGAAGGAAGGGAAAAACCAAACCAGGGTTTATTCACAAAATCTCTCTTCTAGGGGTAGAAGAAATAGCTGTCTTAGAGCAAATTTAAAGGGCTTCTTCGCCAAGAAGTGCTGGGTCAGGAGTGAAGGAAATTGTGACCTGACTTCTTCAGAACTGGTGACAATGCCAAAGGAGCATTGCCACTGAGCCTGTAAATCAATTGGAGTTTTGAGAAAAGATCCCAATGTTTGTTTGGGTCCCCCCCCCCCAGCCAACACAGATTCCTTTTAAAAACATATTCTGTTTTATTACTAGCATGCTTGCTGTGCAAGCGTGTGCCTCAGTTTGCAGGTGGAGGTCAGAGGACAACTTTCAGAAGACAGTTCTCTCCTTCTCTGTGGGTCGCAGGGATCCGGCTGCAGGCTGTCAAGCTTGCGTGGGAAGCACTTTCCCCGCTAAGCAATCTTCCAATCTGACACACACGGAGTAGCCCCCACCCCTACTGTGATGGGCATCATCAGAACTCTGTTTTACAAACACACGGACTTTGGGCCGAGGGGCTGGGGTGAAGCTGCCGGGGAGGGAGGGTTCTTTTCAAACAAAACAGGGAAGCCGTTCCTGCAGACCTGCCCTTCTCAAAGCTGCTGTGAACCTGTTGCTCATACCCATGCAGTGAGAATGTCATTAATGATGAATTCATGGCTGGGGTGGGTGGGTGGGGGAAGGGATTCTTGCAATTTTGTGGATTTAAAAAAAAAAGATTTTATTTATTTATTTATTTATTTGGAGACAGGGTTTCTCTGTGTAGCCTTGGCTGTCCTGAACTTGCTTTGTAGACCAGGCTGGCCTCGAACTCACAGTGATCCATCTGCCTCTGCCTCCCGAGTGCTGGGATTAAAGGTGTGTGCCACAACGCCCGGCTAAGATTTTATTTTTATTTTGTGAGTGTTTGCATATATGTATACTATGCATGTGCCTGTTGTCTTCAGAGGTCAGAAGAAAGAATCCAGTCCTCTGCAACTAGAGTAACAGCCACTGGTGAGTGGCCGTGTGGAACTAAAACCAGGTCCTCTGCAGGACCAGAAAGTGCTCTTTACCTCTGAGCCGTCTACCCAGACCCTCCCTGCTTTTGATTCTTCTTCCTCCACATTCATTCTTTATATTTGAGCCAAAGAGAGCACTATCTTTTCACAGATGTGGTGGAAGTAGATGCCAGCCACTAAACACCAAGTTTAAGGCTGGGCGTGGGGGCGCACGCCTTTAATCCCAGCACTCGGGAGGCAGAGGCAGGCGGATCGCTGTGAATTTGAGGCCAGCCTGGTCTATAAAGTGAGCCCTGGACATCCAAGGCTACACAGAGAAACCGTGTCTCTGTCTCAAAATAAAAAATAAAACAAAAAGAAGAACAGAAAACAGCCAAAAGCCAAAACAAAACAAACCAACCAACCCACCAAGTTTAAAGAACTGTCTGGGAAGAAATGGTTCCAAGAGAAATATGCACTTCACCACATGGCCACCTGGGGGCAGCAGAGGCAGCCTTTGCTGACTCCTTGGCTGCTGGCTGAGAGCTGTGTAGTTCGGGAATGGAAAAGCATCCAAGATTGTGAAAGACGGGGAGGGGTGGAGCGGGAGTGGGGGTGAGAAACCAGCTGGTGAGTGTGTGTCCAGGAGCTAGGGGAGATCCTAGAATGAGTGTGTGGTCTCAGCTGAGAGAGTCTTTCTGAGAGAAACAGGCGTTACTGACGTTCTAAGCAAATCAGTTGGTGGACACTTGGGTGAGGTGGTTTACGTCAGTGCAGCACCTAGGAGGTAGAGTCAGGAGGATCCGGAGTTCAGGGTTAGCCGAGGCTACAGGTTTAATTTGAAGCCAGCTTTGTCTACATGAGACATAGTGGCTCAAAAACAAACAAACAAACAAACAGACAGGGTTAAGGAGATGTTTTAGGTGGTTCATCCCCAGGATCCCATAGTGGGAAAGGGAACAACTCAAACAAGTTGTCTTATGACCTACACACACACACACACACACACACACACACACACACACACACGACAATAAATAAATGGACCACAAGCCGGGCCTGATGGCCCACGCCTTTAATCCCAGCACTCAGAAGGCAGAGGCAGCTGGATTGCTGTGAGTTCGAGGCCAGCCTGGTCTACAGAATTAGTCCAGGACAGTCAAGGCTACACAGAAAAACCCTGTCTCAAAAAACCAAAAAAAAAAAAAAAAAAACCAAAAAAAAAAAGAAAGAAAGAAAAAGAAAAGAAAAAACAACAAAAAACAAAGAAACCAAGAAACAAATTAAAAAATAAATATGAAACAAGTTGAAAGCGAGAGAAGCAGGTATCTTTTCTATATTTCAAATGTGTTTATTTTATGTGTGTGAGTGTTTTGTCTGCACGTATGTGCACTACTTGCGTGCCTGGTTTCTGTGGCGGTCAGAAGAAGGCATCCAATCCTTTAAAACAAGAATTATGGATCGCTGTGAACCACTGAGCGTCTCTCCAGCCCCTTCACCTCAAGATTTTATAAAAACAAAACCTCCCGCACTGGTGGTTGTGAAGCGGCTGTTCCCTTTCTCGCCACTAGGGGGTAGAATACGCCAAGAAGACCGGAGCACTGTCATCCTCCCAAACAGGATAATTAATCCCTGGAGGAATTCTGCCTGTCAAAGAGGACTGAGTCTTGAATTTGCTAACAAATATATCCGTCCAAGATATTTCTGGCTTGTACACTTCCAGTAGCTTCTTAAGGGCTCCAGAGTACAACCTGAACCGATGAAAATGGCACACAGCACTCTCCCCATTTACCCTTGGGTTTCTCTGCTAATTTCAGCCTTTTTTTTTTTTTTTTTTTGGTTTTTGGAGACAGGGTTTCTCTGTTGTAGCCTGGGCTGTCCTGGACTCGCTTTGTAGACCAGGCTGGCCTCAAACTCACAGTGCACCACCTGCCTCTGCCTCTGCTGGGATTAAAGGCGTGTGCCACCATTCCCCCCCCCCCACCCCCCAGATCATCCTTTTAGCCTCAGCTCCTGGAGTTGTTAGGTGGAGAGAGATGGGTGTTGGGACCAGCCAATCAGAAGCCAGTGACTCCTCCCACTTGGCCACACTGTATTTACCACCAACTCCTATCTAGTCTGTGTCTTAGTAAGTTGGGTGTGTTTAATTTTGGTTTTCTCTGTGTAGCCTTGGCTGTCCTGAACTCCCTTTGTAGACCAGGCTGGCTTTGAACTCACAGTGATCCGCCTGCCTCTGCCTCCCGAGTGCTGGGATTAAAGGCATGTGCCACTGCTTGGCTCCCATTTCTGTTTTCTTGAGACAGATTTCATGTAGGCAAGGCTGGCCTCAAACTTACTGTGTAAGCACAACTGGCCTTGACCTTCTGACCTTCCTTCCCTTGCCTCCCAAACTCCGGAATTACAGGCATATGCTACTACACCTGGTTTTTGTTGTTTTGAGACAAGGTTTCACTGTGTACTGTTTTGGCTAGCCTTGAACTTTCTGTGTATATCAGGCTAGCCTCAAATTCAGAGAGGTCTGTGAGTGTAGGCTGGGATAACGATGTGGGCCACAACTGGCCTTCTCCTGGATTTTTGTTTTGTTTCATTGTTGTTGTTTTCTTTGAAACAGGGTTTCTATGGGTAGCCTCGGCTGTTCTAGACTCACTTTGGAGACCAGGCTGGCCTCGAACTCACTCGTTTTGTTTCTTGAAGCTGGATCTTGTTAGTATCTGGCAGCCCTGCCAACCCACCTCTAGGTTGCTTAGCAACCTCTGATGTTATCACCTGCAGCCCCCAGCTAGGTGTGTGCCACCAGATATAAAAGGACCAGCTAGTCTGTCCCCTGGGTGCCTCTCCCCACTTCCTTTCTCTCTCCCTATTTCTACAATATTTTTTCTTTTTGGGTTTTTTTGTTTTGTTTTGTTTTTCGAGACAGGGTTTCTTTATGTATTCTTAGCTGTCCTGGACTTGCTTTGTAGACCAGGCTGGCCCGGAACTCACAGTGATCCACCTGCCTCTGCCTCCCGAGTGCTGGGATTAAAGGTGTGTGCCACCACGCCTGGCTTTCCATAATAAATATTTTTGTTGTTGTTGTTTTGGTTTGGGTTTGGTTCTTCGAGACAGGGTTTCTCTGTGTAGCCCTGGCTGTTCTGGACTTGCTTTGTAGACCAGGCTGGCCTCAAACTCACAGTGATCCACCTGCCTCTGCCTCCTGAGTGCTGAGATTAAAGGCGTGTGCCACCACGCCCGGCTGGTGCTGGCTAGTTTTTATGTCAACTTGACACAAGCTAGAGCATCCTTTTAGAAGAGAGAATCTCAACTGCAAAAATGTCCCACCAGATTGACCTGTGGTACATTTCTTGACTGACGATGTGAGAGGGTCTAGCCCATGGTTGGTGGTACTACCCTTGGGTAGGTGGTGCTGGGGGTGTATAAGAAAACAGGTTAGCTGGGCGGTGGTGGCAAGTCCAGGACAGTCAAGGCTACACAGAGAAACCCTGTCTCGAAAAACCAAAACCAACCAACCAAACAACCAAACAAAACTAACCAGCACCTGCTCCTGTAATTCCAGCATTTGAGAGGCAGAGGCAGGCAGATCTCTGTGAGTTTGAGGCCAGCTTGGTCTACAAAGAGAGTCCAGGACAGACAAGGCTACAGAGAAAAACCCTGCCACAAACAAACAAACAAACAAATAAACAAACTAGCCAGCACAGCTCACTATGTAATAAGAGGTTTGCCTTGAATTTGTGAGCCTCCTGCCTCAGCCTCCCAAGTGCTAGGATTACAGGCAGGAGCTGCCATGGCCAGGCATATTATCTTTCGCTTTCTAAAATCTGGTACAACAGAGCAGGAGAGTGCTTTTTCAGCACTGGAGAACCTGGCTTCTATTGCCAGTGCTGCCAAAAGAAAGCAAGTGCAACAGCAAGCAAGAAAGACTAGGTTAAGGATGAGAACATGTGCTAAGATTTTTAGCTAATGAAAAACTCTAAGCTGGGTATCACAAAGAAGGAAAAAAAGGGGGTGAGTTTAAAATGAAAAAGAAAGACTATAAAATAAATTCAGTGATCAGATATTTACCTAACATATGTGAGACTCTGGGTTTAATCCCCAGCACTGAAGAAAAATAAAAATAGAAAACCACACATTTTAATTTTAAAGGAAGGAAGCAATTGATAATGGTTAAAAGGGGACCAGCCTGAAGGAAAACAGCTAAGTCATGCTAATGATTAAGCATTGGGGTAAAAAAATGCCAAAATGACGTGTCTTGCTTCTCTGCTGTTTTCTGACTTTCTGGAATGTGCATCTTTAGAATAAAATTGCTGAGCTAAGTGGAGTGAGTTGCTTTTTGTGAGTCAAAATGCCTGACTGACACAGGAACCGTTTGTCTACTCGGTAGCTGCTCAGCTTTCCTTCAAGGCACTCTCTGGTTCCCTCCCCTTGTCTCTCTCCTTACAGGGAAGCTTTGGCCATGGTACCTAGTGCTGTTGGATTTCAGACTATGATAGTTTGCCCCCCCCCCCCCACAGAGTTTCTCTGTGTAGCCTTGGCTGTCCTTGAACTCACTATGCAAACCAGGCTAGACTGGAACTCACAGAGATCCTCCTGCCTCTGTTTCCAGAGTGCTGGGATTAAAGTTGTGCACCACCATGCCTGGCTTGGACTGTAACTTCTTTGAGGACAGGGTCCCCGATTGTTCCCAGCAGCACACTGTGTCCAGGAGTGATGGTGATACAGCAGAGACACTTGGCTCATAGAGCCGGCTCCTGCTCTCTATACTTTATAGATCTGATTTATTTCCTCTGCATGAAAGCGCTCTGAGTAGACACTGTTACACTCCTCCTTTCACAGGCAGGCAGGGAAAGGGAAGCCGAGAGAGTCTTGGCAATGGTTGTGACGCAAAGGGCACAGAAGAGCTTCAAGTCAGGAAGCTGGACTCCCGAGAGTACGCACTCAGCAGCACTGTCACACACACGCTGATGGGCGTTCCCAGCACTCAGGAGGCAGAGACAGGCGGATCGCTGTGAGTTCGAGGCCAGCCTGACCCACAAAGTGAGTCCAGGACAGCCAAGGTTACACAGAGAAACCCAATCTGGAAAAATAAACAAAAAACAAAAAAGGTGGCAGTTAATGTGACTATGTGAGTACCTTAACTACTTATTGTATTGTATGTGTGTGAGGGTTTTGCTGGCGTGTGTGTGTGTGTGTGTGTGTGTGTGTGTATGTGTGCGCGCGCGCGTGTATCATGTGGGGCTGTGGTACACTCAGAGGTTGGAAGGGGACATCTGATCTCCCTGAAGTTGCAGTTGCAGATGGTTGTGAGCCACCACCGAGTGTGCTGGAAACTGAACCTAGGGCCTCTGCAGGAGCAGCAACTGCTCTTAACCACTGAGCAGCCTCTCCAGCCCCCATTTGAGCCCTTCTGTTTAGAGCATCTCCACACAGATTACCTGAGTATAGCAAGAATCTGCTCAAGCTTTGTTATTTTTAATTTTATTTTTATGTGTATGAGTGTTTTTGTCTATGCATTTTATGTACGCCTGGTGCCTTTGGAGACCAGAAGAGGGCGTGATTCCTTAGAGCCAGAGTTAGAGATAGTTGTGAGCCTCCATGGGTGGGGTGGGGTGTGTGCTGGGAAACTCAAACCTGGGACCTCTGGAAGAACAGCCAGTGTTTTGAACTGCAGGGCCATCTCTCAGAGCCCTTTGTGTGAAGCCAGCCAGCAGCCCTACCCCTGAAACAACCAGATTCTTCTCTGCAAACACAGAGCGTTGAAATCCAAGGGAAGAGCACGTGCAGACTTACTTGGTAAATTTCTTGCCCCTTGTACAGCTACAAACACCTGGCAGGTTGGACAGATTTCTAGGCCAGTGTCTGGAGAAATCATTGTACGCAGTATGAAACCCTTTCCTCGGGGGTGGGGGGGCTAAGCAACCATTTCCTTGGTTATCCCCAAAACTGCCAGCTTCTCCATAAACCCAACAATAGAGAGTGTATGTGGGGTGGAAGGGGAGGGTGGGTGTAGCGGTGATTCCACTTTGTACTATTGTTTTTAAAGGAGTCTGGCTGTAGGGAGCTCTTGCAGATGCCTTTATTGGCAGCTTCAACCCGTTGCTTTTGAGTTGCCATGGCAACAGGAAGCCAAACCGGGGTGGGGTGGGGGGACGGGGACTGTTTATTGGTGAGTGATAAGGAGCCAAATGAAAAGACAGTTCTTTGAGGGAGGCCTGGGGTTGTTGGGGGGTGGAGCAGCGTGTTTATGTATTAGCATAGGGTAAATCCAGATGCCTCTTGGCACTATGGATACGCGAGCAGCTGAAAGCAGGGCAAACAGGAAGGCTACCTAGGAGCTTCCTGGCATAGTTTCTTCTTCTAATTGCCTGTGGCTCAGGGATCTGAGTGAGTGACCAGGGGAGAGGTCTGATGCTAGCAACTGTTCAGCACAAACACATTCTAAAGTATTAATGGTGCCCAGTAGGAACAGGAGGAGTCAGCGCGAGCCTCTGAAAGCCAGGAAGTAGCGGGAGCTGCCTGTACCTGGATAAAACCCACCCGGGAGGTGAGTGAGGTTTGCGTTTGATCTGAATTCCTGGGGACACAGCCATATGGCTTTTTACCGACTGCCATCCTCCACACGGTATGTATACCTCCCTCTCTCGGAGAGCAGCTAAAACGTAAAACTGTGCTCTTGTTGTTACCTTAAATCCCTCCCCCACTGTCAGCTGGAACTCTTCACTCAAGTCTCGGGGTGTCCCAAGCTTGCTTTCACTCTAGCCTGAATTCTTGCACCAAGGCTAGGGTCCCCCTCATCCTTCCCCAAGCCACGTTCCCACCTCTCTGATTTTTCTCTTCCCTAGAGTAGGAGGCTCCGGGGACCCAGCTGACTCCCCCGGGCACACAGGATTGAGTCATCCTGCGGGCGTCGGAGCGGGTAGCAACAGCTCTGCTGATCTGTATGCAGCTCCATCTCCCTCTCCAGTTCAGAGTTTTTGGAGCTGTCTTGTTCGAAAGTAAAGAACAGAACACAGATGGCTGGTAACAGGATCCCACAGGGGCCTCTTTCCCCACTGAGCTCATCCTGTCAATCCTTTTAGAGAAAAGAAAATAAGTGGTAAATAGAGAAAGTGGGGGGAAAGAGTGTACAGCATCTACGGTTTGCAGGCTGTGGTCTGGGAGTCTTGGTAGGAGGTCTCCGAGAAGGATTCTTGATAGCTGTTAAATTTCCCAGCCAGATTCCCTACCCCGTCCCTTCTTACCCTTCATCCCCCCCACCCCCCATTTTCCATCCGGCTTTACTGTTCTTTGTGGTTTTGAATCTGATGGAGTATCCTGTCAGAGATGCCTGAATGCCTTCTATTTGAACGACACTTCTATTTATTTACTTATTTTTATTTTTTTTTTTATTATCATTAAACTTTTCTTTATATGTGTGTAAAGGTTATTTAAAAGAAAATTGTTTCTGGAAGCCAAACCCAGGACCTTGTATTAGTAGACTCACGCAGTCCATCCACCACAGCATCACAGGTAGCTGGGACTACAGGTATGAAGTACCACAAATGGCTGAGTGCCAGTTACCAGAGTGTGGGGGAATACACACACACACACACACACACACACACACACACACACACACACACACACACCTAATTGGCTTACACATTAAATTAGTTAGAAGTAAGACATAGAATCTGGAACACAGTAAATGACTACTAAGTATTTTCTTTGCTCCCTGTTGCTGTAAGTACCAGGTCACTGTTTTCAGGTGGGGAAATTTCCTACCAAGATATCATATATGTTCTGGAGCTGCCAATGAATTCTTTCAAGACAATTCTTTCTCTGTGTAGCCCTGGCTGTCAAGGACTCATTCTGCAGACCAGGCTGGCCTCAAACTCACCTGGTGGATAACTGTGAGTTTGAGGCCAGCCTGGGCTACAAAAACGGGCTGGACTGCGCTGACTGCTCTTCCAGAGGTCCTGAGTTTAATTCCCAGCACCCACAAGGTGGCTCACAACCATCTAGAATGTGATCTGGTGCCCTCTTCTGGCCTGCAGGTGTCTACGCAGGCAGAGCACTGTATACATAATAATAAATAAGTCTTATTTTTAAAAAAAGAAAGGAAAAAAACCACAACCAAACAAAAGAATACTACAAATGAGCCAGAGCCAGAGCCAGGCCATGGGGGAGCCTGCCTTTAATCCTAGCACTTGGACGCAGAGGCAGGTGGATATCTGTGAGTTCAAGGTCAGCCTGGTCTACAGGACAGCCAGGGCTACACACAGAGAAACTCTGTCCCAACCCCCAACCCCCCCCCCAAAAAAAAAGAGAAAGAAAGAAAGAAAGAAAGAAAGAAAGAAAGAAAGAAAGAAAGAAAGACAGACAGACCAGAAGTGTTTGTGCTGTCTGGTCAAATGCCACTGTTGAACTTATGTGATTATGGAAGGTTCAGCTGACAAAGGGCTGTGGCTGGACATGGCTCCTTTGTTCAGAGAGTAAACGTGCGCACTGTCAATTATACTCATGTATTTTGCTCTAGTAGAAGCCAGAAGGAGGCTGATGGTGGAGAGTGGGGTCTGACTTTCACACGAACTCTGGTGCCCCATATTTGACCACATCCCCTGGATGGGGGGCCTGGTGGCACTCAGAGGAAGGCTAGCAGGCTACCAAGAAGAGACTTGATACCCTATGAGCATATACAGAGGGAGGAGGTCCCCCTCAGTCACAGTCATAGGGGAGGGGAGTAAGGGGAAAATGGGAGGGAGGGAAGAATGGGAGGATACAAGGGATGGGATAACCATTGAGATGTAATATGAATAAATTAATAAAATACATATTTAAAAAATTACAGTAAAAAAAGGGGAATGAGAGGCAGGGAGGAATGGGAGGATACAAGGGATGGGATAACAATTGAGATGTAATATGAATAAATTAATGACATACATATTTTTAAAATTACAGTTAAAAAAAAAGAAAAAAAAAGGAGGAGGCTGATGCCGAGGTCAGGACATCGCGCCGCCTTCTGTCTGACTGGGTGCTCTCCAGCAACACGTTTTTCCGGTCTTTCTTTGTAACTGGTAATTAGGTTCTCAGCTGAGCCGTCAGGCATTTTGACAGGTTTCATGGGCAGTCACCATCTGACAATTTTCAACTTTGCGTTTTTCACAGCTGGAGAGTATTCCCTCCCAGGAAATGGAAGTGCCTGGATGGATGGTGTGCGCACCCCACTGACTGAGGAGCAGGGTCTGAGGGCAAGGGCAGCTTTCTCCCTGATTTCTTTAGATCCCAAGCTGACCGTGCATGGAAAGCTTTGCACTTCAAAGAGCTGACACTGTGTAATGAAGTGGCAGCCATCAAAGCTAAAAGTGGCATGGGGATATTTGAAGCAGCATCCTCTTTCTTTTCCTTCCTTCCTTCCTCCCTTTCTCATTTCTCTTTTTGTTTCTGAGACAAAGTCTCACGTGGCCCAGGCTGTCCTGAAACTTACTTTGTAGCCAGGGTGATCTTGAACTTCTGATCTTCCAGCCTCCACTAAAGCTAGGATTTACAGCTACCGCCCACCACAGCTGCTGTACAGCGAGAGGAAAGCCAGAGTTTCACGCATGCTCAGTAAGAACTCTTCCAACGGAGCCGTACCCCCAACCCAAGACATGGTTCGAGGGAGTTTGTTTGGGTGTTTGTTTGTTTGTTTGTTTTGTTTTTCAAGACAGGGTTTCTCTGTGTAGCCTTGGCTGTCCCGGACTCACTTTGTAGACCAGGCTGACCTCGGGAACTCCCGGTCTTGGCTGCCTCTGCCTCCCGAGTGCCGGGATTAAAGGCGTGCAATATTGTATGTGTGCCTGCGAGTGTTATGGTCCTGTGTGGAGGTCAGGGCACACTTTTCCAGAATCAATTCTCTTTGTGTCATGTGGATTGTCAGGCTTGGCAGCAACTGCCTTGCTCACTACGCTCTCTCTCCAGACCTTATTTTGTTTTTTGAAACCGAGTCTCAGTTCTGTAGCACAGGTTAGCCTTAAACTCATTATAATCCTCCTGTCTCAATCTCCTGAGTGCTGTTGGGATAGGTGTGAATGCTGGCTGATAGAGCCTCCCCTCCCTAACGGCCCCAATGCTGGGGATGAACCTAGGCCGCCCCCATACTGGGGATGAACCTAGGCATTGCACCTGCTAGGCCAGTGCTCGACGCGACATCTCCAGCTCCAACTGCCTGTTTTGAATGTTAAAGCTGAAGAGAGAGCCGGGCGTGGGGGCGCACGCCTTTAATCCCAGCACTCGGGAGGCAGAGGCAGGCGGATCGCTGTGAGTTCGAGGCCAGCCTGGTCTACAAAGTGAGTCCAGGACAGTCAAGGCTACACAGAGAAACCCTGTCTCGAAAAACAAAACAAAACAAAACAAAACAAAAAAAAAGCTGAAGAGAGAAAGTTGAAATAAAATCCCTGAAAGTTCACAGTGAATAGAAAACTTTACCAGGGCCAAGGATGGGACACCATCTGAGCTGCAAAAGGAGGCTAGCTTTGAGTCTGGGAGCTCTTTGGGGCTTGTACGCGCGCATGCATGCGTGCCCGAGGGGGAGGGGGGCTTCTCAGTTTTTCAGTTCTTTCTCGTCTAGGTCAAAGCTTCTCAGATGGACTTTGATGCTTATCCCGATCATGGCGCCTGTCAGACTGTCCCACAAAGCCGGTCATGGTGTGCTCATTTCTTGTCTTCTCTAGCTAGCAACCATTGTCTTTCTTTCTGGTTACTGCACCTTAGTTTCTTCCTGGGAAGCAGCCCCTCCTGTATTCACAGTCTACGCGGGGATGGCAATGCTGAGGTTAGTGTGTTCTAGGGATGGGTTGCGGTTACTAGGGTAAGCCACAAGGGCCAACATTCCCCTAGGTCCGGCTCAGGAACCGCAAGAGGGTCTTTCAGGTTAAGTCGAAGCCAGTGGATCTCACAAGGTTTTGTCCGGCATTTGGAGAACTAATTTCTCTTCCTTTTTTTTTCCTTAAGAGTTGGTAATGGTGACAACAATAATGAAATAGTTAATTTTGTTTGTTATTAATTATTAATGTAAGTTATTAATGCTTGTTAATTAGTGTTTATCCAAATCAGGCAGAGTTGGAAACAATGAATGAACTTACTGTGTTCACAACAACCATATGAAGTATGTACGATTATTTTTCCCTGGCCTCGAACTCACAGCGATCCACCTGCCTCTGCCTCCCAAGTGCTAGGATTAAAGGCGTGAGCCACCACCGTCCCGCTTATTTTCCCTTTTATAAATGATCGAATTGAGGGAGAGAGACAGAGACAGAGACGAGAGAGAGAGAGATCTAGCCCAGTGCCTCACAAACGCTAAACATGTACTCTAGAATTGAATTCTATTGCCAATCTGGCACAGAAAAGTTGACTAAATTGTCAAGGGTCTGAGCGTTCGCCAGTCGTCAAATGTATTTTCTCACTAGTCGTCAAATGCATTTTCACAGGCTTGAGAGAACGTAAGGGCTGGGATTTCTGCTGCCTCTTGTTGTAAAGTCCCAAGCCAAAGGGAACACACAGGAAGATTGGTCCTGGAGTCACAGATTATTTAAACTCCAGAACTGCCTAAACCAGCCTTTACTCTGGGCCTCTTTTAGCTTTCCTTAAAAAGAAAGCCTCGGGCTTGGTGGTGCACACCTGTAATCCCAGCATTCGGGAGGCAGAGGCAGGAGGATTGCTGTGAGTTCGAGGCCAGCCTGGTCTACAAAGTGAATCCAGCACAGCCAAGGCTACACAGAGAAGCCCTGTCTCAAAAAACAAGAAACAAAAACAAACAAAAAGAAACTCACATGCATCCTACCTTAGCCTATTGAACTCAAAGATCTGAACTTCTCATCCCTATTGTCCAAATTCTTGGATTATAGGTATACACCACAATGCCTGGTTTCAGGAAGTGCTGAGACTTAAACCCAGGACATTGTGTAGGCGAGCACTGAACTGTTTCCCATGTTTGTGTGTGTATGTATTTGTGTTCATGGGTGTATGCATATGGGTACATGTGTCCAGTGAGGACAGAGGTCAAGGTTGGGCATCTTGCTTAATTGTTGTTTTTGTCTTTTGAGACAGGGTCTCTCTACATAGCTTGGCTGTCCTAGAAGTCAGGTAAAATGGGCAGGCATGGAACTCATAGAGATTCACCTGCCTTTGACTTCCAAGTATTGGGAGTACAGGCATGTGCTACCAAGCCCAGCTTTTAAATTTTACTTTATTTATTATTCCTACAGGTGCTAGACTTCTTTTCATACGTCCTGAGGAGCCAAACTCAGGCCCTCATCCTTGCACAGCAGGCACTGTCCTGCAATTTCACCCACTGAGCACAACTCCCCCACCGCTACCCACCTAAAATTAATTTAAAAGTCCGTGTAAGCCAAACTGTTCTTGTTTTCCATAAGCTGCTGGTTTTTGCGTCATTTATAGCCAAAGCTTGCCCATGAGGCTGTGATCTCAAGATAGGAGTCCAGTCTTACTCATCTCCACATCCAGAGTCTGGTGTAATGCACATAGCTGACATTCAGCGAGTATTTCCCATCAGCTCCCTCATGCCACAGACATTTTCTATGTTGTGCTAGGAATTGGGGTAGGTGTAGAAACTGAGTGCATGAATGTGGTTTACCTACAGTCTACAGGCCAGAAGCTACTGTGAGGCAAATATGATAGAAAAGTGCAGCCTAGAGTCCTCGGGAAATTGCTGATACCTTGGTACTGTGGGTTTGACCTGTGGGTGTTTCTGGGTTCTTGCACATATGCCAAATGTTTTCAGGGTTCTCTGAGGTTCTAGGAATGTTTAGAACGCTAAGGCTGGAGAGGTGGCTCAGCAGTTAAGAGCACAGAGTGCTCTTCTAGGGGACATGGGTTTTATTCCCAGAACTCACATGGCTGCTCATGATTGTCTGTAACTCTAGTTTCACAGGAATCTTTAGGCCTCTGTGTGTACTACATGCAGGTGGCTCACAAACATACATGTAGACACACTCCCATATACACATCAGACAATGGATTGTGCATGCCTTTAATCCCAGAACTGGGGAGGCAGAGGCAGGGGCATCTCTGTGAGTTGAGGCCAGCCTACTCTACAAAGTGAGTTTCAGGACAGCCAGAGCTAGCTACACAGAGAAATCCTGTCTCCAAAAAACATAATAGGGCTGGAGAGATGGCTCAGAGGTTAAGAGCACTGACTGCTCTTCCAAAGGTCATGAGTTCAATTCCCAGCAACCACATGTTGGCTCACAACCATCTATAATGAGATTTGTATACATAATAAATAAATAAATCTTCAAAAAACATAACAACAACAACAACAGCAATAATAAATCTTGTTGCATGAGCATGCCCTGTCTATTTCCCAGAAGGTCAGACAAGGTCAGGTCTACTGAAGTGAGGTGATTCTTTCTTTTACCTGACTACAATAGGTCCTTTATAGTCTGCTCTAACTAGCATGCCACAAACCTGCATCATTTGGATCCAACAGTTTGCTTCTACTTTGTAGTGTATATCTGTGGTTTCTATCTGTCCTACATTTCTCTTTGTTTCTGGCAAAAGTTTCCTACATTCCTTTTGGGAATTTTCTTTCTATAATTCTGTGTACTTATTGTGGGAGAATGACTCTGAGCTTCTTGCCACAGGGTGGGGACACAATCATAGCTAGGCCAGTCAAAATATCTTAGTGCTTGGTAAAGCAAGTGCCCCAAGGGAGTGTTTGTTTGTTTGTTTGTGGTTTTGAGGCAGAGGCTTATGTTGGCTGGCCTTGAATTCATAGAGCTCTTCCTGCCTCTCGGTCCCTAGTGCTAGGACTAAAAGCCAAGGGGAGGTTCTTGATACAAGGCTCGTGCTAACTTACACTCAGAGTTGTTCATTTGGAATCTATATACCGTGATAGCAGATCTAGAAGTTTCCATTTGCTTTTGGGAGGCTAAACTGGGACGATGCAGCTTTGTATCTTTTATGACCATTCTTCTCAGTTTATTCTCCCTCCACCCCGGCCCAGCATCCTTTTGTTTTATGAAAACAAAACCAAAAACACAAAGATGCTTCCGTGTGTGTGTGTGTGTGTGTGTGTGTGTGTGTGTGTGTGTGTATGTGTGTGTGTATGTGTGTGTGTATGTGTCTGTGTGTGTGTATGTGTCTGTGTGTGTGTGTGTGTATGTGTATGTGTGTGGTGTATGTGTGTGTGTATGTGTGTGTGTATGTGTCTGTGTGTGTGTGTGTATGTGTCTGTGTGTGTGTGTGTGTGTGTGTTTCTGTGTAGCCATGGCTGTCCTGGAACTTGCGCTGCAGGCCAAGCTGGCCTTGAACTCACAGACATCTACCTGCCTCTGCCTCCCGAGCACCACCATTGCCAGGCTTTGTGAAGCTCCTTACAACAGCGTGACAACAGTTCACAAGTCTCCAGTTGTTTTTTGTTTTGGTTTTGGTTTTTGGTTTTTGGTTTTTTTCGAGACAGGGTTTCTCTGTGTTAGCCTTGGCTGTCCTGGACTCCCTTTGTAGATCAGGCTGGCCTCAAATTCACATCGATCTGCCTGCCTCTGCCTCCCGGATGCTGGGATTATAGGAGTGTGCCACCATGCCCGGTCTCCAGTTTTTACTAACAGGCCCACACAAAGCAGTGGTTCTCAACCTTCCTAGTGCTGTGACCTTTTTAATATATAGTACCTCATGTTGTGGTGACTCCCAAGCACAAAATTATTCTTCTTGCCACTTCATAACTGCAACTCTGCTACTGTTATGAATTCTAATGTGAATATTTTCGGAGACAGAAGTTTGTCAAAGGGGTCCCACAGGTTGAGAACCTCTGTGGTAAAGTCTCAAATGAAGCTGGATTTGGTGGCGCACGCCTTTAATCCCAGCACTTGGGAGGCAGAGGTAGGCGGATCACTGTGAGTTCAAGACCAGCCTGGGGTCTACAGAGCGAGGCCAGGACAGCCAAGGCTACACAGAGAAACCCTGTCCAGAGAAAACAAAAAGAAAACAATCCCCCCTAAAACAAAAAAACAACAACAAAAGTCTCATATGCTTTCAATTATTCAATTAACTCTCTCTGTCTTTGTGTGTGTGTGTGTGTGTCACATAAGTGTGCAGCGACCGTAGAACAACTACAGGGAGTTGGTTGTCCCCCTATACCTTGTAGGTCCCGAGGATTGAGCTCAGGCCACTGAACCATCCTGCTGGCTTCTCGGATGCTTCAATTCTGTATTTACAATATCCCATGCTCTGCGTCAGAAAAATTGTAGAAAGGAGATATGTAGATGACCATTTACACAGTGCCATCCTCCTGCTCAGAAGTTTCTGGACAGAGAGCAAGGGAAAAGCAGTTATGTAGAAAAGCTCATATACAAAGCAAGCTGAATTATTGCATAAAAGTGGAACTTTGAGGGAAAGGCTTTTGTTATTAGTGAATATATAAAAACCATATTAAGGTTGACCAGATGACTCAGTGGGTTAAGGCACTGCTGCCAAGCCTAATGACCTAAGATTGATCCCTGGAATTCAAACTGGAGAGAGGAAACCAGACTCTCAACATGGACAACTAACCACCACACACGTACCGTTCATTTACACATACATAATAAATAATTTTTTTCAAGAACTCTCAGAGATCTGCCTGCCTCTGTCTTAAAAAAAAACAAACAGGCTGGAGAAATGGCACACACCTCTAATCCCAGCATCTGGGATGCAGAAGCAGGTAGATCTCTGTGAGTTCAAGGCCAGCCTGGTCTTCCAGGACAGCTAGAGCTGTTACATAGAAAAACCATGTCTCAAAAAAAAAAAAAATCAACCAACCAACCAACAAAACAACCAAAAAACCGACATCAGTAAAAGGAGCACTTGCTTTTACCATGTATGAGGCCTGAAATTCAACCTCATACAACAAAGAAGGCACATTAACACCTGAGAGCTTTTCGAATCATTTCTTATATAGAAGGACATAGCCGAGTACTGGGAGCTGAGCATAGTATATAATTATATATACTGTATGTATATATAGCACTTATGCAGATATAGATAGAGAGAGAAAGAAGTGACAGAGACAGGCATGTAACTCAGCAGTAGAGGGCTTGACTAGTATGCACAAGTCTTGGGGTTTCATCTCCAGCACTGCAAACAAACAAATCAATAGACATTTTCACACCCACAACACTGGGTTCAAAACCAGTACCTCCTACATGCTAGCTAGATAAGTACTCTATCCCTGACCTCCAAACACTTCCAGTTTTTGAGACTCTGATTTTTAAAAAAAAGATTTATTTATGTATATAAGCACTCTATTTGCATGTACGACCACGTGAGAGAAGAGAACATCAGACAGAAGAGGGCACCAGATCTCATTACAGATGGCTGTGAGGCCACCATGTGGTTGCTGGGAATTGAATTCAGGACCTCTGGAAGAGCAGTCAGTGCTCTTAACCGCTGAGCCATCTCTCCAGCCTCTCCTTTTTTCTCTTTCTTTTTTTTAGGTCTTTCTTTCTTTCTTTCTTTCTTTCTTTCTTTCTTTCTTTCTTTCTTTCTTTCTTTCTTTCTTTCTTTTTTCTAGACAGGGTTTCTCTGTGTTATCTTGGCTGTCCTAGACGTGCTTTGTAGATCAGGATGGCCTCAAACTCACAGTGATCTTCCTGCCTCTGTCTCTCAAGTGCTGGGTCTGATTTTTTTTTTTAGGGTGTAATAAATATGTCTTCCCAGTTTAATTTGAATTGTCACTTTTTTTCTCTTTTTGAGACAGGGACATAAGCTGTTCTCAAACTTGTTATGTAGCCAGGCAATTTTGTTTTGTTTTTTTTCTTTTTGGTTTTTTGAGACAAGGGTTTCTCTGTGTAGCCCTAGCTGTCATGAAACTGCCTCTGTAGATCAGGCTACCCGTGAACTCAGAAATTTGCCTGTCTCTGCCTCCCAAGTGCTGGGATTACAGGCAGCAACCAAGCATAGTTTTGATCAACCTTCGGCCTCCCTCTCCAGAATCCTGGTGTTACAGCCGTGCACTACTATACCTGGCTGAACTGCCACTTTCAGCCACAATCAAAAGATGTCTTATTAGTTCAAAACAATTAGTTAAAAAACAATAGCTGGATCCAGGCGTGGTGGCTCCCACCTTTAATCCCAGCACTCAGGAAGCAGAGGCAGTCAGATCCCTGTGATTTTGAGGCCAGCCTGGTCTACAAAGTGAGTCCGGGACAGCCAAGGCTACACAGAGAAACCCTGTCTTGAAAAACAAAAACAAAAACAAAAAACAAATGAACAAACAAACAAACAAAACAATAGCTGGGTGTGGTGGCACAGAAAGACCCTGTCTTGAAAAACTAAACCAACCAACCAACCAACCAAAACCAGTAACAACAATCCCTAAACAAACATGGTGGCAGCAAGCTTGTCATTTTAGCACTGGAATGGGGGAGGTCAAGGATTTCCTTCAAGGTCATCCTTGAGTTCACAACAAACTCAAAGCCAGCCTGGACCACAAGAGACTATCTTAAACAAATGAATAAACAAAGCCCAAAGATAATTCCAGGGTGTTAAAACATTGGCTTGTCTATGTTTTGAATGGCAGCTGTTTCTGTTTCGTAGCCTGTGTGGCACAAAGCTGGTAAGCATTCACATAACTTTTTTTGCTTTTTAATCTTAGCAGATGTCAGGCAAAGAAAAGCCATGACAAAATCACCAATTGGTCTTGAAGATACATTCCAAAAAAACCTCTCAGTCCACAAACATGCTGCCCAAGCTTTCCCGTCGTCACAGATGTCCCAGACAATCACAATTGTGAGACATTGATCATGGGATGGCTGCCAGTGGGGTGGTGTCAGAGCCGTGGGATGAATATTTTACCCCCTTACACATAGGCAATGGTAGCTAACCGTGTAAAACATTTTCCATGGGTTAGGCACAGTGCTAAGCTAAGCATTTTCCATGTTATTTTATTTAATCCTCCTGTGACTGGCTGAGGGGGTTAATGTCAACGCATTTTTTTTAATGGTACTTCAGATTGAAGTCAGAGTCTTTGGCAAGTCAAGCAAGCAATTCACTAATGAGCTGTGTCTTCAGCCCTCAGCTAACCCTGTTTCACAGGTGGAGATACTTGTACTGCAATTATTTGAATGATACAAGGTGAGGAGGTCACTGAACGGAGCTGGGACTACAGGTCAAAATTTTGTTGTTTTGTTTTTGAAAACAGGATTTCTCTGTGTAACAGCCCTGGCTCTTTTGTTTGTTTGTTTGTTTTGTTTTTCCAGACAGGGTTTCTCTTGTAATCCTGGCTGGCTGTCCTAGACTCGCTTTGTAGACCAGGCTGGCCTCGAACTCACAGAGATCCCTGCCTCTGCCTCCCGAGTGCTAGGAGTAAAGGCGTGTACCACCATGCCTGGATTTTTGTTGTTGTTGTTGTTTGTTTTTGTTTTTCGAGACAGTGTTTCTCTGTTTAGCTTTGGCTGTCCTGGACTCACTCTGTAGACCAGGCTGGCCTCAAACTCACAGAGACCCACCTGCCTCTGCCTCCCAAGTGCTGGGATTAAAAGTGTGTGCCACCACTATTAATATTTTAAATGACTGCTGTACCTCTTTTCCATCCTCGGCTTAATTTCTTCAAGGCTAGGTTTCTTTCTTTTCTTTTCTTTTTTTTTAAGGCAGCCTCTTTAACTTATTTATGGCTACAGAATCTTATCTGATACTTGAGACTGAAGGTTTCCTGGGTCAGAACTTTCTCAGACTGAAGTGCATTCTACCATCCTTTGGGACCTTGACCAAAGGTATCATTTGGTCATTTGTTCTTGTGATTTAAAATGGAGGAATTTGACCCAGGAAGCAGAGGCAGGCGGATTGCTCTGAGTACGAGGCCAGCCTGGTCTACAAAGTGAATCCAGGACTGCTAAGGCTACACAGAGAAACTCTGTCTTGAGGGGGGAAAAAAAAACCTAAAAAGAAAGAAAGAAAAAGAAAAAGAAGGAGGAAAGCCGGGCGTGGTGGCGCACGCCTTTAATCCCAGCACTCGGGAGGCAAAGGCAGGTGGATCGCTGTGAGTTCGAGGCCAGACTGGTCTACAAAGTGAGTCCAGGACAGCCAAGGCTACACAGAGAGACCCTGTCTCGAAAAACCAAAAAAAAAAAAAAGAAAGAAAAAGAAGGAGGAATTTGTTTCTTCCACATGCAGAATATTTTAAAAAGATTGCATCCTTCCTCAATCCATTCTTCCTCCGTTCTCTCCCTTTGTTCCTGGGCTTGGAATCCAGCCTATGGCTGCGTGCAAACCACTGGTGTTTTAAAAAGATGCTCACAAGAGCCGGGCGTGGCGGCGCACGCCTTGAGTCCCAAGTACCCGAGAAGTAAAGGCAGGAGGATTTCTGTGAGTTTGAGGCCAGCCTGGTCTACATATTAAGTACCAGGGCAGCCAGGGCTACATAGTGAAACCCTGTCTTGAAACAATACAAAACAAAACAAAGCGCCTCATCCCTGCAAAGCCACCCTGTGCGTGCTCAGCTTTAACCCTGGCCTGTGGATTACTTCTGTCAGACACCTTTCTTGACGCCCATATGAGTCAGGAATGACAGCCACACTGCAATCTGCGGTTAGAGGCTGCTCCCGGCACTTAAAACAGTCTATGCTGGGATTGAAAAAAAATGGGAGTAAGGGGCTCTAATTATTCAAGAGAGTATTAAAAGAAAAGCAATGTTATTTTAAAAATTATTCAAGAGAAAAGGAGGTAAATACAGAAAGAGGGAGGAGGGCTTAATAAAGAAGAAAAGACGATCCAGCCGGGTGTGGTGGCTCACACCTCTAATTTCAGCACTCAGGAAGGCAGAGCCCAGCCTGGTCTACAAATTGAGTAGTCCACGACAGCCTGTCTCAACAAACAAACAAACAAACAAACAGGAAAAAAAGTCCATGGATAAGTTAATAATATCCTAAGATACACTGAACATTGTTTGTTTGGTTTGGTTTTTTTGAGACAGGGTTTCTCTGTGTAGCCTTGGCTGTCCTGGACTTGCTTTGTAGACCAGGTTGGCCTCGAACTCACAGCGATCCGCCTGCCTCTGCCTCCCAAGTGCTGAGATTAAAGGCGTGCGCCACCACGCCCAGCTTATTTATGTGTTTTATGTATATGGGCATTTAATCTGCAGACCAGAAGATGGCATCAAAAAGTTATAAGCTGCAATGTGGTTGCTGGGGATTGAACTCAGATCCTCTGGAAGAGCAGACAGTGCTCTTAACCACTGAGGCATCTCTCTAGCCCCTCCCCCATTTATTTATTTATTTATTTATTTATTTAAATTAATGGTCAGGCGCGGTAGTGCATGCCTTTAATCCTAGCACTTGGGAGATAGAGGCAGGTGGATGTGCCAGGCATTTTCTCCAAGCTTCTTGTGTTCAGGGACCATCATTGTCATCTCTTTTCAAGGCTGGGAACTCCACAGAAACAAAAACGTGAACAGTATTTGGCACAGAGGAACTCTAAACATTAACTCTGTGTTTTATTTATGTCAGGTGGTATAGTGGAGGCAGGAGGATAAGAAGTTTAGGGCTCAAGATCATTCTTGGCAGGATAATGAGTTCCCAGCCAGCCTGGGCTACATGAACTACATGAAACCTTGTCTTCAGCCGGGTATGGTGGCACACGCTTTTAATCCCAGCACTCGGGAGGCAGAGGCAGGTGGATCGCTGTGAGTTCCAGGCTCAGCCTGGTCTACAAAGTGAGTCCAGGACAGCCAGGGCTACACAGAGAAACCCTGTCTCCAAAAACCCAAAACAAAGAAACAAACAAACAAGAACCCTGAAATGAAGGCTATAGGAATTCAACAAGGTTTTTTTTCCCATTACATTTTATAGTATTCTTGCTTGTGCTTGTTTAAGTTTTTGTTACGTTCAATTCTTGTATATGGTAGGGGATGGTGTGTATGTGTCACTGCAAGCATGTGGAGCTCAAAAGTTCTCTGCGGCCACCATCTGGGTCCTGCTCAGCCATCTAACTCAGTTGTCAGGCGTCTTTACCTCTTGAGCCAGGATGCTGACCCTTGTTTCTGTTTTCAGTGTTGTTTGTTTGTTTTTAAAAAATATTTATTATATATACAGCATTCTGCCTGGGGGCCAGAAGAGGGCACCAGATCACATTATAGATGGCTGTGAGCCAACATGTGGCTGCTGGGAATTGAACTCAGGACCTTTGGAAGAGCAGCCAGTGCTCTTAACTGCTGAGCCATCTCTCCAGCCCCTGTTGTTTGTTTTCGGATTGAGTTTCACTCTCTACTGAAGGCTGGCCTTGAACTCTAGGCGATCTTCCTGCATCAGCCTCCCAGGTGCCAGGGTTAATAGGCATCAGCCCCCACACCGTGTGCCAATATGTATTTATTGAATTGAGGTCACCATGACTCAGTCCTTTACTGGGTTTCCCATTGGATAGATAGTCATGTTTTTCAGTTTACCTGATGACACACTGACAAGATATCTTTTTCACATACAGATATATGTCATGACAACAACTAAGCAGACATGACACATACTTGAGCATCTCTTGCACATCCCAGAAATTTGTATGTCATGCCCATCTTTGGTCAGTGATAGTTTACAAGAAAACAGTATGATAGACAGTGTGCTTTGGATTCATTCGTGCTTAGGTTCTGATTCTAGCTCCGCCCTCATCTGCCAGCTGTGCGGTGTGGAGCATATGATGCAAGCTCTTGGTACCTAGGTTTACTTGTAAGTGGAAGTATTAATGTTGGTAGAGTTTTGTCACTTTGAGAATACTTTTTCTATCAAGGTCAAGACATCACTGATAGTATTTGTTTTCCCCCAACTATTTTCTGGTCCCAATTTATAAACTCAAAGGTAACCTAATTGAGCCACCATGTGGTTGCTGGGAGTCGAATTCAGGACCTCTGGAAGAGCAGCAAGTGCTTGTAACCGATGAGCCATCTCTCCAGTCCAGGAAACCTAGTTGAAACGCTAAAAATCCTTTCAAGTGGTGTGACATTTAACTTGAAATTTTAGACATTAGTGAACTAGAGAAGGTTTCGAAATTTGGTCTACTCTCTGGGGACAGCTTATTAATAGTTAACACCATAGTAATAGTCAAGATGATGAGAATATATTTTTATTCTGTTTTGAGAGTCGGGCTCAATTCTCAGCCCTAAGCAGCAGGAGACAGCTCTTATCTCTGTGCTAGGGAGATGGGGAGGGGCGAGTCTGCCTACAGTAGCCGTGAAGTGGGGGTTAAATATGAGAGTGCAGTAGTGGCAGTCACAAAATATAGAAACACCAGGTGTGAGCCAGCCATGGCCCTGCACACCTCTAACCTAGCACGTTGAAGATTGGGGCAGGAGGATGGCTGTATCTTGGAAGTCAACCTGCCTGGGATATGTAATGAGTTCAAGGTCAGCCTGACTTCCTTTACGGAGACCCTGTATGGAAAACCAAAATCAGTCTGGAGCAAACATAGCTCTGAGCTGGCTCAAACTGCCTGTAACTCCAGCTGTAGGGTAATCTGAAGTCTCTGGCTTCTACACGCATCTTCACTCACATGCCCATACCCACCAGCATCCACAACCACCTACCACACACCCACCCACCCACCTCCACCTCCACCCACCCACTCACTACCATCCACAACTATCTACCACACACTCACCCACCCACCTCCCACCCACCCACTCACTATCATCCACAACCACCTACCACACACTCACTCACCCACCTCCACCTCTAACCATCCACCAACCACCATCTACAACCAACTACCACACACTCACCTATCCACCTATACTCACCCACCCACCACCCACCCATACCCACCTACCACGTATTCACCCACCTACACCCACTCAACTAAAAAATAAAAATAACCACACTGGGGAGGCAGAGTCAGAAGAATCTTTGTGATTTTGAGGCCAGCGTAGCCTACATACTGAGCTTCAGGACAGCCAGAGCTACATAGAGAGACCTTGCCTAAAAAACACACAAATAAATTAATTAATCAAACAATCCTCCAAATATTTTTTGTTTGTTTGTTTTTAGAGACAGGACTTCTCTGTGTAGTCCTGGCTGTCCTGGAACTCCCTTTGTAGAACAGGCTGGCCTTGAACTCACAGAGATCTGCCTGTCTCTGCCTCCCGAGTGCTGGGATTAAAGGCATGAGCCACCACACCCGGCGTCCCTCCAAATATTTTATAAAAATCATCCACACAACATTCTTACAAAAATAAGATTACCCTAAATACAATCAAGACTTTAGATTTAATTACTAATTTTTGAGAAATATGAGCTTTAAAGCAAATGCGAATGACATCATGAGGATATGGTTAATTTCAGAACATGGAAAAATTCCATAGAGTATTTGCTTCCTTCCTCCCTCCCTCCCTTCCTTCCTTCTTTCCTTTCTTTCTTTTTTTCTTTCTTCTTTCTGCTTGAAACAGTGTCCCACAGTAGCTCAGGCTGTCCTTGAACCTGAAGCAATCCCTTTGCTTCAGCCTCCTAAGTGCTGGGATTATAAACACGAGCTACAGCTCCTGGCATCATGATCTCATTTCTTCAGCGAGTAAATTTTAAACAAATGAGGAGAAAGAAAAGAAGAAGAAGAAGAAGAAGAAGAAGAAGAAGAAGAAGAAGAAGAAAAGAGAGACAAACTAAGAATGCATAAGTGACAGGAAACTTTTTGTCCATGAAAACAAGATGAGAATAGATATTTATTAATCAAGTGTGAATTATGTTCAAGTCCCAGTTCAGATAAATGAATTGTAAAAGGTATTTCAGAATTTACTGAGATAAATGACCATGGATTGACTACTAAATGTTATTCAAATTTTAGTCAAATTGTATAAAGATGTTGTAACAAGGTCAGGGATTGGTAGCACATGCTTTTAATTCCAGTATTTGGGAGGCAGAGGCAGTCAGGTCTCTGAGATCAAGGCTAGCCTGCATAGAGCAAGCAAAGGCTAGCCAGGGCTACACAGAGAAACCTTGTCTTGAAAAACCAAAAATGTGCTGGATGGTGGTGCACACCTTTAATCCCAGCACTCGGGAGGCAGAGGTAGGTGGATCCCTGTGAGTTTGAGGCCAGCCTGGTCTACAAAGTGAGTCCAGGACAGCCAAGGCTACACAGAGAAACCCTGTCTCGAAAAACAAAAACAAACAAACAAAAAAACCCTTGGTGGCAGAGAACATTGTGTGTGTGTGTGTGTGTGTGTGTGTGTGCCCTGGTGACTGAACTCAGATTTTCCTTAGGTTGAGCATGGACATGTGCTCTACCACAGGGTTACAGCCCCAGGCTCTGGGGGGAAAACATTTTTATGGCGACAATCTCTTGCTATAACAGACCAACATTAGAGCAACATATATTCTTAAGTGCTGGCTGGAGGAAGAGAGGCCCTGTCAGGAAAGGAAGGTAGAAAGGAAACTGTTTTTAAGGGGCTGTTGAAAAACCAAGGTGGGATAGTTTCAAGGTGGAAGGAGTGTCAGCGATGTCAAATAGCGCAGATTGTGGGAAGGAAAGGGTTAAACGAACCTCATTAGCTATAGCGACCAAGGTCAGTGCGATCAAGTTTCAGTGGTGGTGAAAGCTTGTTACCTCACCCAAAAAGACTGCTTGTGAAGCGAGGAAGGTCCTCCTCCTCCTTGCCAAGGAGAAAATAGTGCATGTGTTTTATGCTGAGAGGAAGTTGTCATTCGAGAGCGCGTGAGGGTCTAGGCAGAAAGAGGAACCAATGAGTCAGCGGAAGACTCTCAGACCCTAACAAGAGTGTGGACAACACGAGACACATCCCACTGAAGCAGAGGCCTCGCTTTTCCGTCCCTGGCCAATTTACTTCCTTGGTTTACCGAAATTTTGGATTCTTCAAATTAAATTTGTATTCTTTCCCCCAAAGTAAAGTTCTGTTCATAAAACTCCTGGGACAGATCTGCTTACTGTAGCTGTTCTGCCTGTTAAAGAGCAGCTTTGTGGTGCAATGCCGGGGAGTCTAACTTAGGGCCTTATGCATGGTAGGCAACTCTTGTACATCTGAACTCTACCCAGGCCGTAGATTTTTCTTTTCCTTTCCTTCTCCTTCCCTTCATTGCCGTTGTTAACACTTGGTCTCACTATAGCCAAGGTTGGCCTGGAACTCATAACCCTCCTGCCTCAGCCTCTCAGGTGCTGAGATTACAGTTCTCTGCTACCACCAGGCCAGCCTGTCATTTTGTATATGTATGTGTGTGGATGTGGGGATTTGGGCATGTGAATGCCAGACAGCCACATCAAATGGCTTGTGATAGTTCTTCTTCTGTTTTTGTTTTTGTTTTTTGTTTTTTGAGACACGGTTTCTCTGTGTAGCCTTGACTGTCCTGGACTTGCTTTGTAGACCCTTCATAGAATCTCCCACTAAACTTGGAATTTGCCCTATTTGGCTGGACTGGTTGCTTGTGAGTCCCTGGCATCCTCTTATCTCTATGTGCCTGTATGTGGGTGCTGGGGATCCACACTAACTGACCTCCTGCTTGTGTGGCAAGCACTTAATCGGATGAGCCATCTCCCTAGCCACACACGCCCGCCCCTTCCCCCTACCTCCCAAAAAAGGTTTCTTACTCTAAGTTCACAAAGCCCTTTGAAGTTCCTTTTCTTCTATCGCAGATAAACGGGATGGCATATAGGCAAAAGCCTCGCCTTTCCAAACCTTACTGTTTAACTATTAGAATCACACAGACGCAGGCACATAGTGATTATACAGCCAAGTTTATCCCTGGATCCTACGAAGAGTCCAATTGAGATGTGTAGGAATGAGATGTTCTACACACACTTCGGAGCAAAGTTTCACTTTGGCAGTGTTAGTGGGATGCTGACGTTCTGGAGGTGGGAAGAGGGACGGAGAGTGCAATGAGCTCTTCTTCCTTGGATTTCCGGGTGAATAGCATGCACCTGACGCCCGCGTGGCAATGGCGAGCAGAGGGCGGGACTGGACCAAACCTAATACTGTGGGGCAACCCGGGGCAACTAAGCTCAGCGTTTAGCACTCGCGCGCTCTCGGTGGGGGGGGGGCGCGCACGCACGCGCACGCGCAGCCGTGCCTCGCGCAGGGTCGGGCCTGTCAGGCAAGTAGTCTCGCGAGATCTGAGCCTGAGATGTCTGTCGGGAGGAGGGGAGTGGTGTCGGAGAAAGGGGGGGGGGTGAGCCTGGGCAGCGGCCGGGCTCTGTGGCTTCAGGGCTTGGAAGGGGAGAGAGAGAGAGAGAGAGAGAGAGAGGGAGGGTGGCGAGGAGAGTGAGTCGGTGCCGCCACCCGCTGGAGAGAGGAGGGGGGGGTCCCGCTCGCCTTGTGCCCTCCGCGGGCTTGAGAGCGCGGAGAGCAGTCGCGGACCTCCCAGGCCTCTCGGCCCCTGGGGACCCCGCCCCGCGGCCCGCCGGCCCAGCGGCCTCTCTTCCCTTTGTGAGCGCCCCCTTCCCAGGGGTGGTGGTGGTGGTGGTGGTGGCCGAGGGGTGCGCGTGGGCCCGCCCGCCAAGGGGCCGCGGCGGGGGACCTACAGGGCCTCGGCTGGGAGGAGGACCGGAGGCGGCCGAGGCCCGGGCCGGTTCCCCCGAGGCGGCGGCGGCGACTCCCGGCACTTCCCCCGCGCCATCTTAACTGAGCCGGAGCGTTAAGGGCGCCTCCTCGACCCCGGTCGTCCCCTCGTCCCTCCCCCCCTCCCCCCCGGCCCCTTGTCGCAGAGCTTGGGCTGGGCGGGAGGGGGGGGCGGCGGTCTGTCGCCGGGCCCCCTCCTCCTCCTCCTCGTCCTCCTCCTCCTCACTCCTCGCTCCCTAGCGCCTCGGCCACCGGAGCGCTCCAGGGGTCTGCGCCTGTCCGCTCCGCCCCAGACCTGCCGGCGAAGGGGTAAGGGCACCTCCGCTTTGGAAAGGGAAGACATGGAGGGGGCGGGGAAATTCTGCCCACTCAGGCCTCTCTGGGTGGAAGAGAACTGGAGGTGGGGTGGGGTGGGGGCTGGGGGGTATGAGTGGAGGAGGGAGACAAGGAGGGTCTGTGACTCTGTGGGTGGGGTGAAGAAACTGGTGAGCTGGGCGCCCCTCCTGTTTTGAGGGGCCAGGGCACTTGCATTCCTTTTTCCAAAGGGTCACCGGAAGAGGTTGTTTCTAAGAAGGTGTGGCTCTAAGTAGGGAGATTTGAGTTGACGTGCACCCCGATTTAAAGGCGCGAGGTCCCTTTCTGGTCTCTGCTCATTCTGCTCCTCCTCCTTTGTAGTGTCTTGTGTTCTTGAGAATGGAGAACGCTCTGGGTAGCCAACTGGATGATTTTTAACTCTCCTCCTCTCCCCCCCCAGGAAATCTATACCTTTCTAATGTAAGGGATGAGGGAAGCATTATTTCATCCCACCACCCCCACCCCCGTCCTCTGCAATGCTGCAGAAGTCTAAGTCAGTTTTTTCATACATAGACCCATGTATACACGGAAGCTGTGTGTGTGTGTGTGGGGGGGCGGGCAAGAGAGGCAAGTAATGGCGCTTCTCTTGGAGAGGTTAATTTTTTTCCTTCTGTTTTAAATCGATTACAATACCGTTCCGATTCTTCCCCTGAGATCTGTCCATGCGAACTTTGTCCGCTGTTATTACTGTTGGGATATGGCCTCATGTTCGAACAGTTTCAATGTTTCTCTCACTGTTTTGAGAGAAGGGAGGGGGAGGGAGAGAGAGAGAGAGAGAGAGAGAGAGAGAGAGAGAGAGAGAGAGAGAGATGCCTAGATTGACTTTTGAGGGGGCTGGTACTTTTCATTAGTATTTAATAAAATAATTATCTCTCTCCCATTCTCCCCCCCCAACTTCTCCTTTGGCTTTTGTAGTTCTTGGAGAGTTATTAGAAATTATTACATTCAAACTGTCTGATAACCAGACATTTGCCCCTGGGCTGTGACTTTTTAAGGTTAATACTATTTGCATGACATTGATACAGAAAATTTCTGAAAATTATGTTACAAACTTTCATGTAGCAGATGCTCCTTTTTAAGGAACTGCAAGGTAATGCACCCAATTACACTATGATCTGTATCCTGTATTCAGTTTTTCCCACTTTTGCTTCATGTCATACTTATTTTTAAAGAAACCATCTTGTTTGGTTTAGTACTTGTTGATTTTTGTTCTTAGTATAGTACAAGTAAAAATAACAGTTTTAGTTTCTGGCAAGTGCCTTTTGAAACAAAAAGGGAGCCTTAAAGTCCTGAAGAAGTTTTGTCTAAGCTTTACTTAATGGGTTATTTTTAAAAATAACAAAGATTTAAAGATAGTAGTACTGCCAGGCATTGATTTAAGCTCTTTCTCATGTAGCCCAGGCTGGTGTAACTGTAGCAGAGAAGACTTTAAACTCCTTATACCTCAGTCTCCAACCTCCCAAGTGCTAGAATTACAGGTGTTTGCCCTCATACTCAGTTTGAACTTTTTTTTTTTTAAACCGCATTTCTACAGTGGCGAGTGAATTCCCTGGCTGTCCCTCGACTTGCTATGTAGGCCAGAATGGTCTCTAATTCACAGTAGATCTGCCTGTCTCTGCTTGCCATGTGCTGGGATTAAAGGTGTGGGCCACCACGCCTGCCCTAAAGTCTATCAGTTACTTCATGATTTTTTTTGGAAAGCTCCATTATATTTTTGCCTTATTTATTCTCTTCTAATGCTCATTTCAGTTCATTCAGTGGAAATAGCAATTCATTTGAATCGCTCTCTTTTTTGGATGGTGGTGGTGGAGGAACAAGGTCTCGTGTAGTCCAGGTTATTTTGTGTAGCAGAGGCTAGCCCTGAACTGAACCTCCTGCCTGCTTGTGACACTGTGCCTGGAATTTGTTGTTGTTGTTTTGTTTGTTTGTTTTTGAGACAAGGTTTCCTCTATGTAGCCTTGGCTGTCCTGGAATCACTCTGTAGATTAGGTAAGTCTTGAACTCCCAGAGATCCCCCTGCCTCTGCCTGCCAGAGTCCTGGGATTAAAGGAGTGCTCCACCATAGCCCGGCTGAATTTATTGTTTTTGTTAAGGCAGGTTCTTATTATGTAGTCCTGGCTGGCCTTGAACTTGTGACAGCCTCAGCCTTCTGAGTGCTGAGCTACTAAGCCCAGCCTTATTTGAACCTTTACTTCATGGCATAAAGTGCATGTAGTGCATATAGTCTCTCCTCATACAGGAAAAATTGCAACAGTACCCAATTCTCTGTTTTATGTTTGTTGTTGATAATGGGTTCATATCATACTAATAAGTATGAATCCAAACATACTGCTCAGTAAAGAGTGACTGTTTTTATCTTGGTTTATCAATAATGGACACAAAACCTAAGGCTATACACAGGATATAGGTTAATCATTTTATTTTTCATATTAGAACTAAGGCATCTTTTTTTTATAGCTGGTAGGAGCTTTTCCCTAAAAGTGGTAAAAGTATGTTGGTGATCAGTTAAATAAATTCATTATTAAGGAAAAACTGCCTGAGGGTTATTTCCTGGCCCCTGATGCCACTGTCAGAGTGTAATACTGAGAGCTGTTAGTCTGAGTTGATTCCAGATTAGTGTGGTGCTTATGTTTCTAAATAGTTCATCCACAAAATGGAGCGTACATCACTTCCTGTTCTTTCACAACTGGCTCTTTCTCTGGATTCCCTTTTAATGACTTAATTTTTGGCATTCTGATATCTGATTTGTTAATTTGGTTATTCTCATGTTTTATAAGTGGAAGAATTTCTAAGAATCAACTGGTTTAGAGGCTTTTAATAGTCGAAGAATTTTTATTATTTATTTATTTTTTATTTTTTAAGCATCTCATTGTGAATCCTCGCTGGTCTGAAACTCAATATGTAGATTAGGGTGTCCTGAACTTGTTGCAATTTAGCCTCTGTCTCTTGAGATCTTGGATTACAGGTATGCTCCACCAGGACTAGTTTAAGAGCATCTTTTAAAAAATGTGTATGTAGGGCTGGAGAGATGGCTCAGTGGTTAAGAGCACCATCTGCTCTTCCAGAGGTCCTGAGTTCAATTCCCAGCAACCACATGGTGGCTCGTAACCATCTATTGTGAGATCTGGCTCCCTCTTCTGGTGTGCAGGTGTACATGCAGGCAGAACACTGTATATGTAATAAATAAATAAATCTTAAAAAAAAATGTGTATGTAGAGGCAGGCGGATCTCTGTAAATTCAAGGCCAGCTTGGTCTACAGAGTGAGTTCCAGGACAGCCAGGACTAAAACAGAGAAAACCTGTCTCAAAAAACGGGGGTGGGGGGAAGAAAGAAAAAAGAAAAGTATATGTGCATATGTGTAAGAGGTTAGAGGAGGGTGTTATCTTCTCCTTTATCATCACTGTCCGCCTTACTCCTTTAAAACCAGACTGTCTTGGCCAAATCTGGAGGTAGGCTGATGTCCAACAAGCCCCATTGATTTTCCTTTCTCTGCCTCCTACGGTTCTGGGAGGTGCACATGGCTACAGCTAGGTTTTACATGGTTCTGGGAATTTGAACTCATGCCCTCATGCTTGCTCAGCAACTGCTCTTACCCACTGAGCCAGCTCCCTTGCACCAAGACTATCTTAATAGTATCAGAACATTGCTTCCATTCTAAAGATGTCTCATATTTACTCTTATGAAAGTTAACTATTTTGCTGTGCTGAAACCAGAGCTTTGAGGATACTAGGTAAGTAATCTTACCACACTGAGTTCCATCTGCGCTGTCTGAAAGGTTTAAAGGCAATAGAGTAATATACGGAACCAAATACATGTGTAAACTATAGAAGATAATTTCTATATTTTCTGTAACAGATTTTTGGAGAATTTTGGATATGGCAATTATTTGCATGTTGATGCAAAGTAAGTATATCTTAGGGCTAGAGATGTAAGTCAGTGATAAGCTTAAGGTCCTAGGTTCAGCCTCCAATACTGTATAAACTGGGTATGGTAGAATATGCTCATAATTCTGTCAGTGTCCTGTAAGACCAGCTCGAAGGTAGAAGCAGGAAGATCAAAAGTTAAAGATCATTCTTAACTATAGGTTAAGTTTGAGGCCAGACTGGGCTGTCCAAGAACCTGTCTTAAATGTCTGTATATGTAAGGCATATAATGATACTTAGTAACATGTTATAAATGCCTTACCAATAACAAACATGCTAATTCAAATACTTGAAAAATTTAGTGTTCACTCTAGAGTACTTATTCGCCCCCCCTCCCCATCCTTCCCTCCCTCACGCTGTTTTTCAAATATGTATGAAGACTGTTTTGCATGTACGTATGTATGTGTGTGCCTGGTGCTCAAAGAGTCCAGAAGAAGGGTATCAGATCTCCTTGGGATAGGAATTATAGATGGTTATGAGCTAGCTGCCTTGTGGGTGCAGAGAGCCGAACCCTGGTCTTCAAGAAGAACAAATGTTAACTGCTGAGCTATTATCTCTCTAGCATTTGTTGTTGTTGCTGTTTTTGTTTTTTGCTTTTCGAGACAGGGTTTCTCCGTGTAACCCTGACTGTCCTGGACTTGCTTTGTAGACCAGGCTGGCCTCGAACTCACAGCAGTACACCTGCCTCTGCCTTCCCACTGCTGGGATTAAAGGTGTGTGCCACCACACCCAACCTCTCTAGCATTATTTGAATTAATTAACTAATTAAAAAATTGGGACTGGACATTGCTACATTGCCTAGTAGCCTCACATTTACTAAGTGGCTCTTGAACTCAAAGTGTTCTTCCTGTTCTTTCTTTTGTGTTTTGGGATTATAGGGATTTTACAACCACACTGGCTAAGATTGGATGCTTTAAGAGTATAATTTAATAATTGCTTGTTGTATTCTGGTTTAGTGGTGCACATCTTTATTCCAGGGAGGCAGAGGAATGTGGATCTTTTATCTAATTTGGTTTTTTGAGACAGGGTTTCTCTGTGTAGCCTTGGCTGTCCTGGACTCGCTTTGTAGACCAGGCTGGCCTCAAACTCACAGAGATCCACCTGCCTCTGCCTCCTGAGTGCTGGGATTAAAGGTGTGCGCCACCATGCCCAGCGTGGTATGTGGATCTTTGGTCTACATAGTGAGATCCCAGCCAGCCAGGGCTTATACAGTGAGACTCTGTCTTCAAAAAGAGAAGAAAGAAAGAAAGAAAGAAAGAAAGAAAGAAAGAAAGAAAGAAAGAAAGAAACTGCTGGTTTTAGCAATGTGTAGGGCACACAATTATAATCCCCACACTCAAGAACCAAGGCAGGATGATCAGTATAGTGAGTTCCAGGACAGCCAGTACTACAGACTTAAAAGAAACAAAATTTCAATTTTTAAGGAGATATGAATACTTAGTAAAACCATAAGTTTTGGGGGCAGCTGTTGACATTGAACTAGAATTTAGATTATTTCCTTCTTCAGGTTATCTAGAAATGATCTTCTATGTTTGGCTGATTTATGTATTAAAATTACTTTATTTCTCATTCATATCTCTTTGGTTATCAGCAATCTGTTGTAACAACAGATTTCACTTTTTCTGACTTAATCTTTTAGAAATTAGGAGCTTTTTGGTGAAGGGCTGCTGTCCAGTTCAGACTCATAAATGAACGAATCACTGTAATTAAAAAAAAAAAAAGGTCAAGTTTGTATAATCAAATTCTACATAAAATTGGGACTGTCCCATTCAATAGAGTGCCAACATATGTTCATTTACTTTTTAGGCTTCTGAACTTGTTCATGGCTGGAGTTTTAAAAAACATATTCAAGATTTCCTGTTATAAAATGTAAGTTGAGATGATAAAAACCTATATTGTTTCATTTTATTCCATTGGTGGATTAAAGTATTGAATTTTTAGTGATAAAATTTGATGTTTAGTTTCGTTAATAGTGTCTCACTCCTAAAAGAAGCCAAGACTTCCTGGTCACTAGAAACACTAATGTTGAGATGTTTCTGTCATCATTTGGTAACAGTTGTTTCTATATTGAGCTCTTCCGTTTGTGCTGGAAGCAGATTTCTGTTGTTCTGTATTACAGTTTAAATAGTGACAAAATTAAGTGGTTCATAAAAGGTGGAAGAGTTTCTTAAAATGTAAACCTTGCCTATAAATAAGTAAGAAAGAGTATATCACTAAATACCTCGCTTAGTAGATACACTGATCTGTTAAAAATGCCAGTTTACTACTCAGGAGCCTGAGATAGCAGGATCTGTTGAGTCCACTAGTCCAGGCCAGTCTGGGCAACATAAGGAAACTCCATTTCAAAACAAGCATCAGCTATGTGCTAGGTGTTTATTTATCAAGTCAGGGTTTATGTAGCCAGGCTGGCCATGAGCTTAGCTGTGTAGCTGAGGATGACTTTGAATTTCTGGTCTTCCTGCTCCACCTCTCAGTGCTGAGGTAAGAGGCATGTTACATTACATCCCTTTTTTTTTTTTTGGTGGGGATTGAACCCAGGATTTTGTGCATGATAAGTAAACATTCTACTAACTGAAGTACATGAACATTTCTTCTGCTTTTACTGTTTTTTGCTATGCCATCCAGATTGGACTTCCCAGATGCTGGTATTGTAGGTGTGCACCATCATTTATGACAGTTATTATTTAAATATAATTGCTTTTAGCAGTTCCCTGACTTACTTTAAGCAAAGAAGGGCCAGTTTTTTCTTTTGATAAGTAATAAATAACGTGCAATGGTGTTTTGTCTGCATGTATGTTTGGGTGCGGGTGTCAGATTTTGAATTTACAGACAGTTGTGAGCCGCCAAGTGAGTGCTGGGAATTGAACCAGGGTCCTCTGGAAGAGCAGCCAGTGTTCATAACTGCTGAGCCATCTCTAGCCCCTGATAGATGCATGAGTGCTTTGGCTGCACTTATGTATTTTTGTTGTTGTTGTGTTTTGTTTTGTTTTTTGTTTTTCCAAGACAGGGGCACTTATATATTTCTGTGTACTGGGTGTGTACCTCTTTCCCAGGAGCTAGAAGAGGGCATTAAATTCCCTGGATCTGGAGTTATTGGTTGTGTACTACCATGTGATGTGGGTGCTGGGAACTGAACCAAGATTATTTTGTAAGAATAGTAGTGTTTTTGACTGCTGAGGCATCTCTAGTCCCTGTTAAATATTTTGATCAAATACTTTTAAGCAGGTGAATTATATTTAGGAAGACATGCAAGGTTGTTTCTGAGAAATAATTGTCAGGTAATGGGATGGGAACAGAATCAACCATTGTAAAACTGGCATATTTTGCCGGATGGTGGTGGTGCGTGCCTTTAATCCCAGCAGGTGGAGACAGAGGCAGATGGATCTCTTACTTCAGGACTAGACTGGTCTACATAGTTCCAGGCAGCCAGGGCTACACAGAGAAACCCTGTCTCAAAAACAAACAAACAAACAAACAAAAAACCCACAACCAAACAACAACCCTCCCCCTCAAAAAAAACCCTGGTATGTGTAAGTTTGAGCTTTAAAAAATTATTACATTTATTTATTTATTTTGGTGAGTGTGGCACCATATGTATGGAGGTAAAAGGACAATTTGCAGGAGTTGGTTCCCTCCTCCTGCCGTATGGGTCCTGAAGATCAGTCAAGCTTGGCAAGGGCCCTTTACCCACCGTGCCATCTCCCTGGACCAATTACTGTATTTCAATACAGTAGCATTTATAAGTTGTATAACTTCCTTAGCTTAAAGTAATTTTTTAAAATCACATTTGTGGGGTTCACAGAAGGACAACTTGAGAGTTTGTTCTTGTCCTCCCTTCATGTATGTCCTGAGGATTAGCCTACTCCATCAAGGCTAGCAAGAAGCATCTTTACCTGCTGAGCTGTTTCACTTGCCCACTTCCTTGACTCCCCCCACCCTCCAGACAGGGTCTCTCTGTGTATCTTTGACTGTCCTGGACTCACTTTGTAGGCCAGGCTGGCCTCGAACTCACAAAGATCTACCTGCCTCTGCCTCCAAAGAGCTGGGATTAAAGGCGTGCGCCACCACTGCCCGGCTCTTCTTTAACTTTTTAAGTCTTAACTTTTTCCATGAAGACAGTATTTACTAAGTGGCTAGATTTAAATAGGATGATCTTTATTTACTTGATATACCTATGATACATAGTAAACACGCAGCAAGTTGTTGACTCACATATTAGTTGGTTAATACATGTGTTTATGAATGAACACAGGGAGTCTGATATCTAAGAGTGAGTAACAGGACCTAGGAATGTAGCTTATTTATAAAATGTTTGTTTACTTAAAGTGTAAGGCCTTTTTTTGAGTTACTGGAGGGAAAAAAGTTAGTGAATTACATTCTATGGATTAAAATTTTTTTTTATTAGTTTTTATTTTTTGCAGTAATGGGAATTGAACTTAGGATCTGTAGTATGGTAGGCAAGTACTGTATCACTGAGCAGTTATCCCAGCACTTTACCGTGCTTCATTTCTTAGTGGGGTATAGTAGTGCATTCATTTAATTCCAGTACTTGGCAGGAGTTCTCTCTGAACTTGAGGCCAGCATGGTCCACATAGAGAGTTCCAGACCAGCCAAGCCTACATAGACTTCATGACAAGAAAATTGAAATCTTTAAAATTTAAAATATTTATTTACTTTGTGTGTATGTGTGTGTACTCCAGGAGCCTTCCGAGATTAGAAGAGAGGGTCAGATCCCCAAGCACTGGTGTTAGAGGTAGTTGTAAGTCCCAGCGAAGGTGTTGGGAACCTAATTTGCTTCCTCTACAATAGCGGCTGAGCCACTTCTCCAGCCTCTCCTAGCCTCTTTTAAAACTTTAGTTTGAAGCCGGGCGTGGTGGCGCACGCCTTTAATCCCAGCACTCGGGAGGCAGAGGCAGGCGGATCGCTGTGAGTTCGAGGCCAGCCTGGTCTACAAAGTGAGTCCAGGACAGCCAAGGCTACACAGAGAAACGCTGTCTCAAAAAAACCAAAAAAACCAAAACAAAACAAAAAACAAAAAAAACCCCAAAACTTTAGTTTGAGCTGAGTTAGTTTCCTCGTCTGGTCTTGAACTTTGAGTTCTCTTGCTTCAGTCTCCTAAGTAGCTGGCTTGCATTCTATACTTTTGATTTGATATTGAATTTTGAGACAGGGTTTCTCTGTATAATAGCTTTGGCTGACCTAGACTTGCTTTGTAGATCAGGATAGCCTTGAACTCACAGAGATCCACCTCCTGAGTGCTGGGATTAAAGGTGTGTGCCACCATGCCTGGCCCTTATTTATATATTTTTAATTCATTTATTTTGTGTTTATGTGTGTGCACATGTAGAGGTCAGAAGACAATTTGTGGGAGTTGCTGGTTCTCCCCTTCTACCTTGTGGCTTCTGGGGATTGAACTTGCCTTGTCAGGCTTGGTGGAATGTGCCCTTACCTGCTCAGCCATCAGTGGTTTATACTCTTTGGTGTCTTATACACACACACACACATATATCAATGGTGCTGCTCTGGATTGGACCCAGAAGGTTTCTTTTATAGCATGGTAGGTATTAATAGGAAGGAGGTGTGATAGAGTTTGATTATTCTTGCTGTTTAGTGTCTCAGGGTTATAGAGGTTCTACCGTATATGTTTTTGTAATCTTTTTTTTTTCTTTTCTATCTATCTGTTTTGTTTTTTGAGACGGAGTTTCTCTGTGTGTAGCCTTGGCTGCTCTGGATTTGCTTTGTAGACCAGACCTGCCTCTCGGAATGCTAAGATTACAGGTGTGGGGCTCTTGAACTTTCTTTACTTGGCCAAATTCATTGGCTAAGTGAGGTGTGACTTAAAGAGATTTTATAAAAGGTGAGGAGGTATAAATCTTGAATATGCCTTGAAAAAAAAAAGGACTAAACTATTTCAATCATGACAAATATTTGTTCTATGTTTAATTATAGCTTTTTTGTTTTGTGTTTTGAGATAGAGTCTCATGTAGCCTTGGCTGGCCTTGCACTGATTCATAGCTGAGGATGATTTGAACTTACCATCCTGCCTCTCAGCTTGTTGAAAGCTGGCATAACAAGATCATTTTGGGCCAATGATTTGATTTTTGTTACTGTATAGAGCAGGTTGGCCTCAAATTCTTAGAGATCAGCTGACCTTTGCTTTATACCTCCTGAGTGCAGAAATAAAAGGAGAATCCCACCTCGCCCAGAAGTGTACTGGTGATCCTGTAGGTTTGTGATTCTTGAATCATTTCAGCTTTTACATTTATGTGAACATACTAACGTTTCCAAAGCTTTCTGCATTAGAAACTTTGGGATTGGTTTTGATTCTATTTGATTTTTTCTTTCTCATCTATATGCACTAGATCATGAACTCATGGTATTTCTTCTTAATATGTTTCATATTGTTAGTGATTGTAATATTCTTAAGATACTGCTTTTTCTTCCGTGAAAGTTTATTTTAGGAATGGTTTAGCGAAGGAGGTGCTGACATAGACGTTACAGAACTGGGATAAAGGGTCTGGTGTTGGATGCAGTTTATTCCTCTGTCAACCTGTAGTTGTTGGTAATCACTTTTAATTCTTTTTCTGTTACTTTACATGTTTTTATGTGCATGTGTTATCGCATGGTAAAGAAATTTGTTGCCATGGATGATAGCCTTGTTTTGTTTTGTTTTTGTTTGTTTGTTTTCTTTTTTCTCCTTTCTTTTTTTAAGTTTCTCTGTTTAACAGTCTTGGCTGTTCTGACACTCACTTTGTAGACCAGGCAGGCCTCAAGCTCAGAGATCAGCTTGCCTCTGCCTCCCAAGTGCTGGGATTAAAGGTTTGCGCAGCCTTGTTCTAGCATGGATGATATTCTTAATACTATGTGAACTTGAGGAAGTCATTTAACCTCTTTGGGCCTCAGTTTCATCATCTGTATTAATTAGAACTGATAATACTTTTAAATGTTGGTGTAAGAGGATTAGATTCATAATATAGACCTGAGAATAGTACCTGGCATATTGTGTTAGTATTGTCTTGTTGTGTATTACTCAGAGGCTTTTGTTGGGCCTCGAGATATGGCTCTTACTGAAGACCAGAGTTCAATTCCTTATACCCACATGCTGTTCACAATAACTTCAGTACCGGGTATGAGGCACACACATGGTGTGTAGACGTACAGGCAGGCAAAATATCCATGCATATAAAATAATACAATAAAAACTCTTAAGTTGTTTGTTTTCTCCTAGTTTTGATCTTTATGTATTGCTCTGATTTATCTCCTCCAGTCCTCTCTTCTTGCCGTGCTGAGCATTGAACACAGCCCCTCAAGCATGCCCATAGGTGCTTCACCACTGAGCCGTCACTCTTCTTTCTCAAACATACAGAATTACAGTTTGTAACTATTTGTGCCCCTTTTCAGCTGTGATATATATAGTATATAATAGTCAAATGCATACATTTACAAGTTAATCTGCCCCTCACAGTTACACATTTTTTTTTCTTTCTTTATTTTCAATTAAAATTTTTATTTTTTATTTTTTGGTTTTTCGAGACACGGTTTCTCTTGTAGTCCTGGCTGTCCTGGACTTGCTTTGTACACTAGGCTGACCTTGAACTCACAGAGATCTGTCTGCCTCTGCCTCCTGAGTGCTGGGATTACAGGAGTACACCCCCATACCAGGCTATAAAATAAATTTTAAATTAAACTAATTAGAATTTACTATTTGGACTTGGGAGATGGCTTGATGGTTAAAAGTGCTTGTTATTCTTTGAGGGGACCAGAATTTGATTTTCAACTTACATCAGGAAGCCCACAGCCACCTGTAACTACAAGGGGATCTGATGCCCTCTTTTGGCCTCTGTAGCCCCCTTTCCTCATACACATAAACATAAGATACATACACATATACACATATTTATAAATTAAACAAAGAACCATTTAGGGGCTGAGGCTATATAGCTCAGTTGGTAGAGTGCTTGTCTAGCATACACTGTCGTAGACAGACCTCCAACATTGAATACATAAGGTGGGGTGGACATGTCTGTAATCCTAGCACTCAAGGTAGAGGCAGGGGTTTCAGAAAGTTCAGGGTCATTCTTGCCTATATGGGAATTTGAGGTCAGTCTGGCTTAGAGACTTTGTCTAAGAAACAATGATAAGAGAAGGGGAGGGAGGGGAAGGAGAGGATCATCAGTTTAGTTTTGGGGAGATATATACTTAACATTCTTGAGGACTTGTCTTCAGTTGTGTGTATGTACTCATAAATATGACTGGTTGATTGTGGTGTTGGGGTGGAATTCAGAGCTTTGCATATGTTAGACAAAGTTTACTACTGCTGAGCTACACTCCCAGTTTGCAAGGTAAATATTTACATCTACTTCATTCTGATTGTTGTGCAACCAAAGCATTTAGGGGGAACGTTGGTTTTTTGAGACAGGGTTTCTCTGTGTAATAGTCCTGGCTGTCAGGAAACTAGTTCTGTAGGCCAGGCTGGCCTCAAACTCAGAGATCTGCCTGCTTCTGTCTCTCAAGTGCTAGGATTAAAGGCATGAGTTACCATGTCCCTCTTCAAAGCATTTTTTAAAAAAATCTGTTTGTTTATTATATATACAGTGCTTTGCCTGCACATGTATACCTGCAGGCCAGAAGCAAGCATTAGATCATATTATAGATGGTCTGAGCTACCATGTGGTTGCTGGGAACTGAACTCAGGACCTCTGGAAGAGCAGCCAGTGCTCTTAACCTCTGAGCCATCTCTCCAGCCCTTCAAAGCATTTTCTTTTTCTTTTTTTTTTAAAGATGTATTTATTTTTTATTATTATGTATACAGTGTTCTGCCTGCATGTACTCCTGCAGGCCAGAGGAGGGCATCAGATCTCATTATAGATGGTTGTGAGCCACCATGTGGTTGCTGGGAATTGAACTCAGGACCTCTGGAAGAGCAGACAGTGCTCTTAACCTCTGAGCCATCTCTCCAGCCCCTTCAAAGCATTTTTTAACAGCAGTTTCAACATCCAAGCAAAGGTGCTTCCATATCTTCTTTGTTCTCTTCCTTTGATAGTCACTGGTCTTTTATTCTTATTGTATTGTATCAATGTGTCTTTTTTTTAAAGATTTGTTTATTTTTATGTATACAGTGCTCTGCCTGCATGTACACCTGCATACCAGAAAAGGGCATTAGATCACATTATAGATGGTTGTGAGCCACCATGTGGTTGTTGGGAATTGAACTCAAGACCTCTGGAAGAGCAGGCAGTGCCCTTAACCTCTCAGCCATCTCTCCAGCCCGTGTCAATTTGTCTTCATTTTTTTTCTCTAATTTTATCTTCAATGTTTATGGGTGTTTTGCCCTCATGCATGGGTTTCTCTGTGTAGTCCTGGCTGTAGACCAGGCCCACTTCAAACACAGAGATCTCACTGCCTCTGCCTCCTGAGTGTTGGAACTAAAGGTGTGTAGCCCATCTAGCCCCTGCGCCTCATGAAATTCATACTGTTCTTAGACTTGATACATAGCCTAGGCTGACCCCAAACTCCTCCTAAATGTTGGGATTACAGCATTACCATCATGCTTGACTTGGATCTTTCTATTCTGGATCTATCTATCTTTCTTTCTTTTTGTTTTTTGAGACAGGGTTTCACTGTGTAGCCTTGGCTGTCCTGGACTCACTTTGTAGACCAGGCTGGCCTTGAACTCTGAGTGATCCGCTTGCCTCTGCCTCCCGAGTGCTGGGATTAAAGGCTGTTTGTTTTTAATCTCTTGTCAATTATAAATGATGCTGTTGTGTACATGCTTGCTAAATGTACTTGAGTATACCTATTTTCAGGCCTTTTGAGTTTATACCCTAGAAATTGTTTTTAAAGCCATCCTAGTGAATGTTAAGTTGTACTTGTTGTGGTTTGCT
>OU015746.1:42248393-42264669 GCA_907169655.1 Acomys percivali
TGTGTGTGTGTGTGTGTGTGTGTGTGTGTGTGTGTGTGTGAGAGAGAGAGAGAGAGACAGACAGACAGACAGACAGACAGACAGACATCTTTATGTAGATGTCTACAGAGGCTAGAAGATTGCATTAGATTCTTGGAACTATAGTTACAAGTAGTTGTGTGCTGCTTAATTTTGGTGCTGTAACTGAACCCACAACCCTAAGTATGCTTAACCGCTAAGCCATCTCTCTAGCCCCAACCCTAAGCCTGTTTCCTTAGGGTTAGTGACTTTTGTATATGACAAGAACAGCGAAAAGCTACTTGACAAAAGTCCTTAATACAATTTTATTAACTGTAGCTCTGAGTTGTTATTAGATCTTTAGACTCTCATTTGACTTCTTTTGCCTTACATCGTTTCTATTTCTTCTGAGAGTAAAGGTAATTTTGATGTTTTTTGAACTAGTTACAAACACCTTTATTCTCAAAGAAATAACATCTCAGATTCAATCTGTTGGCTTCTATTTCACAATGGTTCTTTCTTTGTTTCTTTTTAAGGCACGAGATGTGCGTACTAATGAAGTGGTGGCCATCAAGAAAATGTCCTATAGTGGAAAGCAGTCTACTGAGGTAGGTGAATTATGTACATGTTTTTGGCATGTTAGGAAAACATGCATTTTGTTTTGTTGAAGCAGGGTTTCTTTGTATGTACCCCTGGCTGGCTTGGAACTTGCTTTGTAGACCAGGCTGGCCTCGAAGTCACAGAGATTCATGTGTCTTTGCCTCTCAAGTGCTGGGGTTAAAGGTGTGCATCACCATTGCCTTGCAATGGGAGAAAAGGAAGAAAATTTAAAATAGACATTTTATGTGTGAAAGCATACAATCATAAAAAAAAGTGTGTAATAATAAATCAGTGGGTCCCCTTCTCCCTCCCCCTCCTTTTGTGTTTGTTTGTTTGTTTGTTTGTTTGTTTGAGACAGGGTGTTTCTATGTAGCTTCTGGACTCGCTTTGTAATCCCAAGTGCTGGGATTAGAGGCGTGCGCCACCACTATCCGGCGCAACTGAGCTTTTAAAAAATTACAAAAAAATAAAATGTTTTAAGTAAGTTTTCTGTTTTGTGTTAGACTGCATTTCGTAGTGATCTTCAGCTACAAGTTGCCCCATGAAGCCTGTAGGGCTGCAAATTGGATATGCCTGGAAGAAAACTCATTCAATATCTGTCCTTTTGTTACTAGAATCTTTTATATTACACAGTATTCTCAATGTTTATATGTAGTGTAACATGTGTCCAAATTTTCTTCCCTTTTAAGAGACTGAGAAACATTCCATTGTGTTTTTATGTGTTACATCTATCTATACATATCTTCACACCTCACATTTAAATTCAGACTTCCTACAAATAGAATCTTTTGACTATTATTAATAATACTGCTATGAATATGAGTGTACGAATATTTCAGTCCTTGCTTTAATTTCTTTTGGCTATATGCCCAGAAGTGGACTTGCTGGGTTTGTTTCAAAGACATTGGTTCCTATTTGTTTTCAATCTGTTTTGTGGTAAATCTTTGCAGGTTATTACACTGAAGGTATGGTAATACTATTATAATTAAATCTTTCCATCATTTTGATATCTAAAAACCTGACATTTCTTTGTGTGTGTGTGTGTGTGTGTGTGTGTGTGTGTGTGTGTTTAATTTTCTTTTTTGTAAATTTTATTAATTTATTCAGATTACAACTCATTTGTTATCCCATCACTTCTGTCCTCCCATTCCTTCCTCCCTCCCAACCTGACATTGCTTAGAAGTGTAATTTTATTTATTATTGTATTAAAACAACAGCCAATAGATTGACTTATTTCATAATTGTTAAAGTCTGTTGATCAGTTATATGTTGAACTAGTATTTTATTGTTGCATTTTCTTCAGAATCTATTGTTGCTTGCTTTCCTTCACAAATTTTTCTTTACACAGAGAAATACAAAATTTTAAGACTTTGCCCCATAGAATGTTCAGATTTGAAGTTTAAAGCCCATAAGACTTTTTGAACCTTATTTTAAACGTATGTTACAGATTTTATGTAGAAGACTGAACATATTTTGCTCTGTTTGATTAAGAAATTGTAAAGTAATATCAGTGATAGATGTTCTTTTTTTTATGGTTTTTTGAGGCAGGCTGTCTTGGACTCACTTTGTAGACCAGGCTGGCCTCAAACTCACAGCAATCCACCTGCCTCTGCCTCCCGAGTGCTGGGATTAAAGGCGTGTACCACCACTGCCCACTCAGAGATAGATGTTCTTAAGTCTAGTATGAAATACTTAATTTCCATTTAAATATGAGGACCTGAATTTGACTTCTCACATAAAAACTACGCACCTATCTGTGATCCCAGTGCTCTTGTGATGAGATGGGAGGTGGAGACAGAATCTCTAGAATTTGGCTGCATAGGTGGCCTGGTATACAAAGCAGAGAACAGCAGTGAAAAGCCTCTGTATCTCAAAACACCCTGCTAACCTCCATACATGCATCATGGAATGTATGTGCCTGCATTCACACATGACCATGTATGTACATACATATACACACAAAAGAGGAGTTGCGTTAAGAATGTGGCAGAATTGTTATCTGTATCTTATGATACTTGTGAGGGAAGGGTCTTAGCAGAATATGTAGGAAAAAGGTTATTATACTCCTTTTTTTCTGTGACCTTCTTTTATATATAAAATATAATGCTATTCCATTAGCATTTCATTTTACATATATGAGTATTTTACCTGCATGTATTTCTGGGTCCCACAAATGTACCTGATACCCAGGGAGACCAGAAGAGGGTCGAGATAATTGATTGCTGGTAGAGGAAGGAGAGTCAGTTTTCTTTAAGTGTGTGGCCTCTCGTAGGTTCACACTCTCTAGGGAAAGTCCCATACCCAGAAATACTTTGACAGCACAAGTTGGACTGGATGAGGTTTTTGTTGTTTTTGTGTTGTTTTGTTTATTTTTCAGAGAGAGGGTTTCTTTGTGTAGCCCTAGCTGACCTGGAACTTACTCTGCAGACCAGGCTAGCCTTAAACTCAGAGATCTACGTGCCTCTGCCTTTGGAGTGCTAGGATTAAAGGCATATGCCATGTCCGTCTAGTGGGATGGGTTTTAAAGCAAGAAAGAGATGGAATGAAAAATTGGGTGGGTAAGGAGGTGGAGTGGATGTGGGAGATATTCAGGGAGGACAAATGAATATTATCAAAATACATTTTGTAAAGTGCTCAAGAAATCGATAAAATTAATTTTAATTAATATTTTTAGAGTAATTTTTATTTTTATTTTTTATAGCTTTTTGAGAGGGTTTCTCTGTGTTATCCTGGCTGCCCTGGACCAGGCTGTACACCAGGCTGGCCTGGAACTCACAGGATCCTGTGCTGGGAATAAAAGCGTGCACAGCCATGCCTGGTTTAGAGTAATCTTATTTAAAGAAAATAGAAAGGTTGGCTTTCTGAGGGAAAAAATACCCATGTGTTATAGCATTGTCAATGTGACTGATTGTTATGTGTAAGATTTATTTTTATTTTATATGCATGAGTGTTTGCCTGTATGTATATATGTGTACTTTGTATATACTTGGTTTTTCTTGAGGCCAGAAAAGGGTTACAGGCAGTTACGAGCTGACATGTGGGTGTAAGAATTGAACCAGGTTTTCTGGAAGAGCAACAAGTGCTTTTAGCTTCAGAACCATCTCTTCAGCCTTTGACTATGAAACTTGGGTAGGACTCACTAATTTTGAGTATTTTGTTTTGCTTGTTTTGTTTTTTGTTTTTTGAGACAGAGTTTCTTTGTGTAGCCTTGGCTGTCTTGGACTCACTTTGTAGACCAGGCTGGACTCAAACTCACAGTGATCCACCTGCCTCTGCCTCCCAAGTGTTGGGATTAAAGGCGTGCATCACCACTGCCCAGCAATTATGAGTATTACTAAATGGAATTGGTCTTTAAATATTTTGTTTCTTAAAAAAAATACTTTGCATCTTACATAATTAAGTAGCAAGCTGAGTACAATTCTTTAAACTTTATTTTGACATTTCATATATATATATCTCATAAAGTTATATGTTAACTTTTTTATAGTAATTGGTTTTTTCTTGTATCTTTCAAAGGAAAATCAGCTGTTTATAATACTTCCTTGTTTTTCTTTTTTTCTCCCTCCACATAGAAATGGCAGGATATTATTAAGGAAGTCAAGTTTCTACAAAGAATAAAACATCCCAACAGTATAGAATACAAAGGCTGCTATTTACGTGAACACACAGCATGGGTTGGTATTGTTTTCTTCTTGTTATAAATTAGTTGCTTTTGGTTTAGCATGACTTAACTCACAGTATCTCAGACTAGTTATATAAAGACATACACACACATCTGAAATGCTCGTTCACCTTGGGAAAGGAAAAACAGTATTCCTACAACTCGTAACAGATAAAAGAACTTTTCAAGACTTTTCTCCAGAGTTCGTTCATATCTTTAGGGATAACGTCTTAAGAGTAGTACTCTTATTTGAGAATGGAAGTGAACATATCTTCTTTTTACATAAATCTATGTTAGTATATTTAAGTACAAAGATCTGGTGACATTTTGATACATCTTGGTGAAATTTGAGATGATGTGATTCCTTGGCTGAAAAAGAGAGAATTGTAACATTGTATTATAAGAAATAGATTCATTATATATGTAATTACATATGATTATAAATGTACTTATTTTAGAGAAGTGTATATGTAATACACAGCTTATATATAATTGGTTTCATGCCACCATGCCTGGCTATCACTGACTTTTTTCTTTCTTTTTGGTTTTTCGAGACAGGGCTTCTCTGTGTAGCCTTGGCTGTCCTGGGCTCGCTTTAGACTTTTTTTGTGTGTGTGTGTGTGGGGGGGGATAGTTTTAAGACATGATCTTGCTATATAGCTCAAGCCATCCTGGAACTCACCGTGTATAGTCCATGCTGGCCGCAGATTTTCTGCCTTGGCATCCTGAGTGCTGGGATTATTGTCCTGTGTTACCATGCCTTAATGGCTTAATTTTATGTATAAATTTAACAAATTACCAAATATATAACTTACTGTAAAAAGTAGATGATAGTTTGTTTACTTTACATTGTCTTCTTGACTTCACATGTATCTCAACTAGATTAGTGATTATAGTGTATTTTCATACATTATAATTTTTCTCCTCATGTAGCTTGTAATGGAATATTGTTTGGGATCTGCTTCAGATTTACTAGAAGGTAAGTTATTATTATTATTATTATTATTATTATTATTATTATTATTATTATATATTAATTAATTAATTTATTTATTTTGAAGCCAGGTAGTGGTGGCATACACCTTTAATTAATCTCAACACTTGGGAAGTAGAAACCGATCTCTGAGTTTGAGGCCAACCTGGTCTACAGAGCCAGTTCCAGGACAGATAAAGCTATATACAGAAAAACCTGTCTTGAAAAGCAACAAAAATAAATAAATAAACTTTGAGATAGGGTCTCTCTGTGTAGCCCTGGATGCCCTGGAACTCACTACGTAGATCAGGCTGGCCTTAAATATACAAGAGATTCACTTGCTTCTGTATCCCTCCTGATTTCATTAAAAGCATTTGACACCATACCTGTCCCTAATCATTGTTTATTAAAGTATTAAAAAAAAAAAAGCTGGACGTGGCATTACACATCTGTAATCCCAACACTTGGAAGGCAGTGGTAGAACTCTGTGAGTTTGAGGCTAGCCTGGTCTACAAAGTGAGTCCAGGACAGCCAAGGCTGCATAGAGAAACCCTGTCTTGGGGGGGGAAAAAAGTATTAGAAAAAACCAACAAATTTAGTTGAGTTGTTTTAAACAATATTAATACTAAATAAATTTACAGCCTTTTTTATTTTCTTCACATGAAATTTGCTATGCTTAGAAAATAGCAAATTTTCTCATTGAACTTTATATATATCTTTTGGAATTTTTGTCAATTTGATTTCTTGTTACTTTGTTTTACAGTCATCAAGTTAATTGTTCCATGTCGTTAGACTTAGAGGAACAGTTGGCTAATGAGTACATGTTAACACTTGTCACAGTGTATACTAGTTATAACATTTAGTGGCCTTTTGTTTTTATCACCATGGGACTTATCTCTTGCTAAATGTCTGCTTTTTAAAAAATACCCTTGTATGGGTTGGGGAAATATCTCAGTTAGTAAAGCAGTTACAGCACAAGCATTAAGTCTTGAGTTCGAATCCTCAAAACTCAAGTAAAGTTATGCATGGTAGTATGCTTCAGTAATTCCAGTGCTCCACAAGGAGATAGAAGTAGACAGGAGAATCCATGGAGGCTTGTGGGCTAGGTAGCCTGGCATATACAGAGCAACAAACACCAAAGAGACTTTGTCTCAAATAAGGTAGGAGGTGAAGATCAATATTGTTCTTTAGCCGGGTGGTGGTGGCGGCACACGCCTTTAGTCTCAGCACTTGGGAGGCAGAGGCAGGCGGATCAATGGGGTCTACAGAGTCCAGGACAGCCAAGGCTGCACAGAGAAACCCTGTCTCAAAAAACAAACACCAAAAAAAAGCCAAAAAAAATTGTACACATAGACTGTGGTACACACACACATACCATACTCAAAAATAGCAGTGTGTCAATTTGTGTTTGTGTGTGTGTGTATATATGTGTACATATATATATATAGGATTTTTTTGTATTTTATCTATTTTGTATGTATGTATATATGTGCAGCACAGTGCATTTGTAGAAGTCAGAGGACGACTTGAATGAATTGGCTTTCTCCTTCTATTATGTAGGTTCAGGACACTGAACGTAGATCCTCAGGCTTGCACATTTACCCACTAACCCATCCCATTACCCATATATTTTTAAAGCAAAAATGTTCTATGTGATTACTTTTCAAATAAATTTCTTTTTTCAGTTCATAAAAAGCCATTACAAGAAATGGAAATAGCAGCAATTACTCATGGTGCTCTCCAGGGACTAGCTTATTTACATTCTCATACCATGATCCATAGGTAAGTGACTCCAACATTATAAAATATTGGCAAGTGAACGGGTTGTTGAATTTATCAACCCTACAGTTCAGTGTCTCTGTAATTTTTGTTTGCTTTAGCCAAATAGAATTATATAACTGACAGTATTTACATTGTTCACAAACTAGAAAGAACACAGCAGCATACATTTGGTCTGTTAAGAATAATGATTGTTTTTGCTTATGTGTGCTGCTATTTTTTCTAAAACATGAAAAACGTGGAACTTAGTTGTAGAATTTCCTAATCTGCAAACTGAGAAGGGCATTAGGAATCACACACCCACAGTCACAAAGGGCAAGAGAAAGTACTTTCCCATTTAAAGAGAAAAACACAAGCAAAACTGTATTATACTCAGTATTACATGTACCATAACAAGAATCAGTAAGTCTCGTTTTAAAAGTTACTTATGTATTCTAGCACCCATGGAACATACAGTCCCATTGTATAAATATCCACATAACTTAGTTTGGATAGTATGTTTGCTGTTTCAGAAAAGTAAATTTGAATGTAAACTTGGGGCTATTAATAGTGTATTATCCATGCTCTTCAGTTTTCATTTCATGTTTAATCAGAAATTATGTGAAAGCTTGAGAAATGAGGTGAGTAATTTTGTTGTTATAAACCAAGTATGGAAGAAAAGGTTCTTTACTCTTTTTCCTTTTCTAAAGAAAAATGTTAAAAAGGGGTACTTAAAAGTCTTAGGAATTCAAAGCCGTTGTCCATATTGATAAACCAGCTCAAACACATGCCATGTGTTAAAATTGTGTAATTTTTTTTGTTTTGTTAAACTAGTCTTAATTGTTACTATATTTTTACTTAAATTCTGTTTCTCTTGTCTAATTTTATTATCACAATGCAAAATTATTTTAGTACTTGATTATTTTTATTTCTACTATCTTATAACATTTTTATTTTTTGTCCATTTAAAAACACAATCTAATGAAGGAAAATGAAATAGTTTTCTTTGTCCCTTAAACCAGAGATATCAAAGCAGGAAATATCCTTCTGACAGAACCAGGCCAGGTGAAACTTGCCGACTTTGGATCTGCTTCCATGGCCTCCCCTGCCAATTCTTTTGTGGGAACACCATATTGGTAAGAGTGGTCTTATTTAGTAATAAAGTTCATCAGTAAAGCAGTAAATGATTATAGTTTCCAAGGTCTTGTTTTCCTGAAAATATACTCTTGTTTTGGTTATTTTTTTACTTAATGTTTTATACTTTGCTTTAAGCACGATTTACAGGTTTGTCTTTGCAACTGCTCTTCCCTCCCCCTTTCTCCTGTATATATAGTCTCCCCCCCCACATGTCCATCCGTCCACCCCCCCCACCCCCCCACAAGACAGGGTCTCTCTGTGTCGTCTTGACTGTCCTGGACTCACTTTGTAGTCCAGGCTGGCCTCGAACTCACAGCGATCCACCTGCCTCTGCTTCCTAAGTGCTGGGATTAAAGGCGTGCGCCACCACGCCCGGCAATTCCATATATCTTTTTACATTTGCCACATTTACTTTGCTGTTATTCTCTGTATTGTGTATTAGGTGTGGGAGTAAACCATTGCTAATACTTCAGATAGAGGGATAGACACACCAAGTAAACATCAACAAGTTTTCTTTACATTTACATTTTAAAATAAATTTGTGAAATTGTTTCTTTGTGAATTTATGCCATGTATATTGAGGTGACCTTGTAGACCAGAAGAGGGCATCAAATCCCTTGGGTTACAGCTGACTATATAGATGAGCTCTGATGTAGGAACCACACTGAGATCCTCTACATGAGCGTGGAGTGCTTCTAACTGCTGAGCTGTACCTGCTGCAGCACCACTCCTTTCTTGAGATGGTATCTCATGTTGATTTTAAACTCCCTATTTAGTTGAACTGACTTGCATCCTCTATCCTCCCTGTTGTATGTTCCAGCTAATTTACTTTGTATCAGTCACTATATAGACTGGTAGTTGAATTAAAGTTTTTGCTGTTTGAATTTTCTGCTTGAGGAATTTTTCATGTACATGAAAATATAAGTATGATGAGATCTTTCATCCCAATTACTCAGCCCAATAACCTTTCCCTCCTGCCCCGCGCCCCCATCCCCCCTCACCCCACCCCAGTTTTTCAAGACAGGGTTTCTCTATGTTATCTTGCCTGTCCTGGACTCACTCTGTAGACCAGGCTGGCCTCGAACTCACAGAGATCCACCTGCCTCTGCCTCCCGAGTGCTGGGATTAAAGGTGTGTGCCACCATGCCCAGCTCAGCCCAATAACCTTATCACATGGTTAATTCTGCTCTCCCACTTTGATTTCTCTCTACCCCAGTTATTTTTTATTGAAACTCTAAATATCTCCTCTGGTCTAGGAATAATTTATATGTATCTCTCAGTGAAAATTTGAAAGAAATAATTTTTTCAGATATTTAAACTTTCATATGTTATCTTTGTATCTGAAAATAGTATCTTTGGTTCACTGCATCTTTTATGATCTGTGTTTGAAATCTCTTATTTTATAAAAGAAACACTTGTTAGGATGGTACATTTCTCTGGATGTAGAGTCTCAGTAGCACACTAGAGATAAATTTTGTGACTGTCCAGTTTCTAAAAGAAACATTAAAGCGTCAGGATTCAATTTTATAGATAGGCCTTGTGACTTCCTTTTCATTTCAGGTAAAACCACATACAGTATTTATTGCCCATAATAAAATTCAGTATTTTGAGCAAGTATTAGAATTTTGTAATGAAGTTCTGAGATAGCCCTGCTTTAGGCTTGTCCATTTGGATGTGACAGATGATGAGAATGAGTCCCATGTTTCTGAGCACTGCCAAATATGTACCTTGTAACTTTTAATTTGTCTCCCATTGTAAAGATTTTTATGTTTACATATATTGGCTGGAATTCAAACCAATGTTACTTATTTTGGTGGAACTTACGTTCTCAAACTTTAAGTTGATTGGATATTGTATGTTTTAGGATGGCCCCAGAAGTAATTTTAGCCATGGATGAAGGACAGTATGATGGCAAAGTTGATGTATGGTCTCTTGGAATAACATGTATTGAATTAGGTAAGCATTGTTTTTTATTACTAGGGCTTAAGTTTTTTGTTTTGAGACAGGATCTCACTGTATAACCTTGGCTGGCCTACAAGTTGCTCTATAGACCAGGCTGGCCTCAAACACAGAGTTTCACCTGCCTCTTCTTTCTGAATACTAAGATTAAAAGTGTGAATCATGGGGCCTTTTTCTAGCACTGGACCAGAACAGTTAAGAATTCAACAACAGCGGGTGGTGGTGGTGGCACACGCCTTTAATCCCAGCACTCGGGAGGCAGAGGCAGGTGGATCCCTGTGAGTTCGAGGCCAGCCTGGTCTACAAAGCGGGTCCTGGACAGCCAAGGCTACACAGAGAAACCCTGTCTCAGGAAAAAAAAAAAAAAAAAAATTCAGCGGCAAGCTTAAGAGTTGCTCATGAAGGGGAAAAGTGGGGTAGGAGGTTGCAGCCTCTGGGAGTCTGACAAGAAGTCTCAAGGCCTTCAAAGGTGGTGGCAGTGCCGTAAAGGTCAGACACAGTATATGTGAAAAACACGGCAAAATGATGGATGCCATGGAAAAGTTAAAGTCTATAATGAGATTCAGTGAAGTGGCCTCACAAGACAGTGAAGATAAAGCCAGGCAAGGGGATGACTTGTGTTCGATGAGAAGAGGGCCCATGGTAGGACCATTTCAGGAAGTGGCATTTGCCTGTAAGTGGAATGGATAAGCCTGTGTTCACAGACCTACCAGTTAAGACAAAATTTGGATATCATAGTATTATGGTTGAAGGGAGAAAATAAAATCACATGAAAGACTGAAAAAAGAAAAGTATGAGTCACCACACCTAACTGAATTAAGTTTGAATCAGTTTTATTTCAATTACCATATTATATTTTTGTCTTAGATTGCAATTTAAAAAATTAATGTATTATGTATGTATGTGTATTTTTGTCAGCATGTACATCTGAGTACCATGTGTTTGCCCAGTGTCTAGGGAGACCAGAAGAGAGGGTGTTGGGTCTTCTGGAACTGTAGTTGCAGATGGTTTTTGAACCTCCATGTGAGTTGTAGAAATTGAACCCAGGTCTTGTAGAAGAGCAGCCAGTTCTCTTAACCACTGAGCTATCTTTTCAGCCCCAGATTTAAGGAGAACAATAAATCATTTTAAAGCATTTGTTTTGATTATTTGATAATGTCTATATTAACCTAATATATATTAAGTTACATATATTTGCTATTAAATTAGGCCTAAAAGAATTTTTCATTTGGTCTTAAATATCTATGTCTGACATTAAGTAATTGTTTAACACTTAGAATATACCTAATACTGTATTTATCATCCATAGAAGCTTTTTGGGTTTTGTTTTTTGCTTTTTCAAGACAAGGTTTTTCTGTGTAATACTCTTGCCTCTCCCAGAACTCACTCTGTAGATCAGGCTGACTTTGAACTCTACCTCTGCCTCCTAAGTGCTGAAATTATAGGTGTACACAATACTACCTGGCCATAAAAGGTGTCTTAATCATTCATGAATTATTTAGTACTATATAAATTAGTCATTTTTAAGTTTAGAAATTAAACATCCAATCTGACTCTGGTTGGGCAGGCCTTAACTCTGCTTACTATGGAGGCTGATGCTGGACGATTGCAAATTCAAGGTCTGCCTCACCAGAGAGTGAATGCAGAGTAGCCTGGGAAATTTAGTAAGACCTGCAAAATTTGAGGGGGGAAAAATCTTCAAAAGACTAGGGCTAGAGCTCATTGGTGCATGTCGAGCATGTATGTTACCCTTTGTTTAATTTTCAGTGTTCCTGAGAAGTAAAAAATGTTGTCAGGCTGCATAATTTTAACAGTTTAATTTCTTTAAAAAAAAAGACACTTAGCTAGACTATTCAGGTGAACCTATGATGATGTGTGGTATGCAGTTTGGCTGGGAGTTAGCTCGAGTTAGGAAAACATGTAAACAAGTTAATAAGGAATAAGACCTGAAATGAAAAATTAAAGTTTGCCAGGCATATGTCTTTATTAATCCCAGCACTGGGGCATTAGAGGCAGGCAGATTTCTGTGAGTTTGAAACCAGCTTGGTCTACATAGTGAGAGTAAGTTCCACGCCAACCACTGCTACAAAGCAATAGCTTGTCTTTTAAAAATTTATAATAAATCAGGAAATGTTTTTTGTTTTTTGTTTAAACTAAATTTAAGTTGTAACTTAAAAGAATTTGAGATAATGGGAGTGTAGTTTGGTTGATAGTTGGCTTGTCTAGTATTCATGAAATCTTGGGTTTGATACCTAGTAAGTAGCCCAGAAGCCAAGCATGGTAATATGTGCCTGTAATTCTATCACTCAGCAGAGTCATGAGTTTAAGATCATGCTCAGTTACTTGGTGATCTAGAACCCAAACTGGGTTACATGAAATTCTTTTGGGAAAAAAAAAAGTATGTGAGTTAAAGACAATTCTAGATGGCATTACCAGCATTTGAGTGGAAGGTTTAAGAGGATCTTGATTTATTTGGCTTACATAGTGATGTGCAAGTCAGTCTGGGCTTCATAGGGATACAGTGAATGTAAATTAAAAAAATAATAAAATCAGCCGGGCGTTGTGCGCACTCCTTTAATCCCAGCTCTTGGGAGGCAGAGGCAGGTGGATCGCTGTGAGTTCGAGGCCAGCCTGGTCTACAAAGTGAGTCTAGGACAGCCAAAGCTACACAGAGAAACCTTGTCTCAAAAAACCAAAATAAATAAATAAATAAATAAATAATCAAATCTTGGATCTCACTATGTAGACCAGGCTTGCCTAGAACTCAGTAGTGGTCGTCTGCCTCCTGAGTGCTGGGGTTAAAGGTTTGTATCACTATGCCCAGAAAAAAAAAAAAAAAAAAAAAGAAATATAGTTGAAGGACTAGAAATACAGCTCTGCTGGTAGAATATTTACCTAGAATGAAGCTCTGGGTTTGGTTTCCCTGTACCATATAAAATTAAGAATGAGGGAGGGTGATTAGAAATTCAAAATCATCCCTGGCTGTATAGCAAGTCTGAGCATATCCTGGACTACAGAACCCAGAAGAGAAGAGAATATGTGAGACAGTTGAATCTGCCAAATGGAAGACCTCAATAGTAACATAAATGGATTTTTTTCATTCGTTCTAAATATTTCCTCTTTTTCTATAGTAGTCTGAAAGGTACTATGTGAAGTAGAATATGTATGCCCACTAGTCAGTGAACCAACCGTGCTAACCGAGGGTTGATGTCAGACTCAGATGAATGGCGTGGCAGGTTCCTGTGACAGTGTGTGAAGAAAAGAGTATGTCTACAAGAGGGAGGCCCAATGTCCAGATCAAAATATCTGTTAGAACTAGTAAGGGATTCATTCCTGGAGGTGGCTTAGAGTTATCAGGTATCCAGCGAGGAAGGGAAGTATAGAGTTAGTATGTATGGAGGTGATCCCTATTTTGGACTAGCCTAGCTTAATTATAGATCCTAATAAAAAGGATGAGAATTTCCCTCAATGAGGGAACTGGTTTGGCAGAGGTGTCAGAAACTGAAAAGTTATTCTCACTGAATTTGGAATAGAATGGGGGATTGACAGAGAGTGATAGTAGAAATGTTTCTGTGGTTACATATAAAAACAGTTTATCAAATAAGCATTAAAGGCTTGGTATAATGGTTTATGCCTATAGTCACAGCACTTGGGAGACTGAGGAAAGAGGATTGCCATGAGTTCTAGGTAAGCTGGCACTACAGAATGAGACGAGTTAGAGAGAACGGAAAGGGAGGAGCTAACAGGAATAATACTGAGATGAAATAGTAAACTGGGTCCCTTTGTGCAGTCCTGGCTGACCTAGGGGTCACTGTATCCACCAAGCTGCCTGACTTCCTCCTAAGTGCTGGGATTAAAGGCGTGCATCACCACACCCAAATATTAATTTCAGTAATAATATAGAAAGAAATATAATTGTGTTATATGCATCTATTAATTTTATTCATGTTAAGTGTGTACCTTTAGAGCCGGGCGGTGGTGTCGCACGCCTTTAATCCCAGCACTCGGGAGGCAGAGGCAGGCGGATCGCTGTGAGTTCGAGGCCAGCCTGGTCTACAAAGTGAGTCTAGGACAGCCAAGGCTACACAGAGAGACCCTGTCTCAAAAAAAAAAAAAAAAAAAAATTGTGTACCTTTATTCAGAAAATGTAAAAATGGGCCAGAGAAATTACTTGGTACTTTTCCAGAGAACCAGACTTCAGTTCCCAGCATTCACACCAAGTACCTCAGAATTGCCTGTAGCTCCAATGTCAGTCAGGGGGACTGACACCCTCCTCTGGGGTCAGTGGCTGTCTGCACACTCAGGGAGTCCTCGCTACTTCCATCATGTGGGTTTTTTTTTTTTTAAATAATTTTCTTTTTTTACTTTTTTAAAGATTTATTTATTATTATGTATACAGTGCTCTGCCTGCATGTACACCTGCACGCCAGAAGAGGGCATCAGATCACATTACAGATGGTTGTGAGCCACCATGTGGTTGCTGGGAATTGAACTCAGGACCTCTGGAGGAGCAGCCAGTGTCCTTAACCTCTGAGCCATCTCTCCAGCCCCATCTTGTGGGTTTTGGGAACTGAATTCAGGTCATTAGGCATGGTGGCAAGTGCTTGTGAATCACCTCCCCTGATTTTGACCTTTTATAAAGTAGAAAGGGGAATCATCTAAACTCAAAATAAACAAAAGACAGAATAATAAAGATCAAAGTATAAACTCAGTTAAACAGAAAATTGAAAAAATCATTGAAACTAAAATCTATTTATTTAATTTATTTTATTTTTTCTTTGATTTTTCTAAGACAGGATATCTTTGTGTAGTTTGGCTGTCCTTGACTCAATTTGTCAGGGCTGGCCTCAAACTCTTATCAATCCGCCTGCCTCCCAGTGCTGAGATTAAAGGTGTGCACCACCACGCCCGGCTTGAAACGAAAATCTAATTCTTTATGAAGATCATTAAAATTGATAAGCCTCTTCATTTTGGTTAGAAAAAAGAAAATTCAAATCTCTATAATATTATGAATGAAAGAAGCCGGGTGTGACAGTTCACATTTATAATCCCAAAGTTTAGGAAGCCAGGAGTAGTGGTGCACGCCTTTAATCTCAGCACTCCAGGCGGAGAGGCAGGTAGATTGATGTGAGTTTGAGGCCAGCCTGGTCTACAGAGTCCAGGGCAGCCAAGACTACCTGTCTCGAAAAACCAAAAATAAATAAAATAAAATCAAAGGGAGGGATTATGGATGAATTAATACTGATAATTAAAAGTAAGGGACTAAACAGATGTCTTAGCAGTTGAGAGTTCATACTACTCTTGGGGATCTGACACACTCTTCTGATTTCTGTGGGCACACCTACTTGTATACATAACCCTACACAGACACAAATAGGTAATTTAAAAGTAGTAAGAAAGGGACTAGAGAGATGGCTCAGTGGTTAAGAGGACTGACTACTCTTCCAAAGAACTGACTACTCTTCCAAAGGACTTGGATCAAAATCCCAGCACCCACATGGCAGTTCACAACTGTCTGTAATTCCAGTTCCAGGGAATTTGACACCCTCACAAAAAGGTCTTTCTACAACAATTTTCTATTATGTTTAGAGTTGTTTTCAAAATCTGTTCTTAAAAACTTGATTAACACTTGAGTGTATCCTTATATATTCACATTTTAACAGAAACGTTTCCTGTCTTTTATAGCGGAGAGGAAGCCGCCTTTATTTAATATGAATGCAATGAGTGCCTTATATCACATAGCCCAAAATGAATCCCCTACACTACAATCTAATGAATGGTGAGTGTTTCCACAAGATACTAATGTTTTGAAATTTTCATAAATATTGATAAAATATAAATCATTGTCAAAATGATTTAATTTTATGTAAGTAAATGTACTACCTGAAAAGAAAGTAGGTTACTTTTCCTTTCAATTTCAGGAACACAAATAAGCTTAATAATTTAATAGCTTTTTGTTTGTTTGTTTGTTTTGGGTTTTTTTGAGACAGGGTTTCTCTGTGTTACCCTGGCTGTCCTGGGCTTGTTTTGTATACCAGGTTGACCTCGAACTCACAGTGATCATAGCTAAATATGTTTCTGCCTCCCAAGTGCTGGAATTAAAAGTGTATGCTACCACGCCTGGCTTTTAATAGCTTGCTTCTCTCTTTCTTTCTTTCTTTCTTTCTTTCTTTCTTTCTTTCTTTCTTTCT
>OU015746.1:42267703-42305884 GCA_907169655.1 Acomys percivali
TGTGTGTGTGTGTGTGTGTGTGTGTGTGTGTGTGTGTGTGTGTGTGTAAAGCCTATTCCTCTCAGAGCTAGGCTAGAAGAGAGCAAGCCCTACTGCTCCTCTTCCATTTGTAGGCACTTCCAGCATGTTGTGGATGCTGGAATCCACACTCTAGTTCATTTAGCAATGAAATATTATAAACATTGTGTAGGTTTGAATTGGCAAGATGTCTTAGTGAGTAAAGGCACTTGTTTGGCACCAAGCCTCAAAACCTCAATTCTGTCTCTGGAACATATGGTAGAAGCAGAGAACAGATTCTACAGGTCGACTTCTGACTTCTGACCTTCACATATGTAAGTCTATGTGTGTGCACATGCTCATGCACCAGTCTCTTCCACACACACAAATACTTACAATATTATATTTTTAAAACTATTCTAAAAAAAGTGTTTCATTTGAATGTTGACCATTTAATTAGTACTGGTAATAGTATGATAGTTTTACTTAGTTTAATGTCGTTTTTGTTTGGTTTTTGTTTTGACAGGAAGTCTCGCTGTGCCTTAATTGGCTGGAACTCTATTTGTAGACCAGGCTGGCCTTGAACTCACAAAGATCCCTCTGTCTCTGCTTCCTCAGTGTTGGGATTAAAGTGTGCACCACCACACCTAGCTTAATGTAGTTCTTAAGGTTTTTTTCTGAGAAGAGATCTCATGTATCCCAGGCTGGCCTTGAGCTTTTGCTATGTAATTGAGAATGCTCTCAAACCGATAATCTTCCTGTCTTTACAAATCAAGTTCTGTGTGTTCCACCATACCTTGTTTACTAGGATTTAACACAAGACTTCATGAATCCTAGTCAAATACCAACTGAACTATGTCCCCAACTCTATTAAAGTATCTTCATTAGGGGCTGAAGAGATGGTTCAGGGGTCAAGAGCACTTGCTGCTTTTCTAGAGGACCCAAGTTTGATTTCCATCACCTGTAATTGTTTCTACTTCCAGACCAGGGGCATATGATACCCTCTTCTGGCCTCTGAGGGTACTGCATACACACATTGCACAATACACATGGAGGCAAAATACTCATACAGATTTTAAAAATTAAAAATTTTTACTTGACAGTAATGAGAATTTGACTCTAGTTAGGAATTATTTCCATAAGATTCAACTGAGCTATTTTTATATTACTGTTTCAGAATTTCAAAACAGATAAATTTTCTCCACTAACATCAGCTAAATTAATCCTACAACAAATAAGCAGATATTCACATACATATATACATTTGATTATTACTTGCAATTGTAGTATATAGCAAAACAATAACTGCTTTTGTAGTTTTTGGCAGTAAGCACACTCATGGTCTTAGAAATAAAAGCCTGACCAACTGAACACTAGCAACACATTTTAATAGTCTGGTCATAGCTGCTTATTCCTGTATTTCAGCACTAGAAGGATCACATGTTCAAAGCCAGCATTGGCTATCACACTGAAACCCTATCTCAAGGTGGAAAAAAACCCATAATGTCTAACTTCCAGTTACTTAATTTACTGTCACTAACTTTTCCTACTTAAATCAAGTATAGCTTACAATCAGTAGTGGATATTCTTAGTATTTATATGCTTTGATAATTATAACTGTATTTTCACTGGCCAACTAAAAATATCCTGATGAGGATTTTATTTAAGAGCATTTATTTAGGCACGAGTTGAGTGTAGAAATTACTATTTTCTAAGTATCAGAAGTCATAAGATGTAATAAAATTGGATAGCTGTAATTTTGTGAATCCATGTTATAATTATATTATGAGAAAGGAACATGTTTGAACTAATTAATTAGGAAAGAAAATAATCTATTTTTATTTTCTGACCTTTTAGCACATGTTTGTTCTTCGAGAGCGCCCAGAAACAGTGTTAATAGATCTTATTCAAAGGACAAAGGATGCAGTGAGAGAGCTGGACAATCTGCAGTATCGGAAGATGAAGAAACTCCTTTTCCAGGAGGCACATAATGGGCCAGCAGTGGAAGCACAGGAGGAGGAGGAGGTATAGTGCCTAAAATTGACACAAAGTTTGAGTTTATTGATTTCATACACTTCTTGCCCAGCCAGGAATACCTTTTATATCACTGGTTCTAGTGCTATGCTCTTATTGATTGTCTAAAAGTCTAGTTATGAACAAAGATCTTTCATCTTGTTATTATATACTTTGCATCTAACCCCTTTATATTGTGTAGTAAAGGGTACGAGAAGTCTTTTACTAGAGAAACTTGCTGTGTTTGGGAGCCTTCTTGTCTATTTTAATCTATAATTGACATTTTAATTTAATTCTCTTTTCCTTTAGGATCAAGATCATGGTGTTGGCCGGACAGGAACAGTGAATAGTGTTGGAAGTAATCAGTCTATTCCCAGTATGTCTATCAGTGCCAGCAGCCAAAGCAGCAGTGTTAACAGTCTTCCAGATGCCTCAGATGACAAGAGTGAGCTAGACATGATGGAGGGAGACCATACAGTGATGTCGAACAGTTCTGTCATCCACTTAAAACCGGTGAGATTTTTCATTGACCCATTATTTTCTTCAACTAATTAATTCAAGAGGTTTTGTTTTTGTTTTGTTTTGTTTTTAAGTATAAGAAGTTTGTAATCTGGGTGTGGTGGTGCTCATCTGAATCTCAGCACTTGCGAGGAACAGAATTCAAGGGCTGCCTCAGCTACATAGAGAATTTGAGGCCAGCCTGGGCCACTTAAGACCCTATTCATCACCACCACCACCACCACCCCCCCGCCACCCACACAAAGAAAAGAAAAAGAAAAAAGCAGTTTCAGTGTGCTCAGTTGCTTTTCCAGAGGACCTGAGTTTGTATCCTTGCATTCACAACAAGCAGCTTTGTCACAGGTTTTGTCACAGCTGTGTACAATTCCAGGCGCAAGGGATAGAATGCCCTCTTCTGGACTCCATGGACATCTGCATTCATAATATACGAATAATTGTGTGTGTATAACCTATTGTTAGAATATTGAAAAATAGAATATATATATGGGATTTATGAATAGTTGCAAGTAGAAAATGAGAGTGTTGATTATGAGTAATTAGCCAGAAGCAACTTTTACAGTCCCCACTTTTATATTTAAATTAAAAGAATACATTTGATAGAGCTTAGTAAAAATGTTTGCTACATTCTCTGCAAAATTTTGTGTGTGTATGTGTGTTACATGTGTTGGTATGTTTACACATATGGAAGTTCCAGATTGAGAAGTTTTCTTTGGTGTCTCTTCTCTACCTTAGTCTTGCTTTATGATAAAGTCTAGTCAGCCAGTTGGCTCCAGGGGTCCTATGTCTCCACCAACTGAGGGCTTGAATTACTGGCAAGCTGCTGTGCCCTTCTATCATTTACATGTGTACATGTGCCGTAGGCTTGTAAGCTCTAGTCTTTAAGCTTGTGTGACAGTTGCTTTATCCACTGACCTATATCCTTACTCCTCCTTTGTGATTGTTTGGTATTTCAAGACAGGATTTCTCTGTGTAGCCTTGGCTATCCTGGACTCACTTTGTAAGATTGGGCTGGCCTTGAGCTGGGATTACAGGCTTGAGCCACCGTGCCCAGCCTCCTTTAATTTTGAGTATAATAAATTGCTTAATTTTCTCAAAACTGTTGACAAATTAAGGAGTGGAGATACAGCTTAGTGGTAGAAGGCTCCTAGCATATAGGTGACCTTGGGTTCCATTCAAAGCAGGCTGGTCATCTTGGATTCAGTTTTCACCACTAGAAGAAAGAAGGAAGAAAGACAAGTCATGTAACTCTTTGTAGGAGAGGTTTGGTTTGGCTTGGTTTGGTTTTGAGACAAGGTCTCTCTGTGTAGCCTTGGCTGTCCTGCACTCACTTTGTAGACCAGGCTGGCCTCGAACTCACAGCGATCTGCCTGCCTGCCTTAATTGCTGGGATTACAGGCTTATACCACCAAGCCTGTCTTTTGTAGGCAACTCTTGGCTTTTATTTCAGGTGTTTAGTTCATTCTCATGGCAAGGAGCATGGCAGCATGCAGGCTGACCTGGGCCTGGAGAGGTACCTGAGAGTTCTATGTCTGGATGGGAAGGCAGCAGGAGGAGAGCAAAACTGGGCCTGGCTTGAGTTTCTGAAACCTCAAAGCCCACTCTCAGTGACACACCTACTCCAACAAGGCCACACATCCCAATGGTGCCACTCCCTGTGAGCCTAGGAGGGCCATTTCATTCAGACCATGTACAGCTAATGGAGTATTATTTACTTGTAAATAGGAACAAAGTTACATAATAGAATCTGCAGCGTTTGCAGTCCGAGCCATTTAAAAGGATAAGACAGGAGAATTATAAATTCCAGGCCTTTTTTTATTTTTATTTTTTTATTTTATCTATGAGTGCTCTATCTGCATGTACACTTAGATGACAGAGGAGGGCATCAGATCCCAGTATAGATGGTTGTGAGTCACCATGTGTGCTGGGAATTGAACTCAGGACCTCAGGAAGAATAGACAGTGCTTTTTATCTGCTGAGCTCTCCAGGCCTGTTTTTTTGTTTTGTTTTGTTATGTTTCTTTTAAATATATAGGCTCATCATGATAGAGTGCTTATATACATAAATAAGGAAATTTTAAAAAATAAAGAAGTTACCATAATCTGAGTACTGCTGATTGATAAATGAGTTTCTGTTTGAGGTAATGTAAAGTGCTGTTAGATTTATAGCATTGAAAATGTAATTGGTGCTAATTAAAATGGCTAAAAGGGAAAATTATTGAGTTTGGTTGGTTTTTGGTTTTTCGAGACAGAGTTTCTCTTGTACTTCCGGCTGTCCTGGACTAGCTTTGTAGACCAGGCTGGTCTCAAAACTCACAGAGAGCCACCCCCTCTGCCACCTGAATGCTGGATTAAAGGCGTGCATCACTGTCTCCTTCCTCTTTTTAAAGACAAGGTCTTGGCTTGCCTGGAACTCATTATGTAGATCAAACTGACCTTGAGATCTACCTGCCTCTGCCTCCCATGTTCTGGAATTGAAAGTATGCATTACTGTGCCCAACTCTTATGTATTTGAACAAATATACAAAACCTATTATGAATTATGGTTAAACCATAATATCATTGTTCATATAAAAGTTCCGCTTAAGGCTTTTCTTTTGAGACATGGTCTTAATCTAGCCATGGTTGGCTTCACATTCATGGATTCATGGAAGTGTTGTCTCTGCCTCCTCAATGCTGAGATATCACAGGCAACAGCCACCATAACCAGTAGCAATAACAGTAATTTAATTTTTCCCTGTGTTTCTTTTTTTTTAAATTTATTTTTATTTAATGTGCATTTGTGTTTTGCCTGCATATGTGTCTGTGTGAGGGTGTCAGATCTTGGAGTTACAGACAGTTGTGAGCTGCCATGTGGGTGCTGGGAATTGAACCTGGGTCCTCTGGAAGAGCAGGCAGGGCTCTTAACCACTGATCCATTTCTCCAGGCCCCCTGCCTCACCCCCCACCCCATGTTTCAAGACAAGATTTCTCTGAGTAGCCTTGGCTGTCCTAGGCTTTGTAGACCAGGCTGGCCTTAAACTCACATTGTTCTGCCTGCCTCTGGTAACTTAATTTTTACAACTTTTTTAGTATTTCTTTTTGGAAATGGCAAAAATATTATAAACATCATCTAAAGCCAAGCATAGTGGCACATGTCTATAATCAAAGAGAAAACACCAACAAAATAGTATTGTGCTTACTGCTTATAAATCTGAAGAGTGTTTAATTTTTTTATTACCATTATTTGAAACATTCATCACATGTTGTCCTATTTTGCTTTTGAGTTATATTACAAAATTTTTTTCTAAATAAATGTATACAGGTGTGGGGTAGGTGGGTATGTGTATGCATATGACTGGGTTCCCCGGGAAGCCAGAGGTGTCAGGTCACCTAAAGCTGGAGTCAGGTGTTTATGAACCACCTGATGTAGATGCTGGGAGTCATACTTGGGGCCTGTGCTAGAAAGTACATGCTATTAACCACTGAGCCATCTCTTCAGCGCAAGCTTTTCTGTTTGAATATTATATAGAATATAAATAAAACTGTGTGAGCTACATGTATGGCACATAGCTTTAATCCACTTTGAGGAGGCAGAGGATAAAGCAAGTCCAGGACAGCCATGGCTATACAGAGAAACTGTCTTGAATAAGAAAAATAAAATAAAATAAAATCTATATGTTTGGGGCTGGAGAGATGGCTCAGTGGTTAAGAGCACCATCTGCTCTTCCAGAGGTCCTGAGTTCAATTCCCAGCACCCACATGGTGGCTCATAACCATCTATAATGTGATCTGATGTGCACTGTATAAATAATAAATAAATAAATCTTAAAAAAATAAATAAATAAAATCTATATATTTTGAATGTTGAATTTATCCTATCTCATGCACTCTGGAAATAATTTCAGCTTACTCTACTTGTATTGAAAGTATCAATAGTACTTCTAGTTTTTATTTCTGGTTCCTAAATTTGTATTTCTTTGAGATTATTGATTAAAATTGTCTTTAGTCTTTTCCTTGAATACTCAAATAAATGATTCACCTTACACAATATTTTCTCTGTCTCTCTGTCCTTTAAGGAGGAGGAAAATTACAGAGAAGAAGGAGATCCTCGAACAAGAGTATCAGATCCACAGTCTCCACCTCAAGTGTCTCGTCACAAATCACATTATCGTAATAGAGAGCACTTTGCAACTATACGAACAGCATCACTGGTATGTATCTCCTTGTCACCAAAAGTAGTATCTTTGTTTTGTTGGAAATATGGACTCAAATGTATTTAACCTTCTTATTTTTGTGTTTGGGATTTATTTTGCAAAACATTCAACATTTAAGTTTCCTATTAGAAGAAAGCATTCTAAGAAATATTAAACTAATAATGTCTTGAAGATGTTTACTCACATAATCTTTTAGAATGCTTAAGAGAACTATGAAGTACTACACAGGCATTCAGATAAACTTCAAAAAAAAATTTTTTTTAAATAGTCTTACTGTGTCGACCAGGTTGAACTATAACTCACTGAGGTCCACCTGCCTCTGCTCTGAGTGCTGGAATTAAAGGAGTATATTACCATGCTGGGCTTCATGTTGATTTTGATTAGAGGTATAGAAGAAATATTCGTAACATAGTTTAAGCATTTAAAGTTCTTAGGTTTTAGGTACAGGAGAAGAGACTTATTGTATTGCCACGTAAGTTAACATCCAGGTATGCGTTCACAAACTTACAATCTCAGCACTCAGGACGAAGTGTAGGGTGAATCTCTGAATTTGAGGCAGGCTGATCTGTATAGTGATGGCAAAATCTTTTTTTTTTTTTTTTTTTTAATATATTTTATTTTTACTTTATGTGTTTTGCCTATGTGTGAGCATGTTAGATCCCCTAGAACTGGAGTTAATATGGTTGTGAGCTACCATATAGGTACTGAGAATTAAACCTGGCTTCTCCAGGAAAGTAGCCAGTGCCTGTAACCGCTGAGCTGTCTCTCCAGCCTCCAGGAAAATCTCTTTGTAACCTCATACACATTAAATGTCAATTTCTTCTTTCCTCAGTTTTGACTCCCTTAAATTAGTTAAAGCTACTTTTACACTGTAAGTTTAAAAAAAGCCTGAAGTGTGGCTGGAGAAATGGCTAAGCAGCTGAAAGTACTGCCTACCCTTCCCAGGGACTTGTGTTCAATTCCCAGCATTCATTTGATGCCTCACGACCATTTGTAATTCAAGTTCATTATAAATATTTTTTATAATATCTCAGCCTACCTTCTGCCTGTGTGTAGTAGATTACATAGATCTTACGTAGTTTAAAATTTTTATAATTATATACTCCTTAACTATATTAACCCTTGCACAACATAGGTTGTCTAATTTCTGTCATGTCAGAAAGTTTTCTTTATACTCATGGGTAGGTAAAAGAGCGGCACAAACGTGATATGGCATGAACTTCCCTATATACACATACAAAGTAAATGAAAATGCTTTTTTTTTTTTCAATTTTTAAATCATATAAACAATATCTTTTTTTTTTTTAAAGATTTTTTTATTTATTATGTATACAATCAATATCTTGCCTGCAAGCCAGAAGAGGACACCAGATCTCATTATAGACGGTTGTGAGCCACCATGTGGTTGCTGGGAATTGAACTCAGGACCTCTGGAAGAGCAGTCGGTGCTCTCAACCTCCGAGCCATCTCTCCAGCCCCTATAAACATAGCTTCACTCTTCTTTATGGTCAGTGTTTTTTGACCCACCAAGAAGTATTTGTTTACTTAAAGGTAGAATGGGCTGGAGAGATGTTATAGCAGTTAAGAGTGTGTACTGACCTTGCAGAGGCCCTGAGTTTAGTTCCCCGCACCTCATCAGTCATAAGTGACTGTAACTAGCTCACATCTCTGGTCTCCTTGAACACCTGAATATACACATACCACCTCCACACACACATAATTTTAAAAAGTTTAGAGACTGGAAAGTTGGCTCTGGAGTTAAAAAACACTACCCATCCTTCAAGAGGACCTACCCATATTTGGTTCTTAGCGCCCACATGGTAGCTTATAATAGTCTCTAACTTCACTTCCAGGGGATTGAACACCTCCTCTGAGGGCATTGCATGCATGTGGTGCACAGAGACACACATTCAGGCAAAAACTAATATTCATAAAATAAATTATTCTTAATTAAAATAGTCCAGGACAGCCAAAGCTACACAGAGAACGCTATCTTGAAAAACAAAAAAATAAAACAAATCTTGAAAAAATAGACTATAAAGCAATAGGTCTTGTAGAAAGTCTTTGTTTCCTTTTTCTTTACAGCTGTAGATTTTACGTTTACATTTACCCTCAAATGATCCTTCTGGGGTGTTTTGTTTTGTTCTTTTGTTTGTTTGTTTTTGTTTTTGAAGCAAAGTCTATTACTGGAACCTGGAGTTTGCCAATTTGACCAGACTAGAGTGCTAACAAGCTTCAGGGACCTACCTGCCTTTGCCTCTACAACACTTAAATTATAGGGATATACTATCATGCCAGGCTTTTTATACATGGGTTCTGGAATTTAAATCTGTTTCTCTTGCTTGCTTAGCATCCCTTTTCTTCTACCTTTTAATACAAAATGATGATAGAGAGGGTTAAGGTAGGTTTTTTGTTTGCTTGTTTTTTGTTTATTTGTTTTTATGTTGAGAACCAGCTTTTTATAAATTTGTTAGAAATACTTTCTTAGAACTGGAGAGATGGCTTAACATCTAAGAGGCTGTTCTTCCAGAGCACTAGGATTCAGCTCCCAGCAAACACATGGCAGCTCACAACCGTAGCTCGAGTTTCATTTAGTTCAAGTTCATTTCTCCCTGGTTTGTGTTTTGTTGGTTAGTTTTTTAGATGGTGATTCTCAATCTCTTGCTCAGGCTCGTCTTGAACTCTTCAGTATAAGTGATCTTTCACTTCAGATTTTTCAAGTAATTGAGGCTTTAGGCTTCTGTGTGCTGGTGTGTTTCTGTACCACTGCGTGCCCCCTCCCCTGAGTCTTTTGAGATAGAGTTTCTCTATGTAACTCTGGCTGTCCTAGAACTCACTTTGTAGAGCAGGGTGGTGGCCTTGAACTCAGAGATTTACCATCATCTCCTTTCTGAGCACTGGGGTCAAAGGTGTGTGCTGCCATGCCCCACCTCTTTGTTTTGCTTCTTTTTTGTTTTGTTTTGTTTCTTGATTCATTTAGCTAGCCTTATGCCAATATCATACTCTCTTGATTAGTATAATGCTCGTCTTCCTGCTTTACTTTTCTCAATAATATTTTGCTATTCTTATATATATTTTAAAATTGGCTTATCTGTTTCTTTAAAGAATCTGCTAGAAATTTAGTTTTAAACTGTTCATATAATCTGTTAGGGTAATAACCTACATAAGTAATGTTCAGAATGCTTTATCATTACTGTTTTGTTTAGTAGTGACAGAATATTGTGGTATGAAAGTCTTGGTTTGACCTTACGTTGTTATATGTAGTAGTACTACCAGTCTAGACTTGAACTCTTGGCAATTTGTTTCTTAAACAACCAAATGCTAGTATTACAGGCCTATACCACCTCAGCTTTCTAAATGCTCTGGGAAGAAAATGGTTTTGCTGTCTTACCTTTTTTTCTCCTCAACTGTATGTCTAGGTTACAAGGCAGATGCAAGAGCATGAGCAGGACTCTGAGCTTAGAGAGCAGATGTCTGGTTATAAACGCATGAGGCGACAGCATCAAAAGCAGCTGATGACTCTGGAAAATAAACTAAAGGCAGAGATGGATGAACACCGTCTCAGATTAGACAAAGATCTTGAAACTCAGCGTAACAATTTTGCTGCAGAGATGGAGAAACTTATCAAGAAACACCAAGCTGCTATGGAAAAAGAGGTGACCAATTCAATATTATTAATTTATTTTCTTTTACTCCATGTTTGTCTCTGAATTACTCAGATTAGCATTTTGATGTTTAAAGTATCTAGCCCTAGGAACTAAGTGAATTGATCCAGAAAGAGAAGCACTCATCTGGCTTTCTGTTAAAAATATGATTCCTTTTCTTACTAGGGTTTTTGTTTGTTTGTTTGTTTTTTGAGACTGGGTTTCTCTGTGTTAGCCATCTGCCTGCCTCTGCCTCTGCCTCCCGAGTGCTGGGATTAAAGACGTGCACCACCACGCCCGGCTCTCTCTTATTAGTTTTATAAATGAATTTATACTGCCTTGGGTGTGCTCAGTATTCAAGAGAGGGTTTCGGTTTGTAACAGCCATGGCTGTTGTGGTCTCACTTTGTAAACCAGGCTGGCCTCAAAAGTCACAGAGATCCACTTGCCTCTACTAAGCTGGGCGTGGTGGCGCACACCTTTAATCCCAGCACTCAGGAGGCAGAGGCAGACAGAGCTCTGTGAGTTCAAGGCCAGCCTGGTCTACAAAGTGAGTCCAGGACAGCCAAGGCTACACAGAGAAACCCTGTCTCCAAAAAAAAAAAAAAAAAAAAAAGTCACCTGCCTGAATCTGCATTTTGACTCTGAAAGTTTGATGTATTTTAATTTTTAAGTAGTGGTTCTGGGAGCTGGTAGTCTATCATTTCTTGATACTTGAGAGTGTTATAGTTTCATAATGGGCTATTCATCTATTTCAGAGTTTTGTTATCCTGAGGTTATCTAAGAATTTTGAGAAATCACCTATATGTAGGTGAGTTAGGCTTCAAAAAGTTATTTCTCATTCTCTTTTTTTATGTTTTCGAGGTCTTCCTTAAACTTAAGTAACAGAATGCTGTTATGCTTATGTAACAGACATGGCTCACAGTGCTGGGCGTGGTAGCCCATGCCTTTGATCCCAGCACAGTCAGGAGCAGGCAGATCTCTGTGGGTTCAAGGCCAGTCTTATCTATAGAGTGAGTTCCAAGACAGCCAGGAGGACTACACAGAGAAACACAAACAAACAAACAAGAATAGCTCAGGGTTAAAGGACTTGTCACGTAAAAGTCTAAGGACTGGACAGTATGGCAGCCCATGTGTGATCTCAGCACACAAGAAGCAGAAACAAGGAATCACCAGAGCACACCACAAAGAATATTTGAGATTGGAAATAGATAATTTCAGATTAGACCATTCCATTACTTACGAATCAGTATATATGTGGTGTCAGAAATAATTTTTAGTATTCTTGTTACGTGAAATCTTTTACTATGATGTTTTTGTTGTCTCATTAATTTCACTTCACTAGTCACACTTATGAAGTAGAATATAAGCTTAGTAATTTCATACAGTCTCATCAGATTATGTCCAGCCAAACACTGGAAAGTTGGCTTACTGGTTAAGAGCCACATACTTTCAGGTTGCAAGGATCTGAGCTCATTTTTCAACACCCATGCCAGATGTTTCACAGCCTCCCTCTAACCTCAGCTGCAAAGGAACCAGCACTCTCTTATGGCCTCCTAGAGTACCCACACATGTGTGACATAGACACCTATACATAACCTTTTTTGGGGGTTGCCTACATTGAAAATTTTTTACAGCTACTGGATTTTCCTCCCATAGCCAAAAAAAGGAAAAAAAGGAAGAATATTAGGATATTGACAGCATATGCTAAAATATAAATAATAGTACTTGATTTTGATATAATTTTATGAAATAATATACAAATATTTAGCTTCCTGTTAAGTGATGAGAAAATGAGTATTACCTTGAGAAGTGGTAGATAGTGACATATATTGGAAAGCAACTCATTAAATAGGATTTGCATTGTGATTAAAAACTGATTCAGAGCTAAGTGGTGGTGGTGGTATACACTTTTAATCCCAGCACTAAGAGGCAGAGACAGGCAGATCTCTGAGTTTCAGAACAGCCTGTTTTGCAGAGTGAGTAGCCCAGGACAGCCAGGGCTACACAGAAAAATCCTGCCCTCCAAAACTTTACTTACTTACTTTTTTATTTATTTATATTTTTTCAGACCTGGTGTGGTGGTACACACTAGGGCTGTTTCACAGAAAAATCCTGTCTTTAAGGGGAAAAAATTTGTTCAGGCTAGGTCGAGGCAGGCAAGTTTGCGGCCAACTAATCTAGCCAATACTACACAGTAAGACCCTATTTTTGGGGGGTGGTTGTTTGTTTTTTTGTTTTTCATGACAAGGTCTCTCTGGGTAGTCCTGGCTTTCCTGGATTCTTTTTGTAGACCAGACTGGCTTCGAACTCACAACAATTTGCCTATCTCTGCCTCCTGAATGCTGGGACTAAAGATGTGTGCCACTTTGCCCAGCCTAGACCCTATCTTCAAAATAAGTAAATAACTAAAATTGGTTTAGCCAGGTATCATTGCACATAATTGTAATCCCAGGTTATTAGAGAGCCTGAGACAGGGTTGAAGGTTGAAGGAAAGCTAGTTGGAGTACATACATAGCAAACAAGTTTATAGATAACCTAAGTCACACAGTAAGGCCTAGTTTGTGTGTGTGTTTCAAGACAGGGTTTTTCACTATACCCCTGGCTGTCCTGGAACTCTCTCTGTAGACCAGACTGGCCTCACATTCACAGTGTTGGGATTAAAGATGTGTGCCACTCAGTTTTTTTTGGAAAAAGATCTGGAGATAAGAGGTTACTGCAGGTGACACTGAGCTTCCTAGCATATGCTAGCCTCAAGATTTTTCCCTGCACTCTAGGGGAAAAAAAGTTTAAAATGTACATCTAGGAAACAGAGTGACTTTGCAGCAAAATATTATGGCTACTCTAGCTGATTGATAAGCTCTTGGTTCAGTGAGAGTCTCAGAAAATATGGATTGGTTGAGGAAGATACCAAAATCAATGTCTAGCCTCAACTTGTGCACACTCACTCATGCATACTCAAATAACACACACTCCATCCAAATTATAATTGCTACACATGTAACATTTAACATTCATTTTAATATGAGGTACAGGTAAGGATCTAATTTGAAGATGAATCTATCTCATTTTTTAATATATACATTAACTCAGGTTAAAAGGCTTAGTTTATAAGGCTGGAGAGATAGCTCAGAAGTTAAGAGCATGTTCTCTACAGGTTCTAAGGTCAGTGTCCAGCACCCACATCAGGTGGCTCACAATAGCCGTAACTTCAGCACCAGGGGATCTGACTCCTCTGGCTTATGCACGTAGCACATACCTATTCATAGATACGCACACACATAATTTAAACTATTTTTCAAGTAATTAATGTATGTTTGAAAATAAATGTGTTTGATTTTTATTCATTGAAGGGAATAGATGTTCTTATGAAATAAAACAGGGAAAACAATGCTGGAGAAATAGCTCAGAGTTTAAGAACACTGACTGCTCTTCGGAAGGTCATGAGTTCAATTCCCAGCAACCACATGGTGGCTCACAACCACTTATGTGATCTGGTGTTTTCTTTTGGTATGCAGGCAGAATGTTGTATATATAATAAATAAATCTTTTTAAAAAAGAAAATGTAATTGGAGATCTTTAAAAAAACAAAAACAAGCCAGGCGTGGTGGCGCACGCCTTTAATCCCAGCACTTGGGAGGCAGAGACAGGCCAGATTGCTGTGAGTTTGAGGCCAGCTTGATCTACAAAGTGAGTTCAGGACAGCCAGGGCTACACAAAGAAACCCTGTCTTAAAAACAAAAAACAAAAAAACAGAGAAAACATTTTCCTCCAGTAAATAAATCAAAAAATTTTTTTCACTCTACTGAAATTGAAATGAAGATGAACTGGTTAGGTTATTTTGTTGTTTTTTGATGCTTCTGGTTTTTTTGTATGTAGTTTGCTTGTTTTATTTTGTTTTTCTTATTTTTTTTTAAGTGTCCATAGTGATAGATATTAAGTGGATGCTTTAAATTTATCTACTTAAAAAAAAGTTTATCTACTTAACTGATTTGTTTATTTTTTTTAATTCTATATAGGCTAAGGTGATGGCCAATGAGGAGAAAAAATTCCAGCAACACATTCAGGCTCAACAGAAGAAAGAACTAAATAGCTTTTTGGAGTCCCAAAAAAGAGAATATAAACTTCGAAAAGAGCAGCTTAAGGAGGTACTTTTCTTAACAAAAAATTCTTAATGTTTTTCTGCTGTTAGTTGAGTTTAATGGTTCTCTACTCAATAGCATAAAGATTTATTTGTGGCCACAAATTATATATCTGTTTACATAAAGGCATAATTATAATTGATTACACATCTGTCATTTACTTAGTTTTCCAGTTGAGTATGTGCTAAGCAGAATCATTCCCTTGGTCCAGGCATGGTGTGGTACACCTGTAATCAGGAGTCTGAGGCAGGCAGGGGATGTGAGTAGGACATCAGCCTGAACTATATAACAATATCCTGTCTAAAAAAAATCACATAGAAGAATACTTTTAGATTTTGTGCTGTTTGTTTTTATATGTTCTCATGTTTCATAAAATAAAGGTATAAAGAATTGATTTCTTTCTTGAATAACAGGGAAAAGAAAGATAAGGTTTTATAGCTTTTGAAGAATACTCATATACCTGAGAAAGATGCCTCATTGATATTCTGTATAGTGTTAATACTTTTAGGTTAAAATTATACCAGTATTAGTAATTAGCATCTTGGGTTTAATTTTTTTTTTTCATGACAGGGTCTCTCTGTGTAGCCTTGGCTGTCCTGGACTCGCTTTGTAGTCCAGGCTGGCCTCAAACTCAAAGCGATCCACCTGCCTCTGCCTCCCGAGTGCTGGGATTAAAGGCGTGTGCCACCACCGCCCGGCGGGTTTAATTTTTTGAGTAATATTATTGACTTCTCTTTTCAGTTTTGCCCAATATGAATGTACTTCCATTAAAGAAATTTTGAGAATCTTGAAAAACAAAGTGATTAAAATGATTCTTAACTATATTTTCTTCTTAATTCCAGTTAAAAATAAGACATTTTTTAAAAACTTGCTGATACTCCTGTCTCCTTTTGGAAGTTTTAAAAAATATTAACCAGTCAATCTGTGCTTTAAAGCCAGGAGCCATAAAATGAAGTTGTACAAACCTAAAGTTATTTATGTATTACAGTGTATATAGACGCATATTACCTACCTTTTATAGGTCTGTTGAGCTCTTATTAGAAAGAAACATGGGTTGGAGAGATGGCTCAGAGGTTAAGAGCACTGACTGCTCTTTCAGAGGTCCTGAGTTCAATTCCCAGCAACCACATGGTGGCTCACAACCATCTATAATGTGATCTGATGCATACTGTATACATAATAAATAAATCTTTAAAAAAAAAGGAGTCATACCTATATAATTTCTACCAAACAGGCTAAATATGAGTATTGTAAATTCAAGACCAGCCTGCACTACATAGTAACAGCAGTAACAAAACTCAAAACATTACTAATGAAATGTACTCATATTATACATTCATATAGTTATTTTTTTTCTGGTTGTTTTTTTTCCAGGAGCTGAATGAAAACCAGAGCACACCTAAAAAGGAAAAGCAGGAATGGCTTTCAAAGCAGAAGGAGAATATACAACATTTCCAGGCAGAAGAAGAAGCAAATCTTCTCAGACGTCAAAGGCAGTATCTAGAGCTAGAGTGTCGGCGCTTCAAGAGAAGGATGTTACTTGGACGACATAATTTGGAACAGGACCTTGTCAGGGAGGTACGTCCGTTTGGATGATGTAAACATTAAAATAAATAAATCAGTGCTAGAAAATGGAATTTTTTGTTTGTTTGTTTTAGGCAAGGCCTTAGTCCAAGCCATGCTGGCCTAAAACTCACTATTAAGTCAAGCTGGTCTTAAACTTGTATGATAACTCCTACCTCAGCCTTCTGCTTGTTATAGTAAAATTCTTCATCGATGAATCTCTTTTGAAGATTGTGAATCTTGCTGGGTAGTGGTGGCACATGCCTTTAATCCTAGCACTTGGGAATTAGAAGCAAGTATATTTCTGAGTTGGAGGTCAGTCTGGTCTACATAGAAAGTTCCAGGAGAGAAAAGGAAAATTATAATTGTTCAGTTACTTCAAATTTTCTGCTTTTATATGTATATTTATCTGAATCACTATTATGCAGATGTTCACAAAACCTCTTTTTCCCAGTGATAGGTGCCTGAGAAAAATGTCCTTTGGGTGCCAGTTCCTTCTACTTCTAAAAGTGTTCTGCTGGGGCTAGAGAGATGGTTCAGTAGGGAAGAACGCTGGCTGCCCTTCCAGAGGACCCAAGTTCAATTCCCAACACCCACATGGCCACTCACAAATGTCTGTAGCTCCAACTCTAGGGGATATGGCCCCTTCAGACATACATGCAGGCAAAACACCAATGCACTGAAATGAAAATAAATAAATCTTTAAAATGCTCTGCTTTAGCCAGGGGCAGTGTCCTACATCTGTAATCCCAGCACTTAGGGAGGCAGAGGCAAGTGATTTGTGAGTTCAAGGAAACCCTATCTTGAAAAAAACCAAAAGAAAAAAAAATTCTGCTTTTCTCACTCTTACGTTCACATGAAGACACAAGTGCTTAACAACACATCCACAAACACATCTTGGAAGTAACGTGTTTCTGTCTCCATCATTAGAACTGACTTTGTGGCCTGACGAGATGGCTCAGAGGTTAAGAGCACTGTCTGCTCTTCCAAAGGTCCTGAGTTCAATTCCCAGCAACCACATAGTGGCTCACAGCCATCTATAATGAGATCTGATGCTCTCTTCTGGTGTGCAGGCACACATGCAGGCAGAACACTGTATAAGTAATAAGTAAATAAATCTTTAATAACTAAAAAGTTTTTTAAAAGTGACTTTGTATAAACTGACAGATATTGTTCAGTTCTTCAATTGCTTAATATATAGTCTATAGTAGGCATTCAATAAATAACTCAATAATGTGTGAATGACAAAAATACTACATTTTAAATATGAGAAAATTAATTTGGCAACCATTACCTCTCTGCCTCTCTGATCGGGAATAGGTACCATGAGGTCTATATTACCATTTAATACTTTTTTTTTTTAAACTCAGGGTTTCTCTGTGTAGCTCCGGCTGTTCTAGAAGTCACTGTGTACACTAGGCTGACCTTGAACTCAAGAGATCATCGACCTGCCTCTGTCTCCCAAGCCATTTAACACTTTTTAATAATAATGTTAATTATTACTTGGGCAAGTATTGAAAGCCTTTTTTGTGTGTGCGTTTATTTAGTTTTGGGTGTGCCCATATGTATATACAGAGGTTAGAGGACTACTTGGAGGAGTTAGTTGTACCCTTCTACCTTGTGTTTCTGGAGACTGCACTTGAAGCTAGACAGGCAGGCACCCTTACCCCTTGAGACATCTTGAGATGGTGAGATCTGCCTGTCTTTGCTACCCAGGTACTTGCATTAAAAGCTTATGCTACCAACTCCAGTTTTGCCTTAAAATTTTTTCTTCTTTAGCAAGATGTCTTGTGTAAACATAGATAAATTCATTTCAAAGAATAGAAGTAAAGGGCTGGAGAGGTGGCTCAGAGGTTAAGAGCACTGCCTGCTCTTCCAGAGGTTCTGAGTTCAATTCCCAGCAACCACATGGTGGCTCACAACCATCTATACTGGGATCTGATGCCCTCTTCTGGCCTGCAGGTGTATGCAGGCAGAGCACTGTATACGTAATAATAAATAAAAAAATCTTAATAAGCCGGGCTTGGTGGCAGATGCCTTTAATCCCACCACTAGGGAGGCAGAGGCAGGTGGATGTTCGAGGCCAGCCTGGCATACAAAGCGAGTCCAGGACAGCAAGGACTACAAAAGAAACCCTGTCTTGAAAAAATACCCCCTTCCCAAAAATTAATAATAAAAAAAGAATAGAAGTAAGTTACACACACACACACACAAAAAAAAAAAAAAAAAGAAGAAGAAGTAAGCTACACTTAGAGTATAATGCTTTATATTCACTGAAGAAATTTAGGGTCTGGAGAGATGGCTCAGCACATAAAAGCACAGACTGCTCCCGTAGGGAACAGAATTCAGTTCTCAGCACTCACATCAGGGCCCTTACAACTGCCTGTATCTCCAACTCCAAGGGAGATCTGATACATCTGGCCTCAGGAACCTGTGCCCAAGTGCCTATACTACACACAGACATGCATACATGTAATTTAGAGTAACTTCTTTAAAAAAAATTAAGGACATTTGAACTTAACTGGGCATGTTGGACCAGCAGTTGGGAGGTAGAGGCAGGCAGAGTTCCAAGACTACATAGTGAGACCTTGTCTTAAAAACAAAGAAAGAATTTCAAATTTAATGTTATACTGATTAGATTTAAATTTAAAATTATATTGATAGGAAAAAATTTAATATCCAGTCTTAGATGTAGGCCTAGTTATTAATGGGCATTGTTAGTGTCATTCTTGGAGCAGATGATTGAACTGTAGCTTGTTGTTGTTTTTCAAGACAGGGTTTCTCCATATAGCCTTGGCTGTCCAGGAGCAACTCACAGATCTGCGTGCCTCTGCCTCCCTAGTGCTGGGGTCAGAGGCTTGTGCTGCCACCACCAGGATGAGCTATAGCTTTTAAAAATAAGTACTGAGGAACTAGAGTGATGATGGTTCAGTGGTTAAGAGAGCTCTCTGACCTCCAGAGGACCCGAATTCAGTTCCCAGTACTAAGTAGGCAGCTCATGACAATTGTGACTCCAGCTGCCGGCAATCTGACACCTTCTGCTCTCTGAGGACACCCAAACACATGGTGCTTGTGCAAGCACGCACACACATAAAAAAATATGCACATAAATGTTTACCAGTCATCATATGTATGTTGTGAGCTCTAACTTGTAGAATATATGATATAACATAGTAAGACATTTGTTGATGCCTTTTGTTTAAAAAAAAAAAAAAAAAGGAACCAGCTTAAATGACTAGTCATGTAGAAATTATTGAAAATTGTATCACAAAGTGGTAGCTTTCCGCAAAACAAAACAAAACAAAAAAAAGTCTTTTGTTGGCTGTGGTGGCACTTGTTTTTTTGTTTGTTTTTTAATTTTAAGATTTACTTATTTATTATGTATACAATGTTCTGCCTGCATGTATACCTGCAGGCCAGAAGAGGGCATCAGATCACATTATAGATAATTGTGTACTACCATGTGGTTGCTGGGAATTGAACTCAGGACCTTTGGAAGAGCAGACAGTGCTCTTAACCTCTGAGTCATCTCTCCAGCCCCTGTTTTTGTTTTTGTTTTTGAGGGTTTTTTTTTTGTTTGTTTTTTTGTTTGTTTGTTTTTTGTTTTTTTATTGGTTTTGGTTTTTTCAAGACAGTGTTTCTCTGTGTAGCCTTGACTGTCGTGGACTCACTTTGTAGACTAGGCTGGCCTCTCTGAGTGCTGGGATTACAGGGGTGTGTCACCATACCTGGCTGGTGGTACACACTTGTAATCCCAGTACTTGGGGGGGAAGAGATGAGGTACTATCATTCGTGCCAATTTAGGCTACATAGTTAGATTTTTGTCTTGAAAAGGTCTTTACTTATTGATCTGATTTGGGTGTATATGTATTGTATTAATCAAATGAAGAAAACAAAGTTGTGTACCTATATTATTCACTTATTAGAAATGTTTTACTGTTTTGTTTTGTTTTTGTTTTTTTAATGGATGTGCCACAATAAATAAGATAAAATAAAGGTGAGAAACATGTACAATAAGCTGTTGGCCTTTAGGGAGAGGATTTGCAGGGGAAGGGGTGCCATTGATGTGCGTATATGTATACTTACTTTTGTGTGTGTGTGTGTGTGTGTGTGTGTGTGTGTGTGTGTGTGTGTGTACACCATACATATGCAGTTACTGGAGGGAAGAGAGTGTCAGATGCCCTAGAACTGGAGGAGGTTGTGACTTACTCTGTGCAGGTGCTGGAAACTGAATTCCTTTACATGAGCAACAAGTGCTTTTTATCAGTGAATCATCTCTCCTGCCCCCTCCCTTTTTTTAAAGATGTATTTATTATGTATACAGTGTTCTGTCTGCATGTACAGAGGGCACCGGGTCTCATTATAGATGGTTTTGAGCCACCATGTGGTTGCTGGGAATTGAACTCTCAGAACCTTTGGAAGAGCAGCCAGTGCTCTTAACCTCTGAGCCATCTCTCCAGCCCCTCCTTCTCCCCTTTTTATCTGGATAAAAATACTGCCTTTTCTTTTTTTTGGTTTTGGTTTTGTTCTTTTTCGTTGTTGTTGTTTGTTCTTGTTCTTGTTTTTGTTTTTTTGATTTTTGTTTTTTGTTTTTGAGACAGGGTTTCTCTGTACAGCTCTGACTATCCTGGGATTTGCTGTGTAGGTCAGGTTTGCTTCTATCTGAGATCAACCTGGCTCTGCCTCCTGAGTGCTGGGATTAAAGGCATGAGCCACCTAAGCTCAGCTTGGACACCCCCCCCCCCAAATTAAGGAATAATTTAAATACTTTTAGTTTATTATATCTTAGTTTTGAGACAGTGTCTCACAATACAGCCCTTGCTGATCTGAAACTTGATATGTAGACAAGGCTTGACCTCCAGTTCTGCTATACAGGTATGAGCCACTATGCCCAGCAAGAATAACATTTATTAGACACTACCATATGCTTTATATTATTCCAAGAAGTTATTGATAAAGAACTTAATTCTTCCTCATTAGAACTATGGAGGGAGAGTTCTTTTAATGTACAAATAGCACTTGTACAAACAGGCACAAGAATCGTGGAAATAGTGTTTATTATGCAGCCATTATTGAAGTACAGGATTAATTACATCTACTTTTTAGTGGTTTTTATTGATTGTTTCTTAATGTCCTCCCCCAGCTCCCCCACCCCCTGGGTTCTAAAGCAATAAATTATATCTTTGTCTTTTGAATTGTACTTTAGGAATTAAACAAAAGGCAGACTCAGAAGGACTTGGAACATGCTATGCTGCTGCGACAGCATGAGTCCATGCAAGAACTGGAGTTTCGACACCTGAACACTATTCAAAAGATGCGCTGTGAATTGATCAGATTGCAGCATCAGACTGAGCTCACTAATCAGCTAGAGTACAATAAGAGAAGAGAGCGAGAACTAAGGCGGAAACACGTCATGGAAGTCCGTCAACAACCTAAAAGTTTAAAGGTATGTTTAGTGGGACTGACTGTCTTGATAGAAGCTGGTGTCTAGTCATTGAGAGGGTGAATTGACTTAGTCCTTTCATTTTTAACATGCTTACTTGGTTCCTGTGTGGACTGCCTGTTGCTTCATCTTTTGCTTGTGTGCTTTGTATCAAAGAAAAACAATCACCAAAATTATTTACTTTTAAAGATTTATTTAGATATTTTATGTATATAAGTGCTTTATTTGCATATATACCTGTATATGAGAAGAAGGCACCAGATAATGAACTGAGCTGCCATGTGGGTTCTGGGAACTGAACTCAGAAACACTGTAAGAGCAACCAGTGCTCTTAACCTCTAAGCATCTCTCCAGCTCCAGGAATTCTTTTGTGGGAGTATTTTTGGGGTTCTTTTTTGAGATAGAGTTTCTCTGTGTGTAGCTGTGGTAGTACTGGATTCACTTTGTAGACCAGGCTGGCCTTGAACTCACAGAAATCCACCTGCCTCTGCCTCCCAAGTGCTGGGATTAAAGGTGTGCGCCACCACACCCAACTGCTCCAGGAATTCTTTTTTTTTTTTTTTTTCTTGAGACAGGGTTTCTCTGTGTAGCCTTGGCTGTCCTGGACTCCCTTTGTGGACCAGGCTGGCCTCGAACTCACATCGATCCACCTGCCTCTGCCTCCCGAGTACTGGGATTAAAGGCGTGCGCCATCACTGCCCGGCGCTCCAGGAATTCTTAATCGTATTTTAAAAATGTATATCGTGCCTGATGCTGACATTGTAGTCTACAAGTCAGCATGCTAACCTGTTACTTTCTTTTGTTCTAAGTAGCTCAGTCTGGGACTCCTAATTTCCTGTCAATATGATTTATATTAAAAAATTTATTTCAAGACACAGTTTCTCTATGTATTCCTTTCTGTCCTTGAACTTTCTATGATTATATCCTGTCCTAAGATTAAAGGTATGTGCCACCATACCTAGATGATTTTTATTGTTGTCTTTTCAAGACAGGGTTTCTCTGGTAGCCTTGGCTGGTCTGGACTTGCTCTGTATAGTCCAGGCTGGCCTCTAACTTACAGAGATCTACCTGCCTCTGCCTCCCAAGTGCTGGGATTAAAGGCGTGTACCACCACTGCCTGGCTACCAAAGACTTTAAAAACATTTAGCTACCTAGACTATGCCTCCCTATCAAATGCAATGTAATGCTTCTAAGAAAAATTTCATATTTTATAATGAAAATTTGAATCAATCTTTTAAAAAAAAAGAACAAAAAGTACTCAGTGGGGCTGGATAGATGGCTAAGAGGCTGAAAGCACTGTGTGCGGGGCTGGAGAATTGGCTTAGCCATTAAGAGCAGGGTCTTTTCCTCTAGAGATCCTGGGTTCAGGTTCCAGCCACCACATGGTGGCTCACAACCATCTATACTGGGATCTGATGCCCTCTTATGGCCTGCAGGTGTACATGTAAATAGAGCACTCACATACATAAAATAAATAAATTTTTAAAAAAGACAATCTGCAAGGCTTTCATCAGTATTAACAGTTCACTTAGTCTGTACTTGTTTGCATATTACAATTTGTTTATGTCTAGTAAGGTCTAGGTCACAAAGTATTTACTGTTGAAATATCCTTATTTGCCAAGTAAGGCATCCCTGTAGTCTAGCATTCAGAAGACTGAAGTATTTACAGAGTAGTTATGTTGATTGCCAATGTTTAGAAAAGTTGGAACTCATAATAACCTTTCAGACTTCCTTTGTTTATACAGTGAGGAGAGAATAGTTCAGATGCTCTCCTACCAAGGCTTTTTCCCTTCTATTTTTTTTTGGTCACTTTTTAAGGTGGGGTTTCATATAGTATGGCTGCCTCATCATGTAGCCAAAGATGGTGACCCTGAATTCTGATGCTAATTTGTTTTCTCTTGTCATACCATACTAATTTTCCTAGGGCTTGGTTTGACTTGAGTCCTTTTTTTCCTATAATCTTTGTAGTGTGAGAGCTTTTTTTTTTTTTTTTTTAAAGTAATCTGATTTTCCAGGCAATACATTTACATGAGAAGAAAATGTTTTACCATCTTACATCAGATGTTAAAGAATGCATTCTGGAAAAAAAAAAAATGAAGAAGAATGCATTCTGATGACCGGAAGATTTCCCTCTTGTATGAAAGAAAAATCTTATGTTTCTCTTGCTTAGTCAGTTCAAACAAAATGTTCAGTTTAACATCAGCTCATCCTAACAATATCTGTCTATATGCACTTGTAGTTTTCTTTGAGATGCTGAGTTGTAGGAGAGACTTCAATTTGGGTACTTTTGAGTAGGATTTGTGAGAGAAGGGTGCTGGTTCTGTGAAATGAATTAGATAAAAATTACTGCCTCTATTTCTTCAACTTGCTTTCCAGGTGATAAGTTTTTTTCAGTATTATATGAGTGGAAATAATCATAATTTGAACTCATCTCTCTCTCTTTCCTCGCCTCTTCCCTCCCCTCCCCTCCCCTCCCCTCCCCTTCCCTGTCCCCTAGTCGTCCCCGTCCCCCGTGTGTCATCCCCCCATCTCCGCTCTGGATTTTAGAGACAGGGTTTCTCTGTGTTGCTTTGGCTGTCCCGGACTCATTTTGTAGATTAGCTGAACTCTCAACTCCCAGAGATCCACTTGCCTCCCTTAGTGCTGGGATTAAAGGTGTGGGCCACCATGCCTGTCTGCTTGTATTTTCTATTGAATCAATCATTAAAAGATGTAGTTTATTCTTGGTATAAGTTGTCATATATTTTTCCAGGGTTTTAGTTTCACCTTCATTTTTTAAATTTCCATTTTATGTGTGTGAATGTTAGCCTGCTTGTATGTATGTGTGTTATGTATGTGTGCCCTGTATACCTTTAGTACCTTTAGAGACTGGAAGAGGGCCTTGGATCCCCGAAACTAGACTTACAAGTGGTTATGAGCTGCCTTATGAATGCTGGGAACCAAACCCACGTACTCTCTAAGAGTAGCTGTTGCTCTTAAGCAGCATCTCAGGGCTGCTCTGACTTTTTTAGTGGGCAGTTAAGCAGGGACCATTTTGTTTGTTTTGTTTTTTGAGACACAATCTTAAAGTCTATGCTGGTCTCAAAATAATTGTGTAGCTGTGGATAATCCTTCCTACCTATCCCAAGTGCTAGGATTACAGGTATGTGCTAATCTGGCTCTTCCTCTTGGTCTTTGCAGCAGTCTCTCTATGTGGTTGGGATGGGCCTTCATCTTCCGTACCTTGGTATTATTCCAAGTGCTGGTATTACAATGCATACCAACTATGACTTAATTTTATTTATGATGAGGAAATTTTTAGGGAACACCCTGATTGTTGTTTATGGCATGATTACCATTTACGAAAGAGGTAGAAGAGAATGTCTGAATTTCATTATTTTATATCCCTTGTCTAGAAACACTTGTTAGAGCATTGATCAAGAACAGTATTTAAGCTGGATGTGGTAGTGGTGCATTAGTCCAAGCACTCCAAAGACATACATACATACATACATACATACATACATACACACATACACACACACACACACACATGTATATATATGTATATATATGGTTTTTTGGTGTTTTTTGTTTGTTTGTTTGTTTTTTCAGTCTAAAGAACTCCAAATAAAAAAGCAGTTTCAGGATACCTGCAAAATTCAAACCAGACAGTACAAAGCATTAAGGAATCACCTGCTGGAGACTACACCAAAGAGTGAGCACAAAGCTGTTCTGAAAAGACTAAAGGAGGAACAGACTCGGAAGTTAGCCATCTTGGCTGAGCAGTATGATCATAGCATTAATGAAATGCTCTCCACACAAGCTGTGAGTATGTTTTGTTTAGGCAAAACCAATTTAGTCCCTTTCTTTCTATTACCTAATAAAATCCTAGTGATTAAAAGATAAATTGGAATGATAGCTTTTTAATAGTCCAGGAAAAAAAGAGTAATCATCCAAATTCTTTCTAGTATTGCTTGGAACTAACATGGTGTATATAGAATTTCACTGATATATTTAGACATAAGATCCTATTGATGGCTTCCTTGCAGGTGTGGATTTTAACAGTTTATCAAGATCATATGATAAGTGGGGCCGTGGGGATGTACACCTTTAATCCCCAGCACTCAGGAGACAGAGGCAGGCAGATCTCTGAGTTGAGGCCAGCCTGGGCTACAGAGTGAGTTCCAGGATAGCCAGGGCAACAGAGAAACCCTGTCTCAAAAAACCAGGGAGTGGGCAAACTAGGCAAAATGTAGTTCTGTGATTAGGAATCTAAATGGTTACCTTTGCATAGATGAAATACTGTGCAAGTATTTTCTTAAAGGGCCAAATAATAAATATTTTAGACTTTGCAGACCACGAGGTAAAATTGTGTAAGTACTTCTATTAAAAATGTATGCTTAAGCCGGATGTGGTGGCTCACGCCTGTAATCCAGCTCTCGGGGAGGCAGAGGCAGGTGGATCTCTGTGAGTTCGAGGCCAGCCTGCTCTACAAAGCGAGTCCAGGACAGCCAAGGCTACACAGAGAAAACCCTGTCTCAAAACCAGAGAGGGAGATTCTCATCAAAATGTAAAACCCATTTTTAGCTATTGGACTGAACAAAGATGAACAAGCAGCTCCCCAGTCTGGCTTGTGTGCTGTGCTCGTTGACTGTCCTGCAGCTATTCTTACTAGGGAAGGAGATACCCAGTAATAGTCTAGGTTTTTTTCTTAAGGGAAAAAAATGTTATTCAGGCATCTTTAGAACAGCTTATGATCGTATCTTCTGTCATATATTATTGGTTAATGTCTTTCTTTTTTAGGAATGTTCATGCCAGGCTATAAGAAAGAAGTTACATAGCTTACAAAACAGTCTTCTTTCTCTTCTGTAAGTCATGAATGGCTAGTTCACAGTGCAATTAAGCAGTTTCTCTTCTTTCTCTCAGCTGCGTTTGGATGAAGCTCAGGAAGCAGAGTGCCAGGTTTTGAAGATGCAGCTGCAGCAGGAACTGGAGCTGTTGAATGCATATCAGAGCAAAATCAAGATGCAGGCTGAGGCCCAACATGACCGAGAGCTTCGAGAGCTGGAACAGAGGGTCTCCCTTCGCAGGGCACTCTTAGAACAAAAGGTATAGATAATAGAAGGAAAATAGTTGTTCTAGTATTTGTTTTTATTAAAAGAACTAAATGTATGTGTGTGACCACAAGCTTGGGGGGGGGGCGTGTTATTTTCTTTCAGTGTGTATGTATGATGTGTGTGTTATATGTGTGTACATTTGTATATGAGTGCAGGCTCCTGTGCCATGACGTGTGGAAGTCAGAGAAAAATGCCAGGTGTCATTTTATACATTTCACCTTGTTTGTGGTAGTTACTTGTTCACTGCTGCATTGGCCATAGTAGCTAACCCACAAGTTTCTGGGGGATTCTCCTATTTTCTATTTTACCATACACACACTAGAATTTCAGTTAATTTTGGGGGGTGGGGGTTGCTACTGTTTTTGGTTTTTTGAGACAAAGTCTTTATAGCCCTGACTGGCCTGACCTGAGACTCTATGTAGACCAGTCTAGCTTTGAACTCACAGAGAAGGTGCTGGGATTAAAGGCATGCATCTTTATACCTGGCCACATCTAGCTTTTATACATGTGTCCTGGAAATCTAAACTCAGGTTCTTATTGTTAAATACTTTTATTTAATGCACCATCTCTAAAACTATTTAATTTGTTTTTGAGACAGAGTCTCACTATATAGCCCTAGCTGGCCTTGAGTTTGATAAATGGACCTGGCTGGCCTTAAACTCACAGAGCTCTCCCTGCCTCTATAGGTATTGGGATTAAAGACTTGCACCATCACACTCTGGTTGTCAGCAGTGACTATACCTGCTATGCAAGTACATTATCAGGGCCTGAGGTCGCCGAAACAATAAAACACACACAAAAAAATTAGCTAGGCATGATGGCACAAAGCTATAATCTCAGCTCTTGGTGATGTGGAGGAAGGAGAGTAAGAGTTCAAAATAATCCTTGTTGATATAACAAGTTTGAGGCCAACCTGGGATATATGAGATCTTGTCTCAATACAAGCAAAAAAGAATATAAAGCTATGTGAAGACTGTTGAGGGGCTGGAGAGATGGCTCAGAGGTTAAGAGCACTGACTGCTCTTCCAGAGGTTCTGAGTTCAAGTCCCAGCCACCACATGGTGGCTCACAAACTTCTATAATGTGATCTGGTGCCCTCTTCTGCCCTGCAGGTGTACATGCAGGCAGAACACTGTATACATAATAAATAAATAAATGTTTAAAAAAAAAAATGTTGAATTGTGAGAGGAACAATCCTAGTTCCATCTCCCCAGTCCCACCTCCCTTTATTTTATTTTATTTTTTTGGAGACAGGGTTTCTTTGTATAGACAAAGAAGTAAGGGAACCCTGCAGTCTTTATCCTAGCACTCAGGATGGAGAGGCAGACAGATCTCCATGAGTTTGAGGCTGGCCTAATCTACAGAGCTAGTTCCAGGATAACCAGGGCTACAGAAAGGAAACCTGTCTCGAAAAAAAAATTTTTTTAAGTATATAATCCATAAAATAGCTATTGATTATCTTTGGTAGTTATTGCTGCTCTATCTTATAGATCTGAAACATAAAATGATCTTTTTGCTCCTTTTTTCTACCCTGACAGATTGAAGAAGAGATGTTGGCTTTGCAGAATGAACGCACAGAACGAATACGTAGCCTGCTTGAGCGTCAAGCCAGAGAAATAGAAGCTTTTGACTCTGAAAGCATGAGACTAGGTTTTAGTAACATGGTCCTTTCTAATCTCTCCCCTGAGGCATTCAGCCACAGCTACCCAGGAGCTTCTAGTTGGTCTCACAATCCTACTGGGGGTCCAGGACCTCACTGGGGTCACCCCATGGGTAGCACACCACAAGCTTGGGGCCATCCGATGCAAGGTGGACCCCAGCCATGGGGTCATCCCTCAGGGCCGATGCAAGGGGTACCTCGAGGTAGCAGTATGGGAGTCCGCAATAGCCCCCAGGCTCTGAGGCGGACAGCTTCTGGGGGACGGACGGAACAGGGCATGAGCAGAAGCACGAGTGTCACTTCACAGATATCCAATGGGTCACACATGTCTTACACATAATAATTGACAGTGGCAATTCCTCTGGAGCTGTCTGCCAAAAGAAACTGCCTACAGACATCACCACAGCAGCCTCCTCACGTGGGGTACTACCGTGTGGAAGCTGTGCATATGGTATATTTTATTTGTCTTTGTAAAGCGTTATGTTTTGTGTTTACTAATTGGGATGTCTTAGTATTTGGCTGCCGGGTTTTTGTGGTTGGCTTTTTGTTTCTTTGTTTTTAACTTTTGGAAAATTTTAAAGTGGGAATAGATATATATTTTATGTGTGTGGCAAAAAAAATGGCTTAATAGAAGGGATATTATCTGAACAATATAAAAATAAAATGAAGCAAATTAACCTGAATTATCACTTTAGGGTGTCCATAGCCTAAGAAACTTGTTGGAGGATCTAATGCCTTCCTTCATGTTCCAAATTCTGTGAGTCACTGACAGCAGGCAGCATCCTATGCTGACACATGGTTTTGCTGAAACATGTCTCTACTCTTGACCAGTGTGTTTCCTTATCTATGACATTGATCTGACTTCTTAACCTCATTTGGACTAAAAGCAGAAGACCATGAACATTAAAAGATTTTATTTACCTTTCCAGATGGCAAAAAATCATTTAGTTCTTTGCTAAATGCTTCAGAAGTTTGTCACTGATTTTGTAGGTTGTATATCATTGTAAGGTGGAGTTGCTTAAGGAGATCACAAGCTGTGTGGGAATTGCACTAACAAGCTTTCAGAGGGAAAAACCAGAGAGCCGAGGGGCCCCTGTAAGTTCCTGGGTTAGGAGTGTTCAGCACAGAGTGAGGAGATAAAGCCTATATATCCTGACATTTTTTTTTTCTTATACAATGATATCTCAGACTATAAGACCCCGAAAGTACCTTTGCTGTTTGTACGAAACAAAGATACATAGCCAATGCAAAACAAATGCCAGAGGTGTTGACTGACGCCATATTTGCAAACTGCCATCTAATTAGAGTACTCCTCACACTACGTAGACATAGTTTTATGATCCCCTTTTTGGCTTATGGCATTTCCTGTTTACAAGTAGCAATAGTCAATTGTGTAAATACTTAGTTGCCACCAGGAGTCACTGAGCCAATGACTACCAGCTGCTGACTAATCTTCACACTGTAGTTGTCGCTTCATTTGCAGGGCCTCTGTTAAATCGCTGTTTTTGTTGCTGCAGTACCTTACAAACTGTTAATTCACTGAGACTTAGTGACCATCTGGGTCTATGTTAATATCACACAATAGCAAATTCCCTTTCAGAAGTCTCTAGCTTTAGTGCTAAAATACTACTGAGAAAGAAACCAGGTGGTTTGGTGAGTAAAAGAAAACAAAAGCAAAAATTAAAAATATGGTGGTCAGGGACCACTAACATTTGGGGAGTGTGTTTTGTCTGTTCTTCCGTGAAGGATCAGTCAGTCCAGTGTTCTACATCACTGTTAGTTAAAATCCCATTGCTTGTGTGGAGCCTGAGTTGGAGGTAGGCAAGGGGCAACGCCCTCTTCTAGCGACAGACCAGTTTCTTGTTAGTTAATTGTCCTCCTCCCTTCTCAGTTGTCGTGAAGAGCTCTTGCTGCTAACGTGGGTCCTGCTTTTCATGTAGGTGGAGGGCAAGAACTTTCTTAATCATACTTAGAGCACACTAGTAAGCAACTTGTCACTTCCTATATCAAAGTTCTTGGTTTCTTACCCACATTTTAAGCCTTGTCCAGGTATGTCATTCCAGTCTCCAAATCCCTTAAAGAGTGTCTGACACTAAGTAAAAGAAAAATTAGATCAGGGTGTGGTAGCACATGTCTATAATCCCAGCCCTTGGCAGGCAGGGTAGGAGTCTCAGGTTCAAGGCTGCCTTCAGCCGTCTCAAAAATGGAAGAACAGAAGAAGGGTAGATGCTGTAATATAGATCCTTTGAAAACCAGTAGAAGTTTAATAGCAGTGTGCACGCACACTTCTAGGCAGGGCTTTAAGCACATTCCACACCAGGTTTTAGGTATACATTCACTTGCTTTAGCTATTGAAAAGGCTTTTCTTTTGATTTTTTGTTTTTTTAATTTGTTTGTTTGGGTTTCTGTTTTGCATTCAAAGTACTATTAAAGAGTTTCAAACAAATTGAGAGTTCTATATATTTGGAGGAAATAAGAGAAAGCTTTAACATTTAATGATCTACTCAAAACTATAAAAGAATATCTTTAAAAACCATTCATGCATCTGGTACCTATTGGCTATTAAAGGGTTAGAATTGGAAAGCAGATCTGATGTATCTGAAAAAAATTGTTCAGACTTCAAACTACCAGAGATACATTTTATCACCCGTTTATGAGCTTCACTTGGTCAAATTTAGTTACTGAGTCCATTTTGATAATAATGTACTCATGCTAGTGTGGTTGAATACTATATGTTCTTCCCAAACGGGATTTCTGCCTCATTTAATTGTGTGGCACCCCATTTTTCCATTTTCAACTTAGCTAAAATACGTGTGGTTTGCAAAATGATTAAAAGTAATAGGTTCTTGTTTATATACTATAGCTTCGAAGAAATTATATACATGGAAGGAATCCTCACAGTAAAAACTGGTAGCAGGAAAATTTGAAAGAATTTGAAGTACCCTGAAGATAGGACAAGTACTTTCTGAGGGAAAATGTGGAAATGTCAACATTTGACAAAATTAACACTACCTCCTCGCAGTTGTTGGTATTCACTGATATGTGTGTTTAAGAAAGTAAAAAGCATCGAGGGCTTATGTAGCACACCAGAAGTTGTAGATCTATATCTGGTATCCACAGCCTGACAGGGAAACAGTTATTTTCCCTTTTATTGGGTCAGCATTTTAAAAATGCAAAGTCTCGTACCTTGAGACCTCTTATTCTTAATTAGATTCCCTCATCCTTGGCACATAACTTTTCTCCTCTTAAATTTAGCTCTAACCCTAAATGTTGACATCAGAAAGTATTTGCACTGCATAAACAATGTTAGCTGAAAGCATGTTTATTTTTATTGGAGCTCCTGCTCTTCTGCACATTTTCATAACTAGAGGTGAATAGCCCTCAATTTGAAGTCACACCCACAGGTGAAACACAGTCTCAAGTCAAGGCCTTGCCAATAAATGGAACTCTTGACATAGTCATTTTTGGCTGCCTGGATATCAGATAAACAACATTCAAAACACTAAAGAAACTGTCCTGCTACTAACATTTTTATCTCTGCATCCTTTTCAAAAATTGAAAACTTTTTTTAGGTCATAAGCCAGAATTTAGTTTTGTGCTCCTATAAGCCTAGCATTTTAAACTTACATAGAATACATTGTTTTGGACACTGGAATAATACAATTTATTTTCACCTGTAAAAATAACTTCATTGTACTTGAACACCTTTGCATTTCTCCATTTGTGCCATTTACAAGTGGAAATAAATTGTATTATACCATGATCTACTGGCATTTTAAAACTGTTACATATGCACATTTTGGGTATAGCTATTTTCATTTGTATATATATATATTGTATATACATATGAGTGTCTATATGTGTGTATAGGTGGATGGGTATAACTCATTCTGTACATGTCTGCCAGGGCTCAAGTGTTTTGTTGTTTGCTTTTTTGTTTTTTCCTCTGTTAAGGGAAGACTGCCTGTGTTTTTAAAGAGTACTCTGGGTTGATATTTATGAGAAGATGATTAGTAGATGCAGTCTTTTCCTTTATTTCCTTAGCACTTGGATGAGTGAGGAGAAAGTTAAGTAAAATAATGAAACCATGAATTACAATGCAGTAAAATTGTGCTAGGGAAGGAGCCAGTTATTATTTCTTTTACAATGCAATAAAAGATGACAAGCTACAGAGAAAAGTGAACTCTGCGACAAACACTGGTGGTAATTGTTCTGCAAAGGTAAAGAGAGCCAGTGAGTCACGGACTTTTTGGATATCTTAGTCTTGATGCCATGATCCTCTCATTCGCTTTTTACTCTTTATATTAATAGTTAGGTGTTTTACTGAGGATCAAAACTGCCAAGAAAGGCATTACTACTAAAGCATATCTAAGATTCTCCTCAACTGTAAAATCAACAGGAGATGGTCATTGGGAGAGAAGGCATGACACTGTCTTGAAGGGCCGTCTCCTTGCTTGCTAATAATAAGTTCCTTATGCACCTTCGCCCTTCTGAGCCAATACTCTCCAGACAGACTTGCTCTAATACAACATCTCTTTCCTTAGTTTTGCTCTTTTCTTTCGAGTCAGGGTCTTGCTATGTAACTCTTACTGGTCTGATAATTGATGTTTAGCTAAGGCCCCCCCGAAATTCCTGGCAATCTTTCTGTCTCAGCCTCCCAAGTACTGGGAATATAGGCATGAACCACCATGCTTTGCCACAGCAACCTGTTCTTTTGGAGGTTTTATAGTTCTGCATTTGTCTCATGTTCAGAATGTGAAGTGTCCTAATGTGTATTAAAGCCAGAAAATAATATATTTAAGGTGTACTAAGTGTGAATCTGCTATAATGAAAAAAATTCTCACTTCTTACATAAAGCCTTCTCTAAGGAGCATGGTCAAAATTTGGGCTGTCATCTTTGAGCTGTTTATCAAAATACAGGTCATTATTGAAGATAAACAAATTCTGTTTCATTTCATCCCTAGTAACAGAAGTCTCCCTTACGTGGTTTAGCATTGCCTTTTTAAAAGGCAGTCAGTCACCCGAGTTGTTAAAAACTGGAAATGTCCCACCCGCTGTACAGTCAGCATATGTGCCTCTTGTATGCAAGGACTACTGATTGAAGTCTGTTTTGCTGTGTCTGGTTATGTTGTCTGCACTTTTATGAAATCACTACAGTAGATCTACGTTGGAAATAACTTAATTTGTAAAAAAATTTTTATTAAACACTGTAGAAAAAGTGAAGCTGAGAACTCTTCCTTTTTGTGCATTTATATTTCCTACTGAATTCTGGTAGCCCACTTTTAAAGTTATATGGATTTTTTTTCCTCTTTGATTATATTCAGATTTCCAAAGTTTTATTCAAACAAGTGCTGGCCTTCAGATCATAAACATAAGAAATATACTCCATATCTGCCTGTTGTAGGCTTCTGAAATTTGCACTGCTCACTCATGAAAATCTTAAGAAATAAAAGGGGCTGGAGAGATGGCTCAGCAGTTAAGAGCACTGTGTGCTCTTCCAGAGGTCCTGAGTTCAATTCTCAGCAACCACATGATGGCTCACAACCATTTATACTAGGATCTGATGCCCACTTCTGGCATACAGATAGAGCACTCATATATAAAATAAATAAATCCTTTAGGGAAGAAAAAAGCAAAGAACAAAAACTGGAGAGCCATGTACTTTGTCACCACATGTTAACTGTTTCCAGCATCCAAACTGAAGGTGTGTGTGTGTGTGTGTGTGTGTGCGCGCGTGCTGGGGGTTTTGTTTTGCTTTGCTTTTAACTATACAAGGAGTTCTTTGAATAGAGGAAAAGGTTAATCCCCTCCAGCTGGATGCCCACTGGATATAATTCCCTTAACATCTGTAGTAGTTGGGAGTGTGGAGAGAAGGTGAGAATTCCCAATGAAAAAGGGTGTCTTGATGCTCAAGAATCCCCGCCCCTCAAAGTACGGGTAATTCAGCCTGCACAGTTCCCTGTCACTTGTAATTTAACAATTATGAGTGAAAAATCATGTAATTATCTGTAAATATGTAGCTAACAAATTGACCTAGTTTCTGTATTTTTTTTGGGTTGTACTAAAGTTTATAGGTCTGTGCCAGCTAGAGAGGAGTTGCTGTCATTGCTAGTTGTGGTTCTAGCATATAACCCTGAAACCATCCTAGGTGACATTTTTAGTATTATTGCTTAAATGTTGTTAAACAGGGAAATGGAGCTTAATCATTGGTCAGGTTTGAAATCTTTTGAAGCTAAGTAATTTTATTTAATATGATGATTACATGTCGTCAGTCATGAGTGAGGTGTAGGGAGTCTCCCTCCCCAGTGGCCATGTTTACAGAGTGTTTTGTCTATAAAGTGCAAGTGTGTTAATGTTTATGTAAATTATGCAGGTGATAACTTTATGGTTTGGGACTGTTTATGGGCTCTTTTAACTGAATTTTCAAGTGAATCAAACTATGCTTATTGCTGGCACATTGATCCCATTTCTGGAACATCTTTCCTATTTCCAGAATTCTGTATGTTCCTTAGACATTACCCCCACTTAACCTCCTTCTCTGCTATGCCTTGTAGCTAAGATATTAAAGACTGTTCAACATAGATGAGGGAAATGCATTTCTTAAAAATCCATGAACCCTCAATTGTATGCTTTCAGTATTGTGTTATATGTTTCTATGGCAACTTGAAGTCAGTGGTTTAGAAATGAGATACCAATGTTAATGAAAAGTATGTACTCTTTGCTTTTGCATGGCTTGGCATAGTATCCAAGGTATATTAGAGCCACTTGAAAGCATGAAGACCAGTTATATGGACACAGGTTTCTCTCAGTGGCACATTTTGCTTTTTCTTAACCCTAAAATACATTGCCTCGGCATGTTGATATACATTGCACACTGTCATCCAGCAAATTACGTGATTTTGAAAAGATGCAGCTGCCTGATGTTTGCATTTTGGTTGGTCTCTATCTCACATAACAGTGTAGGTATTGCAGCCCTCCTAGCCCTTTTTGAGGTCATAAACAGGTGTATCAGTTTATCAAGGCACTGGCTGCCCGGGTGTTGCCGCACTGTTGCCTTTTGCTGCCCGTTCATTCCACGTGTGCTTTTGTCCTTCCTCACACTTCATACTCTTAAAAGAAACCATCGCCTTTTCTTCCCTATTTTTTTTTATTCCATAATAAGTGGGAATTGTGCCTATTTAGATTGCCCCTCCAGTTAAATACACATGTAATCCAAGCCAGAAACAAGAAGGAAAAACATTTTTTTTAAGTCCACTTGGCCAGTAACTTATCCAACAAACTGTTTTACCACATTGTCTCGACACTTGATAGAAGAGCCTATTAGGAGTCACGGTGGTTTCATAGAGTACAATCCAAGTGAAGAGGGTTCTGTGGGGTTTCCATTAAGAAATAATTTTGTTCTTACTTTACTTCTTACGATCCTTCTCTGCTAGTTTAGGGTAGGTTAATTCTTTTTTGTGGGGGGAGGAGGGGACTTTTTACAAAGACAATGGTCTGATGTAAATAACATTTTAAAGTACGGTGCACATAACTTCCCTAGGCTGTTCCAACCTATTTGTAAATGCTTTAGAGTTTTTAAATTAACACATGTGTTGCTAAATCCTATTTATGTATGTTTGAAAGGTTTTTAACCCATATGAAACATTTAAATAATGCAGGTTATTATGAGCAAGTTAGCTTTGAGATTCCCCTCCTTTTAGTATAAAAAAAGCCTAATGCGTATTAATGAGGTTGGAGAGACTATGAGAAATATGTATAGTGTATATTTTAAACAGCTTTGCTTGTATTGTGAAGATTTAAGAACAAACTTGAGATTTTTAAAGTTAACTATTAACACAGTTTTAACATAAGTTATCCCACTGGGTTTAAAGCATCTTGAATGTATAGCCCTTCTGTAACCCAGGCTGGTCTCTGATTTACTGAATCATCCAAACGTTATTTATATTTTTAGTTTTATGTACTCATTCTTTGTTTTCCTCAAACAGCATGTTTTATTTTATTTTTTGCACATGTAAAAATTTTTAAAAAGAAGGAAATTAATACATGATTTTTCTCTGGATTTTTTTCACCTCAGTCTTTCTACTAACCTCTTAAAGGCCATGGCATTCCATTTGCTTTATTTGTGCAAATGCCAGGGTTAGTTTTTATTTTTATTTTTGCTATTTACCTAAAAACCCAACAGTGCTTCAGTCAATCGCTTTTTTATTTAAAACTTAAAAAAAGAAAAAAGAAAAAAAAAGCTGTAACCTTATCATTTCTGAGTAGACCATTGAGAGAAATGCACACCTGTCAGCCAGGACCAGCTTTGGTGGCTGAAGGGAATGCTGTAACTAAGCAAGATGGTCTGAACAAGATTGGTGTGTGTAGCCACCGTCTGTTTTAGTTATTCCCACAAGTCAGGTCCAGATAAATGAGGGTTATCAGCTAACTGATATGTTATCATTGAGGTTCGTCAATGAATTTGTACATTTCTAGTTCCCTTTGGTGAAGGGAAAAATGATGATTTTTGCAAGACCTAGATTTTGGCTTGGTTTCTTGCCTCCTTTTTTGGCAACCTTCATCTTTTCCTAAAGCCCTTGATTCTGTAGGGTTTTCATAGTGGACAAAGGACTAAAGAGTCTTTTTAAACTGGCATAGATTGGGGGGAAGGGCAAGAGATTATCATATCAAACATATAGTAGCCTAACACTTTAACAGTGGAGAATTTTGAGTAAACCCAGTCCTTTCGAATTTTAGACTAAACAGATGCCCACAGTGGAGGCTTACCAAGGGTTGCAATGAGGAAGGAGCCTCTCCCTCACGTCAGCACCAGCTGCTGAAGGTGACTGTGCAGATGTGCATTTTCCTTTGGGTAGAAATGGTCCACAGCACTAACTGGTAAGGCTTATTGTACAGTATATTGTCAGTATTCTTCTGGTTCAGCATACCTTATAGTTCGTATATAACCTGTATTAATTGTATAGATTGTGCATTTAAAGCTGTTACCAAGTTGTCAGAACCTTAAGAACGAAAACAGGTCATATGTAATATTTTGTTTGTAAGTATCCTTTGTATCATAGCAAAGGAAATGTTTAAAAGATCAACTGTAATAAAAGTAATTTTAGTACACAGAGTGTCTGCTTATTTTGAAAAATATTTTAGATTTATTTACTTTTATGTGTGTGAATCCTTTGCCTGCGTGTGTGTTTGTGCACTATATCATCCCTGGTACCTGAGAATTCAGAAGAGGGTACCAGACCCCCTGGTGCAGGAGTTACACACTGTTGTGCTAGGACTAGAACCTGGGTCCCCTGAAAGAACAGAAAGTGCCTTTCTCTGTGCTACATTGGCTGGCTTTGAACTCATAAAGGTCTACCTACTTCTGTCTCCCAGGTGCTGAGATTAAAGGTATGCTCCGCCATGCCAAGCAGAGCAATTGCTATTAACCACTATCCATCTTTCCAGCACCCTGCTCAGTTTTTGTTGTTGTTGGGTTGTTTGTTTTGTTTTGTCTTTTGTTTTTGTTTTTGTTTTTTGTCCTTTCTGAGACACAGTTTCTCTGTGTATCCTGGCTGTCCTGGACTTCCTTTGTAGACCAGGCTGGCCTTGAACCCACAGCAATCTCCTGCCTTTGCCTCCCAAGTGCTGGGATTAAAGGCCTGTGCCACCACGCCCAGCTCAGTTTTTTTGTTTTGTTTTGTTTTTTAAGATTTATTTATTGTTTAGACAGTATTCTGCCTGCATGTACACCTGCAGGCTGGAAGAGGGCACCAGATCTTATTATAGATGGTTGTGAGCCGCCATGTGGTTACTAGCAATTGAACTCAAGACTATCTCTCCAGCCCCCATTTTAACACTGTGTTACAGAGAAAGACAAAAAGGGTGTGTGTGTGTGTGTGTGTGTGTGTGTGTGTGTGTGTGTGTGTGTGTG
>OU015746.1:42305894-42319593 GCA_907169655.1 Acomys percivali
GTGTGTGTGTGTGTGTGTGTGTGTGTGTGTGTGTGTGTGTGTGTGTGAGAGAGAGAGAGAGAGAGAGAGAGAGAGAGAGAGAGAGAGAGTCCATCCCTCCCACTTCCCTCTCTGCTGTTCCTCTCCCTACTTTTCACCTTTCTCTTTCCCCTCTTCTTTCCTCTCTCTTAGATTTTTGAGGCAGGACCTCACTAGGCAGCCAGACTGACCTCAAAAGATTCTCCTGTCTCATTGTCTAGGGTGCTGAGATTGCTGGTATGTATGCCCACACCTGACTTTTGTGTCACTGTTTTCTTGACATTTTAATTTCAATTTTTTAATTTGTGCATGGAATATAAATATTGGGTATGAGTTGGGCGTGGTGGTGCATATCTGTAATCCCAGCACTCAGGGAAAGAAAGGCGGATCTCTGAGTTCAAGGCCAGCCTGGTCTACAGTGTGAGTCCAGGACAGTCAAGGGTACACAGAGAAACCCTGTATCAAAAAACCAAAACCAAACCAACCAACCAAATAAATAAATAAATAAATAAATAAATATAAAAACACCACTGGGCATGGTGCCAGGCATTTGGCTAGTGGAGGCATGAGGATCAACAGTTCAAAGTTACCCTTTGTTGTATAGTTAGCTTAAGGACAGCTTGGGCTATGGAAGATCCTCCCTCCCTCCCTCCATCCATCCATCCATCACATTCCTATTAAAATATCCATTACTCCCAACTCTATGTCCTGTGTCCTATATATCAGATCAGGTCTATGATATGAACCACATACCCTCAAACCTACCACTCATGTCAATTCACGAACTAAGGTGCCAGGTGTGGTGGCACATGCCTGCAATCCCAGAATGTGGGGAAGTGAAAACAGGATGATCAGTTCAAGGTCATCGTCTGCTATTTAGAAAATTTAAAGCTAGCCTGAGTTACATCAAACTTTGTCTCAAAAAAGATAAGATGAGACCTTCGTTCACAGGAGAGGTGGCTTTATGGGAGTATTCTTGCAGAGGTCGGGGCTTCCACTCCCAGTGCCAAATTCATGTGTTCACGTGTCTTAAAACCTGCACACAGGTGCACAGACCCCACCCCAGGCATACATGCACATAGATATAGATAATTAAGAATTAAAAAAAAAAAAGCTGGGTGTGGTGGTGCACGCCTTTAGTCCCAGCACTCGAGAAGCAGAGGCAGGTGGATCCCTGTGAGTTTGAGGCCAGCCTGTTCTACAAAGGGAGTCCAGGACAGCCAAGGCTATACAGAGAAACCTTGTCTGGGGGGGGGGGAGAATAAAAAAAAAATAAGCTGGATGGTGGTGGTGGTGGCGCATGCCTTTAATCCCAGCACTCAGGAGGCAGAGGCAGGTGGATCTCTGTGAGTTCAAGGCCAGCCTGGTATACCAGGACAGCCAGGGCTACACAGAGAACCCCTGTCTTAAAAAAACCCAAAATAATAATAACAATAACAATACTACTAATAATAATACCATCTTTATTTTATTTTATTTTATTTTATTTTGGTTTTTCGAGACAGGGTTTCTCTGTGTAGTCTTGGCTGTCCTGGACTTGCTGTGTAGACCAGGCTGGCCTCAAACTCACAGCGATCCACCTGCCTCTGCCTCCCGAGTGCTGGGATTAAAGGTGTGCGCCACCACACCTGGCTTAATACCATCTTTAAAAGATGCCTTCAATTGGACCTAGGCCACCCTATATCTTAGTGCATGTACCCTCATATGTGCCACCCTATGTCTCAGTGAATGTACCCTCATATGTGCCAAAGACCAGTCTAGCTTGACTGTCTTCACTGAAAACATGGGACTTGCTAGTTGGGAGGCATTCCCTGGGTGCCGGCAATTCAGACTGGCTTAGGTCTTTATGCTTGTTTGGCTCAGAACCCACTGAGCCATCTTTTAGCCTCTTAGCATATTCTTGTAAGAACTTAGCAGAAATCAAAGGCGGCTTTCAGAGGCAACCATCTGTTTCTTATGCTCTGATTCCCAGGTAGACATGGAGCACTCTGTCTCCAGTTCTTTCTCACATTATTTATTTTTGGATTTTGAGACAAGATCTCACATAGCCCTGGCTCATTATGTGGCTGAGGCTGACCTTGAACTTCTGTCTTCCTGTCTCTAACTCCCAAGTGCTTGGATTACAGGCAAAAGCCATCACACTCTGCTGTCTCTGCCAAGCTAATGTCTCCTGAAGTCATTGGTTCTCTGTGCCCATCTTCTTTTACCCTTTGAGGGCGCCCATGAATAATAAAGAGACCACAATGTATGCAGAAAGAAAGAGGTACAGGACATTGGGGACCCACATGGAGACTCACTGGGATTTCTTGGGGTTTGTTCTTTTGCTGCTTCCTCAAACTCGGAGCTTGGTTTTTTGTTGTTTTGTTTTGTGTTTTTGGCTGTTTGGTTTTTGTTGTTCAAAGAACCACGGTTTGTCAGGATAGTGTGCCCGGGTCTTCTCTGGCTGTTTCATATGATTAACTGTTTGCCCAAACTGAACCAATCTGCATGAAGGGCAGGGTCACACAAACCCTTCCTGCTTCAACAGAAACCACACTTTCTGCCCTAGTTTCTGTGGTGTGTGTGTGTGTTTTGTTTTGAGGCAGAGTCTCTATTTTATTTTATTTTTTAAGATTTATTATTATGTATACAGTGCTCTGCCTGCATGTCCACCCACAAGCCAGAAGAGGGCACCAGATCTCATTATAGATGGTTGTGAACCACCATGTGGTTGCTGGGAACTGAACTCAGGACCTTTGGAAGAGCAGTCAGTGTGCTTAACCTCTGAGCCATCTCTCTAGCCTGACTTTACCTCTGGGATTACAAATGTGTCCCATCACACTGGTCATGTGCGCGCTGAAGACTGAGGCCAGGGCCTGTGGATGCTGAGTAAGCCCTCCCTCCACCAACAGGGTCTGTGCATGTTGAGTAAGCCCTCCCTCCACCAACAGGGCCTGGGCATGCTGGGTAAGCCCTCCACCAACTGAGCTACACTTCCAGCCTTCAGCCCTAGTGTCTGAACAGTAACAGCCAGAGTTTTCTTTTTGTAAATTGCTTAGGCTGGACATAGTGGTACACATCTTTAATCCCAGTACTCAGAAGGTAGAAGCAGATGGATTTCTGTGAGTCTGAGGGCAGCCTTGTCTATATAGTGAGTTACAGGCCAGCCAATGCTACTTTGTGAGATGCCATCTAAAAAAAAAAAAAAAAAAGGCACTCCTTGAGAGCAGCCTGCATGAGCTGCATGAAGGGGAAATGTTTTAGGGTTAAATCAGTTCTTTGGGCTTGAGACCCAGAGAACCTGAACAGGAGTTGATCTGCAATCCTCTGAGAGCTCCAAGACCTATGTTAGGGTAGAGGAGGGTGGAGCTCTGTGGTAAAGTACTGCTTGGTGTGTGCAAGGCTGTGGGTTTAACCACCAGTTCCACAAAAAAGAAGGAAAAGTTACTGCAGTCTTTACCCTCCCCTCCCTAGCAAGCTTGCCTTTATAAACAAACAAACAAACAAACAAGCCACTCTTTCTCACAAAAGTGTTCTCTGGGGGAAGTGGGGCCCTGTGGTAGCCAGTGTAGAAAAATTGCCCAGATTTTTGCCAGTAGAGACACCCTAAGCCTTCGGGCTGACCTCCCACCAGGCTGTTTGTCATCTTTCCATTATTTCTGAGTGGTCTGACAGCATATGGGACAGCAGGACCCTAATGAACTGAAATCCCTACTGTCCCAGGGGTGGGTGGCCGGCCATATGCCAGTAGTCCTGCCCAACCAAGCCTCCCACTGTGGCTGTGGTTCACCAGCGACAGAAGAACTTCCTCTTCAGAGTTCACTTCCTTTTCATTTCTCTTGCTCAGAAATGATGAAAGAATGCCACAAAGGGTATGGGGGAGGGGCCGGAAGTGGAGAAGAGGGGAAAGACTTCCTTCCCAGTAGGATATGTGTCTTAGGTAATTCAGTGTTGTCTGGGTTACATCTTGGGAGTTAGTTCAGAGTTTTAGTTAATCTACTAGAAGGCTGGGTGGGAGCCGGGCGTGGTGGCTCAGGCCTGTAATCCCAGCGCTTTGGGAGGCAGAGGCAGGCAGATCACTGTGAGTTCGAGGCCAGCCTGGTCTGCAAAGCAAGTCCAGGACAATCAGAGCTACAAAGAGAGAAACCCTGCAGAGAGAGTGGGGGTGCTGGGTGGGACAGCACCTTTGACTCTAGCATTCTGGTGGGTCTCTGAACTTGAACCCAGACTGGTCTCTATAGGGAGTTCCAGGCCAGGCAAAAACAAAACAAAACAAAACCCAAAGCAAAACCCAAGACTATGTAGGACAAGATTGTCCAAGCTTGGAATCACTGACCCAGGATACATTGTGTACCATTTTGGCTTGTGTCCTTTGGCTATAAAATTTTCTTGGAAATTGTTTTACTGTTTTAAGTCTAAAACTGGTGCCTTTTTTTTTTTTTTCCTACTGATAAACTAAAATGTAACTTCTGTGCTAGATGAGCAGCTCAGTGGCAGAGGCACTGGCAAGTGAGGCCCAAACAGCACAAATAAGTGAAACAGCAAAATTTCAGGGTAGATTTAAAATTTTTGTTTGCTTTTGTTTTTGGAGACAGGGTTTCTCTGTGTAGCCTTGGCTGTCCTGGACTCACTTTGTAGACCAGGCTGGCCTCGAGCTCACAGCGATCCCCCTGCCTCTGCCTCCTGAGTGCATGCACCGCCATGACTGGCCTAGATTTTGAATCTTAACAACACATGGATTCAGATGTCCAGCTGTCAAAATAATTTTTGAAGGCTTAATACAATCCAGGATATATACGTCAGTCTGTGCACTGTACCTGGTCTTACTCTGGTATTCAGTGTTATTTCTCATCAAACCAGATGCCCACTTAGTGGCTGACAGTGAACACAGTCAGAAAGCAGTTTTGTTTTGTTTTGTTTTGTTTTTGCCTTTTGAATAATTGAGCAGACAAAGATGGTAACATGAGACCCTCATAAATAGTTGGATTGCGTTCACCAAGCTCTTGGGGCTTTTGTCTCCTCTGATCTCAGATCTCTTATCCAGCTCTGAAAAGGGAGAAACTAGTACCAAAAGGAAACTGTTCAGAAATCCTGTTCTGAGGGCCATTCTTGTCCCTGACTGTGAGAAAGCCCACGTCTCAGGAGGAACACGTTTGGAGGAGTCTCCTCGATCCAAACTGAAGGGTATGCATCTGGCCTAACCTGTCCACCACAGCCATAGCCTAGCAGAACCCTTAAATCTTGGACAACAGCACCTCCTATTCCTAAAATATTCTTGGGAGATGGTTTTGGCCAGCTAGAGGTGTACGTCAGCCCCAGAGCTCCCAGCCACCATGAGAGGCAGGGACAGACACTCACACTCTATCCTCACCAGCATTGCCTAGGCTGGCCTCAGCTCAGCATGTCCTGCCTCTGATTGGGGAGAGCTAAGCATCCGTGATAGCCTGCATCCCCAGCTGCTGCTGTGCAAGCCAGAGCAGAGCCCCAACCGCAGAGCACATGAGGGAAGTGGGACCGAGACACAAACATCCTGTCCTTTCTATACCAAGTGGCTCCAGCTCGAGACTCAGAGTCACCACACTGATTATTTCTGTGGGACAGAACCACCCGTTGACTCTCAGAAGCACCTCTGTTTCTGAAGTCACAGCTAGGAGAGGTAACATTTTCTCTCCAGTGCATCGACAAAGCTACCTAAGGCTGTTGATACTTGGCTGTGACTTTGATGACAAGGAGACAGTGACCAGGTGCTGACTGAGCAGGGTGAACAAGAATGTGTTTCTGGGAGCCAGGGAAGTTCTTCTCAAGTTAGTGCTCTCAGGATCAAAGCTTTCCTTCTCCAGTTTAAGAGAGAAGAGAGCAGAGCTCCCCCACGCAACGCCTTTTGTTGCTGTACTTCGCTGGCATCTTTCTCATAGGTCCAGGGGGCTTCCCCAGCGGCAAGCCTCACCTGGTGTAAGATCGCTTCCAGTTGAAGATCTCTTCCAGACTGGAAGAGGGGGAGACCTCTCGCTTCTGCAGGCTTCCCCAGCGACGCCGTCCCCCTAAAAACGAAGTCCTGCGCCTGCTCAGCCCTTTCATCCTCTCTTCCATTCGGAAGAATTCCGTCAGGGCCCTGAAGGACTCCAAGATGACCTCGTGGCTCCATGCTGGTGAGGGCTCGGGGCGCAGGAAGCCGCAGTGACCTCCCTGGCTACTGAGCAGCAGGAAGAAATACGGGTTGCCGTGGAACAGCTCTGCAGGCAGAGTGCGCTCGGGGGGTCCACACACCGGGTCGTCTGCACTGTAGATGCACAGCACGGGCACGGCGGCCTCGTCCACGTCCCGCAGAGGGTCATTGAGGTCCCAGTACGTGTCCCAGCTGATGGGGAAACTCTTAGTGTGGCAGAACAGGGTCTCCTCAAACTCTCGCAGGGAGCTGCTCCTGAACAGCTTGTTGGTGTCAACTGTGTCCTCCAGCGCCGAGGCATACCTGACCAGAGGTGAGAGGGAGATCGGGAGAGAGAAAGGTCAGGCCATTAGATGGCAGGCAAAGTTACTGCTGAGGCAGCTCCCAGCCTAGAGTCTCAACACAGAGACTTTGGGGCTTTTGAACTAAGGAAAAGAGCAGGGCTGGTGGGCACAGGTCTTCAATCCTAGCACTCAAGAGGCAGAGGCCCGGTGGATCTCTTTGAGCTCCAAGTAAAATGTTTCTCTTCCTCCCTCCTTCCCTCCCTCTCTCTCCTTTCCTCTCTCTTTCTCCCCTCCCCTTCCCCCCCCCCCCAACCAAACAACACAACCACTTTTAAAGACTTTTAAAGCATTTATTTATGTGTATGAGTGTTTTGCCTGCAGGTAGGTATATGGGTACCATATGCCCATGCAAATCAGAGGCCCCCCTGGGACTGGAGTTACAGATGCTTGTAAGCCACCGTGTGGGTGCTGGGCATTGAACCAGTGCCCTCTGCAAGGACAACGGTGCTCTTAACCACTGAGCCATCTTTCTGGTCCCCAAAACCCCTTTCACACTGTGGCCATCATTTAAAATCAGAAGATTTCTAATAAAATGCATGTTTGTTTTCTCCACAGGAGAGGGCATTCCTCTGTCATACTTGCCACCAGCCTGGCTCTGGGGATAACGTTTGACTTTGCAGCTGTTGACTATAGGGGCAGCTCTCTCTGTAACCTCAACTTTTTTTTTTTTTTTAATTTTCAAGACAGGGTTTCTCTGTGTAGCCTTGGCTGTCCTGAACTAACTTTGTAGAACCAGGCTGGCTTAGAACTCACAGCTATCCGCCTGCCTCTGCCTCTCGAGTGCTGGGATTAAAGGTATGTGCCACTACACCCAGCTTGTAACCTCAACTTTTGGCCCTTCCCAAGGAACTCATGACCTGTTTCCTCTGAGGCCCATCCTGAGAGAACTCACTGTTTTGGACAATCCAAACTAGGAGCGATACCTCTCCCGTAATTAATCACTGTTTTATTCCATTCATGTGTGTGTGTGTGTGTGTGTGTGTGTGTTTGTTTTTGTTGTTTTTTGAGACAGGGTTTCTCTGTGTGTAGCCCTGGCTGTCCTAGACTTGCTTTGTAGACCAGGATGGCCTTGAACTCACAGTGATCTGGCTACCTCTGCCTCCCCAAGTGCTTGGATTAAAAGGTGTGCACCACCACGCCCGGCTTGCCTTTGTGTTTAATGTTGGTGGGAGTGGTGTGATCGATCGAGGTCAGGTACACCTGGGGCACACGCTCCTAGCAAGTGCTTGGTGGCAGGGAAAACCCCAGAGACTAGAATTAATCTGCTAAATGGTTTCCCAGTGAGGGGCCTGCAAACTACTGCATGGGGAGGTGGGGTTAGGGAACGGGAGCTCTGCTGTTTCAGTTCCCTGGAGAGGGCCTGGGAAGGTCACAAGGAGGCCAGGGTGGGTAGCTCAACCCTTTAGGTAGATTACTCTAGCCTCAGCCAGTTGAATTTCCATCTGTGCCCGAGTGTCCAACCCCAGGCTTTGTCAGGAAGGGTGGTTCCTAAAGGCACAGGTTTCTCCTCCGTTTCCCCTACCCAGCTTCTAGGCAAGCATTGACAGTGGTCATTTTGGAGAGGAAACAATGGTAATTAAGCTAGATGAGAGTACTCCGTCCCTGTACCAAACCTCTGGGTTGCCATGGTAGCACCTTTCACTTGTTCATTCAGCTTCAGAGTTTGACCTTTTCAAAATAGGAGGTAAAATGAAAAAAAAAAAATCTAATTGCCACCACTGCTGGGTCAGGTTCTTGTGTTTTCATTTAACTGTCACAGCCACCTGCAGAGGTGTTAGTACTAACGCTGAGGGAAGGGGCCAGCGGATCTCAGGATTTGAGCCAGTCAGGCCTCACCCCGTGTCCTGGGTATTCTATTTGTTGCCAGATGCCTCTGACCTCATTTTGCCATCTCTTAGGAAATGGCATTCAAGTGGTTTCTATGGAACAGTCTTGCCTGGTGTTAAAGTTATTCTCCATTTGGAGATTTAAAGGGTTAGTGTTGTTTTAGTAGCTGTGTATGGTGTTGGATGCCTGGATTCTCGGCACTTAGTAGGCTGAGGCCGAGGATCTGGCGGAGTTCAGTGGCACCCACAGCTGTACCGAAAGAACCAACAAACGGCTAAGTGTTGGGTACTCACCTAGAAATATGTAAAACATCTGTCAGTTTTTTTAAAAAAAGAGTTTGAATAAATCAAATGCTGCCACATTTCTCATTCCTGCTACCTCCTGGCTCAGAGTCTGAAAGTAAACATTCTGGACAGATAATCGGCTGCAATTGCTTCCAGAGCCCTATTTGCTGACCTATCTGGCTATGGACTAAGTGGTAAATGTCAGGTGCAGGCCTCTGCTGACCACCCGTTGCTAGGACACCTGAGACTGAGATGAACTGATGGAGCCCCGGCAGGATACTGACTGAGGCCATAAGGCTATCTGTGGCTGTGAAACCCCACTTTGCTAGTTCTAGCTCCATTATAGGGTTTGGACAGCTTTGGATACCGCGTGAGAACTTTGCCCCAGCCTACCCGCTATGATAGGCAGAGCTATAAACTTCAATTCCCGTTACCCACCTGCTGAGAGCGATTTTCTGGTGTAGCAAGAACCCACGCTCATAAGGCCAAGGCAAGCCAGCCTCGAACCACTCGCGACAGCGTAGAACCGGCGAGATGCAGGCAGCGCCGGTCACATAACTGGAGGAGCCGCACTCCCCCAAGTAGGACAGTAGCAACGCAGACCCCGAGCCCTCGCTCACCGCGAACAGGGGCGCCGCTGGGTGTCGGAAGCGAATGTAAGTCACCGCCTCCTTGAGGTCGGATGGGTCCCCAAAAGACTGTAGTCGGGGACTGACTAGCGGGCAACCGTGGTGGCCGCGGCGGTGGAAGATGACTGGGTAGTAGCCGCGTTCCACAGCGAGAAGGCAGAGCCCCAGTACATTGCGAGTGAGGCGCCCCCACGCATTGGGGATTACCAGCAGCACAGGAGGAAGGCTCCCAGTGTTGGTGACCCGGCGGCCCCTGGCACAAGGTCCTATGACCCAATCCAGGGCTACCAGTCCATCATCTGCCAGCTGCAGGTACTCACGGGCTAGCTCAGGCCCGGGCCCGACCGGCAGGATGAAATGGCAGAAGGTCTGCAGGTGGGGCCCCGACAGCCAGGAGCGCGGCCCCGGTTCCAGCGCCGCCGAGCGTCGCAGGACGCGCAGCAGGCACTGGGCCAATGCAGACGGCTTGCAAATGAGGCTGCAGCCCCCGGGTAGCGGTTCCCGCCGGTCGCTGAACTGATCCGCGGGGCCTCTGCTCACCACCTCCTGCTCCTCGTGGTCCCGAGCCGAGGTTCGCGCTCCGACGGCGCGCTTCCAGGGGCGCAGGAGGAGGAGAAGGGCGAGCGCCGCCAGCAGCAGCGCGAGGACGGCCGCCCACGGAGGCATGGTCTGGCAAGACAGTCCCCGGCGGGAGGCACTGGGCTGCGGGGAGCAGAACTGTCCCCTCGCCGGGCTCCCCGCTCTGCCCGCGGCTCCGCCCGGCCGCCCGGGGCTGCCCAGAGCCCTCCCAAGCGGGAGGGCGCGCACGTTCCGGATTGGTCGCGGCCAGGCGGAGACAGCCAGTTCGGGTTGAGCTCCCCTCGCCCGCCCCCCACTCTCGCCCTCCCTCCCAGCCCTTTGTACAGCGATTGCGACAAGCAAGGGCAGAGGGTGAGAGATCCAGGCCACAAAGGGGGTTCAGGGACTTGGGGATGAACGGGGGGGGGGGGAATAAGGAAGTATATTAGCAAATGATTGGGGAGACTGAGGCTCGGAGGCCTGGGTGAGCATGAGGCGCCAGCTTCTTAACCCCTTTGAAGTCTGGCTGCCAGGGGAGACCGTCGGTCACTGCGGTCCTCAGGACCCGCTATCGAGGAGAAGCATAACAAAGCGCTGATCCCCCGCTGGCTTCACTTTTCCGACTCGAGGCTGCATTTGCAGCCAGACGTGTATATCGCTCTCCTTCACCTGGCTCTGCGGCCCAGCCAGGACCCCCACCTGTGCCATGGCAGGGTTAGGGGTGGGTGTCTGCACCTGGCCAGAGGCAGACAGTAGATCTGACCCTGACCAGGGGGTTTGAGGGAGGTGGCTGTCGCTTCTCTGGAGGGCACCTGGGAGCTGACCTGTTGACACTTCTGGCCTCCCCAGCCCACCCCCAAAGTTGCTCTCCAGGAGTCTGGAGTCACCACCGTTCACCAGGAAGGGTTGCAGGAGAAGAAAGAGCCTCAAGTTTGGCAGAATTAGTTGAGAGAGACAATTAAGGGATGCCTAGCCCCACAGTGGGGCTTCGGCCGGCAGAGGGATATGGTTCTTTCAGGCCTATCAACATGGGACCATTCTTTTTGTTTTGTTTTGTTTTTCGAGACAGGGTTTCTCTGTGTAGCCTTGGCTGTCCTGGACTCACTTTGTAGACCAGGCTGGCCTCGAACCCACAGTGATCCGCCTGCCTCTGCCTCCCGAGTGCTGGGATTAAAGGCGTGCGCCACCACGCCCAGCTCATCTGACCATTCTTACAAAGGTGGGTGAGCAAGGACCTCCTTGTAAGTCAGGGTACGTGGAAGATTACTGAAATACCTATTTTTGCTGTTTTTTGAACTTAAAAAATGTATTACATTTAAGTGTGTGTGTGTGGTGTGTAGGTCAGAGGACAAGCTGTGGGAATCAGGTCTGTCCTTCCACTATGTAGGTCCAGAGATTAAACTCCAGTTGCCAGGCTGGCACTGGAGTTTACCCACTGAGCCATCTCGCAGGCCTCTGAAACTTTTGCACTTGGGCGTCAATCTTTACCCGGGTTCTCATTTCCATTGCTGGGCACTGTAGCTCCTTGGACCAGGGTCTCAGAGGACACCCAAGGATGAAGAACGAGAGCTGTGACCAGGAGAGCTCCGGTTTCTGGGCCTGAGATCAGAGGGGCCTAAAGACCCCTGAGACAGCTCGGGGTTCAGGTCTTATTATTAGTAGGAATGGGGCAGCGTGAAGGCGAAGCACTAGAACCGGGAGACTCTCTCTCTCTCTCCTTCTCCTCCCCCCCTCCCCCCCCCCCCCCCCCCCCCCCCCTCCCCCCCTCTCTCTCTCTCTCTCTCTCTCTCTCTCTCTCTCTCTCAGCTAGGATTTCGTAATTCTGGCCCTTAGGTCACACCGAGTGTTTAGCGGGTTTGTCAGAAGAGCGCACACGTCTCCGCCTGGGTCACTCGGTCCTTAGGGATCTCACTTCCCGCTCTTTGCCGGGTTTCCAGATTCCACCCGGGCGGTGCAGCTGCGCTCTGCTGGTAGTGCAAACACGCCGGCACGCAAGTTGGGCGAGGGAGGTGGTCCCCTAGGCTTAGGAAAACCTTGGGGCGCACAACTTTTCCGGTTTGGGCAAGTGACGCATGCGCAGGCCTGGCGTGGGGGGGGGGCGGGGCTGGCGGTGGGCGGGGCTGGCGGTGGCGGGCCGGGCGGTGGGCGGGGCTGGCGGGGGCGGGGCAGGGCACGCAGCCCGGCGAGGAGCGGGTGGGACTGTGTGGGAGCAGAGTTCTACGTGGGCGCGCGAGCGGCGCGGGGCCGCGGGGCCGCGGGGGCGCGCGAGCGGCCCTGCTGCTGGTTGGCGGGACCGCTGGCCCCCGCTGAAATGGTTCCTCCTCCTCCCCCTCAGCCCTGGTTGCTCCTGGTAGCTCTGGTGGGGCTCCTGAGTCTTTGCGAGGTAAGGGTATCGGCTCCGGGTAAGGCCTTGGCCGGGGGATCTCAAAAAGCGCTTTGCCAAAACTTTGTCCTGGAAGGAGTGGCGCACGCGCGGGGATTTCCGAGGCCCCTCCATTCGTCTGCGCCCCTTCTCCTGCAGCCGAAAGGGCGGGCCCTCGCAGAGGCCAAAGCCCAGCTCCTCGACTTGGACCCACAGGTGGTGGCTGAGCCGGCGGAGGAGGCAGGAACCCGTTGTCCTGAAGGCCTGTGGCCTCTGCCTCCACAGGTAGGAACCCTGGAGGGCCGAGGACGAGAGGGGTACGAACGGCCTCTCTGCATCCTCGGTGGTCGCCCTCTTGGGACATCTGTTGGTTTCTCCAGCGTCTTCGTCTCAGCCCTGGGCGTGGGGCTAGTTGTTCCTTCTCCACACCCAACACGAAGCCTCCAGCCGCTCTCTTCTTTCCCCATGTGTAGGTGTTACCAAGAGTGACTTACACACAGGTGAGACAAGGGCAGGTAAGTATCTTGGTACCCCTCCCTGGAGGCAGCGTGTTCCTCGGAGGTTGCTTCTGTCTTGGCTCACTCTCAGCTCCGTCCCTTCCGACTTTGTGCAGAAAGAGCTGCCCATCCCAGGACAGGTGACTGTGAGGCTAGCTGCGTGGGAAGGAACTTACAGGTGCACCTCTGACCGTAGCAGAACCAACTCCCATCCCGATGCTGGGTGTGGCTTAGAGGTCTCTTGTTTTTCTAGGCTCTGATTTTCTGCAAGAGGTGGCGTTCTGTCCCTTCGGCTTTGACAAGTGAACGTATAGTGTGTAACAGCACTTTGGATCACAAAAGATTTATTTATTTATTATTATATATACATATATATACATATACTTCTGCATGACAGAAGTTTGTCAGATGACATTACAGATAATTGTGAGCCACCATGTGGTTGCTGGGAATTGAACTCAGAACCTCTGGAAGAGCAGTCAGAGCCATTCCTCCAGCCTGCTTCTCTCTCTTAAAAAATGTTTAGAGGGGTTGGAGAGATGGCTCAGGGGTTAAGAGCACTGACTGCTGCTCTTCCAGAGGTCCTGAGTTCAATTCCCACAACCACATGGTGGCTCACAACCATCTAAACTGGGATTTGATGCCCTCTTGGGCCTGCAGGTATATACAAAGATAGAGTAGTCATATACATAAAATAAATAAATAAAAATTTAAAAATAGGGGCTGGAGAGATGGCTCAGTGGTTAAGAGCACTGTCTGCTCTTCTAAAGGACCCGGGTTCAATTCCCAGCACCTACATGGCAACACACAACTGTCTGTAACTCCAAGATCTGACACTCTCACACCAATGCACATAAATTAAAATTAAATTAAAAAAAAAAAGGCCGGGTGTGGTGGCGCACGCCTATAATCCCAGCACTCGGGAGGCAGAGGCAGGTGGATCGCTGTGAGTTTGAGGCCAGCCTGGTCTACAAAGCGGGTCCAGGAAAGCCAAGGCTACACAGAGAAACCCTGTCTCGAAAAACCAAAAAAAAA
>OU015746.1:42320120-42335847 GCA_907169655.1 Acomys percivali
ACACACACACACACACACACACACACACACACACACACACACACACAAAATACTATTAATACTAAATGAGGGAGGGAGAGGAGAGAGAGAGAGAGAGAGAGAGAGAGAGAGAGAGAGAGATACCTGCCTGCCTGCCCCACCTCCCGAGTGCTGGGATTAAAGGCATGCGCCACCACCACTCTTTAATACAGGGTCTCAGGATATAGGTAGCTCAGGCTGGCCTCAAACCTCCTATGTAGCCAAGGATGATTTGCACTCCTGACCCTCCTGCCTCAACCATCTGACTACAGCCCACCTGCTGTGGCTGGAGGAGCCCCCTAACTTGTCAGGACTTGAATTATCTTCACCTGATTTCTTACTTTATCTCCACTCTGCTGGGCCCTCACCACACATGTGAGTTCCGGCCCATTTCCTCCAGGAGACCTACCTTCTTTTCTCTGGTTTATTTTCTACACCTGGCCTATCAGGGTCTGAAACACGGAACACACTCTGCAGCCATCCATCTCCAGCCACATTCAAAGCTCAGTATGGGAGTCACAGCACCCCCAAATTTGTCTGCCTTTTATCCCACTCTCTCACAGTTAACTAAACTAGCTGGGCTTGGTGGCACAGGCTTTTATAATCCCAGCTACTTGGGAAGCTGAGGCAGGAGGATTAAAACTGAACTCAAGGCGTAGACAACTTTGTGAGACACTTTTAAAATGTAAGGGGCAGGAAAGTGAAAAGACAGTGGAGGATATAGTTTGCTGGTGGAGCATTTTGTGTGGGTTCAAATCCCTAGAGCCTGCAACCCCATCCCACCTGCACACACACACATATGTGCGCGCGCATGCATAGGTGCACACACACATATGCACACATGCACGCGCGCGCGCGCGCGCGCGCGCACACACACACACACACACACACACGTTTGAGTTGTACCAGTTCTTTACATCCCTGAATTTATCTCCATCTACCCCTAATAGGGTCTCATAGCCCAAGCGGGCCTGGTATTCACTGTGTCCCCTGGGCTGGCCTTAAACTTGTGATCTTCTGACATCATTCTCCAAATGGCTGGGATTACAGGTGTGCACCATCACACTCACATTTCCCTGAGGGTCTCATGCATTCCTCAGGGTCCAGGTGTTCGCTTTCCGTATCTTTCATAGCATCTGGCACAGGTCAACTCAACTAGTAATGACTGATGAAATGTTCCCATGCCGAGACTGCATTCGTGTTGAGTGTGTGGACACTCCTAGGAGGTTGCTTGGGTTGGATCAGTACATGGAGGGCTTGGCCATCATCTGAGGGACAGGTTCCAGATTTGGAATTTGTCGAGCCATTGTTGTACATCTGGAAAAATACAGCTCTAGACTGTTCACTGAGGGCTGGAGAGATGGCTCAGAGGTTAAGAGCACTGTCTGCTCTTCCAAGAGGTCCTGAGTTCAATTCCCAGCAACCACATGGTGCCTCACAACCATCTATAATCTGGTGCCCTCTTCTGGTATGCAGACACAGAACATTGTATATATAATAAATAAATAAATCTTAAAAAAGAAAAAGACTGTTCACTGAGGGTCAGGCACGTAAATCAGTAAGAGGGCCCTGGTGTTACCTCAGCACCATGGGTGGGTGGGTGGGGGTGATGCTCTGAAGCTAACAGGGTTACCTAGCCATGTTCTCCTGCCCAGGGGCTCATCTGTGAGGGGCGGCACTTGGTGAAGAGAGGTGAGTTAGAAAGGAGAGCGCACTAGTATATGGGGCCCTTTGCCTTTCCCGGGAGTGGAAGGGCACCTTCTGATAACCCCTTTATCCTGGAGCCTCGGCTAGAAGAGATGGATTCTCTGCGAGCTGGGCCTGGCTTGACATCTCTGCTTTTTCCTCCAGGTTGAGGGCATCACCTTCTTCTACCACCCCTGCGCCCACCCCTGGCTGAAGCTCCAGCTTGCTCTCTTGGCTCATGTGTGTGTGGCTAAACCCATACTCATTCCTGACTCTAATCTCACGTGGGACCGGGTAAGTGGTTAGTGAAAGGTGTTGTGCCAAAAGAAAAAAGAAAAGTCGGACACAGTGGCACACACCTTTAATCCCAGCACTCAGGGAGGCAGAGGCAGGCGGATCTCTGTGAGTTCGAGGCCAGCTTGGTCTACAAAGAGTTCCAGGACAGTCAGGGCTATTACACAGAGAAACACTGTGTCGAATTCCCCCCCCCCACCTCACCCCCGCCCCTCCACCTCACCCCCGCCCCTCCAAAAGCCAGGCATAATGGCAGAGGCAGGCAGGCAGATGTCTGTGAGTTCCATAACAGCCAGAGCTACACAGCTCTGTCTTACACCTCATCCCCACCCCAAAGGTGGTGTGCTGTAGAAGGGTTGAGCCCCATGGGTGGGCGGGGCTCCTTGTCTTAGCTCTCAGCTATCTTCCTTCATAGCCCTTGGTGCTGACAGCATGGGGGGCCACACTGGAGCTGGCATGGATAGAGCCAGCCTGGGTTGCCCACTGGCTGAGGAGGCAGCGAAGGCGGAAGCAGGGAAAGAGTGTGTGGCTTCTCTCTGACGCTCTTTCTGGGCCCACTTCCATGATGCTAGCCTCCAGCAGAGGGAAGCTGTGTGGGAGACGCTGTGTACAGGTGAGGGATGCTGGGCCCAGGCTTGGCAGTGAGAGCGTCGGGTTGGCAGGGCAAGGCCGGGCAGGGGCTGATCTCTCTTCTCTCCTCCCTAGGCCCCGCCTCTGGCCTTCGCTCTGAGGAGCTGGCGGCCTCCTGGTGTAGAGGTGACATCTGAAGGGCCCAAGAGGCCCTCTCTGAGTGTTGTCAAGAGAAGGGGACTCCGGGCTGCCCTTGGTCTCCAATCCACCCCCTCAGCCCTGAGGGTTTCTTTGGCCTCTTCACAGAGCCTCAAGGCCCAGCAGCCGACTTTGGGAACCTCATCTGTGGCCCCTGTCTCCTTGGTGACTGGGGGACCTGGAGGCAATGGTAGGTCCAGGACAGAGGCTCAGATGCCTAGTGGGCGAGGCAGCCCAGGAGGATGTGCCTGCCAGGGTCAGGTTTCCCCTGCTCCTCAAGCCGCAGTGCCTCCCCCTCCCCGGGTAGTCCGAGGGCCCACTCCGCGCACTGAAGAGGCCGCCTGGGCCGCCATGGCCCTGACTTTCCTGCTGGTCCTGCTCACCCTGGCCACCCTCTGCACCCGACTGCATCGGAACTTCCGCAGGAGCGAGAGTATCTACTGGGGGCCCACGGCAGACAGCCAGGACACGGTGGCCGGTGAGAAGAACCCCCTCCCCCCCGCCAACCCGTGCCAGGTGCGCCCAGCCCCTTGAGTTCCTTGTCCTTGACCTTTCGCCCTCCCACAGCTGTGCTGAAACGGAGGCTGCCCTTGCCCTCGCGCCGGATCAAGAGGTCTCGCCGACGGCCCCTGCTTCCGCCCACAGCGGACAGCGGCCCTGACTCAGAGAGCTCTGGCTGAGCGGCTCCGCCCCTCTGCGCCCGCTGCCACGTGGGCTGTGCGCGGGCGCCCCCTGGCCGCAGGCGGAGAGGCCCTGGAGGCTTCATTTGGTTTCTTGGAGAGTATCCTTTTAGGCTCCCTCATGCAAATTCCTGTTTCTAATTAAATTATTTTGGTATAATTTGGAGTTGAGCTAGTGTATCTTGCCCTCAGTCACACTCCCTTCAGGTCACCGCCCCTTGGGGGAGTTAAAGAGTGGAGCTGGCCCCCAGCATTGTCACAGGGCTGTTAGGATGACATCAGGCTTAATGAAATGGCTGTGTAGCTAAGGTGCGGGAACTCTTCACTTGTTCACCTGTTTGCAGGCCTCCCAGGCCTGACACACACTCCTGTCTGCCTGCACCCCTGCCCCAGCCTCCCAAGGACTGTGGGTGGGGAGTGTGACGTGGCAAGCATGACTACCCAAACCAAGAGCTGCAAGAGGCCCAGCCCCACCTCCAACCTCTAGACGTCAGAAGCGGCACATGGTCACTTATTTATTTTTGATACAAATGTACATGACACATGTCTTGACAGCCACCCACCGCCACAGGTAGGGCTGGGCCACCCAGGGAAGGTGGTTGGGAATAGCTGGTGGGTGCCGTCAGTGCCTTGCCAGCCAGACCCCCAGGCCTCCAGGGGGTGGGTCACTGTAGGTGCAGGTAGTGATGTAGGTGCTGGCCTTGCAGAGGCTAGGGGGAGGGGCTCAGTTCCACAGCCACCAGCTGAGTTGGGGACCCTGGGGAGCCAGCCCCAGGCTCAGGTGCATTGTCCTCTGCCTGGCCAGCACACTTCCCACAAGGGATGGGAAGAGATGGAGGGAAGTGGTTTTCCTTTGAAGTCAATCGGGTAAGGGGTACAGGTAGGGGCAGCAACTGGACCACAGATGGTGACCCTGACAGTCCCCCTAGTCCCGATGGGGGAGAGGGAAGCTGACTTGCAGTGCTGGTTCCACTACTCTGGTCCCCTTGCCCCTCAAAGCTCCGGGTGGGCCAGGCAGGTCTCTGGAACGGCACTGCCGCTCACAAACTCAGTCGCAGGCACGCAGGGACACTCAGTTACCACAAAGTTAAAATGAAGGGGCAGGGGAGAGGAGAGACTTTCCAGTGTTTGCTGCTGAGGACCCTGGCACACAAGTTGGGGCCTGTGCTCTAGGCAGGGGCCATTTGGCATGAAAGAGCAGCAAGGGGGGGGGGGCCTGATGGCTACAGGGCAGAGACACCCAGAGATAATGTACAAAGGAGGGGGATGCCCCTGCTCAGCCCCCCTAGGGCTAAACTGGCTCGTAGGGATGGGGTACAGTAGGCAGAGCTGCCCCATTTGGAGTGTCCCTGTCCCTCCCTTTGCTGAGGGTGCCCTGGAGGGCAGGCGGAGGGGCTGGGGGGAGGGGTTCCTTGAGGCTCCTGCACATCAGCAGGGCAGGGGATGCTATGTACAGGGGGAGGGGCATGGAATGTGGGGGACAGAGGCCTGGCACCTCACATTCCCGTCCTTGGGGCTAGAAGGGGGTGGGCACCAGGGCACCTGGATGCCAGAGGAGAATGACGGCACTAAGGGCACTTGTGCCAGTGGCTCTATTGGGGGTGGGTTAGTGTCTGGAGTGGCCCAGCTCCCATGGCCAGTGAGGTCCCAGGGTGTGGGTAAGGGCAGGGAAAGTGGTCACTGTTTCTTCTCTCGGGTGGTGATGGTGACCAGCTGCTTGGCAGCCTTGGCGATGTCATAGGCGCACTGGATCACCTGCTGAGTCAGCAGCTGGAAGTCCACCGGGGCTCCAGGCTCTGGAGGCACTGTCTTCCGGCATTCGCTCTGCAGCCGGTAGGCGCTGGCGTTGAGCAGACGCAGTGAACTGCGCACAGGCTCTAGGGCTGGTCTCTGCGGGCGGGCATGGGCGAGGAGGGGCTGAGGCCTGGACTTCCAGCCGGGCTTCCAACTGTGGCTCAGGGGGCTCACCTCCACCTGTGCTGCCGTGGGGGGCACCTGTATTGCCCTGCCCCCCGGCCCTCCCACCCTGCTGCTCTGTGGCCCCTGTACCTTTGGGAAGAGAGAGGCCATCTCAGTCACAGCCAAATGGATCTTTTCTGAGCAGGGCACAAAGCTGTCATGTTTGAATTCCTGGGCTGCCCGCAATAGTTCCTGAATGTTCTTGGTGACCTGTTCTGTCTTTAGGATGACATCCTCAGTGCTGGGGAGCCCGGGGTCTAGGTCTCCATCCAGGCTCTCCAGCTCAGGGTGCAGCTCCTCCTCCTTGCCCAGCTCGAGGAATCGCTTCCCTTCAAGCCTAAGCCCACGCGGGCAGAGAAAAGAACCACTCCAGCCACCGATGGCTGGCCTGCACCTGCACGGCCGCGTCCTCACCACCTCCCCCTCCAGGTGCCGGCAGGTCTGCAGAGGGACCCACAGGTGTCTCACCCAAGCAGAGGATCCCCACTTTGCGTGTTCTCATAGTCACTGTCTGCCCCACTGCCGTGGCGTGAAAGCTTGCTCTGGAGGGGGTAGGGAAGGGTGGTGAGTGAGCACACATCCCTGGACCTGCACAGCCCACACACCGTCCCTGGGCACTGGGGATGGAAATTACCGCATGGCGACTTCCTTCTTGGGAGCATGACAGCAGCGGGGAGGAGGGAGTGAAGGGCACAGAGGAGGCAGACACCCCCTTCCGGATCTGAAAGCCAGGGTGGGGCAGAGTCAGTTTCCACCTGCAGTCCAGCATCTGTCCCAGGGCAGCCTGACAGCTACTGGGGCTGGTGACTCACGGGTGCAGGGTTCACCCTCCTCCCCCAGGTCCCACTTACCCGGTAAAGGCCAGCAGGGACATGCACCGAGTAGATGGCGTCATCTTCCAGCTCCTGTGGGAGGCAGCAGTGTCAGAGAAGCTGTATGTTGGGGTGACCCTCATCTCCCCACCTGAGGCCCACAGGCTGCTCACAGGGCTGTGGAAAGGCTGGAGCCGCGTGGCGAGTTCATCCCCAGGTGTGCCTCCGAAGGGCTTCAGGGCAGAGCCTGGCTCATACATGGAGAAGGCCTGGCGGTCCCTGCGGTGGGTGCTTCCACCGGGGCCCATGGGCGTGTGTTCTGCCCGTTCGCTGGGAAGTGAGGGTGCAGGTGCTGGCCCTGGCTGCTGCCGGAGCTGCAGGTTCTCTGCCTGCAGCTTGTGGATCTGAGTGTACACAACGGTGTCCAACTCTGGGTCAAGGCAGGCGCCACCTTCGCAAAGGGTGACCCGACTCCCAGAGTCTTGGCTGTTTGCCGCCACCTCCCCCAGCCACAGCGCTCACCTCCCTCTGCAGCCTCCGAAGCTCGTCACTCAGGCTGCTGTTGACCTTCATGAGCTGCTGCACTTTGGCCTCCGACGTGGCCAGTGCCTTCTTCAGCTCCAGGTACTCCTGCAGCGTCACAGCCCCGTCTGACAGGTCTGAGGAGTCCATGCTCTGCAGAGACAGAAGCCAGGCGGTCTCAGGGCCAGGGGCTGATCAGCTCCTTTGATCTTAAGACCCTGGGCTATGTATAGCATGGAGCTGGGTCTAAAAAGGCCAGAAGAAACAGGAGAACGTGGGAGGGAGCAGCAGGGACAGTATTCACACCCTGGCACGATTGTTCCGCGTGGCGCCTGCGCTGGGCAAGGGCTCCTGGTCTGTGTCTTCGTCAGAAGCCACACTATCATAGTCATGCTGGTCGTCCAGGTCACTTTGGCTCCGTGCAGACAGCTCGAGGTTTTCTAAAGACACGAGATGTCACCCAGGGCTTGCTCAGCCACACGCACTATTTATCAAGATCTCAGGCAAAGATGACAGCAGGGCCCGGAATGCACCTCGGCCTGCCCTTGCTCTCCCACCTGTGGGGCTGCTCAGGCTCTTGCCCTGCTGCCTCCGCTTGGCCTCACTGAGAATGTCGATGATTAAGGTGGCAAACTCTCGGGCATTAAAACGGGCCAACTTCTGCCGTCCCTGTGAGGCAGAAAGAGCAAGGCCAGCGTGAGGGGCCACTTCTGGTTGGCCCACAGGGGCTGCAACAGAGCAGCAAACCAGGACCCTGCCATCCCATCCCGGTGGGCAGTGTGCAGCCCAGGGCAGCACCATCTGGCTGGTGGGCAGTGCACAGCCCAGGGCAGCAGAGGCTTAAGGCAGGAGGACGCTGAAACACCCACCAGTGCTACAGAGTAGCCGCATCCACTCCCACTCAGACTCCGAGGGAGGGAGGCCTCAGGAGAGCTGGCCTGGATGCCAGCCCGCCTGACTAAGGAAGGGCAGGGCTCCCAGAAAAAGAGGGGAAAAAAAGATAACCAGGCCTCCTGTCTATCCCCCTCACCTGATTCCGAGTGGCTGAGTATTCAGGGTTGACAGGCAGGAAGGGCACAGCACTGCGCTCTGTCACCAGGGTGCTGTGGTTTTGGGTAGCCAGCCACACTGTGGGGGAGGGGCAGGAAGCAGATCACCCATTGTGACTGGGCCCTCAGAGAAGAGGTGACAAGCACTGAGCTGAGGCCCCTCACCAGCCACCTGCCCCCCTATTCCTACTGGGCCAGTGTCGCAGGAAGCAGGGGTCTCCACGAACACAAAGCTGCTGGGCCAGGCCCAGTGAGGCCCGCCAGTGGCGAACCAAACAAGGCAGGGCCCACCAGGCTAAACCCGGAGTTTGGGTTGGAATTTGGCTGTGGCCAGGAAGGAGTGATGCGGGGTGGGGGTGAGGATGGAGCAGGAGCAGGGCTGGGGACACAGCCAAAGTGGGAGGCAGCCAGAGCAAGCTGAGCCCCAGGGCCTGGTGGGGGCAGGAAGGCACTGGCTGCCTGCAGCTCCGCACTGTCCAGCGGGCCCCACTCAGAGCGTGCCCTCCCCGCCCCGGCCCCCCCTCCCCCACCTCCCTGAGGGACTGGTCTCCTCCACTCACCAGCATCGTTTTCTCTCCGATCCACCTCATCGTACACATCCATGGCAAGTTCTTCAAAAAGCCGGTTGCTGAGCTAGAGGAGGAGAGGGGGACGCAAGGTCAGCGAGGATGTGTGTGAGACGGACACGTCTCATGGCCCCTGTGTCGCCCAGCCTGTCTTAGAACTGAGGGGAAGATGAGGATTAATATGCAAGGAAGAAAAGGAGGCCAGGCATTTCATCCTGTCGGAGATGAGGCCCTTGGAGGGCAGAGCCAGCATTCAAGACAAGGGCACGGGGAGGTGATGGGCGGGAGGAGGCTGGCAAGGCTGGGAGGGCAGCTCTAAGTAGTCCTAGCTTGTCGAGGCAGACTCACTGCTTGCAGCTTCTTCTTGGCAGCTTTGGCCAATTCAGATAGATCCAGGCTGTGGACAAAGGAGGGAGATGGAGAGGCCAGACGTGAGAGACTGTCTAGCCCCTTCCAGTTGCCCCCCAAGCATGCAGGGAGCTCAGGGAGATGAGACCCTGAGGCCTCGCACCAAGCCTCCCCCCACCCAAGCTTCACAGCCTGGCAGCCGGCAGGTGCGGGTACCTCTGAGACATGCACTTTTGCCGAGATCTAATCCAGGAAGGCAGCAAAGGGAAGAACAGGACAGAGCAGCAATTACCCAGGAGCAGGCGGCACGCGCCTTCACATGTCACACACTCAGACACATCTCCACACATGCACACCCAACACAGAGCATGCACGGAGCCTGTCTCCCAGCTGGCTCCTCTGTCCACTGTCAGCTACACGGAGTCACCCAAGGTCTCCCTCTTCCTTAGCTCATAGCCGCACCTCCCAGTTCTGCCCTTGATTCCCCTGCTCTCGGCTTTTAGAAATCTATTTCTACATGTAGGCTTGCCTCTAAAATCCCTTTCTCATCCAGTGGCCAGAGTGCTAACTTCTTGGCTATATTCTCTGCCTTAGAACAGCTCAACCACACTTCTTTATAATGTGCTCTTTAAAAAAATGTGCTAAGTGCTATATATTGTATTAAATTATTCTCAATATTCCCCAAAGAGTAAGCATTTTGGGGTGAGAGGACCAAGGCTCCAAGAGGCTAGGCTAGCTGCTTCAAGTTACCAGCCAGGTAGCAGCACACTGCCACACATCCCACAGAGCCACGCCAGGATGGCTACGCTCTCGCTGAGGTCCCCACATGGCCCACTCTCCCCCGGCTCTTGCCAGTTGTAACCCCTCACATTATGCTGTGGTATACAAGATGCCAAGTTCCCACCTCTGCGCCCTCGCCTCTCTCGCTGCTGTCCCACCTGGTTAGCTGAAGCTCAGGGCAGGGTGATGCCTGCGTGATCTTGTGTCCTTAGAGCAGTTGCTTGCTCTCAGAAGGTGCTAAGTTAAACCACTGAGTCTACATCCACATGTCTGTGTGTTGAGTATACATACAGGTGCGCACGCACAGGCACACACACTACCAGGCAAACCAGACTAGAGAAGCGATTTGAGTCTTGGGGTCTTAGAACTGGGGGGCTCTGGGTTTAGGGACCTGAGCTGCACAGCCTGACTGTATAGGCTGTGCTGGAAAACCTCTCCTAAGACCAGGGGGCACTGCCTGGCATGAAACTGTAGTCCTCTGAGGACCACTAGGTGGCGCCAACTCCTATAAAAGGAGAGAGTGGCTGAGGGTATCCTCCACTGCCTGGGTATCTTGGGGCCTCTGAGATCTGAGGCAGAAATTCACCATTACTCCCCTGGCTGGGATTCCTGTCCACTTGGGAGCATACTGGAGGCCTGGCCAGTGGGTCCTAAAGCCAGCCACTTCCCTACAGCTATCTTCTCCCTGCAGAGGGAAGCCTTCATCAAAGGCCACACAGCCAAGTCTGAACACAATGTCCAACCAATCAGGCCTTTCCTTGAACGAAACCCTCCAGATACTTAATAGTCACAGGCTCCCGTGCACTGGTGCGTGTTGACCTGACATTTCTCACCTGCCTTGGGATCTACAGTAAATGGGGACTAGGCTATGACTTCCCAGTTGCTTGTCACTACGGGTCTAGGGTGGGATGCCAGGCCTCTGCAGCCTGGGAAGAGGCAGGGCTCTGGGTCAAGCGGCCTTGACATCTAATAGCTGGAAAGGGGCATCAGGTGGGCACTCACCTGTCCGCCATCTGTGGGATGATGTAATGCCCATTCTTGTGATCTGAACAAAAATAAAAATGCCAAGTCACTGATGCCAGGTGGCGCTAGCATCCAGGAACCCACCTCACTACACTTGGAAGTGTTGGAGGAAATGGAGGGGGGCAGGGTACCTCTGGAAGCTGGCTGAAGTCAGGCCCACCCCCATTCCTTGGCCCCAACATACTTGCAGCAACCCAAAGCCTGCAGCAGTTTCACAGGAGCCAGTTGCCTAGCAACTCAGTTCCCCAGCTGGCTCTGTCACTATGGCACCTGCTGCTGGGTGTGTCTGGGTCCCACCTGCCTGGCCTAGTCAGGGCCAGCTCATTCTCTGCTCACCAGGCTTGCGTCCACAGAGGTAGAAGGCCAACCGGTCAGTGAGCTCATACTGGCACTCAACTAGCCTTTCTGCCAGTTCATGGTGCCCCGCCTGCCTGTGGGGAGGGGACATGGCTCAGCCCTACAGCAGCAGTCCACTCCCTCCACCTGTCTCACTCACGAGCTGATTCTCACCTGGCATAGTCGATGGGCGTGCGGCCATTGACATCAGGGGAGCCGGGGTCGGCCCCATACACTACCAGCAGCTCAGCCTGCAGTGTCTGCCCTGCCTTGGCAGCTACGTGTAGAGGTGTAGTGCCCTTTTCTGGGTGAAAGAAGTTGGCCTGGGCACCCAGGGAAAGCAGGCGCAGACACGTCTCCAAGTTGCCTGTTCGCACACTTGAGTGCAGTTGCTGCAAGGTGCAGGGTGTGCAATAAGCGGGAGAGCAAAGATACATGTGTGCCCAGGGACCCTCCCCCCACACACCTGGCTGCTCCTGGTACTCCTACCAGCTCCAAGGGGCCACGCCAAAACTGGGCCATGTCAGGCAGGCCAAAGGGCTTCCCACTAGAGGATAATGCCAGTTAATAACAGCTGCTGCCAGTCACTGCCTGCATGTGCTCACGGCAGGGCCTGCTATCACGTTCCTCTTTTTCTAGTGAGGAAATGAAGGCTCTAAACAGCTAGGCAAGGACCCCAGCTTTCTGGGCTGCAAGTGGCGGATGGAGGCCTGTGTGTCCACTCGGGAGTCGGGCATCTTAGGCACCTGCAGTGTGGCAGAGCCCCAGGGTATCTGCACTTAACTGTTTTCCCTGGCCCTCAGGCTGCCTCAGGGTGTCATGGCTGTGGACAGAGGGGCCCCTCACACCTTGCTGAGGTCTTTGGCGGTGACCCCATCGTCATCACGGCAGGGAAGCTTGTGCACGAACGCCAGCATCTGGTACTTTGCCCTGATGAACTCTGACTTGATGGGGCTGCGTGGAACACACAGGAGGCAACGGAAGCAGAGCTTAGGCCCGGTCCCAGAGCACACGGCTGCCCACCACCCCTGCAGCCCCACTCACTGGACTTTGTCTTGTGGGTTGGCTTTGCGCCGGCCACTCTGCACTTGTGCAGGGTCCAGCAGGGAGTGCTCCCAGATGGAGTTGGCCCCGTTGCTGGCAAGCGTGTGAACCATCTGTGGGGACGAGACGCCAAGCAAGAGAGTGCCCACTGCACGCTGGGCACTGGGGGAGATACTCTCAGAGTGCCTGCTGCAGCTGGAAACACCGCTAAGGGCCCTACCACGTTGCTGGTATGGCTGGCTTCTTATCCAGTCTGGCCACCCAACGTTATGTCCTGTTTAGCACTTTTTGCTGGCTTACCTTGGTGAGTTTGCCAAGGTTTAGAGTTTTAGCAACTTGTTCAATACACTGTACAAGATAAGAGTCCAAGCTAATGAGCAGACACCACAGGGAAAGGGCTAGGTGGACAGACTCAGGGCCATATGCTGTTTTAGATGGCTGCTGGCCCTGGGCACTGCAGATCCTGAGCGGGGGTGGGGGACCTCTGAGTACTGCCTAGGTCTCTGTCCTACCTGTAGCAGCGTTGGAGGCCAGGCGCTGTGACGAAGGTGCTTGACAATGGAGATGTGGCGTCCCAGGCTCCGGTGCACACTGCAGCACTCGTCACAGACCAGCACACCTCTGCTGATAGAAGCCCAGCCAGGGTCTGGGGGAGCAGAGTAGGGGAGTCAGCTGGAGCCAGAGGAGAGGCACCTGCCCTGGCCTGGCATGCTCACTCGGTCAGTCTCCCCGGGAGCCTGGAAGATGGACCCTAACTTGGCCTCTCCTCTAAGGCCTGTACTTCGGGAGCGTATGCTCACCAGGGCTCCTCGGTGGGTACAGCTTCCTAGCTCACAGCCTCTCCTCAGGGATGAAGACTGCCCTGAGCTACTGCACAGGAAGGCAGGACCTGACACCGTGTCCTCCACAGTCCTGAGCATGGTCCTGTTGGACCCCGCCTAACACACGCGGGGTCACATACTCTGACTCAAGTTAGAAGGCCTCAGCCTCATGCCACCATCCTACAGGTTACAGACTTCAGAGCCTGTGGAAACACCCTCGGCTGAGACGATTTACTGGCCAAGCACTTCCCGATGATTCCTTTCCCAAGTGCTATCTTGCTCTACAGATGTGGATTAAGTGGCTCGGGGAGGTCAAAGGGCTTGCTCAAGGTCACACAGCTAATAAGAACTGCCGGGATGTGGAGCAGGGCACTTCCATGTCAGAGACCAGGCCAAGCCTAAATGTGCTGCCCTCTGCCCCTGCAACCTCAGGACCAGTCTAGCCATTCTCCAGTCCTGGGGGAGAAATGAACCTGGGGAACAGGAATGGGGCTGATGGGTAGGAACTCCCGGGTCACCATGGGTAACAGAGATGCCACTACCCCAAGCCCCTCTGGAGAAGGGGAGGAGACAACTGAACACAGCTCAGGCTACAGAAAGAAAAGGTCATGGGGGAGAAAGCGGCCATTGTGTGCTGTCCAGAGTGGGGGCAGGGAGCTGCTCTCCCAGGACACTGTGCTTTGCCCAGGCCCCCACCCAGGCTCAGGAAGCCTTGTTCTGGGGTGGGGTGGGGTGGGGCTGGCTCTCTGCCTTGCCTTGTTAGAACACAGAATACTTAGCAGTGGGGACTCCTAGGGGCTGGAGGGCCTGAGATGAAGGTAAATCAGAAGGCAATTCTAGGGCCCTTGGAGCCACTGTCTCCATCCAAGTTCCCAGAGTCATGGCTGAGTCAGGGGTGACGCTCTGCCCATGCTGGGGGTGTCCCCCAATACAGTGTGGAAACAGGAAGGGAAAGCTATCTTTGGATCCAGGCTTCTTTTGGGACATAACAAAAGAAGGCAAATGGGGGGGGGTACTAAGGGGCTGGTTTTAAGAACTGAGAAAGGGACCAGCCATCTCTGCCTAGAGGGGGCACCCTAGAGTACTTTTGTGTTGGTTTTACCTAAACAATGAGAACTGCATGCCCCCCCCCCCAGGCATGGAAAACTCCCTTCCCCCACTCCCAAACACCACTGGGTCAGGGGGTCTGTCTGCCAGTCACCTCCTGTAGCCCAGGCAGGAAGCGGGAAATGATGCAGCCTAAATTCCTCTTGTTGAAGAGGTAGGGTTTCCTGTGAGTGGGGGAGACGCCCAGGCCAGGATCAGAAACAGGCAGCCCTGAGGCCTCCACCCCAGGCATGTGGCCCTGCGGAGAAGCGAGGCCTACAGGAACCAGCTCCACATCCAGTGGTCCCAAGCCTCAAGCTTGGCACCTTTTCCCTGTCCAAGAAGGGTCCTCCTTTCCTCTGCTCTGACCTTAAACAGGGAGGGTGGGCAGGGGCACTGCTGGGCCACACCGGTGCAAGCTCAGTTCTGGACAGCGGAGATACGAAGTCCACCCTAGCAATTCTACCTGCTCTCCAGGTCCAAATGACCCTGGCCAGGCCAAGCCAGAGCTCCAAACCCCACCTCCACCATCTCAGCAGCGGGTGGAGAAGGGTTAAGAAGCTCCTTGCAACCTTGGGCAGAAGGGTGGAAATGTGTGGCTGTGGGTCTTCCTCTAGCGGCTCCACAGGTGGGTGAGGGCTTAGTGTGTGTGGCCAGGAATCACAAGGCACATGGGAGAGGATAAGTGGTGTCAACCATAGGAAGGCCTTTAAAGTCATGGCACCTCCAAAAGCCACAGGGTCTGTATACAAATTCCAGCTTCAGGCTTCTCTGGCGCCACCAAAGGCCAAGCCCTTGGAAGATGAGAAGAAAAACCTGCTTTGCTGAAAGCAGGCAAGAGGAATCCAAGGGGATAGAGGTCAAAGCAGCAATTACTGTTGGGGGTGTGGTCAGAGGTGGAAGCTGTGGAAAGCTATGGAAATGTTCTATACATTGAGCAGAGTGGTTGCCATGTAACCCACAGGACAGCCGGGCGTGGTGGCACACACTTTTAATCCCAGCACCCACCCGGGGAGGCAGAGGAAGAGGGGTCTCTCTGTTTGAGGCCAGCCTATATAGTGAGGCCCTGTTTAAAAAAAAAAAAAAAAAAAAAAAAAGATTACAGGACACTGTGGACAAGCTGGCTGTACTTAAATTACACCCCAATAAAAGAAGCAAAAGCCGGGGCTGGAGAGATGGCTCAGAAGAACACTGACTGTTCTTCCAAAGGACCTGAATTTAATTCCCAGCACCCACATGGTGGCTCACAACCATCCATAATGAGATCTGGTGCCTTCTGCTGGTGTGCAGGTGTACATGCAAGAAGAATACTGTATATACAATGATAAATAAATGAATCTTAAAAAAAAAAAAAAAAAAGAAGAAGCCAGGTGTGGTGGCATATGACTTTAATCCCAGCACTCGGGAGGCAGAGGCAGGCGGATTGCTGTGAGTTTGAGGCCAGCCTGGTCTACAAAGTGAGTCTAGGACAACCAAGGCTACACAGAGAAACCCTATCTCAAAAAACCAAAATAAATACGTAAGTAAATAAATAAATAAACAAAAAAAGAAGCAAAAGCCAGCCGGGCAGTGATGGTGCACCCTTTAATCCTAGCACTTAGGAGGCAGAGGCAGGTGGATCTCTGTCACTCTGAGGTCAGCCTGGTCCACAGAGTCGGTTTCAGGCCAGCCAGAATGATACAGAGCAACCCTGTCTTGACACTCCCCGGCCCACCCAAAGTAGCCAAAGCCTACCATTTGTCCTGCCCTTGTAAGAAGACAAACGTGAGCCGGGCATGGGGGTGCACACCTTTAATCCCAGCACTTGAGAGGCAGAGGCGGGCAAGTCTGGCCTACAAAGCGAGTCCAGGACAGTCAAGGTAACACAGAGAAACCCTGTCTTGAAACACACACACACACACACACACACACACACACACACACACACACACACAC
>OU015746.1:42343797-42375522 GCA_907169655.1 Acomys percivali
ACACGAGGTAGTGCAGCGGGTACTTGCCATGCCCGAGCCGCAGCCCCGTGAGCAGACAGCGCCGGCCGCCCGCCCCGCGGCCCCGGGCCCCGGCTCCCGCGCCGTCCCTCCCCGCGGGCCGGGCGCCGCGGCCCCGGCATGAGGAGCGGGCGATGATCCCCGCCAACGCCTCCGCCAGGAAGGGGCCCGAGGGCAAGTACCCGCTGCACTACCTCGTGTGGCACAATCGCCACCGCGAGCTGGAGAAGGAGGTCCGCGCCGGCCAGGTAGGAGCGCCGTCGGGGACCGTGGCCCGGCACGCCCGCGCGGCGTGGGGAAGGGGCGCGGCGCCGCCTGTCCCGCCTCCCCGGCGAGTTTGCAGTGCTTCTTTGTTTGCAGCCGCGGCTTTTGTGCTTGTTGACCTGAAGAGGGTGATGGGAGCGGCCCCGCCTGCTTCCCTGGTTTCAGGACCAGTGGCCCACACGTGTTCCGGGCCCTGCGAGACTGGTGTGGAGGGACCCTGTGCTCTCCTCCGTTGGGGCTTTAAGGATCTGCAGGGAGGGGGTTGTCGGTTCTGTCTGTGCTCCATGTGGTGCGAGAGTTCGCCCCACTCGATCTAGGCGCGACATCCTCGCGTGAATGTGCAGAGATAGGCCTGCGTGGGGAGGGGGCCCACACAAGATCGGGGAACAAGCTGTGCGGCACCCTCAGGCATTCCAGCCCCACCCAGTGCCCTCTTGCTTCCTGGTGAACGAGGTCTCTGTTTAGAGTGGACGGAACCCATAGGTGCCTCCGCTCCCTTGCTCCGGGGAGAGTGGGGGAGGGGGATGAAGGAAGACCCCACCGGGAAGCCCGAAGGGCCTTGTCCAAGTGCTGAAAGGCAGGCGCTCTCCTGCCGTTTGGTGCTGGAGCCAACCTTCTTACCATGGAGGAAGCTAGGGGCCACAATAACGATTTGAGGTCCTGCACGGAACTTGAGTTCCAGGCTTTCTGTCCATCAGAGGAACCTGTGGGTCGGACAGCTTTGGCTTGGGCAGTGACCTCAAAAGAAGCCTGGGAGCCAGAAGTGGTAGTGCATGCCTGTAGTCTCAGCACTGGGGTGGCAGAGGCAGGAGGATTGCTACAAGTGTAAGGTCAGCAGGCCTACTTCCCTGTTCTCCAGTGCAGCCAGGGCTACATAGTGAGACCTCGCTATCTGAAAAACCCAAACAAGCATAAATACTGGCAATGGTGGTATTTCTTAGCTTTTCTTCAGGACGAGGGCGGGCACATGTCACTAATAGTCCCTAATTCTGCTCTTGCCACCCAGACAACTGGCAAAGCAATCATGGTGCCAACATCGCCCCGCCCCCCCACCCCCCCACCTCCAGGCTTGATTAGGGTCTGAGTCTTAGGGACACACAAGCTCACTTCCTCCATCATGGCAGTTCAGCAATGAGGACCTGTCTAATTCCCAAGGGAAGAGCCCAAGGCTGGGCATCAGACTGAAGAAAGAGAGGGTGGGACCAGCTGACATTGACTCTGAGCCTCCAGTACAGCATTGGGCTCTGCAGTGAGTGCTAGTAATAACGTGGCCTGGGCCTGCAAGCCTCTAGGCTGGCCTGGGTGTGTGTGTGTATGTGTGTGTGTGTGTGTTCACTTTCTTTCTGCCTCTGCTCCCCCAAGGTCTCTCCAAGTTAGTTCATCTGTCACAAAGGCTTTGCAAAGACAGGAGGTCAGAGAGCCCCGGGGGCGGACACACACACACACACACACACACACACACACACACACAAATACCAGGTCCAAATGCCTGCCCTGGAGGAGACTTAGTTCTGAGATTACAGTGTGCTGAACATAGGACGTAAAGACCCAATCCTGCCTTTTCTGGCTCTTCACTTTCCTTGCCTGAGGAAGTCCCCAAAGATCTAGGGATTGTTAGAAGGGCTAGAGACAGAATCCTCCCGTACCCAAAGGGTGTGGGTGGTCCCTTTCCTACTAGAGGCAAGTGGGATGTCTCAGGAAAGGGCTTTTTTTCATCCAGGCCTCTGCTGACAGACCTCAAGTCAGCCATTTTGCTGGGGTGCTGGGCTGGGGAGCTACTGCAGGCCATGGTGGCCAGGGCTGTTGGGAGCTGCCACAGTAGCCAGGCACCGTGTGTTTACCTCATTCTGGCCCCGGTGAGTTAATGTCCTATTGAAATGGATACCAGGCTGCTTGATCCAAGCCAGGAGAACACAGGGCGCCAGTGCCATTAACCCTTGTTATCCAAGGGGAGCAAGGTATTCGCTCCCCTTCTTTCCAGAGTACAAGGAGGCAGTGTGCCAGTCAACCTTGACGGGAGGGTCCCTGCCTGCACCCCAACCCCAGTGCTGACACAGAGTGACACTTGCATTCAAGTGAGCATCGTCTCATTTTGGGGGATTACGATATCGTCTCGGGGGACAAACCTGGGGGTGAGCCACCTGACTTCATGAATCCTGTGGACTCTTAGCATCCTAGATGGTGTGTGTGTAGGGGGGGGGGGTCCCTGACCACTAATGCTTCTGGCACAAGCCACTGTAGAAACCCGCCAAGCTTTCCTCAAGCACTTGGCAGCTGGATCTTCTGGTCCTTGCTTGGCATAGCTGCCTCTGCTTTGCTCCAACAAAGACCTGCAAAGGCCTCCTGTAGGCAGGCCTGGGAATGCTGGCTGGTCAGTAGGGCCAAACAGAGCTTCAGAGTGGCTTAGCTTCATTGGAGGCTCTTCTGGGAACGGTGAGCAGTTAAGAGGTACTGGGGTGCAAGGGAGGAGCCTAGTCAGGGCCCGGCAGTATTGTGGTCCTCAGGTGACCTGGCAGGCAAAGGGCTGGTGGTTGGCGGTAGTTTATGTCACTTCTCCTTTGCCTGGCATAGCCCAGGATCTGGAGGCATGGGTTCTCTCTGGGTAAGGGGCCAGGGATGGCTGTGGGGAAACAGGGTTGTTCTAACAGCAAGGATTCTGAAGAGAGTCCTACTATGGCCCCAGGAACTATTTCTTCTCCCCCTTCCCTCCCCCCCACACCCGGGGGCCGCCTCTACCATGGTTCTCATTCATCTTTCCCACTTAGAGCTCAGTGAGATGGGACTGTGGGGCCCTGCTAACAGGACCAGTTATGGCTGCTGGGGAGACAGCTCCTCGGCTAAGAGCACTGGCTGCTCTTCCACAGGGCCTGGGTTCAATTCCTAAGCACCCATATGGCTGCTCACAATTTTCTGCAACTCAAGTTCCAAGGGATCCAACACCCTCACGCAGATAAACATCCAGACCACAAAACACCATTGCACAGAAAAAAGGAAAAAACAAAAAGTACTAGTCAAACCTGGGGAGGTGGCACACGCCTGTAATCCCAGTACTCGGGGAGGCGGAGGCAGACAGATCTCTCTGATCCATGCAGAGCGAGTCCAGGACAGCCAGGTCTACACAGAGAGACGTGTCTCAAAAACAACAACAGCAACAACAAAAACAAAACAAAAAACCAACAGAAAGTGCTAGTTGTGTTGGGAACCTTTGTGGAGCACCTGGTTCCTTCCTTCTCTCTAAAGCAGGTAGTCCTGGGTGTGGGCTGACACCACAGTAAGTAAGCTTGGGAGGTCACCAGAGAGCGCCACAACCTCAAAAACAGACAAACAGCCAAATCAACAAGTTCTGGGATGGAAGGGTGGAGAGGCAGCAGCATTGCCCCAGTGGCCACAGTCTTCCATGGACCCCATGCTATCTGAGGAAACACCCTCAACCCTCCTTACCCTTGGGAAAGCTCAGGCATGCCTGGCCCTATGCTCTCAGGTGTTAGGTGGCAGCTCTCAGAAGCTGTGACTAAGTCAGACTCCAGCCATTTTTCCTAGGGCTGGAAAGGAGGGGTGGGGCAGCAGGGAAAGGAGGGGAGACCAAGTGGCCAAGGCTCTCTGAGCTCCCCCACCCTTCAGTGCCCAGGCTTACTGTATATTTGCCAAGCGCTTTTTAAAAAAAAGGCTCTACTTGACAAATGGTTTCTGTCCACAATGAAAGACTTTGAAAAACACCCCGCTAGCGCATGTGGGTGTTTAGACAGAGTATGCCATTACCAAACACGCCCCACGCGAGTGAACTCCTGCAGGGCCAGGGAGCAGCTAGGCACACCTGTGCCTGTGCAGTTAAGGGTGCACAGGGACCATGTATAGATAGGGTGAGTATGCTTTCTTCTAGAACCCCCACCCATGCATGCCAGTGCGTGTGCATGCACACGGGTACTCATGAGTGGAGGCAGGGGGCCCCAGCTCTTAAACCCTAAAGACTTCAGCCCTGAGTCCCTGAGCCTGCTGGGTCCAGGAATCTACGCTCTGCGGGGAGTGCGGGTGTTCGGTTTCATGGAAACCTTTTCATTGCTGCAATTAAACAAACAGCTGTGAGCTTTTGCTGAAGAAATTAATGAATTCCCCCACCTGGGCCCAGGGCAAAGTGCCACTTGGGCTGCAGGCCGTGCTCCAGAGAGGTGGGGAGAGCAGCTCTGTGGCCTGGATTGCTACATGGATGCCCATCTGAGCCCAGGAATCAGGGTTGTTGGAGGGCAGATGCTGTGGGCAGTCTTGAGGAGTTAGGGTGGGAAAGGCATCCCTTCCCCTTGCCAGAGGCCTAGCTTGCAGAGCTGTGAGCTGAGGCCCACAGGGGCCCTGGGGCCAGGCAGGGTGCCTGCCAGTTCCCTGCGGCCTTGTTAGCTACAGCACTGGCAGCAGCATCTGGGGTGGGGTGGGGGAAGCCCAGCAGCTCACCTGCAACCCTGGGGTAAAGACTTGCTGGATCACCTCACAGGCCTGAGGTCACCCTCTGGCTTTCCCCAGCCAGCTTAGGGTCCCTGGCTCTCCTGCAATCTTACCACATGGCTCATCAGGACCCTGGAGGGCCCAGCCCAGGACAAGTCCTTTGCCCCTTAACTGTGAGGGCTGGTACTAAGGAGCTGGGGCACTGCTCACAGCTCTAAGCTATAGTTCAGGGGTTCAGAGGGGGCAGGGTCACTTGTTTTTTGAGGCTCTCACATGTATTAAAAAATAAAGAAATGCCAACATGAGTTAAAACAACAACAACAACAAAGATGAAAACTGGGTATAGCAGATCTCACTGTAACCCTGACGCATGGCAGGAGAACCACACAACCTGGGCTACATGAGAGGTTGTCACAAAAAGTTATTTAAAATTTTTATTCACCTTTTTTGGAAAAAAATATTTCTATGCTGGAGAGATGGCTCAGTGATTCAGAGGACTTGCTGCTCTTGCAGAGGACCTGGGCTCAGCTAAAAACCCACATGGTATAGCTCATAACCATCTCTAATTCTAGTTCCAGGCACCCAGGGCCCTTTTCTGGCCTTCTTCATAGGCACCGAGCATACACGTGGCACCTGGACGTACATGCAGATGAAACACCCAGACACATAAATTAAAAACAGGAGCTGGAGACGTGGGTCAGTGGTTATGAACTGCCTGTTCTCCCAAAGGACCAGGGGTGAATTCCCAGCACCCACAGCTTACAACTGTCTGTAACTCCAGTTCTAGGGCTTGTGGACGCCCTCACCCAGGTATGCACGCAGGCAAAACATCAATGCACATAAAACTAAAATAAATAAAAAAAGAAAATAAACAAAAAAAAACAAAGAAAAATAAAATTTTAGCTGGGCAGTGGTGGTTCACGCCTTTTATCTCAGCAGTTGGGAGGCAGAGGCAGGTTGAGGCCAGGCTGGTCTACAGAGTGAGTCCTAGGACAGCCAGGGTGAAACCTTGTCTCAAAAAACAACAAAACAAAACAAAACAAAAATTTACTATACTCACCTGTTTGTATGTATGTGTACACAGAACAGCACCTCGTTTGTGTTCTTAGTGTGTCTGTGTATGTACCAGGATTAGCACACCTGGCCTGAAATCGCTTTTTTAAAAAATATTTATTTTAGCCGGGCGGTGGTGGCGCATGCCTTTAATCCCAGCACTCGGGAGGCAGAGGCAGGTGAATCACTGTGAGTTTGAGCCCAGCCTGGTCTACAAAGTGAGACCAGGAAAGCCAGGGCTACACAGAGAAACCCTGTTTCGAAAAACAAAAAAAAAAAATTTTTCAATTTTGTGTGTGTGTGTGTGTGTATACGTACATGTGTGCATCTGTGGTATAAGCTCTGGGAAGCCAGGAGGCACATCAGATTCTTGGAGCTGGAGGTATTTATGAGTCACCTGACATGGATCCTAGTCTTCATAATAAAAGTATTAACAACTATTAACCACTGTTAACCATTGGGCTGTCTCTCATGCACCCAGAGGCCTTATTTTTGACAAGTGAATTCATTTTCATGGTTTGAAATTTTGGTTCTTTATAAACTTACAAAAAAAGGTTTATTTTATTTTTAAATTATGTGTCTGCACGTGGGTATGTGCAAGTGAGTGCAGGAGGTCAGCACAAGACAGGAGATCCTCCGGGGCTGGAGGCACTGGGGCCTCAGCTCTGCCTCCAGAGCAGTGTGTGCGCTGGACCGCTGAGCTGTCTTCCCAGCTCTGGGTGTCTAATGAGCCACCTGCCAGGCTTCCACTACTGGCCTGTCTACTTACTGACCTCTTTCTTGATGCTTCCTCTGTAGTTATAAACTACTTCCACAGCTTGGTTTATCACTTTTATACCTAAAAAAACAATTACTTTCTCCTGACCATCAACATAGTCATCTGTATATTTACTTAACAGTGTGTATCACTGGTTACATGCCAGGTGCTGTCCAGGCCCTAGGAAGCCACTGATGAACAGCATAGGCAGGGCCTGGCCTTGCAGTGTGCCAAGCCCAGGTGATCCCAAAACTGAAAAAGTAAACAAGCCTGGCATGTTGCCAGAGATCTGAGACAGGCTACATGGCCACTGAGAGATAAGCAGCAACTGTCACCTCGGGTTGGTTGCCAGGACAGACTAATCTAAGGAGGTGACATTTGGTGGCAACCTGAAGTGAGAGAGAAAGGTTCTGTAGACACTTGGTTTGTTTATGTTGCTGTAACAGAATTCCTGACCGGCTAGGGATGTGGCCCCATGGTACAGCGCTTGCCTGGCAGACAGCAAGACATACCCTGAGATTGATCCTCCATACCACCAAAACAAAACAAAACAAGAACAAACGCCTCCAAACAAAAACAAAACAAAAATCCTCCATCATACGGAGACTTCACAAGAAAAAGAGGTTGGTGTAGCTCACAGCAGCTCACAATCCTAGGGGTTGGAAAAGTCAACGGGGAGAGAGTTCTAGAAGCAGCTTCTGGCCTGGACCACCTGGCCCGGACCACCTGGCTGTATCACAGTGGATAAGTCAGCACATACAGAAGGAATGTGGGGGTGGGGCTGGGCAAAGAGCGAGGAAGCCAACTGAGCTGAGATGACCCGGGTGGGAGACCTGACCTGCTCCTGTGAGCCTATCCTTAGGGTGTTGTCCACGCCTGAATCACCTCCCTAGGGGCCCAGCTGTATTGGGAAGGACTGGCCTTCCAGCACATGAACCTTTGGGGGATGGATCATAATATTGGGGTGTCCAAGGGATCATTTCTAAGGTGAAGAAGAAAGCTGGTAGCAGGGGTGTGTGGGTAAATGAGTCTCAGGAGAAGTCCAGACTAACACAATAAAAAAACCTGCCGGAAAGATTTGTACTAAAGGGTATCACAGCCCTGAGCTAATTTTATCTCATATTATAGACCTATTCATCTTATTTTATGTGTATGAGTGTTTTGCCTGCATGCATGTATATACACCACAAGCACGCATGTCATCCTCCGAGGTCAGACGAGGGCATCAGATCGCTAGAGCTGGAGTTACTGACTATAGTGACACGTCGTCTGGGTGCTGAGGACAGAACGCGAGTCCTCGACAAGAGCAATTCTTAACCACTGAGCCATCTCTCTGCTTCTCCTGAGTTCAGCTTAGCGCGGTCATGTGGAGGCATGAGAAAGGTGACATGAGCAGCTAAGGGGGCTACTGAGGTGCCGTGTGAAACAGAGGTGGCTGGGAGCAGCCTGGGAGCTCGAGTGGGTGGCAGCTGGGGTGGGGGGCTCTAGGTCCATTCTGAAGGTCGAGCCTAGAGGTGATGCTGATGGATTGGATGTGGAAGGTGAAGGAGAGGACACAAAAATGTTAACGAAGGGGAGCTCTGGAGGCTGAGGTGTATAACTCCGTGGGAAGCACATGCCTTTCATGTCCAAAGCCCTAGGTGGGTGGGGCAGGCCACGGATTTGTATTTTTAAAAGTGTAAGCTTTCTCTCAGGTAGTGGTAGGGGGCATGAATGTGCCACTGTGCACGTGTTGAGGTCAGAGGACAGTTTTGGAAGTCAGCGCTGTACCTTTGCTATGTAGGTCCCTGAGATCAGCCTTGGGTGATTGGGTTTGGAGGCACGTGCCTTTGCCTGCAGGGCTGTCTCCTCGCCAGCCTGTGCTGTTCGTTTTAACCTGAAAGCGCAGTGAAGTGAGGCACTGTCCACTGTGAGACGAAGCCAGGGGCAGCTGTACAGGGAGGATGCAAGCCACGGAAAGTGAGGGAGATGCCTCTGAGGAAAGACACAAGTCAGAGGAGGCAGGGTGTCGCAGTCTGAGAGTTCAGTATCTTCTCATGTCTTCCTGAGGGTGCACATTGCTGCCTGCTACCAGGCTCCTTCCACTACCCACAGAGCCAGGCTCTTCCCTTTTTATAGCATCCTGTGTCTATTTGGGTTGATTTCATAGTGGACAGTTTGCCTCCAGTGTCTAGTCCCGGGTGGCTGTGGGATATATGTGAGACTGGGGCCTGGAACTTACTGACACATAGGACAAGTGGGCGGTAAACTAATTATCCACCAGGGGAACCCCAAATAGCTCTATTCAGAGGTAATTGTTGGCCTTCACTTCCTCGAGGAAGGATTCAGTGCCCAACATGGTAGAGTGGTGGGGGCAGGGACAAGACAGAAGTGCCAGGGGTACTGGAGAGATGGCTCAGAGGTTAAGAGCACTGGCTGCTCTTCCAGAGGCCCTGAGTTCAATTCCCAGAAACCACATGGTAGTGCACAACCATCTATAATGAGATCTGGTGCCCTCTTACAGCCTGCTGGCTCTCATGCAGTACAGAATATTGTATAAATAACAAATAAATAAATCTTAAAAGAAAAAGACATAACCTTATTCTGGCTGTAGGTAGCTCAGGATCCAGTGTAAGGGGCTGGTCTCACCAGTCACTAGTGTTGTGCCCTAAGTCCAGCAACTCCGGCACAGGCCATGCTGTGTGGTGAGCTTGGGGGGACCTGGCTTGTTGCTCTGGGCTCCCTCCCCTGGCTTTGTGGATCCTGGCTCCCTCTGTCCCACTAGTCAGGAGTGATCCTCGGCCACTGTCCATCTTCTGAAGATGCGTTAAGATTTCTCATCTGCTGACCCCTCTTTGTGCCTGTGGGTTTGAATATGTTACTGACACTCTTATACTTGCAAATGTAACATTTTTGGCGTTCTCCGTGCTTTGTGTAGCTTCGAGTCGCCATCTGGTACACTTTGCTTCCCTCCTGACCAATCTTCTCCACACATCTCCTGGCAGTACGTTCTCTTCGCTGAGGCGTGCCACAGAGTTTCCGTTTCCCCTCGTTTTGGAAGAGTGTTTTCGTTAGGTATAGAATTTTTACATGGAGTCTCCCTGCCCTCCGCCCCGCACTGTAAGCTGTCATTATGCTGCCTTCGCTTGCGTGCAGCTTTCCAACGAGAAGGTGGTGTTTTCTGTTTGCTGCCCTGAGGCAGCGTCATTCCTTTGGGTGCCTATGGTTTTCCTTTTAGCACCTTCTTGGTGTCTGACGGTGAGGGGGCCCTGGCATCTGCCGTTTGTGGGGGCGTTGTGTTTCTTGGTTCTGTAGGGGTTTATAATTGTAGCCATTTCCACAACAAATTGTGACAAAAATGGGTGAGTTAAAACAAAAATTTACAGTTGGGTATAGTAGGGCAGGCCTTTAATCCTAGCACTCGGCAGGCAAAGGCAGGCAGACCTCTGTGCATTCAAGGCCAGCCTGGCCTACAGACAGAGTTCCAGGACAGCCAGGGCTACACAGTGAGACCCTGTCTTGAAAAAACAAACTCAAAACACAGAAATGTACTCTCTCAGAATTCTCGAGTGTCAGTGAGAGGCATACTCCCTCGGGTCTCCAGAGGGGACTCCCCCTCCTATCCCTAGTCTAACTCCCTGTAGCGCCAGGCCCTCCTTACCTTATTTATGGCTGCACGGTCCCTGCCTCTGTGTCCGTGTGCTCTGTGAAGACGCTAGCCATCGGACTCGGGACCCGTCACGGTGATCTATGGTGGTGTCACCTGGAGACTGTTGTCATGCTCACATCTGCAGATGTCATGCTGGGTGTGGTAGCTTGTGGTTTTAATCCCAGTACTTGGGAGGCTGAGGTGAGAGAGTCGGGGATTCAAGACCAGCCTCAGGCACGTCCTGAGTTCAAGCCCTGTAGTCAGGTTCTGGAAAGGCGTTAGCGTGCATATGGACGGTTCCCTGAATTTAACCAGGAGTCCAGACTCCTGAGATATGTTTAAATATTTATGTTTGACGCATACCATTTTCACAACACAACACAGTTGGATGTAGTAAGTAATCATTCCCCAAAATCACAGGACTTATGCAAAATGTGGCACTTCTTGGCAGTGTGGTCTGAGGCCACTAGAAAGGTTTAGCCATCGGTCGGCATCCTCCTTGACTGACAGCATCTTTGGATGGGCCACAATTCAGTCTCCGCCCTGCTTGCCACAGGAGGCCCATGTCCCAGTGTCCTGTCCTCCTTGCCTCCTGTGCCCCTCTCCATTCACCTGGCACACTGTGTCACTTTGGTCTCTTGCATGGCCTTGTGAGCTGGACCAGGTGACATAGCCAGAGAGCTGTGGCCAGCTTAAGTCCGTGTCAGATCCCTCCAAAGTAACCAGGGCTCCGTCTCAACTTCTCCCCAGGTGGACATTGACCAGCTGGATCCCCGCGGCCGGACTCCCCTGCACCTGGCCACCACCCTGGGGCACCTGGAATGTGCCCGTGTGCTCTTGGCACACGGTGCAGACGTGGGCAGGGAGAATCGCAGTGGTTGGACAGGTGGGCACCCTTGTTTCTTTTAGCCCTGCGTCCAGGGTCAGGTGCTCACCTGGGGTGGGCTGGAGGGGCCACCCTGTGATGTCACTTCCCCTCCTCCAGTGCTGCAAGAGGCTGTGAGCACCAGGGACCTGGAGTTGGTGCAGCTGGTGCTGCGGTACCGGGACTACCAGCGGGTGGTGAAGCGGCTGGCAGGCGTCCCCATGCTCCTGGAGAGGCTGCGCAAGGTGAGATCTGGCCTCCACCCGCCCGCTGCCGCCCTGGGTCCCGATTCCGGTGCCCGCTCAGCCCCTTTCTCTGTCTTCCTCCAGGCCCAGGATTTCTACGTGGAGATGAAGTGGGAGTTCACTAGTTGGGGTAAGAGGGCTGAATGTGACCCAGGGACTTTGAGTTCGCTGTCCCCTCTTTGGAGTGTGCAGGAGCCTTACCTTGGTCACTGTTGTATCTCTGATGGCCGGAACAGTGCTGGCATGAATTTGATGTTCGCTTAAATACTTGCTGAAAGTACAGTCGGGAGGTTGAGTGAATGGATGAGCGTGCAGTGGGTGCTAGAGACGGTGGTGTATGAGCCATCCCTGTGCCAACCTCAGATTGCTCAAGTCTACACTGGGGAGAGGCACTGAAGAAAGGGCATCTCCCTTGGGAGTTCTCTAGCCCTCTTCTGGCTAAACAACCAACTCCTGTGCGCTGGGCTGTCCCAGGCAACTGAAGCCCTTTCTGACCTTTGCTTCCACCCAGTGCCTCTGGTGTCCAAGATTTGCCCTAGTGACACCTACAAAGTATGGAAGAGTGGGCAGAACCTGAGGGTAGACACCACACTTCTGGGCTTTGACCACATGAGCTGGCAGAGAGGGAACCGCAGCTTCGTCTTCAGGGGTCAAGGTCAGTCAGGCAGTAAGTAGGGCAGGGCGGGAGCCAGCAGACAGCCCCAGATCACCCTGACCCCGATGCTGTTCCCGTCGCAGACACAAGTGCTGTGGTCATGGAAATTGACCACGACCGCCGTGTGGTGTACATGGAGACTCTGGCGCTGGCAGGGCAGGACAGGGAGCTGCTGCTGGCTGCTGCCCAACCCACTGAGGAGCAGGTGCTGAGCCGGCTCACCGCACCTGTTGTCACCACGCAGCTTGACACCAAGAACATCTCTTTCGAGAGGTGAGTTGGTGCAGCCTGGCTAGCCTGAAGCCAGCCTGATGGGCAACCATTTCACTTGGGCCACTCTGCCTCCCCAGGAACAAGACAGGCATTCTGGGCTGGCGCAGTGAGAAGACAGAGATGGTGAATGGCTACGAAGCCAAGGTGAGCTCCGGGTCCTGGAGCTCGGCCATGCTGAACAGAGGGTTCTCGACCCACTTTCCCCAGCCTGTGGGTGCAGAGGCAACACCGCGTGGAGCAAAGGCATGAGACCAATAGTGTCCCCAGGAGAAGGCCATTTGTAGGATACTCACGTCCAAGGCCCCATTCACTCTTCACAGCAGGAGTGCTCTTGTCCCCACCCTGCAGGTGTGTTCTGAACCCCTCCATGGCCCTCTACTGATCAGGGGCTGCCGGGCTGTAGATGAGGCCATGAACACGGAGTGGTTCACTCACCCAGCAGAGTCACTGAAACACTTTCAGGTGACCTGTACAACTGTAGGCACAGACCTCAAAGCCAGGACTCTAAAAAAAATGGTCTGTTACTATGGAACACCACCTGCCCAGCACGTGATGAGTGAAGGCACTGGTACCGGCTTTAAGGCTCTGTGCATGTTGCCTCCTCCCAGAAGCCCTCCCTGGTTCTGTGTGCTAAGTCAGGGGTCCTAACTAGGGCATGTATCCCAATCTTTTATAACTGTCCATTTTCTTGTTTTTTCAACTATAATGTGACCCTAAAAGGGGCAGGGGTTGGGTCAGGCTTGTTCACCATTGTATCCCGGATGCCTGCTTCAAGGGCCAGCATCTAAGTGCTCCAGAGCGCTTGCTAGCCTGGGCTAAGGCTGCAGGTGGTACAACACTTGCCTAGTGTACCAGATGGCCCGGGTTCAGCCCTAAGCACCATCAGTAAGTTTGTTGAATGAATGAGTAAGTGGATGAATTATTTGCTTTGTTTAGGTATGTTTACTTGCCAATATGCCTAAAGACGGGGTCAAAGAGCCCCTCCAAGACTTTTATTGGTGGGAGTATATAGCATTCCCTTCAGTGTGGGCACCAGAGCTGTCACCTAGCCTCTTCCTCTCTGTCTTCAGGTATATGGGGCATCCAATGTGGAACTCATCACCCGGACACGGACAGAGCATCTTTCAGAACAACACAAGGGCAAGGTCAAAGGTAATGAGCTCGAGGCAAATGGGAGAGTTGCTGTAGGATGGGAGGGGCCACCTCCCATGTGGGTACCGCCAACAGCATCCCATGTGGTTACTGCCAACAGCATCCCATGTAGGTACCCCCAACAGCATCCTCTGGCAGCCCAGTGCCAGGACGGCTCAACCAGACAAATAGATTTCAATTCAAATAGCTGCCTAACATACTGCAAAGAAGATTCTAGGGCTCATTTGGGCTCGGTGATTGATTACTAATGTCTGTGTTGCATTTCAGAGAGAAATGTCAAGCACGCCATTTATAGGCTAATCTAGTCACCTGACTCAAAACCTGGGTAGAAAGTCAGGGAGCCTTGCTACTGAGTCTGTGTGCTCGGTTATATCACACACATTCATTGGGCGTCACTTAGCCTGTCTCAAGTAGGGACAAGTAATTCCTACCTTACAGGGGAACAGAATGAAATCATTAACTGTCTAAAGGGAAGCGTTCACATGTACTCCCAAAGAGAAGACAGATGCTTTGCTGTCCAAGGTCACCAACCTGGAGAGCAGCATGCTGGGAAGTTTCTTCTGAGCCTTAAGTGCTTTTATTTATTTTATTTTATATATTTGAGATAGGTCTCAGATTCTCATTACTTAACCCTGGCCTCAAATTCTTGAAGTAGACCAGGCTGGCCTCGCACTCACAGACATCCACCCACCTTCCCGCTTCCTGCATGCTGGTGTCCTTTCATTTCACCCAAGCCTGCATGGTCCTGGGCCCTAGAGTTAGGTGAAAGTGGCTAGGAATGTAGGGTGTGCTAGCTGCCCACACCCCATCTCAGGCACTCATGGGTATGGGGGTTGCAGTACCCCCTTGAGACCCCACATTTCTTCTAGGCTGTAAGACACCTCTGCAGTCTTTCCTGGGAATTGCTGAGCAGCATGGGGGCCCCCAAAATGGGGTGAGTGTGTGCCAGGGTGTTACTGTTTTGAAGGGTGTAGATATGGCTTAGGAGGAGGTTTGGGTGGTATCCTGCTTGCCGGGACCTACGTGGACTTCCGGTTCACCAAGCCATGCCAGCTCTGTGCTGGGAGGGAGAAGAGATGTGTCACCAACCCCTGACCTGGAATCGGGCATTAAGGACCCCCTCCTGTGCGGTGCAGACCCTGATCACGCAGACGCGGAGCCAAGCCAACCCCACTGCCGTCACTGCGGAGGAGTACTTCAACCCCAACTTTGAGCTTGGCAGCCGGGACATGGGCCGTCCTATGGAACTGACCACCAAGACACAGAAGTGAGACCCCTGCTCTTTCGGGGTGGGGGGGGGGGGGGGGGGGGGGGGGGGTCTAAGAGGTACTAGGAGGCCATGGCTTCCTACAGCTTCCCTTACCCCTTGGGATCTGGGGGACCAGGTTCAAGGCCAAGCTGTGGCTGTGCGAGGAGCACCCCCTGTCCCTCTGTGAGCAGGTCGCGCCCATCATTGACCTAATGGCTGTCAGCAATGCACTTTTTGCCAAGCTCCGGGACTTCATCACCTTGCGCCTGCCTCCGGGCTTCCCAGTCAAGATTGGTGAGCCCCAGCCCCACCCCCACCCTCCAGCCACATTTCTCCTCAGCCACTTGGAGAGGAGGAGGGTTAGAGGTAATGGGGCAGTGGATCTGAGGTATGAGGGGCTATATGACCGTGCCTAATGGCTTCCTTGTCTTCAGAAATTCCGATCTTTCACATCCTCAACGCCCGTATCACCTTCGGGAACCTCAATGGCTGCGATGAGCCAGTGCCCTCGGTGAGAGGCAGCCCCAGCAGCGAGACACCCTCCCCTGGCAGTGACTCCTCCAGCGTCAGCAGCTCCAGTTCCACCAGTGAGGCTCTCTACTCTCCCCACCCCCCTCCGCACCCCTCTCCCCCAGGGCCCTGCTCTCCCAAAGCTCCCTTTCCCTCCCTGACACCAAGGGGTGAGCCCAGCCCACACCTGACCCCTGGCCCACGCCTCCAGCCTCCTGCCGGTCCTGCGAGATCTCCCCTGCATTGTTCGAGGCCCCACGTGGCTACAGCGTCCTGGGTGGCCAGCGAGAAGCTGCGGCTCGTGAGGAAGATGATGACTTGCTGCAGTTTGCAATCCAGCAGAGCCTGCTCGAGGCAGGCAGTGAGTATGACCAGGTGTGTTCCCCGATGCCACTCGAAGCCCGTTGTGAGTGCCGGCAAGCACAGCTGACAGGCCCCTCCCTCCAGGTCACCATCTGGGAGGCCCTAACCAACAGCAAGCCAGGCACCCACCCCATGTCCTATGAAGGCCGCCGACAGGACAGGTCAGTGCCCACGAGGCTGAAGAGAACTTAGAGGTGCCTGTTCCCTCTCCTACGCCCCAACACACACGCACAGAGACCCTCCACTGACCCATCATACTGCACAATGACACAGGAGCCTTACTAGGCCCAGAGAACTCTTAGTGCCTTCAACAGGGCTCCAGCCTGTATCGAGAACCCATAATCATGACGGCTTTTGCCAATCCCCTTTCCTGGCACAGGGTGGGTGGCGAGTGCTCCAAGCATGTGCAGAGAACAGGGACCTAGCTCCCTGGAAGTTCAGACCCTCAACAACAGACAGGTTGGCGGGACCTGGGATCTGCCACCACTGGGTGGGGCCAGGACAGCCCAGCGAGACTCATGGCTTCCCCTAGAGGGTGGCAAGCCTGCCCAGCCCTGGGACCTCCATGATGTCTCCTGCCCCCGCTTACGAGCAGGTGTCCCAGGTATGCCGGGAGCGGGGAGCGCTCGACAAATCCTCCCCGCCCCCAGGAGCGCCCCACCCACGCCGCAGCGCCAGCCCGTGCCCCAGGCACCAGTGCCCAGTCCTCAGCCCAGCCCGGGACCTGGCTCCAGCAGCCACGCGTTCCGGAGCTACGACGAGCAGCTGCGGCTGGCGATGGAGCTGTCGGCGCAGGAGCAGGAGGAGAGGCGGCGGCGAGCGCGTCAGGAGGAGGAAGAGCTGGAGCGAATCCTGCGGCTCTCGCTGACCGAACAGTAGCGCCCCCTGCTGGGACCCTCGCCCACTCCACGCAGGACGCGGGTCTGCGCACCTGCCGAGCTGCTGCTGGAGCCTGGAGCCGTCGCACCCGGGGTGTAGCGGCGCACCAGGCTTGAGATACCAGGGGTTTAATACAGGCGTGGAGTAACTTTGCCGGTCAGAGCCCTAGAGGCATGGCTGGTCTCCCTGCTTTGCTGTTCGGTGACCCCTAATCCGCTTCTCTGGGCTCAGATCTGTCCAAGGGCGGAGACAGGTGGTATTGAAAAGGAAACGAATCCTCGAGAGGAGCATTGTCCCTGTCCCTTGCTCCTTGCAGCTGGTCCTCCTCCTTGCTCACTGACCCTCTCCAGGACACTGCCCCTGAAGCCTTCGCCACTCAGCTCTTCACCCCTGGGAGGCAGCTGATCGCCCTGCGTGCTGTGTTGCTGCTTTGTCCCGGACACAAACCAGCACGGCAAGGGGCCAGCCCCTCCCCACCCCGGCATTTCAGCGTCAAGTGCACTTAGCGGGGTGCCCAGCTCCCCCAGCTCCCATACCTGTCCTGTGTCTCAGGGTGGTCCCAGCTTCTCCTTAGGCAGCCAGGAAGTGGAGTGCCTGTACCCACAGCACGTTTTTCTTGTGATCAGGGAGTGTGTCTAAAGTGCCCCCCAGCCTGGGCAAGGCCTTGGGGAGCGGGGGCAGCCTATTGGCTTGGAGGCAAGCACGAGACCTGACACAGGGCGTTGGCGAGGGCCCTGGCACACTATCACCTCCCACCCCTCCCTCCCAGCTGCTGCTAGCCCTCTGTGGTTGTGCACCCCTCTGGCCCCCGTTTCGGGGCTAACACCCTTTATCCAATGGTGCTAACCCCGGCTCTCCTTGTTCTGCCCTACCCACCTAAAGAAGCACAGGCCCCACGGGTAGGGGCCCCGAGCACACCCTTGTCCTGGGCCACCTTCTGGCTGACTTCTCTGCCAGGGGCGCAAAATGGGCACAAAAGGGGCACAAGAAAAGAGCAACAGAGCGAAACTGTTCTTCCTGTTCCTTTCCCTGATGCCAGGGGCACCAGACTGACTCTGAGGCACAAATAAAAGAGGTTTCAAACCAGATGCTTTCCTACCTAACTTTATTGGGAAGAAGCGCCCACAGTGGTGGGAGGTGGGGTCTTTGGATCCTCAATGCAAAGATGGATAAAGGGGGAGAAGCTGCCTGTGGCTCCTCAGTCCAGCTTGCATTTGCTAAGTTTCCCCAGGATTCAAAAAAGGGAATGGGGGTGGGGTGGGGTGTCCTCTAGCCATCCATGCAGGAGGCATAGATTTATACTTAGAACACATTTCATTAATTATGCCTTGGTGCTTTTACAGATTCAGCAGAGTGCTGAAGGCTGTGTGTGTGTGTGTGTGTGTGTGTGTGTGTGTGTGTGTGTGTATACTGCTTCCTATGCCAGATCTGGTAGGGTCTGTCTGCCTGCAAGAAGCTGCCCTCACTGGAAGTGTAGAAGGAGAGTCCTCCGCCATGGGTGGGTGGGTGAAGCCAGTGGGGCAGGCTCTTCCGGCAACAGGCGAAGGTGCTGCCCATCTGCGCCCCTCACTGTGGGGGACGTCTGAATGAGCTTATCAGGAGAAATGCGAGAGTTTTCCTGAGATTCTGGGGACGGCTGTAGAATCATCATCCCTGTGAGTCAAGCCCAGGGCCCTCAGTGTCCCCGGGCATCACTAATCCTAAGCACTTGCCCTGCCATGGCAAGGAGCGGAGAGGCACAACGCCTTACCATGAAGCACCATTGCTAAGGCCACATTCTCCCAGGATGCCCCTAGGCTGCTCCTGCAAAGTCGGGACCTAGTACGGACATCAGTCTCTGCTCTTAAGATCCGAGCGTCCAGCCTCCTGTGGGGGGATGGAGTTTCTTTTCTGGTTTCACCCCTAATTCCAACCCCAGGAGGCAGGGTGCTGAGGAGTCCCAGACCAAAAATTGGTGCTGCCAGTCGGTGTGTCCTACCCCACCGCGTCAGCAGTGTGCAGAGCTTCCTGGCACACATGCAGTGCTAGTCTGTGCCATCCACCAGTTCACACAACATGTTTTCCAAAGCCGTAATGCGTTCTTCCTGGGCTTGCACGCGCTCGCGAAGGGCCTTGATCTCCTCCAGCAGCGTCTCCAGGGTGTGCTGTTGCTGACAAGGAAGACAAGGAAGGAGGAGACAATGCTGAGAGCAGGAGGCAGGGGGATAGTCAGGGTGGAGCAGGACAGGCCTTAGAGCTTACCGACAAGGGTCCTTCACTGGCCGACTGGCTGCGCCGGGGACCAGCCGCTGGAGGGCGCACATCTAGGACGTTGCGTTTGGTGACCCGGAGCTCACGATGTTTGGGGGGTACGTAGCCTTCCTTCAGCGAAATGAGCACAGGTTCTGCGTCCTGGCCTGATAGCCATTCGTCAGCTTCCAGGGCTGGCTCAGGGCCAGGCGTGTCCGGGTATAGATCATCCTGGAACAGGTCTGACTGAGGGGGTGGGTGGACAGGAGGGCCGCCGTGAGCTGGCGCTGGACGCTTGCCTTTTTGATGCTTTCCAGCCAGCCCCCTCCCTCCTTACCTTTCTCGGTACCGTCATGACGATGGGTTCACACTTCCGTTCGTGTAGCTTGTAGAACCTACCAGGGAGGGGAGTTCAATGTTCCTGCCGACTTGACTCCCCCATTCTTTTAAAATGCCCATGTCTGGGGCTAAGGTGCTGAAAGTCAACATGCTGAGTAACTGCCGTGCGCATTGAACCTTCAACACATCAGTTTTGGGTTAAAAACAAACAACAAACAAAGCTCTGGTGGAATGTCAGGCTAGTGGACACTGGGACTGTCACTCAAAACAACTAGTATGGTCCTTTCTCCTTCCCAAAGGACATCACAATTGGGGGAGCCCCGGAGCGGATGTGAGGAACAGAGGCCAGGGCACAGGAAGAACCAAAGTGCTGACCTGGCGATTTCACATTTGCTGACATCCAGTCCCCGCTTCGGCATGAAACCCATGCCCCGTTGCGGCTCTTTGCTGCTGAACGTGTTCAGATAATGCACAAAAGGCGGTTCTTCAGTAATTTCAAAGTACCGAATGCTACTGTCACCCTGCAAAACCAGTCAGTTTAGAGGCACTGTTAGCAGGGCGTTCACATCTTCATCCTGGCCCTGGTTTTCCCACCCAGCCTCCAGCACCTTGCCACACAAGTAGACGATGCTGGAGTCGGCATCATAGAACGGCAGCAGCACTCCGTTGCTGGTGTCCATCTCCTGCAGGGCCACTGGCTCTTCGAAGTTGTTCTGCCGAGCACGGGAAGAGTGACCAGCCCTGCTCACCCTCCCGGCTACTTAAGAACTCGCTCAACGCCCACCCCCCAATCTCATGTTGTGTTGAGGCAGCTCTGGTCAGAGCTCCAGGCTCTTCTAGACGCTCCACGCACGCCCTTTTCCCTTGCACAAGTTCACCCTGTGCGGTTGCATGCAGTCACAGCAAACCACCCCCAGGGACTAAGGCATCACCAGGAGGGGCGCCAGCGCGAGCAAGCTCCTTCAGGCGACGCAGCAAAAGACCGGGCAGTGTTGGGTGTGAGGTGGCAACAACCTTCAGCCCTGTCGGAATGGGCATACCCTGCGTGTGCAGGGCGTCTGGCCCCTCGCCTGTGATGCCAGTCCCCGGGGCACACACCCCAAGCCTCCAGCTGTGTTACCGGGTCCCACAGGCCTAGCTCTCGCTGGCTCATGCGGGTGAATCCCGTGGTGAAGATATGACCCAGGCGCGTGAAGACAGCCCGCATGGGCCTCATCCCCTCGTGGGCCGCAAACCTCTCCTGGGGGGCGGGGAGGGGGAGAAGGGAGGAGCATCACCCTGCTGCCGGCCTTGGGGAGATGGAAAGCTGAGCAACCTTGTCAATCTGAGTGTGGGGGTGGGGTGGGCTGGGATGGGGGAACGGGGTCCTAAGAACGCAGTTTCTCAGAGGTCAGTGGCAGGACCCTGGCCTGGAGCTCTCAGCAGGTCCCAGCCTCTAGGCACCCTCGAAGGCTGGCTGATCCCTGGGGCAGGCGATGTCTACGGGCTCCCTGGGCTTGCAGTGGGGCTTTACCCACAAGGGAGCCCTGCGCTCTGTTTGAGCCTCTTGGTCCGGGCCACCGCTCAGGAGGGTGCTCCTGGTTGACCCTGCAAAGCGAGCCAACGCGCCCGGCTCGGCTCGGCCTGGCCTACCGGGTCCCAGAGTGCGAGTTGGCGCTCACTGCTCCTGCTGAAGCCGGTGCTGAGCAGCTTCCCGTCTGCGGTGAAGACGGCCCGCAGCGGGCGGGCGCCCTCGTGAGGCCGGGCTCGCTCCTGCTCGCAGGGTTAGTCGGTTAGAGTGCCCGCCCACCCGACAGCCGGCTCCCAGCCGCGCCGCGCCCGTGCCCCATGCAGACGTGCACGCACCCCACACCCCAGGTTAGATGGAGGCTGGGCAGGATGGGACCATCCTCCTCCTAGCGCATCCAGCTGGGACAAGCAACGCTTGAGGGTTGTTTCATCCCCACCCAGTGGGTCAGTGGGTGGGAAGGCGGGCCAGGTCTCGGTGGTCAGGCCCCAGCCCCTGGAAGATGGCGTTGCATATCTGAGAGGAGAGGGTCCGGAGCTCAGTTTGCATGCAGGCTCTGGTTGGAGGATGGAGTTTTTCAGCTTCTCCCCTCCTCTATTTCAAAGCAAGGAGCCCTCCTCAGAGCTCTGAGATACACGGGACAGGGCGGGAGCGAAAATGAGCAGGCGGAGGGATGCAGCAGGGCGGGGTGGGGTGGGGAGTCATGGCTAACAGCTGGAGTAGGGATGGACCAGGCAAGAGCTGAGACCAGAGGCTATGACTACTGAGGGTATCGGGTGCTAACAGCTGGTGTTGAGCAAGGGGAACTATTAGGGAGTAGTCAGGCCAGGCACTCACCGCAACCACTTGACTCTTCCGAGGGTCAATGATGCGCAGGGTCTTGTCCTTGCAGGTGGTAGCTAGCAGGCTACCATTGCTGTTCCAACACACGCTGTGGATGACGTCAGGGTGTATGTCGTCCAGGCTCAGCAGTACCTCCCCGGTGCCCACATTCCAGATGATGATCACATTGTCACCACCTGTCCGGAGTGGCCAGGCACAGTCATCTGGGCCCCCCCCAACCCCGGCCTTGCTCACTCCCACCCTCACCTATAGTAGGGACCCTCCTTAACCCGACCCCAGACCTGCACTGAGCAGGACGTTCCTGGCAGTAGGATGCCAAGACAGGATGCCCACACGCTTGGAGTGGCCCTCCAGTGTGATAACAGGTTCTGTGATGTTCCGCACAGGGGTGTAATCTGGAATCTGCCACACCTAGGCAGGAAGAAAAGGCAACACGTAGGTTGGGATACAGAGATGGCCCCGCCCCCTCAGTGCCATTGGCCCTCTTGAGAGGTAAAGGATCAAATACAGGGTAAGGTGTGGTGTGCCAGCACAGGGACGCAGGGGTTCAGAGCCTGGCCGCACTGTGAGCTCTCTATTCACTCCGTCCAGAAGCCTACAGAGTGCTGTACCCCTGCTTTCAGGGCCCCAAGTTGCCCAAGGTTATAATTAGTTCCAGGCAGTGCATTCTGGGAGGGAGCGGGCATGTATTTAACTAAAAATAATCTGGGAACAGGGCAGGACAGGGCAGGGCTCCTGGCTTCCACCTGCCCCTTCTATCACCTTCCCCGGCACAGGTGCGTGCGGCACCTCACCGCTCCCCTTGGCCAGCCTAGCAGCATCCACCTGGCTCCTACCATGACAGTGGTGTCGTCTGAGGCACTGGCGATAACGTTGTCATTGTGTGGGCACCAGTCAATGTCCAGGACAGGGCCAGTGTGCCCAGTGACCAGTGGGTAGTTCTTATCCACTCGTCCTGTCTGGAGGGGGTCAGAAAGGGAGAGTGATGTGGGGACCACTCTTGTGCGCGCGAATGCGCACTGCTGGGCATGGACTCTGCCACTGAGCTGCGTCCTAGGCCCTTCCTTGCCTTCCTGTGCGTGGTTTTGGAGTGGGCAGTGGATTTGTTTACCTCTGGAGTCTATACTGTAGACCTTTCTGAGCCTATAACCTTCCCAGTTCACTCCTGGACCTTTGCTGGAGGTGTGCAGAGTAAAATCATTTGTATTAGGGAGTCAGATTTAGAGGCAGGGTGATTTAACAAAGGGCCCTACAACAAGACACAGAACTCAGGTGTGAATTAAGTCCAGAGTTCTTCACCTACTTAGAGAAGGATTTTTTTTTTTTCAAACATAAAGCCTCATGTTTATTAGCCTACCCAGATCTTGCCTTGGTCTTCCCAGTGCTGGGCTCACAGGCAGGTACCCTGAGCAGAGGCAGCACCTGAGTCTGTTCCCCCAGTTGGCCCAGAGTGCAGAGTCTTAGCCCCTGGGCAGACCTTTCTATTGGCTTCACACTGGAACCTCAAGCAGGAGGCAGTCTCGGTGCTGAGTGCCCCTTCCCCGGGGCTGTCTTCATGAGCACACTGCAGGAGCTATGAAGACTCTGCAGGGGTTGGCATGGGCCCAGACCACGCAGTCTGGGAGAGAGGGTGGCTAAATGGCATTGAAATGGCAGTCATACTGGGGGAGGAGGTGGCTCTAACTGAAATTTGAGCCCTTGGGACAGTGTCTCTGGACGGTGTCTGCATTGTCCAGGGTGAGTCATGGGCTATTGTCAGGCCTTTTCCTGACCCTGCCACTTGTGAGGCTCCTCTAGCAAGGTATAGGGGTCAGTATCTAGGTCAAGGTTATGCGTTGGGGTATCTATCCTGGGGTACAGACGGACAAGTGTCTGCAAAGGGGGCAGTCATCGCCTGGCCTTTTTCCCTTGTGTACAGGGGAGGGCTTTGGCTTTATGTATTTTTTTTCCCCTCTCCTTTTATTTTCATTTTACCCCACTCCCAGGACAGAATCTGATCTGGTCGGTCTGTCTGTCTGTCTGTCTGTCTGTCTGTCTGTCTGTCTGTCTGTCTCTCTCCCTCTCTCCCCCCTCACCTTGGCCAGAGGCAGGACAATGAAGGCACCACCACCTCCAGCCTCCACAATAATGGCCAGAAACTTGGGGTTGACCGCACAGAAGGCGCTGTCCCACGTGACCTTGGATACCCGGATGTCCTCATAGGCCTGGTCGGCTTTTGCCGCCTGCCCAAACACATGGCGGAACTTGCTTTGCCGAACCACACGTCGGCTCATGGCTCGGGCAAAGTCAGGGGCTATCAGAGCCTTAGCAGCACGTCGGTCCTCCTTAATCCTGTGAACTGTGGGAGGGAGGAGCAAGTCAGCGGGGTTATCTGGCAAGGAGTGGGTGAGCCTTCCTCAAAGTGACCGAAATAGGAAGCAGTTTTTTTGTCACCTGTCAAATGTTGTTCGATCTGAGGTACAAAGACGGGCAGCTCTCCACTTCTCAGACACACAGGCTAAGGGGAATCATGGAGGCTGACACAGGGCTGAACGGTCCTGGAAGATGGAATGTTTTGAAGGACAGTATCAATGGGTCCCCTCCTGCTGCTAGTCACGGGTGAGCACCTCTTTGCAAGTGTTTCTCCCTACCAGAGGGAGAACACGTACTCTTTTTTTAGTCACTGGACCTTAGCTCAAGGCTAGTTGTGGGGGGTAGGTAGGACTGCAGCCCTCCAGATCCCAAATTCACATTTCTGGCAGAGTTCAGGCAGATGTGTCTTTTTCTACAGATTTTCCAAGAGAAAAGTTCCTCCTGTAATCCCAGCTCAGTTTTCAACAGTTTCCTCCCGTGGTGCCCGTGGTGGTGGTGGGGGTGGGGACGGGGTATGCGGGAGTGGACATCATGCCCAAGCTTCTCCCAGAAGCCCCTGCTATGGTCATCTGACACGAATATCATACTTTAATCCTGCTTCTTTGGGTGCCGATGTCTGTGCCTGGGCTGGCTAGTAGGTTCTCCTGAGGGTGGGGGCCCTCGACCCCCGCAGGCAAGGACCAGATGCGCACCAGTGAGGACCTGAGGTCCTTTTTTCTGGAGCTTCCACCTCAGCTTCTGGAGCTAGGACGTCAGCTACGCTGCTCTTTACAAGGGGACACATCAGGTTCTCCCAAAGGCCAACCGCTTCCTGGCCCTCCTCCCCGCCCCCACTCCCCCGCCCCCGCATCCCTGTGCCCTTCAACTCGCTTCTGCAGCCCCAGGCCTGAAGCCCGGCCTGCCCTCACTCTCCTCCAGCCTCCAGTCCCCGCAGAGTTCTTGTGAGGACTAGGTGTCTCCTCGCCTGCCGCTGTCCGGCCAAATATAGACTCCAAGTCCGCCCTGCCGGACCGAATTTAGCGGCGGGGGAGGGGTGGGCGCAGACCTCTGCCCCCTCCAGAGACCCCGCCCGCTCGGTTGGCTGCGGTGGCGGAGGCGGGGAGGGGGGTACCTGGTCCTAAGCCGGGCGGGGGTGCTCACGCTGCGACTCCTCTGCGGAGCGGGCCGGGGTACGCAGGGGGCCGAGGGAGGCGTCGGTGCGTCCGGGGCCAAGCACTGGGTCGCGCGTTCCGGCCGCTGCCTGCGGCTCTCAGCTGCCCGCTCCGCTGCGGTCCCAGCTGCTGCTGCCATCAACCTGAGGGGGCGGGGCCGAGCGGGGAGCGGGGGCAGGGCCAGGCCAAGGCGGCCACGCCCTATCCAGCGCGGGAAAGTCGTGCGTCTCAGCTCCGCCCGCCACGGTAAATCGGGAAAAGTAAGCGTGCGTGCGCTTGTGGGGTGTGCGCGCTGCCGGGTGTCTCCCTTCGTCCGTCGCACTGAGGTTCGGGAGGCCCGGGCTCTCTGTCCAAAGCGGGACACGGAGACTGGGAGCCACCGCGCGAGGTCAGGTGCCTGCGCGCCGCATTCCTGCCGCAATCGCGCAACTAATTTAGTAGTTTCCAGCGGGCGGGGTTGTGGGGTTTACACAGCCAGGACCCGCCGCGAAGAGGCCACAGAAGATGCTTTGGGGGAATCTTCTCAGTTGCTTGATGAGGGTCTAGGCTACCCCAGGGCAACTGCGAGGCTGTGGCTGTTATAACAGCGATAGGGACCGTTTGAGGACTCAAAACACTCCTTATTAGAAGGTTCGTTGGAAGTAGGAAGCTCAGAGACCAAGTAGAGAAAAGTGAACTCACCCCTAGCACTACGTTCAAGGGGAAGATATTGGCACAGGTGTTTGGCCACATTTTAGAGGTCAGAGGAACCAACTCTCAAGATGATGTGTAGGGCAGACTTGCCTCACCCCCAAGACCTGAGTACTGTCCAAGGTCAAGGAGATAAAATACAGCCAGTGAAGAGCAGCCAGTTCCTGGAGTTGCTGTTTATTCAGTGCCTGCCCATGATTTCTTCCCTCCCATCATAGGTCCTGGAGTGGCCGTATAGAGCCAGCATCAGGCCACACATAAATTCAGTAGTAGTCTTCCAGAAACTAGTGAAGAAACGGAGGGGAGAAACACACGAGGGTGCCCAAAGGCCTGTTTCTCGGGTATTTCAGTGGCTTGTAGACGAACAGAAGCAGAAATTGTTGGTGCTACACTTGGTGGCTTCTGTGTGTGACCATGAGGTTGGATGGAGTGTTTTAACGTAAGATCCAGGCACACGGTTACACGGTCACACTGTTCTGGGGGCTCTGCACTTACATTCTGATAAGCCAAGTTCAGTTATCAGAACCTATTCAGCAACCCCAGTTCCTGAAGATCCAATATTCTAGCTTCCACAGGCACCAGGTATGTGGTGTGTCAACATATATGAAGGAAAAACACCCATACACATAAAGTTAAAAACAAAACACCAGCCAGGCAAGGAAGCCACCTGGGCTTGGTGCTACTACAGGAACTGTGAGTGGGCTCTGAGCATGAGGCTAACATGGATTTTGCCTCACAAACTCATTTCTGGAAGGAGTCCTGACAACTGAGACATGATTTGGTTCATTTGCTTTGGCTACAAAGCCAAGACTGAACATATTTAGGTTGGTCAGGTCCCAAGCACTCCTGGGATATTTTGTGAAGTGATCACACCTTCAGCATCATGTACACCCACTAAAGAACAGTGGTGTGTCACTCAACTTGACCGATTCACAAAGAAGTAGGCTGGCATTTCTTTGAAAACATAAGCAAATGCTGTTCGTAACTGGACAACTAATCCGCACTCTCCCTAGACAGTATGGCTGTGTGAGGGTGTTAAATCTTGGAGTTAGTTATGAGCTGCCATTTAGGTGCTTGGATTTGAACCTGAGTCTTCTAGATACGCAGTCAGTTCTCTTAACCACTGAGCCATCTCTCCAGTACTGCTCTCTTGGATGTGAATAATAGCATTAAACATCTCACGATATGTTTGTGGAAAGGCACAAATGGGGGCCTTGCCAGATATACCCATCTTTCTCTTGCACCACTGGTGTATATTAAAAAAGATATTAATTATGTGTATGTGGGGGGTATGTGCACATAAGCATGGGCGTCTATGTTGGAGAGTGGCATTAGATCCTTTGAAGCTGGAGTTAAGAGTTGTGAGCCACTTGAAGTGGGTGCTGAAAATTGAACTCAGGTCCTCTGAAGATCAGTCTACATTTTAAACCCTTCAACCATCTCTCCAGCTCAGCAGAGTTGATTGTGCTGAAACTTGTCTTAAAGTCCAATGAGGTCCCTCACCCAACAGTTACTGCTAGAGCAGGTCACCTCAGACGTCCCACACCAGTCACTCTGCACCACAGATGGTGGAGAAATTTTGCTTATTCATTCTAACATTCAGGTGACAGCTTTGGTGAGTAACTCTTTCACCAGTCAAGTTCCCGCCTAGTCATGTGATTTGAGCCTCATTGTCTGCACATTTTAGTAGCCCCCTTTTCTACCCAGCCTTTTGTGACAGTTATAAACACGAACAGAAACAAATACATGTGTGTATGTATGCATGCGTATGTATTTGTTCCTCATTCTAGAGGGTTCTCCAGTGTGAAGAACTGGACTCTGTACTATTCTGTTCCTTGTCAGTTCTCCTCTGGCCCCTCCCCCTCCCCGGGCACCCTCCTCCTTTGTTGTATTCGAAACACACATTTTTGTCTTCAAAATAAAAATTTATTCAATCTGTAACAAGAACATTTAATCTGCACATCTGCGCACAAGTTCACATTTAAAAACAGCGGAGCACATCAGTAATAATAAAAACAACTATGATACAAGTGGGACATCCCAACCACCAGGATTAAGGGAGGAGATGAGACCACTCTTTATATTCTGCTTTAAATGCCTCAAAAAGGTCCCAGAGATTCCAGGGAGCACCTGCTTTTAATAAAATGAGAGCATAGAAGTTGGGGGTAGCCTGGGCAAAGGTAACAGTCAGTGCTAGTCTTTTGGACTTATTTGGGTTTCAAACAAGTCTTACAAAACCAAGTTTTTTTAAAAAAAGGATGGGGGTAGGGGTGGGGGAAGGCACCTTTAGCTATGCCAAGCAAATCACAATAGAACAAAACACAAAATCAAACAATTCCCAGTGGGCTTACTGACTAGGAAACATCAGGTCAGTTCCTTAGCTTTCCATTAGGGGTACCGGCTCTCTACAGGCAGGATGCTGCCACCAGCATTGCTGTCTACCTGGGGAGGGGGTGGGGTGGGGGTCTTCAAGCTGATAAGGGATGATTCCAGTTTAGAAATCCCATCCTAGATCTCTGGGGCACTGAGATGAGGCTGGTTCTCTTCATAGCAGAAGCTAGGCCTAGTCACCTCCGCTTCAGGCTAGAGCAGTACGGAAGCACCTTGCAATCCCACAGCATCAGGAGGGCCCCGAGCCCTGGGGAGGAGCATGCAGCGTCCTGCTGGTGGCAGGCCTTTTCCAACATGGGTGCAGACGAACCCAGTGCATGCTTAAATCGTTTAGTTTGGAAGGCATAACGCAGTCCATGATACTTTTAAGTTGGATCGGTGCTCAAACAACGAAAACGTCACCTTGTCTACCATTAGAAAGCGAAAATGAAACAACCATACTAGCCATTCACCATCACGACCATCACTATGGCGACACACCAGCACAGAGGACTGACTGACTGCTGGATGCGAGTGCAGGACACAGGTGATCAGCTTCACATGACCCACTTATCCACAAGGGCTGACAATATGGCATGTTCTCTGGGGAGGACGCACAGGACAGCCGTGGCTTCAGCGCCTCAGGCCACCATGATGATGCATATTTTAATACTCACAAAGTAAACAAAGCATGCACAAAGAGTTGTTTGAAAGAGCCAAAAAGAAATGGCTTTTCTTTAAAATGCCCTTAAAACCTGTTGCATAATGCTTTTTTAGAAAATAAAGAAACCCAGCTCCCACAGAACATCTTTACCAAATGAAAACCTTGGGTGCAGACTCCTGTGAGCCACTGGGTCAGAGGCCTCAAGGAAGCATCAGGGCTTGGGAGCAGGAGGCCCTGGAGCCTGGGCTGTGTCCCCAGGCTGTCTCTGGAGCTCTTGGTAGTTCCCAAAATGAGAAAGGAAGAAACAGCAGCAGAGACAAAGTACACAGCAGGAAGACACTAAAGATCCTCAAGAGGTGGGGATACAGGAACAAATGTGTTAACAAGAGGCATCCCAAATGGGATGTGAATGCTCCCTACTACGCTGCGCTGACACCACGCTGCAGCTGTCTCCAAAACCCAACGGAGGGCTGGAGTGCTCCCCTGCTCATCAGACTGCAGTGCCAATCCTGCTCCCGGAGCCGTCATCCCAGGCACTGTTCAAGTGCTCACCTGTGTGCTTATATACCTTCCCAGACCCACTGATGACTCTAGTGGTCTTAAAAGCAGTAAAGAGCCACAGAGAGGCGTTGAGCAAAAAGGCTAAGCACTAGTCAACCGGTCAAGGTTTTTCCTGCTTAGCTGATCGTCAATCAGAGTCAGGTCTGGGCCTTCCACACACAGAAAAGGCAAAGAGACAATCTGAAACTATCAAACTCTTTAGTAAAAACAAAAACAGAAACAAAAAAACAAAAAACAAAAACAAAAAACTTCAACAGCTTATTCTGCACCTGCCTCGGCCACGAGCACGGCTCTGGGCCCCCAAGCGTGGGGGTGTGGGGGCTGGCAAGACCCTTTGGCACAGCTGAATGATGGACCCGTGTGGAAGGTCCCTAAGCAGGTGAGCTAAATGATGCAGATGCTTTCTTCCACTCTTTAAAACAAGTGCCCCCCCCCCCCAGCATCCGCGGGCTTCTCTCAGTCTCCGCTCTGAGAAAGGCAACAGGGAGCATCCTATATGGGGAGATGCAAGAACAGTGCCCACTGTTGATAATGTGTGGCATGTGGATGCCACTTCTTCTGAGATTGGTGGTGGGTCTCACTCTGTAGCCTAAATTGGCCTTCAACTCATACTAATCCTCCTGCCTCAGCCCCCCAAGTGCTAAGATTACAGATGCGAGCCACCACACCCAGATTTTATTATTATTTGGTGATGCACTCTCTCAACCTACATGCAAATGTTCTTCACTCTATCAAAATGTCTCATGCTCCCGTCACACTGGTGGGTAGGGCTCTTCAGCAGGTGAGTCCTGGGATGCGTCATCCTACCCCCCAAACCACCCTCACACTGGTACACACCACCTAATGAGACAATGCATAAATACCCAGGACTCACAAAGAAACTAAGACAGTAAGTTCTACGCTGTACACTCTCAGCAGGTGGTTTCTTACTGCCTCCTGGAAAGAGTGTCACACCCAACCACGGCTTTTATATGGCAACTGGAGCAGTTTACCTTTCTGTTTCCCTCCAAAATCTGCCTTTGATGATAACCGATATGTCTGTCTTTTTTCCATTAGGGCTATGATGAATTAAGAACCAAGTCCCCAGCTCCTATCCAGACAATTCTCAGCAATGTGCACAGCAACACGAGCAAGCAGGAAGCAAGTTCATAGACTTTCTTAGTTTTGGTGAGCCATGGTGGGTTACTGGGTTATTTCATTTCAGACAAATGTTTTCTGTGAGAATCTCAGAGGCTTACGTGCCGCAGGTACTCCAGTGTTATTGCCACAACAACAACAAAGCCATGGCACCTAAGCATGCCCTTGGCTGCGCTGCCCCAGCCCCTCAGCCTCCGCTAGGAGCTTCTACTCTGGGCAGTGCAGAGTCATTGCCTGGCTGGGCGTCAGTTCCTGGCAAACGATGACCTGGGACCTCAGCCTCACATAAAAACCAGCGCTCAGTGTGAGCTATTGGGCGCCTGCAGGGGTTTCTGAAGGGGAAGTGCATACTTTGGCAGGAACTGGCAATTACAAGTTCTCATATAAAACAATCAAAGATTCCTACCAACAACTGCCAGGTTATTTCTGGCATCTACTTTCCAGTTGCAACTCTACTCCTTAAACAAGAATAAATCAAAACAGACCCCACAATATTAACGATAAAACGTTTAAAATGTGACATTATGTACATAAATACTGTATAAGAACTGTAGAGAAAAGACAAACCTTCCAGAAAAATGAAGGGAAAAAAAAGTATGTCAAGTGTTAACAGGGATAACAAAGAAAACTTTGCATTCGACAGGTTGTATGTATGTAACGTAACATTTAAATTTAGTCTGTGAAGTTAATAAGAGGGCAGGATGGGGAAAACAGCAAGAGATGAGCTGGGAAACTATGACCATTAAACTCAGAACGCCCACAGAATATTCAAGTAAAGCAGGGTTAAAACCCTACGTGAATTCATTTTACAAGAACACAGGACTTTGCTGTTTTTCAAGCCTGCCTCCAGGTCTGCATCGGGGAGGCTGTGCCGCCAGTCATCTGGAGGGAGGGGCCGCGACTCACCTGCGCGGCTCCCACTAACTCCCAAGTCATTCAGTGGCTGCTTCTCCATCTTTGACTTCACCTGCATCTTAATGCATTTCTCTACAGATGACCTTGAATTTTGCTTAGGGTTCCCTTTGATTTTCGGATTGCTTTCTTGGGGAAAATTATTTGCTTCATAGGATTCTCTCACTAGCCAATTACCATTCCCCTTTTTGTAATGACAGCTGTGTTCAGAAGAAATGGAGTCTCAACTGCCTCTTAAACCAAAGCAGAACCTGCAGCCTCACAAGCATCAACGGAGGGATGCAGAGGGAGCTGCAGGCTGCGACTTCCCTTGCCCTTCAGCGCACAGGTCTCCTCGGGACTGGGTGAGCTTTCTAGTTCCCAGCCTGACTGCCACCTACCCATCTGTTTCGCTCCCTCAACCAAGCAGGTGTGTCTTCTCTCCAAGGGCAAAATGAGAACCAGACAGGTGGCAGTTGATTGAAAAACAGCAACTGGCCTTTGATAAAGGTGCTCTTTGAAAAAAATTTTTGAGGTTTGAATTTTTAAAAAATAAAAAAAATGATAAAATGATCTTGCCATCCAAATCTGTGTACGTACACACACACACACACACACACACACACACACACACACACACACACAC
>OU015746.1:42384420-42417794 GCA_907169655.1 Acomys percivali
GTGTGTGTGTGTGTGTGTGTGTGTGTGTGTGTGTGTGTGTGTGTGTGTGTACAGGCTCTCTCTATGTAGTCCTTGCTGTTGTGTGTGCCGCGACGCCTGGCTAAGGTGATCACTCTTAGAAATTGAAAATAAAGGTGGCCTAGTAAATCAGAGAGAATGTTCCATCACAGAATGAAAAGGATGAACATAAAGGGCAGGCTTTTCCCAAAAGATCTCAGAAGTTGAGACAAGACTTGGAAAAACATGTGGGCCAAAGAAGGCTAGTCACCAACCCTGAAGACCAAGTCACAGTCATTCTCTTGTTATTTCATGAAGCGGAGTCTGAGGTGGGGCCGAGACTCACTTCAAACTACATGCCTACAGGAAGCACAGTTCCTAATGCTCCTGCCAAAATTTCTCAGCTGCCTATACAGTTGGTCAGGATCACCTGCCTCAGGGATTAGATGTTAAGGATGGTGCTTGACAGTCCCCAAGATTTATAAGCAGACAAAGTGTTACCTAACTTGTGGGTGGAATGGGCAATAGCCTCAAACAACTTGCCCTGGGTGTGGGGCCACCCACGGGTTCTGCTGAGTCATGTACCTACACTCATGTGACCCTGTCTCTTCTCAACTCTACACCTGCTGCTCTCAGCTCCCTCTGCCGTCTGCCGCTGGGGTGGGGTGCTCTGACTCAGGCCTTCACAAGGGGGTGCCTTGCCTGGTAGGGAACAGGCCAAATCTGTTTATGAAGATAAGTTATAACCAGCTAACCAGGTGTGGATTTTCCCCTCGTCAAGCTGCACGACCTCCAGCCACCCCTAGGAGGAGACAACATATCACAAATCTCAAATAAGTGTGAGGCATTTGGGAGGGGCCTGTATGGATGAAACTGGATATTACTACCAACCAAGGCCAATTTGCTTCCTATGAAAGTTTCTTTCTTAAATTTAGGCCTTTGTTTCCAGGCCCAGATACGACTGTGTTTTCTATTTTCTATACTGTTGCTTATCATGGGGCTGTTCAATCAGGACTTCTCACACACCACACTAGGGTAATTCCTGTGATGCATGTGACTGAGGAGACAGCTCAGAGGGTAGCTGTTCAAAGTAGCAGCTGATTTTATTAGCCAACAAACAGATGAGACATTTCCATCACCTTGAGAAGCCCCTTAAGTATAGTTTTAAAAAAATGCTTGCAAATTACTTAACAGTCAGGGGTGGGGAGATGGCTCAGTGGTTAAGAACACTTGTTCTTGCAGAGGGCTCAGGTTCAGCTCCCAGCACCCACATGGTGGTTCACAACCATCCATAACTGCAGTTCCAGGGAATCTGATGCCCTCTCCTCACCTCCGTGGGTACCAAGCACGCATGTAGTGCACATACACACATGTAGGCAAAAAACACTCATACATAAAATGAATAAATCTACTACATTAAAAAGTTGTCACTCAGGAGGGACTATGAGGTGGACGTTGTGCTGATGAGTGTAAACGGAGAATGTTTCTGAGGAGATGGCTGCCATCCCAGCCTGCTGCTCAGCAGGCACTTTCTTCTGTTCTGGGGATTGACTGCACTGAGGTGTGGGAATGCATCTGACACCTACTTATACAGCAGAGTGGTAGGCAGCTCTCTGGCACAGACCAGTTATTACTATCACTGTGAAAGCACAACTTCACGTGCTCCCTGCTGACTGCATTCTGCACCTTGGCAATGGGGCCACCTCCCTCCCGGATTCTGTGGAAGATCAAGCTGGCCTTGAACTCACAGAGATGTGCCCACCTCTTCGAGATTAAAGGCATGGGTGTGGTAACACACCCAATCCTAAAAGCATTATTTTGGCTTATGTGTTTTCAAGCTCCACCACTGTATGCAAATGTATTTTCACAAAGTGAAAACAAATGTGTCACAATTAATTTATCCATATGGTTAACCAATAGTCTAGGCTACCATAAACAACACTGCCAGGGACACTCTTGTGGCTGTTTCTATAATAGGAGTAGAGTTCATGGGTCAAAGGGCATGTGTGCATCAGAGGGTTTACTGGTAACACTAGACTGTTCTCAGGGAGGCTCTGTCTGGAAGCAGTGTATTCTAACACTGACACGGATAGGGCTGGAAGGACGACATTGGCTCATGCCTATTATTTTAAACTGTTAACTTCTAATCCAGCTGACCCCCAACTTCCATCCTAGGCAGGCAAGTAAATAAACAAGTTGCCAAAAGGAACTTGAGAGTTGGCCTGTGGCCTAGATGATGCAACCATTCCTCAGATATCTCCTCCCTTGAGTGGCCTCTGACCTGAATTTGGATTCATGTAAACACAGACACACAAATGACTGGGCCACTCTAGGTAACAGTTTGGTTTTTTACTTATTAGAAGAGCAGGAAGGAAATGTAGTTGGTAAGATGTGTAAGACACTCCACTCTGTTGCCTCTGCTTTCTTGTCACACATTAGGTAAAAGCATCACCTCTTACAAACATATACAGAGAACACTGCTAGAAGTGTCAGACCAGGATTACTCTCTAGGGTACCAGGAAAGCACTGGGCGTTTCTGTGAGCTGTGTATGGTCCTGGATATTTTTGATTATTTAACTGGAAAGCTATTAAAAAACATCCTTTTAAGCCACAACTAGGCTTGGCTGTCATGGGACCAGAAATCCATGTGCTTTCAGCTCAGCCTCCCGGCTGCTGACCTACAGCTGTGTCTAGCTAGACTGCTCTTCACCAGAAAGCCAGGAAAAAAGAAACGCCTGCCTCTTCTTCCCTCATGACCAGGTTCTTTAAGAATCAAATGGACATGCCTGAGGACATAAGGCACACGTTCTCTCTAGCTGTCACTTAATTCTTCCTCCTTGCCCCCTTTACGCTGGAACTTGACACCACAGACACATGGTCCAGCTTGCAAATGGTCAGCTTGAAACTTGAAGCTGTCTGACAGAACACAAATCTGGCGGATCCTTGCATGATCAGAACACAGAAGAGCAAAGAGCTGCTATAGTTTAAGGAAGAGCTTTGGCTCTCATTCTGCCTGCTACCACCCCACAGCTATAGAAACTGAAAAAAAAAAAAATACAGTATGAGAAATACCAATAGCTTATTGATACCATCCTTTTTAGGTCTTCAAGTGGAAGAGTAAACCAGCTGTTTCTAAGCTACCAATGCTGTTTTGAAGGCTGTAGGAAGTCCTTTGCACTTCAGGGGGCTGGCACGCAGTTGGCACCCTCATGTTCTCACTCTAATCAACTCAGATGTTACTTCAGAAACGCCTTACTAACAGGTCACTGCACCAAGAAGCTGTCTCCAACAGGGAGCTGCCAGCTCCAGCTAAGTACCCAGTGCTGCTCTGGGTGACTGCAGTTAGAGGATGCTGGGATGACCACAAGTCTTTGAGAGCCACCATGTGTTTCCTAGGATAGGAAATACAAGATCCACAAATAAAGTACTACTAAGAAATAACCAAACTTCGGCGGTTGTCTACCTAACTGGCTTTTGGGGAGGGTTCTTCTTCCTCTGTAGACACCACACACAGGTGACGCCAGTCAAGTGGAAGGACAGTGAAGGAGGATTTGGTTCTAGAACACACCCTATGGGCAGTCCTGGCAGCCAAAAGGAACCTCAGTGAAATCCCTAGCCTGGATATCACATCCCATCCCAGTTTCTGGGGAGTTAGTATGCTTGTGATGGTGGGAGGCAGGCTGATGTCAGTGCTGTCAGTAACGTGTAACCATGGAGAAGAGATGACGAGAAGCGACCTTTAATACACAGGGGTATTAAAATAAGGAAAAGAATGACTTAAGCACTTGGGAGATAAGGCAAGAGGCTAGGTGCTCAATGCTAGCCTTGGCTACATAGTAAGTTCAAGGCTAGCCTGGAGTATGTGATAGCCTGCCTTAAAAAAAATAGTGTTATTTTGTGAAAAAAAATTTATAGTGAACTTTTTTTTTTTTTTTAAAGACAGGGTTTCTCTGTATGACAGAGCCTTGGCTGTCTTGGACTCCCTTTGTAGACCAGGCTGGCCTTGAACACATGAGCTACCATGCCCAGCTCAGAATGAACATTCTACCTGTCTACCCATCTACCCGTCTGCCTACCTACCTACCCACCCACCATGTATGTGTGCATGTATGCATGTGTGCATGTATGTATGCATGTATGTGTGCATGTATGCATGTGTGCATGCATGCATGTATTATGCATGTATGCATGTATGCGTGCATGTATGTATGTATGCATGTATGTATGTATGAGGGTCTCTTTAGCCTTGGCTGTTCTGGAGCTTGATATGTACACGAGGCTGGCCTTGAACCTACAGAGACCTGTCTGCCTCCAAGTGCTGGAGTTAAAGGCTTGTACCGCCTCTCTGTCTCATCTTGATGTTTTAATTTTACAGATGGGGGTCAGGTAGGGACTAGAAACACCGAGTGACTTCTTCTGAAGGCTGCAGCAATCGGGTGACCAGGGACACTAGCCAGATCCAATGATGCAGACTCTGTGTTTTTCTTTCTGGAGTTCACCCTCCCTTTATGAGTCAAGCCCAGGAAGTCAGGTTGGAACAGGAAAGGAAAGGAAGAGGAAAGAGGAAGTGTGATTTTCTAGTTCATGTTGCCATTCAATCTTTTTTTTTCTGAAATTCCTTTAACATCTAAGAAAAACCACATATGGGGGGGGGTGGGGGGGAGGGGAACCAATCCCACAGCTTGCAGTAGCCTGGGATTCCAGAATAAATACTCGAGTTGGCAGGACGTGTGGCGTCCTTCCTCTCAGTAGGTCACATGAGGACACTGCCTCATGTCCGCTATGTGTGCTGTGCGTGTCTGGGAACATGTAGTATTCATGTTCTCCTCAAGTGCTTCGGCACCTTTTCCTTGTGCCAAAAAGAACTTGTGTGTCCTATCTTCTGATTTAATCTAAAAGTGTCATGGAAAAGACCTAGAACTTCTTTGAAACAGAGGAGGAGTGAGCATTCCCCAGCTTCTAAGACCGAGGCTTAGATGAAACCATTCCAAATGCTGAGCAAATGGGGAGGGGTTTTTAGTGGAAACCGTAATGCTGTGTTGTGGTCACATTTTCACAATTCTTTGGGGCTAGAGGGTGGCCCCTCGGCCTGGATAGGCTGGAAGGCTATTTAACATTTTGTTCTGTGGAAACAGCCCAGATTTGAGAGTCAAGATCAAGTCATGAGACTCCTGGAGTCAAACCCTGGCACCAGCTGCAACTGCTCTTAGACAGCTGTGTCATTACCCTAAAAACACAACCCAGAACTGCTCACTGGGAAAACAAACCCAATCTTTCAAGTCAGAGGACTTTAGCGTGTGACAGCTCAGGAAAATGACCCTCTAGTCATTTACTATCTGATACACGAATGGACGAGGTGATTTTCAACCTTTAAAGGTAATAGAATTAGCATTTTGATAATCAACCACTGAGTTATGATTGAAAACAGCTGTTTCTGATTGACACAGGAAGTGACTGAACACAGTATAGGTAGAAGGGCAGGCTGGAAAATAATTTTTGTGGAAAAGTATCTATCAAAATGTATGATAAAACAAAACCTAGAGAAACAGGCAAGGCAATCTTAACTATTATTTGTAGATATTGAACCTAAGGTGTTTTTTCCCCCTTTGTAATTTTCTTTCAGTTTCATACAGATCAAAGAGTTTTAATTATTTTTATTTATTTATTTTTTTTAAGAGCAAGCTAATCTGTTTCTGGGTATAATCATCAAATGCATTGCACAAAGTTGCTAGCTAAAACTAAATACTTGGAGAAAAAAAAAAGCTCTGCTATTAGTTGGGGTATTTTTTTCCCCTCCAAAAGTTCTAGGGAACACCAGCAGTACCTTAGGAACAACTGTAGCCAGCTTTATAAGAATGTTGACAGGTCCTTGCACCCTAGTTGAAAACTGAAATGTAGTTCTAATTTTTCTTTTAGTTTTATCTACCAAACAACCTGAAAGGTTATATGTCTAATCTCCCATGCTAATCTTATATTTATATTATGAAAAAAATTGATAGAGAAACATCCAAGTTAAAAAAAAAAATCACATCCAAATCAGACTAGGTGCAGAAAATGATTCTTGGTTTGCCTTAAGGAAGTGTAGAGGAATGATTCGGAGACGAGCACGCGAGCCCCACCTTGCCAGCAGGATCCCTTGGTACTCCTCCAGCTGCCTCATGAAGCTGGGGTTGGGCTTGGTCACTGTTCGCCTTTCCTTCACGTAGTCATAGGCTCGGTCCAGGTTCCAGCCGTACTCCTTCATCGCGTAGGCGATCACAGTGGAGGCCGAGCGGCTCACCCCCATTTTGCAGTGCACAAGGCATTTAGATCCATGTTTCCTAGTGGGGGATTGAGGTGAAGAAGATAGGACAACACAGTACAGTGTGAGAACTGGACTGCAGGTTCCTGTGTTGCCCTGCCATTTTTTAAAAATGTATTTTTTGCTATCCAATATGCTCTCATCTTAACTGTACTTTTAAACAATTATTATTTGCTTATTTATTTATTTTTAAGATAAGGTTTGTCCCTGGCTGTCCTCAAACTCAGAGATTCACCTGCCTCTGTTTCCCAAAAGCTGGGATTAAAGGTGGGGCACCATCACTCTTTTTTCAATTTTAGTATTAAGCCTCTTAATCCACTCATTAAAGATTTACCAAGAATGCACCACATACAGGATAATGTACAAGGTGTCGGCACAAACTTAAGTAACGCACAGCTTGCATCCTAAAGGACAAGATTGAGTTAGAGAAAGCAGGCAGCTAAAGTTCAATGTGGTGGTGTCCTGACCGTCACAGCGTGGAGAGGGGAATTTTACATCTCAAGCTAGAGCTCAGTCCCCGTGTGGCAGGGACCAGTTCCCTCACAGCTTCAGGCATGTCTTCTGGCTGGCATGCTCCTGAGCTACAGGTGTGGTAATGACTCATCTGAGCTATTCTAATAGAGAAGCTTCTAGTTAAAGTTCCCAGGGTGGGCTCTATGTGCGGAGGAAAGCGTAAATGAAGCGATGTTCCTTCCCTGGTTGGACACAACTCTAGAGATCACTTTTCCCAGGCTCCCACAGTCCCAGGGAACTGGAGGAAAGCATGTGACATATCAGATGTCATTCTCAGTGATAAAGGTGGGATGAAGGAGAGCGGCCTGCTTTTGTTTGCTTGCTTGATTTTTGTTTTTGTTTTTGCATGCTGCTGGGAGCAATCAGATGCTGGGTTGGCAAAGGCAAACAAGTAAGCTTCCTGGAGGCAGGCCACTGGGTTTCTGCACAGCTGACGAATGGGTGTGCCCCTGGGTTAGGCAGGGCCCAGGGGTGTTGCCTCACGACTGCTTGTTGTTGCTGTGCTGCCTTCCCATGCGTGTCTCATGTATCGGGCATGGCAGACTCGCTGTCTATTGCTTCACGCTGTTGGGCAGATTTCCTGCAGAATCTTATGAAGATGGTTTTATAATTCCTGACGATGATTCTGAACTGATTCAAGTAACTTCTACCCTCCTGCAAATTAGCTAAAGCACTGTGAGGACTTGACACCAAGAAGGAAAACAAGGTGGAAACAAATTAATAATTTAGGGTTAGTCCAAGGATAAGGCCTAGGTGTACACTATGATAAGAAAGACCATATGAATATAAAAACAAAGAATAAATGGTTATCTATAAAAGACAAGACTGACACCTGTTTCCTAGAAAAACATTGACATAAAACAACTCTTGCTTTGAATACATAATGCACATTTGAAATAAGAAAAAGATAAAACTTCTGCTTTGAACTCATAATGAGCACATAGATAAAACCACTGCTTTAAACTTATAATGAACAAAGTATCTAGTTAGATACAGTTCTAATGAAAGAACTTAGAATCAGTAGTCCCACTGAAACTACCTTTTATGTAGTGATTGTTTCTATTTTGAATGAGGTAATTTTTTACATATATAGAGACCCTTTGTATTAGACGATATTAAAACCCAAGACAGAATTAAGCAGTTGTTGAAGCCATCTGTTTCATCCAAAAGTGTGTCTGTCTGACTCTCTGTCTGTCTGTCTGTCTGTGCACATATGTGAATTTGTGGAGCCTGTTAGAATTTGTTTGAAGTCCCCTGCTTTATCCATGCGCCCATCTGTCTGATTGTCTATATGTGTTTTTATGAATGATTTGTGGGAGCTCCCTATGTTTATATAAATATATGGTTTTTTCTTTCTTCTCACCACAATTAGTGGCCCCAAATAGCAAGGCTACCAGCCTGAATGTTTAAGAGTTAAAGTACAGTAGCCAGATCCATCAGCCTGACAGTTAAAGAGTTAAGAAAGTTCAGAGTTTCTCACTGCAACCAGCTGCCCCAAATAGCTGGAAAGCTTGAGAGTTAAAGTACACAGAGAGATGCCAAAGAGCCCATCCCTGATGCCGCTGTCCTACCTCAGCCATCCCTGGACCCCATGAATGTAAAAGCTCATTTTTTACAGCGTGCTTTGAACTTAACTCAGGGCTACACACATACTAAGGACATGCTTTACCACTGAGCTGTGCCCTAGTCCCTGTGCTTTTTACTACAAGGGAAGGAAACAAAAACAATGCTACCACAAAGCAAACAAAACACCTCAGGTAAAGGCTAATTGTCTTGGATATAAACATTATTCGGTTATGTTGTAATTTTAACACTGTAGTGTTATAGCACAAAGTCACTCTTCAAGGATCAGTTAAATGCACAAATAAACTTATGGATCTGCTGATCACATCCTCCAGCTGCTGAAGGTATTCAAAAACCCACAGAAAAGAACTGTTACTCTTACAGCTACTTCTCATGGATTCTAGAATCCTTCCAAATAACTGCTGCAATAATTAAAACATGTACATGTGCGTATAAGGGGGCATGCTACTCATTTGCTCACTGACTATACTGATGGTTGATGTGCCTTCTTCTAGAAGTGTATAATTTTGCTTTCCTGGAGACATGAGCTACATGAGTGAGTGAAGAATTATCAGTGCAAAGGAGCCTGAGGTACCCAAGCCAGTGAGCAGAGAAGCTACAAGAATGCAAGTATGGAATGGAATAATTTCTCTTAATTTTAAAAACTGTACTTATTTATCTGACATGTGGGTGGGTGAGCATCTGAGTGTGGTGGTCCACCTGCGGAGGGCATAGCATGACTCGGAGGAGTCATTTCTCTCAACTTTTACCACGTGATTCTGGGATTAGACGTAGGTCATCAGGCAGTAAGTACTAAGCCATCTCTCTGGTCCTTCCTGTAAAACTAGAGTGCTCTTATCAGACTATAGTTAGAAAGCTGATACAGCGATTCAGGCAAAATTTTGACATGTGTTCTACATTCCAAATGAGCTCTTAACAACTCTGACGTATCATATTTTAGGCCTTTGCCTATAGGTATGGAAGGTGTTTACATTTGGACAAACCTAAATAAAATAGTTTGTCCCTCTCCCTCCTGTATTTCTGAGGGAGAGTTTCTGGGCAGCCATGACTGTCCTGGAACTCACTCTGTAGACCAGGCTGGCCTTGAATTCAGAGATCTGCCTGCCTCTGCCTCCTGAGGGCTGGACTGAAGGCCTGATGTGCCTGTTTGGCATTTTTCATTTGGGCTTTTTAAGTGGTGGGGGTTGGTTTGGTGCCCCCAAAATTATAAATTTAAAATTTAAGAGCTCAACTTCTAACTTATTTAAGAAGGACCTAAGTTTTCACCTAATCCACACTTCAATTTCACCCCTCAGTCCCCGTTGTCTCAATTAAGTGTGGCGTATCATGTTAGGAGTACAGGCCTTGTAGAAAGAGATATCACAGACTCTGACCTGAGCTTGGGCAGCTTATGAACTGACTGCCTCTATTTGCAACCTCGATGCTTGTAATGGTTATTTTGGTTGACAACTGGATTACACCTGGAATTACCTAAAACCCCCAAACCAACTGGGCACATCTGTGAGGGATTTTGCTTAATTCAATGATTTAAAAGCCAGGCATGTTGGCACACACCTGTAATCCCAGCACTCAGGGAGGCAGAGGCAGGTGGATCTCTGTGAGTTCTGGGACAAATTGAGTCAGGACAGCCCAGACACAGAGAGACTCTGTCTGGAAACAACAGCAGCAGCAACAGCAACAACATCACTTTTAATCATCTTTGAGGTGGGAAGACCTTCCGTTGGCAGCACATGTGAGGGGCACGGAAGAAGGAAGCCTCCCCCTTCGCCTCTCGCCCTCACTATCCAGTCCATTCCTTGGCTGACATTAGCGCCTAGTCCTTCAGGATCCCAGTGTGTACTGAAGACCAGCTGGGGCTCCCAGCCTCGGGGACTGACCGACCACTGTGTTCTTGTACGTTCTGTTCGTAGGCAGCCGCTATCGTCATTCTAATAAATCCCTATGTACATTTCCCCCGGTAAGTTCTGTAACTCTAAAGAACCCTGATTAATGCAGACTTTGGCGTCAAAAGTGCTGCCAGAGCAGCAGAAGCATGAGGCTGGGTCTCTGAAGCATCTCCAGATGCTCCAGGCTCCCAACCAGCCAGAACAGCGCAGCTCCAATGCCTCTGCTGCTCCCGGGAGTTCATAGGGCACTGGAAGCCCAAGGTGTGAACTATTTTACAAAATGAAGGAAACAAATGCGTTTGGTGACCCTGATCCACCAACTGTGAGAGGCAGCTGGCCTGTCTCTCAAGATTGTTAAGGGAGTGTAGACGAATTTCGTAAGGAAGTTAAAACAGAGGCGTTTCTCCTCTACAAGAGAGAGTTAGATTGCTGTTCCTTCTGAAGAGAGACATGGCCCCAAGTAGCTCACTTGCGACTCTCCCCAGTAAAGGATGAATAACACCGGGAAAGGAAGTCCTCAGAGCTTTTATTTTATTTTCCCCTCAGAGCTTTACGAGTCAATTGATTTGACGATGACCTCAATGAAAGGCGAGAGAACACGCTCACCTTGTAGAGTGTCCGGAACAACAGAGCCAATGACGAGGAAGACTTTCGAAGCTCGTCAGGCCTCTCCCTGCACTCAGAAAGACCTGGCATTTCACCTGCGCACAGCGGTTTTTACCACACAACTTACAAATGTTCCCAGTGGCAGTCTGAGGATTTAATTCAGAGCCAGGCCTGGTGGATAGTGCACACCTTTAATCTCAGCATTCTGAGGCAGGAGCAGGCAGATTCCTGTGAGTTCGAGGCCAGCTTGGTCTATGTGGCGTTCCAGGCTATTTAGGACTACAGAATGAGAGACTTTTTCTCAAAAAAAAAAGTTTTTCCTCCATTTTTTTCTTTTTTCTTTTTTGAGATGGGGTTTCTCCGTGTAGCCCTGGCTGTCCTGGAACTTGCTCTGTAGACAGGCTGGCCTAGAACTCAGAGGTCCACCTGCTGTTGCCGCCTGCATGATGAGATTAAAGGTGTGCACCCCACCACCAGGCCATATATGAGGTCATCTTATTCTAAGGGACTTCATTTGCTTAAAGGGAAAATGTTAGGTCATGAATCTTCTGTCTAGGACTATAACATTTCAGTATCTTTTCTTCACATGCTTTTCTCTAAGTTCTATTAGTAAATGTCTCAGTCTCCGCTGCCGTGCTTACACTATGAAGGGGTCAGAATGTGTTGGGACAGTACTCACTTTGCTTTAGAGATGAATTTGTAAGTGTCATTCCAGTAAGCCAGGAGATCGGTTGCCTCTTCATCATATACTCGAATGTTATGATACTCAAAGACTCCAGGGAAGAAGTTGTCTATCTCTCGAGTGACATTCAAGATATACCGCACCCTGTGAAGAACCCAAGGGAGAGCACATCCTGTTACTCAGGCGGAAACTGGTTTCCAGATCCTGTCTACCAACTTCAGCACCTAAAGTCCGTTTCCAGTTTACATACGGTTGCACAATCTCATCTTTGACAGCCTTTGGGAAACAATCTTGGTACCTATATACAAAAATCAACCTGAGACCCACAACCTAGCAATTTCTGCTGCTAAAATTACCAACAATAAAATTATATTTGGAAGTTGTTTGTTAAAATCAGGCTACTGATATACTCCAAGAAAAAAGAGAAAAGGAAGATTTTCTTATTTTTCTGAACGCCAGATTGTTAGGCAAGAAAACTGCGAGGGCTCATGCAGCACTGACCCAGGCACTCCCTCAATCTACCTGGCTGCATTCCTGCTAAGAGTTCTCACTCACTGAGATGCTGGCAGAAATGGATTTCTCTATTAAAAACTTTTCCACCACCTCTCTCCCTGCACCACCTTAATTAATGCTTTGGGTTTAATTTAACAAAAGCTCTTTTCCCTTCAATGATGAATAGACTTTAAGCATCAATAGAGTTTACTGTAGCAACACTGTTTTCTTTAAATAACCAAATGTGGGGCTCTACAAACTCAGTTTCTGAAGAAGGGGGGAAAAAAAGCCTACAGGAAGAGATATAATCACTGTCTGGTCAAGGTCAAATAGGCCCAAAATTTCTGAGACATAAATTGAATTTGTTTTAACACAGAACCAAAGCCTACTAATAGAAATGATTTTTTTTTTTTAATTTAAAAAGTGAAGCACACAGTAGGAATATAAAATGGTATAACTGCTGTGGAAAATAGCTTAGCAGTTCGTGAGAAGGCTAAACATAGAGTTACAACACAGCATCAGTCTCGCCACAACTTGCACACAGGTGGTCATAGCAGCACTATTCACAACAGCCGAAAAGTGGCAGTCAGGTGATGACATTAGCTGCTTCTAGAGATAAGCAGAAGGGAAATATGACTGAGGAAGCATACACCATCTCTGTGTGGCTTTAAAAAATGGTTTACATAGTTTGCATAACTCAGAAACTAAACCACACAGAATTGTATATTTTAGTTGTGTTAATTATATTGCACTATGAGTTACATTCAATAAAATGATTAGAAGAAAAAGCAAGCACACTTATTTTTACTTATTTATTTTTTCAGGACAAGGTTTCTTTATGTAGCCTCGGCTCCGCTAGAACACTATGTAGACCAGGCTGAGAGATCGCTTGCTTTTTGTTCCTGAGTGCTGGGATTAAAGGCCTAAGTCATCATGCCTGGCTTGCTGATTTTATTTAAAATAAAGATGAGTGGCTGGAAAGATGGCTCAGAGGTTTAAAGTGCTCGCTGCTCTGGCCTCCTCTTGAACTGTCACAAATGTGCCCTCCCCCCCCCACATTAATAATAGCAACAAAAACTCATTAGAAGCTAATCAATTTCCTATTTCTAACCCTACACTTCAGTACTGGATTGTTGGTTCATCTGGATAGAGACAGTACAAGCTTCCTAATTAATTTTATTTCAAAGATGAAAAATGCCCAGTGCTGATTGGTACTGTAACTCCTTGAAATTTTTTTTCTGTATTAGCAATTATGTGAGTTTATGTAAAGTAAAACTTGGAGTTAGTTTCCAAAGTCAGTACGTAGACCATCTGGAAATGACTTTAATGTCAGAACTGCATTTTGAAATACCATAAAATATTAGCAGGGAACAGTACACAGTTTGTGAATAGAGAGGCATACTAAAGCTTAAGACTCATTGAGTTTAAGAAATAAGACTGGGGGGGTTGTTGGAGCACACCTTTAATTCCAGCACTCAGGAGGCAGAGGCAGGTGGATTGCTGTTAGTTCGAGGCCAGCCTGGTCTACAAAATGAGTCCAGAACAGCCAAGGTTACACAGAGAGACCCTGTCTAGAAAAATTAAAAAAACAAAATAAAACAACAACAACAAAAAAGAAATAAGACCTAAGTAGATGTCTGCACATCCAATCATTCTCTCTCCTCTCCTCTCCTCTCCTCTGTTTGGCCCCCACCCAATCCCCATTCAGGGCTTCTCTGTGTAGCCCTGAGTGTTCTGGAAATGACTCTGTAGACCCAGCTGGTCTCTAACCCTGAGATCCAAACTGCCTCTGCCTCCCAAGTGCTAGGATCAAAAGTGTGCACCACCGCCGCCCAGGCAATCATCTGTTTTTAAAGACAATTAGATTCCATTGCAGGTTGTAGTTTATCCTGAGAAGAATAAAATGATGGTTGCTATCCCACAGTATGGTACATACTGTACATTTCAGAAAGGAAGAAGATAGTCTTGAAAGTTTTCACCATAGAGAATTGACATAGGGTGGAAGAGATGGCTCAACAGCTGAAAGCATGGGTTGCTCTTTCAGAGGACTCAGGTTCAATTCCCAGCATGGCAGCTCACAAACGTCGGTAACCCAAGCTCAGGGGATCTGATATACGTGCAGGCTCGATACCCATACACATAACAATAAAAGTACTTAGTGAAAAGAGTTGAAAAATGCTCCAGATGACAAACCTGATTTAAAACATTAAATATATATACTCAGACATCACGTGGCACCACATTAATGAATAAAAATTTAACGTTTTTATAAAAGAAGCACGTGAGCTGGACGAGCCTCCTCTCCAGCTAAGATGAAAGTCTAGTGCTACGCCAAATCTCAGATCTCATACCAAACATCATATCTAAGTTTTCTAGAAACTACCAGACTTATAGTACTTTACAACTTTACAGGACTGTAAGCTGTCAAAAATTATGACCCACTGCTGAGGAAATTTAAGTGAATTTCTGCAGATCAAGTAGAGTCAATGTTTCCATGTGCAAACAGGGTCTAATCTTCAAGGGCCCTGTTAAGAAGCCTATGAGTGAACAATTTATCTAGTTTTAAGAGGGTAAAGGGAAGGCCCAGGGTGGGCGCCCAGGTCTCTGAAGTCGCACCCCCTCGTCTGTCATTAGGCAAGGACTGTTCTCCCACGTGTGTGAATTTTTCATCAGTCATTCACACTAACACCATCTTGGTGTGAAGCTGTGAGCTAGGTAGACTAAATTCAAAAGATGAAGGTATAAGTGTCTAATGTTAAAGGCGTCAGACCAATCCATACTAATTAAACATTTTCAACTTATACTAATTTTTGTATCTTCAATTAAGCAACTAAATCTTCATACCTTGGATTTATTTCTATGAAAACTAGCAGTTCATTTTTGCAATTATAAAATACCTTTCTTGTCAAGAGAGAAAGGCAGGGGATATGGCCGGCACCTGTCAGTACCTCTAATGTGCAGACTAAATGCCAGCAGAGATGACTCATTCTCCTCTTCCTCTGCCTAGGACAGTGCTATCACTCAACTGCATTTCTAGCAACTACATTTGATTTTTAAAGAGTACCAAACACTTGGGATTTGTTTGCCTTTCTTTCTTTGCCCCTCTCTCTCTTTCTTTTCTTTTCTTTCTTTCCTTCTTTCTGGTTTTTCAAGACAGGGTTTCTCTAAGCAACAGCCCTGGCTGTCCTAGACTCACTTTGTAGACCAGGCTGGCCTTGAACTCACAGAGACCCGCTTGCCTCTGCCTGTGAGTGCTGGGATCGCGCCACCACGGCCGGCTGGGAACTTGTTTCCCAAGGCCCTTCCATTACTACAACCGATCTTTCTGAGGCGGGAAGAGGATCAAGCAGTGAGAGGACAACTGTTCTGATTTTTGTACCATTATACCTGAGCACTGAAAGCAACTCTAAGATTAAAGTTACCCACTGATACTTCTTTGACAGGAAAATACAAAGATTAAACAGGGACTTCTGTCATACAGGGTGTCAGCATCGCTCTGTGTGCTCACCCTCTGTTCTGTAGGTCCTCTAAGTTCGAGGCATTCCATTCTGAGCCCTAAGGAGCCAAAAAGACAAAGTTAGTGAGTATCAGCAAGTCAGCTAAACACAGTATTGGAAAAGGAACATTGGGGGAACAGTTCCTACAAAGTGACTCAGTAACACATACTCAATGCCTCTAAGCACCAGGAAATCTATGTCATCACATATAATTTTTATTAAGGATAGTGCAAAAACAATTATCTTTTGGGGGGGGGGGGGGGGGGGCGGTGAGTGTGTGCACACGTGTGAATGGACAAGTGGCGCAGTGTGTATGTGGAGCTTAGAGGGCAGTGTGACTCTCAAGAGTTGGTTCTTGCCTTCCACCATGTGTGTTCTCGGGGTCAAATTCAGGCTGTCAGGCTAGGGGGCAAGCGTCTTTACCACTGAGCCATCTAACTGACCGCAATAATCTTGAACTTCAGAGCCTGTTGTTTTCATCTTCTGTGTACTGGGATTACAAGGGTGCACCAGTAAACCCAGTTTATATGGTGCTGGGGACTGAGCACAGTGCTGTGTTCAGGTTAGGTAAACACTCTACCAATTGCTGTACATCTCTAGCCCTAATTAAAAAAAAATTCTTTCTGTGTGTCTATACACACATGTGTGTTGGTGAGGACGCATTCATGCATCTGGAGGTTCGATGACAACTTGAAAGGGTCTCTTCTCTCCTTTTGCCATGTGGGTTCTGCTGAGTCACCTTGCTGGCGCCTGGCCTTCCCTTTTAAGAGAAGTTTATGGCATATACTTTTCTGGTTCAGGATCAGAAATTACGAATATGACAAAAGTGACCTATTTAATGACTGTTTCAATGCTATGCCTTCTCTGTACCACCACAAATATAACCAGCTTGTGGCCTTTTATTTGAATCTCTCTGGTAGAAAGGATCTGTAACGTCAAATCTTGACAAAGACAACCAATAGCAAAAATTCTGCCACCTTATTCATGAGCAAAGTACTCTCTGTCCAACACGCTCATGTCTCCTTTGCTCAGCTAAAACAAACAAAAACCAAACCAACCAACCAAACAAACAAAAAAACCCTTGCTGTTCTGTAAAAGGTCTCTACTCACCTGTAGGTTTTTCTCAGCCAAATCAGCCAGCCTCCGGGGAGCTGCTGACAGTACCAACTGGTTGGACAAAAGCTTCCAGCTCAGAGAAATGACAATCTTAGGAGGATTTAGATGAATCTTTTTTCTTAATCATAACCTGGCTTCCCTCCAACCAGTCTGTCTTTCTCACTGCAGATTTTCTTTGAACTATGTTCTAAACATTCCTTCTCCATATCAGCTGATACCTTTCTAATAAACATCTCTGTGCAGCATAGTGCCGAGTGGAGCATTCTTCCAGAGGGAGGGAGGCTGGCTGCCCCGCCCCACAGAGTCTGGCCGAGCTCCAGGCACGGCAACTATGCATGAAATGAGATGACTTTGAGAAAAGTAATTCTGCAACTTGAAACTAGGATACATCTCCTTTTCCACAGCAATTGCTGGGAAAGTGGATTTTTCCTGGGAGACAAAGGGGTTTTTACATAGGACCTGTGTGTGGTACAGAGAAGGCCGTCAGAACAAGCACAACAAGATGCTTAGACCACATCTTGAAGCATTTAACTTGCACGCTGAATAAATTAAATTTTAGACTTCTCCTATTTGGAAGTTATTTCCTTAAATAAGAAAATGATTCACACCTTTAATCCCAGCACTCAGGAGATCAGAGGCAGGTGGATCTCTGAGTTGGAGGCCAGCCTGATCTACAGAGCAAGTTTCAGGACAGCCAGGGCTACACAGAGAAACCTTGCCTCAAAAACAGCAACAACAACAACAAACAAACAAACAACTCAACCCAAACCAACCAACCAAAACCAAACTAAAAAATGTTAAAACTTCACAATGGAAAGAAATCTCTATTCTTTAGAAAACAAAACTATATGTTAAATTGAAGAGTCTTTTTTCTTTATTAAAAAATATGTACACAGATATATACTTTAAAAGTAAAAACTAGGTGCTGGAGAGATGGCTCAGTGGTTAAGAGGACTTGCTGTTTGTTTTAGAGGACCTGGGTTCGATTCCCAGCACCCACAGGGTGGCTCACAATCATGTCAGTAATTCCAATTCTAGGGACCTTCTGGCCTCTGCATCAACATGGTGCACAGACACATACATACACATAAAAATAAAAAAGGTGATGAATCTAAGCCGGGTGTGGTGGCATGCGCCTGAAATCCCACCTCTCAGAAGTACTAGACAAGAGGATCCTCTGTAATTCAGCTTTGCATAGTAATTTCATAGCGATGGTCCCTATGAATCAAACTGGAGACAAACACGCTCTAAGATGTCAGGCTTTTGATGGTACTGGGTGTGACTGCATGGTAAAATAAACTATGAATATTCAGACTACAGAACTCCACTTAGTCAGTTTCTGTGTGTTTAAGAGTCTTCTAGCCGTTTTCCTGGCTTCTAAGCGGTTCAGGACACATATGTGGTCATTAGAACGTGCAGGGAGACAGTACTGGCCTTTCCATGGCTAAGGATAAGAAGCTGTGGCGGCGCACGCCTGTAATCCCAGCACTCGGGAGCAGAGGCAGGGGAAGTTCTGTGAGTTCCAGGTTAGCCTGGTCTACAGAGACAGCCAAGGCTACACAGAGAGACCCTGTCTCGAAAACAAGTATAAAATGCATAGGAAGTGGAAACAAAAATGGTATTTTAGCATTCTCCTTTGCTTTTAAGTATCCTTGAGCCTGGCAGTGGTGGCGCATGCCTGTAATCCCTGCACTCAGGAGCAGAGGCAGGCGGATCACTGTGAGTTCGAAGACAGCCTGGTCTACAGAGCGAGTCCAGGACAGTCAAGGCTACACAGAGAGACCCTGTCTCGGGGGGGAAAAAAAAGTATCCTTGTTAACCTTGTTCCTACTACCACGTACATATGGAACTAGAGCTCTTTAACCTGAGAGGGTGTGTCCTATCTAGTCTCTGTGTGAGTCTTCCCTGAGGCATTTCAGGTCACTGGATGTTTAAGAACTATGAAGAATAATTTTTAATCATAAACTTCTTGGTAATCATGAAAAGTAACTTGAAGGCCTCAAGATGCTGTGTCATGGCTTTCTATGCTTAAAAGTCCATGGCTAAGGATATACTCAGCTGTACAGCATATGTGTAACCGGTGCAAGGTCAGGATTTGATCCTCAGCACTCCAGAAAATAACTAAGCAAATTCAGCCCAGTAAGATTTCTGTTACAGGGCTGGAGAGATGGCTCTGCAGTCAAGAGCTCTGGCTGTTCTTCCAGAGGACCCGGGTTCAACACCCACATGGCAGCTCATAACTGTCTGTAACTGCCTGTTCCAGGGGATCTGAAACCCTCACACAGACATACATGTAGTCAAAACACCAATGTACATAAAATAAAAATAAATGAGCTATTTAAAAAAATAAAAGATTTCTGTTATAAGCAGGCTCCATCTGCTCTGACGATGTATCAGGTCTTAAACAGGTTCAGGAGAAAAGCACAAATATCACCCTATTTAGAGTATCCACAGCCAACTGACAGGTTTGACTCTGAGTATTATAAAAGACAGATGGCATATTTAACAACCCAGAGGAAGAAAGCCCTGGCTTGTAGCATTTGCTAAATTCCTTGGAATAAATATTCCCACCACACTCAGGGTTTTTTTTTGTTTTTTGTTTTGTTTTTCCTTTGAGACAGGGTTTCTCTGTGTAAGAGAACCCTACTGGCCTTGAACTCACATCGATCCACCTGCCTCTGCCTCCTGAGTGCCGGGATTAAAGGCGTGCGCCACCACCTCCTGGCCTGCCTATGCTTTTAATGTTGGTTACGTTAAAAGTTTTTTAGATTTATTTTATGTGTACCAGTGTTCTGACAGCTTACATGCCTGTGTAACAGGTAGATGCTCGGTGCTGGCTGAGGTCAGGAGGGGCCCTCAGGTCCCCAGGAACTACAGTTACAGATGGTTCTGAGTCACCATGTGTGTGCTGGGAATTGAACCAGGGTCCTTTGCAAGAAAAGTAAGTGCGGGGGGGGGGGGGGGGGGGGGGGGGGGGGGGGGAAGATGGCTCAGAGGTTAAGAGCACTGATTGCTTTGCTCTTTCAGAGGTCCTGAGTTCAATTCCCAGCAACCACATGGGGGCTCACAACCATCTATAATGTGATATGATGCCCTCTTCTGGCATGCAGGCAGAGCCCTGTGTACATAATAAATAAAAAATCTTAAAAAAAAAAAAAAGTAAGTGCTCTTAACCAATGAGCCATCTCTCCACTCCAGTTATATTTTATTTAAATATAATAAAACAACAACTGCTTCGATTTATTTCTAGAGTCCAAAGCTAGTTTCACAATACCACTTAAAGTGGCTTTCAGACCCACCAGGAAGACGTGGTCGAATATCTGTGTGGGGCTGTCCATCTGACCGAGGATCACTATCATCTCATTGTCTATGAACTCCTTGAATTCGCGCAAGTTGCACACCATCTGCATTTCCAACTCCGTCCGTATCTGAAACAGTAAAGAGCCCCGTGTTTTCACCACCGTAACTACTGCTGTTCTGCGTCTAGCTCTGGGACAGTGAGGGCTTGGAGCGGCTTACCTCTTTGGATGTGATATTCTCCAAATCCTTTTGCATCATAATCTCCCTTAATTTGGTTTTAATAAGCCTTTCTGTTCGTTCACGTTCAGTTGGTCTGAGAATAGACAAGCAGTGATTCTTCATCAACAAGAATTTAGTCAAAGCAATGAATTTACCATTTGGTTATGTTTCCAAACTACTTCTCTCTCTCTCACATTCATACTGCAGAAGCCAATGAAGACTGCACTCGACTGCACAGTGAGCTGAAGGCCAATGTGGGCACCGCATAGTGAGATGGTGTCTAAAACCAACACCAAAGCTATCAACAAGAACACACTCCAAAGAAAACCAACCAAAATTTAAAAAAATGTACAACATAAACATGTAAAAATTACATAAAACAGGTTCTATAAGTTTGTGTCTTTAAATACATCATAAATACACAGATCTACAAAGACGCAAAGACAAGCTGGGTGTGGCAAGTATACCTCCCGTTTCTATCAAGTGGCCCTGGATCCCATCACTTACTGAGCTAGAATACCCGTCTGGGTAGACTAGTGATGTGACTCTCAGTAGAAGTGGATCTTAAAATGCCATCCTATACTGATCATTTACTGCCGTGGGCCGCTAAGCTAGGAGGGAGGGAGGACTGATCCAGCCTCCTGCAACCAGGCAACCTTTTTTTTTTTTTTTTTTTTTTGGTTTTCCGAGACAGGGTTTCTCTGTGTAGCCTTGACTGTCCTGGACTCACTTTGTAGACCAGGCTGGCCTCGAACTCACAGTGATCCGCCTGCCTCTGCCTCCCGAGTGCTGGGATTAAAGGGGTGGGCCACCACGCCAGGCTTGCAACTTTTATTCTAAAATGGGCTGTAGAGGTCAGCTATTTGCATGGAATACTTCCATCCAAAACACTTGCTTTTTTCATGGCAACTCAGAACAGCTCTGTGATTTTTTATTTTTTTGAGACGATGTCTTGCTGTGTAGTCTAGGTTGGCCTAGAACTTCCAATACTCCTGCTTCCATTTTCCAAGAACTGGAATTATAGGTGGGTATCACAATACTTTTCTTCCTGCTTATTTCTGTGAATTTTTTTTTTCAAGACAGGGTCTGTCTGTGTAGCCTTGGCTGTCCTAGATTCGCTTTGTAGACCAGGCTGGCCTCGAACTCACAGAGATCCGCCTGCTTCTGCTTCCCAAGCGCTGGGATTAAAGGCGTGTGCTACCATGCCTGGCCATTTCTGTGAAAATTTTATACTAATTTTTTAATTAAGGAAGCAAACATGTTAAAAGATACACTGATAATCATATACAGCAGCAGGCAAGTCATACCTGAAGTCCAGCCCAGTGCTCAATTTGCAACACTGTGTTGTTTTCTACTCTTCTCACTCTTTTAACGTAAAATCACTCCAGGCCGGGTGCAGTGCCATCCGCCTCAGTCCCAGCATGCTGAGCTGAAGGCCAGCCTGGTCTATATCGTGATTTCTAGGAGATAGCCAGGGCTACACAGTGAGACCCTGCTTCTGACAAACAAACAAATAAAATATATGTATTCTTGGAACTTTAGTATGAAGTCAGCCCTGGCAGCTGACTCTTCACTAGCAGAAAGCCTTGGGTCAGAGTAACTGGATGCTTCTCTCTAGCGACACAGGGCCACGGTATGGAGAAGCTGAGTTCTTTCTGCCCCATCTTCGCTCCTACCTACTCAGGAAAGGTATCTGCACTGCATCTCCTTATTTGGAAGTGGACATGGCCTAAGCCCTCAGGCACCCTGCCTGTTCCTGATGCTTACAGCCTTATCACTGGCTGCAGAAATAGCCTTGGTAATCTCCAGAGCTGCGTGCTGCATCTCCGCACTGCTCAGGCACTCAGCTGCTTGTGAACCAAGCGGCACATAGCTAATCCTGTGCTGTTCTCGCCAAGGCATTTCTGTTGTAACTAGGAGTACAATTCTTATCTAGGCTTTGTTTTTTTCTGGACACAGCTAATGTGGGAAGAAATGTGTAATGACCATCTTCCACTGAAAAAGATGTGTTAATAAAAACAGATTTTAGCAGCTGTATGCATGCATGGGTTTGCTTTCCTTTACACTCTGAGGTAGGGTAGGTTGGGAGCAGAAAGACCCAGGTTTAATCATAGCCCCGCAGCTCACAGTTGGTGTGACCTTGAACAAGGTCCTTCTCTTTTCTGGCCCATGTACATTGGAGGCACACTGGGCCCCACACATGTGTGTGGCCTTCCTGGGTTACACATACAAGCTGTGCACAGCAGAGCACTAAGTCCATCTGGGCTCCCCCTCCCCTGTGCTCTCACTATTCTTTACAGACCTTTCAGCTGACTTGGGTAGGAAGAGGGCACAGAAAAAGCACTAGAGCACACACACACTTTCCCCTCTTTGATGTCACTGGAAAACACAGAGAAAACCCAGCTAAAAACCACTCTATCCGGATGTAATCATGTCCTAGTCAGGGTCACCACTGCTGTGATCAAACGCCATGACCAAGGGCGAGCTGGGGAGGAGAGGGTTATTTGGCTTACACTTCCACAAGGTGGAATACTCCACCACTGAAAGAAGCCAGGATAGGAACTCAAACAGGGTAGGAACCTGGAGTCAGGAGCTGATGCAGAGGCCATGGAAGGGTGCTGCATACCGGCCTGGTCTCCATGGCTTGCTCAGGCTGCTGTCTTACAGATCCCAGGCGACCTGCCCAGAGATGGCTCCACCCACAATGGGCTGGGCCCTCCCACACTCATCACTAATTCAGAAAATGCCCTACAGGCTTGACTACAGCCCAGTCTTACAAGGCATTTTCTCAATTAAGGTTGGTCCTCGGACAACTCCTTGTGTCAAGTTGACACAGAAGTAGCCTGCACATTGTCATCCCTATGATGCTCCACAGTTTCCATTCATTCCTATTCTAAGAACTGATGTTCAGTGAGTCAGGACTGTTGACTTTTGTTTTTAGTTTTATTTTGGTTTGTTTTTGCTTAGGGATATAAAGCAATTCCTTGTCTCTCTGTGTGAGTGTACATGCGTGCACGTGCGAGCTACAGACCCAACAGCTTTTCAAATAAAGTAAAAATCAGGAAAGAAAACCAAGATTTTACTGATTTGAGATGGGCTTGGTCCTATGTAGTCCAGGCTAACCTAGAACTTAAACCTTCCTGCCTCAGTCTCCCAAGTGTGCTGTGTGCTGGCCTCCCTGGCTGAGGAGGACTCTTTTTCTCTGAGTGGGGTTTAGGATATGTGTTTTTGAACTAGATGAAAGATCTACTCCTCTGAAATCCACCAGCCAGATTCACAATGTACAATCATGAAGATCATTTTCTGCAGATTTGTATCTTTTTGTTATTATTAGATCTTGGAAGGACTAGATCTACTGGAAGGAAGGCTCCTTGTTAAATAACTTTCCTGTTTTTTTTTTTTTTAAAGGCTAATGATGTTTGACTACTTATTGAACTAAAATAAAACCACAACTCAACAGAGATAAATTTAATACAGGTATACTTTTCAAGGAGTTGGAAACATCTTTCCTTTATGAGACAGGACTCACTATGTAGCCCTGGATGGCTTAGAACTTGCTCTGTAGGTCAGGCTGGCCTCGAACTAGGAAATCTGCTTGCCTCTCCTTCCTGAGTGCTGGGACTACAGGTGTGCACCCCCCCCCCAAAGTATAAACAGCCACTATCGGTTATAACAGTAACGAAGAGAACACATCAGGTGATGTTCCTGGGGATTTCATCTGGAGGAGCAATTGCTCCCCTTTGGAAGGCATCTTCATTTCTTAGGTATGACAAACATCCCTCCAAAAGCATCTTGCTGTTAATTCATCATATCTTCTTTTCACAGCCAATTCCTCTAATTCAAATTTTAAATGAGTGGAATCTAAGTAATAGATTTTTGTAGTATTTTCCATTGTGCTCAGGAGTGAAATTCCTCAGGCTTTTGCAGGTGATAGAAGGATACTCTTCATGTAGGACAGAAGTGTAATCTACACAGTAACTACTGTCAGGGGCAAGGTTAGCGCCTAAGGAATTTGCCGCGTAGGTTATGGGCTTCCACAGGCCTCAGCAAGCCAACTTACATGTCTGTGAAGAGAGCTGGAGAGTCAGGCCGATGAGACTGCACATCCTGCATAGCGTTCCACTCATTGACTGAGGACTGATCTGAGTTGATATGGCTCTCGTAGTAACTCACCCAAGTGAGAAAAAGACTGCCTGGATAGTAGTTATGCATTCTGGCCACTTCACAAGCCTTGTGCAAACTCTGTAGTGCAGACCTGAAAGATAAGTCTAGCAATGAGCACTATAAAATTATGGGGCACCAAAAGGGTAAAAACCTCGACCATCTCAAATTCATCTGTTTTGAATTCTACAGAGTATCACTGTCCAGAGGATTTCCTCCCTCCCCTGGAGTCAAGATCCCCTGACTTGGCTACATCCTCCAGGGAGGAGCTGGGTGGGGGAGGGGCCGAGAACTGAAAACAACCTCCCCAGTGAAAAACAGGTCTAGGAACTGATGGCATCATGATCTTATCTTTGGACTGTGTTGTCACTGTGTCATTAGCAAACAAACATTTCAACAATTAACTATTCAAAATTTGTTTCTCTTTGGCACAGAACCATGTGATAGCATATTTGCTATGATAGCTCAAATAGGCAGATGGCCCTGAGCCATGGGCCCTGTCCTTTGCTGTCCAGCACAGTTACCATTCTTGCTACCTTAGTATCCTTGGTCTTTAAACCATTTACTCATCCACACCAGTTACTTTCTAAGAATAGCTCTGGCTACCCTGAAACAAATTTAAACGTGCAGACTCTGAACTCAGAAACCTAGCAAGAGTAAACAAAACTAAAATCTATCTTTTTTTCTGTTTACCTATGCTAAAGCCAGAAATGCTAGAGAGTAAACAAAAACAAACAAAAGAAATGACAGGAAGTAATTTACAGACCAAGGACATTTTGTTTACTGGTCTATCTCCAGTGCTTAAAAATAAGGCCTAGGCTATAGCTGGAGTTCAAATGTCTTATTATCTATAACGTTTTTCTCTTATAGGAAAAGGAAGTTTAAGAGAATTCTATGGCCATTCGTTTACATTATTTTTCTTCATAACATTTAAAAAACTATTTTATGTGTATGAGTATTTTGACTGCACATATGTCTGTGCACCATATGTGTGCTTGGTGAGGTCAGAAGAGGAGGAAGCATCCCTTGAAACTATAGTTAGAGAGGATTGTGAGCCACTATTTGAGGGCTAGAAACTAAGCCTCTGCAACAAGAATTTTTAACTACAGAGCCAACATTCCAGCACCTATAAAGTTAAAATATATTTGTGTGTGAGTAGCGGATGTGCCACAGTGGCACACATGTGGGGCCAGAGGTAATTTCAGGGTGTTAGTTCCCTCTTCCACCAAGTGTGCCTAGAGATCAAACCGGGGTGTCACTCTTGGCCAGCGCCTTTACCTGCTAAGCCATTTCAAAGGTCTTACATATATTTTGTTAAGAAAGAATGCCTTTTATACCAAGCGGTTGTGGTGGTGCACACCTTTAATCCCACCACTTGGGAGGCAGAGACAGGCAGATCTCTGTGAGTTTGAGGCCAGCCTGGTTTACAGAGTGAGTGTAGGACAGCCAAGACTCTGTTACAGAGAAGCCCTGTCTTGAAAATCCACGAAGTGATCCTTAATCATTTTGAAAAGGTCTTATAGTTGGCCAGGTAGTGGTGGCATCTGCCTTTAATCCCAGGACTCGGGAGGCAGAGGCAGTTGGATCTCTGAGTTTGACGTCAGTCTGGTCTACACAGTGAATTCCAGAATAGTCAGAACTTTGTAGAGACCCTGTCTCAAAACAAAAACAGAAACAAAAAGAAAACATAAAAAGTTGTGTAGTGCTTGTGCAGCATGCAAGCAGGAGGCACTGAGTTTGATTCTCAGTGCCACTAAATAAACCAACAAAATAAACGGCAGGAATACCATGAGATCCAGCACCACTACTCTAGTTTGGGGCTACACTTTCCAGTTCCCTGATCTATGTGCAGGCCATACTAAAAACTGTATGGCTGTAGTATGCACTTATAACTTGCTCTTTTACTTTACAGCCTCTCATAAATACCTGATTTCAATATTCTTCAACTATATATATTTATTTTTTGAGACAGGTTTTCATGTATTCTAGACCTGGAACTCACTATATAGTGCAAGCTCATGCTTGGACTTAGAACTTACCCTACTGTCTCCATCTCTGCCACTCCTCGAGTACTGGGAATACAGGCTATATGTCACAGTGATTTTTTTTTGGGGGGGGGAAGGAGGTTCAAGACAGCATTTTTCTGTAGCCTTGGCTGTCGTGGACTTGCTTTGTAGACCTGCTTCTGCCTCCTGAGTGCTGGAAGTAAAGGAGTGCACCACCATGCCCAGCACAATGCTCAGTTTTTAACCAGATAATTTTTTAAATGGCTGCTTAATAGTGATTTGCACATATGTACAAAAATTTAACTGATTCATATTTTCAAATAATTAAATTCTATTTTTTTATTATTCAAACACCAACAAAAATTTCTTAAAGCTAAAATCCTTGTACACCCATAGTTATAATCTCAGAGTAAATTCTTAGAATTACTAGGTTATAAATGATAAGGAATATTGGAAATCATTCTCCAGAAAAGTCACTCCAGTTCATTCTTCTACCAATGGTTGAATCTATTCTTTAAATCCATGTCAATCCCATGTTTAATAGCAGTGATTCAGCAGCAGCCAAGCGCCAGTGAATAACAACTCAATATTGTTTGGCTTTTCTCTCCCCTCCCCCAACCCCTTTTATTTATTTACTTTACAGCCTGATCCCAGTGTCCCCTTCCCAGTTCCACTCTAATGTCCCTCTCCCATTTCTTCCCTTCTTCGCAGAGAAGGGGAGGCCCCTAAGGGGTACCAAACCAGCTGGCATCTCAAGTTGTAGCAGGAAGAAAAGTACCCCTCCCTTTGAGGCCTGGTAAGGCAGACCAGCTGGGGGAGAGGGATGTGAAGGCAGGCAACAGAGCCAGAGCCAGCGCCTCCCCATTGTCAGGGGACCCACGTGTTGACCAGGCTGCACATCGGCTGCATATGTGTAGGGGGCTTAGGTCCAGCCTGTGCGTGCTCTTTGGTTGTTGGTTCAGTCTCTGTGCGCCCCAATCATATGAACTTTTATTTTTTTGTGTGTGTGCGTGTTTTTTTTTTTTTTCCGTGACAGGGTTTATCTGTGTAGTTTTGACTGTCCTGGATTTGCTCTGTAGACTAGGCTGGCCTCGAACTCAGAGATCTGCCTGCCTCTGCCTACCTGAGTGCTGAGAGTACAGGTGTGCGCCACCATGCCTGGCATCATCTGAACATCTTAAAAACAGTTCACTGAATTAGGTTTTTTGTTTGTTTGGCTTTTTTTTTTTTTTTTTTTTTTTTGAGACAGGGTCTATCTGTGTAGCCCTGGCTGGCCTCAAACTCAGAGGTCCTCCTGTTCCTGCTTCTGAGTGCTGGGACTAAAGGTGTGTGCCATCATTGTTAGGCTAAAAAAATATTTTAAAAACATAACCTCTGGTTTTATTTCTGGAGTATGTATGTGTGGAATATACATGTGTGCATGTCTGTGTGTATGTGGGTACTTGCACATGTGTGCTCCTGCACGTGGAGCCAGATGTCAATGCTGGGTGTCTTCCTCAATCCATTTCCTCCTAATTTTTTTGAGACAAAATTTCTCACTGAGCCTGGAGCTAATGAATTTGGTTAGGCTAGTGGGATGAGGAGCTTCAGAGGCTTTCCTGTCTCTAGCTTCCCCTCTAAAACTAGATATTGGGGATTGAATAAGGCTCCATGCTTATGCAACACACACCTGACCTAGCTATCTTTCAGTTTCCTATTACCCAAAACAAGAAAATGCTCAGACGATTTTAGTTTCACTCCAGAGACTCCATGTATGGTCTCTTCATTTGGAAATTCATGCTTTACAGTCATCTTTCAGATCTGCTGCAACTGCCCTACACTATACTCAGGGTTAGCTGCTTCAGACACCGTGGATGCATACGGAGTAACTGCTGTCCAGGTAAGGAAACACCTGGTCTAACTACTGCTTTGTTTCATATCACTAATATTTCTTTCCTGTAACTTTCAATTCTATATTTCTCAAAAAGCTAACAGAGCTATGACTTTACTTCAAAACATTAACTCTTGGCTTGAGGTTATTACTTGAATTAAGGCTGTTCTGTCTTCTTCCTCAAAATATATCTGAAAAACAAGTGTCTTTCAACTGTATGCAGGGGAATAGATAGATTAGCTGCTTTTTACTGAGTATTAGTCAAAGGAGATCATTAAGTTTTCCATAAAAATTCACCTGTGAACTATGCTCTAAATCTATAATGGGGTCTAAACACATCTAAAGCTCTGTCTCACCTCAGTTACTTCATGAAACATTAGGAAAGCTACTTGTTCAGTGACAATGCAGATTGCACTTACCTAAATCCTGTCACCCCTGCTATCCCTGGCCTAGCCACTTGCTTTGCTTGCCTTCTGCTCATCGTGAGGGACTTCTATAGAGCAGGCAGCAGAACGAGAAGCAGACATTTCTTTATAATTTATGTGTTGTATGTGTGTGGTCTGATGTTTGTGTGTGCACGTGTACATGTGTGCTCAGGCAGGCCAGAGGTCAATGTTGTGTGTCCTCCTCAACTGCTAGACAGCTAATTATTTGAGGTAATGTCTCACTGAGCTTGGAGCTCGCTGGTACAGTTGGGTTGGTGGGCTAGCGAGCTCCGGGGTTTGCCTCCCTAAGGTTTCAGATGAGCACTACTGTGCCTGGCTTGACATGAGCTTAGACCCTTATGCTTGCATGACATTCACTCACTGACTGAACTATGTCAGTCCCCAGAAGCTAAAGGCTACTGACTGGAAAGGTACCTTATTTCCTGGTTATATTAAATCATTTTCTAGAAAAGTGAACAAAAGTCTGTTCTGTCTAAGTAAACAAGACACTCTCAGGCCAGTCAGGTTACTCTTGCCATGCCTCGGTTTGCCGCTCAGCCACAGCCGGGTACTAATAACACTCTTCTGTGGTACTAGTGTAATGATTAAATGTAAGCCATGCAAAACAGGTGGCACACACTGAATAACTTAAAAGTGTCAGTATTGGACGCTTATTAGCAATGGCTTCTTTAGGCTTTATTTGCATTACACAAACGATTGCCAATATTTTAAAAGGAAGTGCATCTATAATGCATCTCTGTCAATGCTATTTCTGACTATCTTAGGAAAGGAATAGCTAGTATATAGCAGTAAAATCTACAGACTTGACTCTCACACTAAGACCTGTCAGTGTGAACCACAGTTCTACCAGGCTCTTCTCCAATCCACTAACATCTCTCCTGGGGCTCATGCACCTCTGAATCTCACTTGTTCTCCAATGCACAAAGCTTTCCACTGTGACAACTTAAACATTGCATTTCTGGGCCACCTTTAACCATGGTTAACATGCAAACAGATATTCTCTCATATTCTCCCTCCCTCCCTCCCTCTCTCTCTCCCTCCCCCACCCCCCTCTCTCTCTCTCTCTCTCTCTCTCTCTCACACACACACACACCCCATCTTCATATACAGCATTTCCATAGTGAACTGTTACCATTTCAAATACTATTTCTCTCAGAAAGAATTGTTTAAATAACATTAAATAACTTTTTTGTAGAATAAGTTTTTAAAAACCTATGGTTTGATAGAGATATCAAAAGTCATCTTACCACATTGCTTGCACAGACACAGGCTTGAATATGTGAATTCTGTTATCTGTTGATACGCTGAACCCACTAAGAGTAAGAGAGAACAGACAAAAGTCCACAAATAAGGGTCAGGTATTTCAAGTTTGCTACAACAGCTGACTGACTAAACAGGAGAAACAGTCAGATATGTTATCTAGACGTTAGCTAGAAGTAGGATGTGACTGAAAAGTTCCAACATGGCAGCTGAGAGAAGGAGAATCAAGTACTCTCCAGGACAAGTGCCCTGCCAAGCAGTCCAGCCGCAGCGGCCATCCCTAAGCATAAACACATACGAGCAACACCAGACTCAGCAGTCTCTGTGTGGGTATACATACACATAAATACGAAATAATAACTAAAATAGTCACGAATTTGAGAGGGAAGAAGGGAACATAAAGAGGAGTTGAAGAGAGGGCAGAAATGATATAAATACAGTACTCATATACAAAGTTCTCAAAAATAAATTTAAATAAAGAAAAGCTTCAACTAATATTTTTATTTACTATTTACTAGGTAAAATTAAGTGTTCTGATGTGTATTCCTATTTGGAAGTCTTTTGGTTCATAGCAAACTGGACCTGGGTTTTATAAATTGGAGCAAACATTTCAGTCTCTTAGAAACACATTCTAAAAACATCAGGAGGTGGGGGTGGCTGACTGGAAGGAACTGGCTCAGGAAAGGGGTTATACAGCAGGCTGACAGCTGGCAGGGGCCGCAAGAGGTTATTTGAAACAGAACACATCATCCTCTGGGAGAGCGCTGCAGGAGCTGCCTGGCCACGTGGTCAGTTACAGGGTGAGCCAGCGAACGACTTCTTTGCCTGGCTTCCTGACAGAGTCAGCTCAGAAGAACAGGAGTGAGAGGACCTAACACGTTGTATTTTACTCTACAAAGCGGCAGTTTAAAAGGCCTCATTGAGCTGCTGACATGTCAGTTCAACTGGCCACACTTGGCCTCCCATTCAGCGGAATGAATGAACCACTAAGACAGCGATAGAACTGCACCCCTTGGCTTCCTGGGGAGGGGGTGGGGGAAGCTCTTACCCATCACCATCCAAATGAATCAGGGTGTCACTCCAGAGAGGCAAGACTAAGCCCATGGTACAAGTGCTACTGCAAGACAAGAAACAATCAGTAAGGTACTTCCTGTTATTCTGGGAAGCAGTCATCATTTATTTACTATCAACAAGGGATAAACCCCTAACGCTTTTAGCCTAAAGATAACCCAGTGGTTCTCAACCTGTGGGTCACAGCCCTTTCACAGGGGACGCCTAAAACCATTAGAAAACACAGATATTTATACTATGCTCATAACAGAAAGCTAAATTATAGCTATAAAGTAGCAATAAGAACAATTTTATGTTTAGGGGTCACAACATGAGGAACTGTATTAGAGGGTAACAGCATTAGGAAGCTTGAGATCCACTGCCCTAAGCAATAAACTGTTTCGTAAATGTGAGAGCCGAGACATTTTTGTCATATTACTGTCCATCCTGTACACATTCTCAGGATGATTTTGACCACTGCCGACTTGCATTTGGTAGGTCTTTGCCCAGGATACAGTATCCAACTCAATTCCAAGGATTGTATCTTTTTATTTGGGGGGAGTTGGGAGGCATGGACAAAGTCTCACATAGCCCAGGCTGGCCTCAAACTCACAACATAGCAGGGGCTGGCCTTGAACTCCTGATTCTCCTACCTTCACCTCCTCAATGCTGGGGATTACAACTGTGCACTGCCACACCTGTTCTCAAGTACTAGCTCTACTGTCAAGAATTATTTCTGGTTGCTCAAGATCTTGGAGTAAATGATTTGTTCAACTCTGAGATTTATTGAACACTGTATCATTCAACAGTCTTAAAGGGAAAGGAATTACAGAAGTAGTGGTATTGGCTTGTTATCAAGCTAGAGAAATAAAAATACAATTAAAATGATACATTACTTGGTCTTGTGTGTGTGACTATGCGTTTAAATGAGATGTTAAAAAACAGATTTTATTTTTATTTTATGTGTATTTTGCTTGCCTGCATGTCTGTGTACCACTTGCATGTCTGGTGCCTGTGAAGGCCAAAAGAGGGTGTTGGGTCCCCTGGGACTGGAATAGATGGCTATGAACTGTTATTTGGGTGCTGGAAATTGAACCCAGGTCCTCTGGAAGAGGACTGCTGAGCCAGCTCTCTACCCTCCTGTTTTGTTTGTTTTAAGAGATTCTAACCTTATAGCCTAGACTGGCCTTGAACTTGAAATTCTCTGGTCTCAGCCTTCTCTACCTAGAGATTATAGGTATGTGCTACCACACCGGACAAAATAATGCTATGTACTGAACTACCACAGCTGAAATGCAGAATGGGGTGTCTGCAATGAATCCAAGTGTGGTCCTACTGTGGTATGCTGCAATACTGTTCCAGGTTCTGCGAGTTGTAACCCAGCGGGTAGAATCCGTGATCAGCATGTGTGAGGCCCTGGGTTCAGCCACACACCAGCCTAGGAAGGAAAGTGGCTTTAAGTGAATAGAATAGGTTGATAGAATAGAGGTTGATGCAGAAAGTCCTGGACAACATATCTAGAGACAGTACAGCATAGCAGGACCAATGCTGGGTATGGGAGTGGAACACAGTGAGCTTAAGACCAAGGGCTCTCCCACGGACTCCAGAACCTGGATTCTAGTAACATAATAACTTTTCGCCCAGGACCTTGCTCAGGTCAGACAAGAACTATACTTCTGAGCCACACCTCAGCCTTTAACTACGTAGTCTTAAACAAATTACTTAATTGCTTTGTGTTCGTCTCTTCATCTATAAAAGAGAGACAAAATGACCTTTATTGCCCTGTTTTAAGGGCATATGAAAACATATGGAAGGGTACCTAAACATAACAATAATTTCTATTTAATAAATATCTACTATGTAAAAATATCTGGATTTGATCTCTTTTGGTATTGAAACTCTGACAAGTTACTAAGTCCTCTCAGCCTTAAGTTCCTTAAAAGTAGGTTAAAAGCCTATCCTTACAGAAAAAGGTTAGGAGGAGGAAAGGGAAAATATAATGATGTGATTACATTTTAATTAAAATAAAAAAAGATTTTAAAAGGCTGGATCACTGTGAGTTCGAGGCCAGCCTGGTCTACAAAGTGAGTCCAGGACAGCCAAGGTTACACAGAGAAACCCTGTCTCAAAAAACAAACAACCCCCCACCAAAACCAAAAATCAAACAAACAAACAAAAACCCCAAACATCCAACCCTTCCCCCCCCCAATAAAAAACCAAAGGCTGGAGAGACGGTTCAGTGGTTAAAATAATTTGTGGTTCGGTTCCTGGAACCACATGGCAGCTTCAAAAACTGTCTCTAACCTCAGTTCCAGAGGATCCAATGCCTCCTTCTGGCCCTTACAGGCACTACATACACACAGCACACAGACATACATGCAGGCACTA
>OU015746.1:42417804-42428198 GCA_907169655.1 Acomys percivali
ACATGCAGGCACTACATACACACAGCACACAGACATACATGCAGGCAAGACACCTATACACATAAAACAAAAACAAAGAAAAAAAACTTCAAAAGATCTTAAAATAAAGCTAGACATGGTGGCACAAAGTACATGGGAGGCTGAGGCAGGAGGATTGTGAGCTCCAGGTCAGTCTAAGTTAGAGTGTGTTTTAGGTACTGGCTTTTATAGTGGCACCCTGTTGTTCCCCTACCTTCCCGGACACCCCCACCTACCCACCCCCAAAAAACAACATAATGAAATAAAATTTAAAATAGGTAGCAAACAAATCTTTAGTATATATACAAACTCATTACTCAATAAGCAAAGAATTAAAATCTTTACAGCAAAATAACATGTTAATACATTACAGTATAAAATTAATGTCAAATATTAACTTAGAATAGGTGTTTTAATGCATCTAAAAGGGATTTGGGGTGTCAGGTCGCAAGGTACAAGGAATTAAAAGCATCAGGAGTACTAATGAAGACTGCTGAAAGTGCTGCTGACCTGAACGCTGGTGCCTGGCTGTCCCCACACCTACTCAACACTCTACTGACTGCAGACTGGAGCAAGTCAAACGGAGACGGAACACCTTACCCACATCGGAACCTGTGCCCGAAAACCAGAGGCACAACTAATCAATGGCAGACTCTAACTGCAAACCATACAGGTGACTAGAGAAGATACAGAAATCCAAAATGACTGTGATCTATGTATGAACTTGTGACCAGTGACAAGGACATGAAGGAACATGTATTCAGGTCACATCGTCTGTTCATCCCATTCAACAAATATTTGTTTAGTGCCTATGAGTTCCAGGCTAGCCAGGGACACATAACCTTTTTTTTTTTTTTTTTTTTTTAAAGCCACAACAAACCCCAAATCTAACTGAACCAAGCACCTAAATAAAACCCAAAGAGAAAACAAACCCCAACCCAGAGGCTAGAGATTGCTCACTGGGTAATGTGCATCCACGTCAGGGATCTAACCTACGTTGGCAACTGCATGAATATGGTGTTTGCATGTGCATGTGCTTGGGGGCGCGCACACCCACACCAACTAAACAAACAACAAACCCCACAGCTGTATATGGTGACACATACATATAACCCCAGCCTCTGGGAGGCTAAGGCAGGAGGATTTTGAATTCAAGGATATCCTGGGCTTCATAATGAGCACCTGCTATTTTATAACCTGAACCATATGCAGGGTAGTTTGGAAAACAAAGTTATACCGTATTATCAGGAAACTTTGTCACTTTAACTACGATACTGTTCTCAAAACAAGCTAAACAAACCAGCTAAAAGATCACTACTTGTATTTATCAAACAATTTGGCTTCTACTTTGACTCAGTACTGTTTTGAAACATATTTTCAAAGTCTGATATATGAAATGATATACTACAGTTCTTAAGAGTAAGTGAGCACTGATATTCTGAAGTTAGCATGTCATTTACTGTTCAATAGGCTCACTGAAACAGAAGACATATAGGATTTTATAATGCTAGATTTACCAAAAAGAAACTAGTTTCTGGCTCTTCATGTCCACTTTGTTTCCTAGACAGTTAAATTTTGTTAATGTTATGGCACCTGCCAGGTACGACTTGGACAGGACTAGTGGAACAAACTGGTGTGGTGTGCAGAGGACAAACTCCCAGGCACCATGGGAGGTGTCCGCCCAGCCAGCTGTAGTTACTGCCTCCAGTCTCCAGGGGAAGCCTCAGCTCAAATTTCCATGGAGTTCTAGTTCCTGTTCTACAGGGCTTTCAAGGGAGGGGCCAAAGGGAACCCAACAAAGGAAATATGGCCACAGCAATTCTATCTAGCTGAATTTTCTGCAATAATGGAAATATTCTGTTCCATACTGCCCCACGTGGGAGCCATTAACCACACATGACTACTAGGTAGAGAGAATGTGACTAGCTATGACTGAGAATTCTTTAAAACATACCATTATTTTAGTCTTTGTTTATTTAAATAGCTACAGATGTCTAGTAGCAATACAGGTCCAGATAGGTGAAAGTCCAAAACAGAGGTCATAAAATTCCAATGAATTGGAAAGGTAGGTGTTTTCCCCACTTCCTCTTCCTTGAGACAGTCTTGTTTTAAATATAGCCCAGGATGGCCAGAACTTTCTACACAGGCCTCACCTTCCCGGCCATTCTCCTGACCCTGCCTCTGGAGTGCTGCGATTACTGAAGCACGCTACTATTTCGGAAAAAAATGAGTATTTCCTTACTAAAAGGCCTGATACTTAGGGAAAACATTAGAAGTTAAAACTGCAAGAGAAAGTTTCCCAAAAGCGGTTGCCAAGCCTCTGTAAACACAGAGCATGTCAAGTAAATGCTGTAACTTGTGTACAGGGTCACAGCTCTGGCCTTGAGATCTTTATCAACTCACAACTCACTTCCCAAGTTGACTTTTGTTCTGGTTTTTTTTTTTCCTTCCCCAACTTGTCACAGCTGGGAAGAAGAAGGTCAAGTAAAGAGCCACCTTGACTGGGCTGTCTGTCAGCTTGTCCATGGGGTATTTTCTTGATTGCTAATTGATACGGGAGGGGCCAGCCTATGGTGGGCAGTGCCATCCCGAGGCACGTGGGCCTGGGCTCTAAGCTAAATGTGAGCCTGGAGCAAGCGCGCGAGCATCGTCCCCGTGGCCTCTGCCTCAGATCCTGACTCCAGGCCCTGCCCTGGCTCCCCATGACGCTGGACTATAACCTATAAGTGGAAACCTTTCCTTCTGAGTTATTTTTAAAACTGTTTTATTTATTTTGTGCACACAGGGTAGCAAGTTGGGGGCTAGGAGAGGACAACCCGAGGGAGCTGGTTCTCTCACAGGCACCATCTCACCAAGTTGGTCAGGGTTTTAATCAAGGCAATGTCTGTGTACAAATAGGGTAAATGCTTGCTTTGTAAACTTTCTAGTGATACTGGGATCTCCACCCCATCCCCAAATCAGAAGGACAATCACTGTCACCTATACCCCTTCCTCCAAACCCAGGGCTCTGTGCTAGCTCCAAATCCCTTTACACTCCTGCCTTTTTTTTTTTTTTTTTGGTGGCTAAATTCCCCCAGGCCTGGGTCACACCCCTAGCTACTGCACAATTCCATTCTAGTCCTGAACCAGGAAGTCATGGTTTGAGACATCTGGCAGGATTTCCTGAGGCTTATTATCTCAGAGTGCAACGATGTGCTTAGCAGCCACATTCCAGTCTTCTCAAAGGTTCTTCAGAAAGAGTAGGGAAATGAAGCAGAAAAGCCTCAAGCCTTAAGGATCCAAGCTCGCACCCCCAGAACCCTCCAAACCAAACAGCAGTAACAGCAGCAGCAGCAGCAGCAGCAACAATCCAAGTTCTATTGAGATATCTTTAATTACAGGAAACAAAGTACATATGAGTTTTGAACCCAGGACCACTGGTACATTACCAAGAAAGGCATGTACCCTAGGATTATAATTAAAGCATTACTGATTGAAAGAATAGACTAACAGGAAAAAGCAACTTTACCCTAGAAATATGTTTCCATTTGCTTAACTATTATCATTGGTTCCTAACAATGAGAGAAACGTAAGAGATAACAGTAAAACAGAAATAGTCAGAGACATTCACCAAGTGGGCTTGTCTCTGAAGTTCAGGGCCAAAACTTATTTTCTAGTTTTAAGCCTTGATTTGTGTGTCTGTATGTGTGTTCCTATGTTTATGGGGTACATGGGGAGGCCAGAGGTCAACCTTGGCTATCTTCCTCAATTGCTCTTCGCCTGAGAGACACAGTTTCTCACTGAACTCAGCTCTCACAGATTTGGCTAGGCTGGCTCCCTGGCCACCTGCAGCCAGCAAGTCCCAGGGATTACCCTGTCTCCACTTCCTCAGTGCAGGGATCACAGGCGCATGCTGCTGTGCCTAGATTTTCCACCAATGCTAGGAATTGAACTCGGGTACCTGAACTTACACAGCAAACACTTTACTAACTGAGCCATCTCCTCAGGCTGTCAGGAATTGTTTTTCAACTTAAAATTTTCATTACCACATACTCACTGTAAAAGATAATGGATTTCACTGTGACACTTTTATACATATATGTCAATCCTTTTTGTAAATATATACATTGTGGTGGTCTGAACGAAAACTGCCCCACAGGCTTTGTCATCAGGAGCGGCACTACTGGAAAAGGATTAGGAGGAAGTGTGTCCCTGGGCTCTCTCTTCCTCCTGCCTGTGGCTCTGGATGCAGAACTATTCGCGATTTCTCCAGTACACGTCTGCCCCTGTGCTGCCATGCTCCCTGACAGGATGATAGCGGACTAAAGCTCTGAAACTGCAGGCAAGCCCCAATTAAATGAGTTTTTAAATTAAACACTGTGGTCACGGAGTCTCTTCACAGCAATAGAACAGTGACCAACACACATATCAAGAGTACGAGCTGCGTAATGGCGCCTCTTACCTTCAGTCCCAGCACTGGTGGTGGTGGTGGGGGGCAGAGGCAGGTTGGTCTCTGAGTTGGAGTAGAGAGATCCTGTCTCACAAAGATGACACACATATACAAATCTCACCCTTTTTCTTCTTGTGCTACTTTATCTTTAACTTTAAACCAAAGTTACCCAAGACAGTCTTGTAATAGAGTAACTGTAACAGGATATTTAAAAAGTAGTTTTCATGCCCGTCCCCGTTTTTTTTGTTTGTTTGTTTTTTGGCTTTATTTATTTATTTATTTTTGGTTTTTTGAGACAGAGCTTCTTTGTGTAACAGCCTTGGCTGTCCTAGACTCACTTTGCAGACCAGGTTGGCCTTGAACTCACAGCAATCGGCCAGCCTCTGCCTCCCGAGTGTTGGGATTAAAGGAGCGCACCACCACACCCCAGCTGTTTCCCTTCCCCATTTTTTTAATGGTACCATACCTGTCATTAGAAGAAAAATCCATTCCTAGGACAATGCTTTCTTCAGTGTCTTGTCTACCATTAGTTGAAACCACGACCATATAGCGTGTTCGATTTTGGTATGTACTTTCCAGTCTTACAGCCTGAGGTGAACAGGTAAGAAAGAAACAAAAAATTCAGAGAAATTTTAAATCATTTGATTTTTTTTAAAACCAGCACCTCATAGCATGTTCCCAAGGCAAAAGAGTCAATAGTTAGGAGACCTAAATTCAAATTTCAAGTCATGAAGTAACGATAAACCTTTGACATAATACTATATGGAGGGGGGAAAAAACAACACCTGCTGTGCTGTGTTTGAGAGTCCTGTAACTGGGCATACAAACCACACTTAACAACCGGCCCACGCCCAGCAGGAGGTGTCCAACACAAAATGAACTCAACAGTGTTTTTGCAGATTTTTTTTTGGTGGGGTCTCATAGTGCTTTGTTTGCTTCTTGAACCTTATTGGTCTTTTGCTTGCATATTATGGTTTCTGATTTTGTGTTATCATAGATTTTGGTTTGTGTGTGAGTGTGCATGTGTGTGTATGAGTCTGTGTTTCTTGCATATTTTTATTGTTTTTTTTCTTTTTATTTATTCTGTTTTGTTTGTTTGTTTGTTTTTCAAGACAGGGTTTCTCTGTGTAGCCTGGAACTCACATGAATCCACCTGCCTCTGCCTCCTGAGCTCTGGGATTAAAGGCGTGTGCCACCACGCCCAGTGTGTTCTGGTTTGTTTTAAAGAGAGAGAAGATGTGGAGTTGCATGGATGGAGATGAGAGAGAGAAAATTATGATCAGAATATATGGTATGAAAAGTTTATTTTCAATAAAAATTAAAGATGAACATTATATACAGGATAAGTATATAAGTCACTATAAATATTCATTAAGTGATCAAACTACAAAGCTGTATTCTATTGAAGCATATAGTATTCATATTATAAAGTATATATAATATTTTATAAAATATAGAAATACATGTATCCCTTATATAGTCTATGTGCACTTACCTGCCTCCACAGGCTTTGGGGTAGGTAACAGCCGTTCTTACCAAAGCCGTTTCTCCTGGTAAAGCCTATCTGCCTCACCGAGCTTTAAGTCGGGCTCCTGGGCTCTGTCTGGGATCTATCTGTGCAATTTCTTGCAAAATTAAACTTTCGCAAAAACCACTACTAAATTTGTTTATCTGGAATCTACATCATCTCTATATAACAATCACGACATCTAACTGGGCTTCTCATCCTCCACCATCCCCTAAGTGATATATGCTCACCCTGGCCTATCTTCAACAAAAATCCTTTGAGTCTTTTTTTTTTTGAGACAGGGTTTCTCTGTGCACCCTTGGCTGTCCTGGACTCACTTTGTAGACAAGGCTGGCCTCTAACTCACAGCGATCCACCAGCCTCTGCCTCCCAAGCACTGGGATTAAAGGCGTGTGCCACCATGCCCAGCCCTCCTTTGAGTCACTTTAAACCAAAACTTGATCCTGAGGGTTCTCTGACTTGTAAGGCCTATTGAGCCATTGTGGATGCTAAGCAGAGAAGGACCGTATCTATGGGTAAGGTTTTCAGCCACTGCAGGGAAGTGAGGCAGCAGGGAAAACTATGGCTGCTGGGCCTCCGTGTGCTCAAATGCCATGACTACAGCAACTTCTAGAAGAAGAGCTCATTTGGGCTCAGGACTGCAGAAGAGTCCACAACGGTGGGGAGCAGATCAGCAGTTAGCCAGAGCAGGAAGCTGAGAGATCTCATTTCCAGCCACAGGCAGGAAGCAAAGAGCAAATTGGAAGTGGTTAAGACTATAACCCCCAAAGCCCGTTCCCCACGGACTTCCTCCAGGAAGGCTCTTACTGACTTCTCTAACAAAACACCAACTGGGGACCAACTTTTTAAATACCCGAGCCCATAGAAAACATTTTAAACTCAAGCCACAGGTTTACACTGGAAAATTTGAGAGGGAAAGCACACGCATTTACACTGAGCCCACGCTGACTACAGCAAACAGTGAAGTGAGGAGGAGCAGGCAGAAGCTTGGGACGGAGGTCGGTCTGTGTGAAGGAACTACTTACTGCTTCTTGATTGGCTGGGCAAACAGTCTAGGGAAACACATTTATAAAGAGAATAGGTATAGTCTAGTGGCCCGCTTCCCTAGAATTCATTCCAAGTTTCAATAATGATTCAACAAAATATATTTCCTCTCAGCAGCCCTTATCATAGGACTCAACTCTGTCCTTTGGCTATGAACTGCTTGTCCATGCTGGGTTTACAGCTAAGTAAAGTTCTATACTGAGATCTATTTTTATCTCTAATCCTGAGGAAAGTTTGTTTTTACCACTTAAAAAGGGATCTTATGGAGTAATAAGGGTGAACCAGTGCATGGTACAGGTAAATGATTACTGCCCCTGAGTGTGCATTTCTGGAAATGGACAGAGTCTACAGTAACAATTGCCAAAACACATTCTTTAGACTGAAGAGGGAAAGATGAGGAACATGAATGCGAAAACTGATCTTACAGATAAAATCTGCACAAGTTACTGGAATGAGGCAAAATATTAGCATTATCCAGGAGAAGTTACTGGCTCTGTGCAAATGTAACAGTTATTTACATATACAAACAAATGTCTGCATATATGTATGTAATAGGATTTTCTCCTTCCCCTACTTATGATTTATTATTAATGTATTTGTGTGTGTGTTAGTGCATGTGTAGAAGTCATATAACAACTTTGTTTTTCTCTTTCCACATTATTTGGGCTCCAGGGATTGAATTTAGTTTACCACTTTTTACAGCAAGCAGCTTTACCCACAAAGCCATTTCAGGGGCTGCCTCCAGTCGGCTCAATTTTCTTAACAAATATATTTTATTACAAACTTATTAACTGAGAGTATGTTACTTATAACCCAACTAACCAAAACAATAGGAGAAGAGGATTAAAGAATACAGTAACAAAACCGTAAGGATATCAATTCCGAGGAACCATCCTCCTGGCTCAACCAGCAGGATTTCTTCTGCTGGAACCTGGAGTAACCAGAACCCGGAAGCTCAGCAGGAGCCAGAACCAGAGCCCCGAAGCCTTCCCTCAAGCGGCTCTCTAGGAGCGTCTTTTTTTTTTTAAACTTTTAAATTTTATTTAAATAACCTCCAGTGAGAACACAGCAGACCAAGCAACAATGAACAGCCGAAACTATCTATCCCAAGTCTCCAAAGGCCCTGCCTCTAGTTCTGGGCTCATTTATACATCTCCTCCCAGAGTCTGTTCATGGATCTTTTCAGCTGCCAACAATCAAGCTCTTTTATTTTTATTTTTATTTTTAATATAGAGCCTGTCTACATAGCCCGAGCTGTCTTAGCACTATAGACTAGGCTGGACTCAAACTCTAAGTGATCCATCTGCCTCTGCCTCAACTTATTTCAATAGTTAAAGATTCCTTTTTCAGCTGGGCAGTGGTGGGAGTCCAGGACAGCCAAGGCTACACCGAGAAACCTTGTCTCGAAAAAACAACAAAACAAAAAGATTCCTTTTTCAGAAGCTTCTTAGTTTTTTAGAGGTTTTAATTCACTGCATATGCATTCAAGGTACTTTCAGAAAACTGGAGTATAAACTGGGTCTTAGGTGAAATTAAGGGTTTACCTGTTAGTGTATAACGGCAGTGTGGCTACTGCGCCTCCAAATACCTAAAGTGAAATGGCATGGTCCCTGAGTCTTATTCTAAAATATTCAAAGGGAAAGAGAAAGGAGGGGGAATGGAAAAAAGAAAATAGGCAAATGGTGATGGCTACTAAAGCTGAGCCATAGATTTACTGGGGTATATTTTCTACTTTGAGTGCTTGGAAAAATTTCTTAGTCAGTTAAAAAAGGCCACTGCATAAATCATAAACACAAAGCAAAATGGCTTCCAAGCAGCACTCATTTGGAGTATTTGATATACATATACTGCGTAATACAAGGACAGCATAAATGCTGAGAAATCAATGATAAAGACGGATATATACTCCCCCTCTTGAAACATATGTTCTGTTTTGTTTTGTTTTTTTGTTTTTTCGAGACAGGGTTTCTCTGTGTAGCCTTGGCTGTCCTGGACTCATTTTGTAGACCAGGCTGGCCTCGAGCTCACAGTGATCCACCTGCCTCTGCCTCCCAAGTGCTGGCTGAATGCCACCAAGCCTGGCTGAATGCTCTATTCTTACTGTCTCAAAATTCAAATTAATTAATTAAATTAAATAAAGACAGTTTCATGTATCGAAGGCTGGCTTCTAACTTATATATGCAAGGATAAACCTTAACTGACTCCACTTCTCAAGGGCTAGGGTTACAGGTGTCCACCACTATGCTTAGTTTTCTACAGTGCTAGAGATGGAGTCCAGGGCTTCAAGGATGCTGGGCAAGCACTCCACCAATTAGCTTATCTACCAGCTTTATGCCTCTGTTCTTACAGTCCTAAGAAAATCTAGGGAAGTAAAAATAACAGCAAAGGGGCTACATGAAAGCTTATTTGTAAGAACCAACATATTCAGGATATAATGCCATCATTCTGATGCCAAATACACAAGCTGTACTCTTGTGAGATGCCTGAGGAACTAATATTTAAATGGATCACTGTCAACTGATATTGGGGAGGCACATTAATCACACAAAGCTGTGGACAGCAGTAAATACACATGAGGTGGGCTGGGAGGCAGCTCTGGACTTTCTTACGGAAACACTCAGAGCACACGTGTTAATTTTAAAATTATAGTTATTTATTTAGTGAGGAGTGTAAAGAGGTCAGAGGACCAGGTGTGGAAATCGGTTCTCTTCTTCCACTAGCCCTCAGATTGCCAGGCTTAGTGGAAAGTGCCTTAGCCTTAACAGCTGAATCATCTTACTGGCCCCATACATGCTACTCTAACCACAGTATCTGGTCAGGTGAAATCAGATTAAAATTTTTAATTAATTGTACCATGGTGCACATGTGGAGGTCAGAGGACAGCCTTGTAGGAGATGACTCTCTCCTTCCACATGGGCCTGAGGATCAAACTCAGGTCATCAGGCTTAGCAGTTGGCCTTGAACTTGCTACATATTCTGGGAGGAGAATCAACTTGAATTTCCGACCCCATCTGTGCAGAGAATACAGCAGGTGCTATTATGCCTGGTGTGTATGGTGGTGGATTGGACCCTGGGACGTCATACAAGTTAGGTAAGCACTCTACCAACTGAGCTATATCCCAGGATCTCAGATCTTCCTACAAGTTTAAACTTGAGCATGCCTTGGCAGTCTTTAAACTAAACGCTCATTTTCTAAAATGTGTTAGGAGCATTTTTACCTGCAAATACAAATGGCATGCAAACAACTGAACCGTCATTCTGACAAATTTTTAAAAAATCTTGATTCAGTTTTCTTTAGTTGTGTGTGTAGTGTATATGTGTATACTGCATTCGTGTGTGTGTGTGTGTGTGTGTGTGTGTGTGTGTGTGTGTGTG
>OU015746.1:42436984-42455744 GCA_907169655.1 Acomys percivali
CACACACACACACACACACACACACACACACACACACACACACACACCCTCAAGTTTATCCCAGGTGGTGGTGGTTTGAGAGAAAGGCCCCCATAGATTCACTCATATGTTTGAATGCTTTGCCATAGGGAGTGGCACTATTAGGAAGTACGGCCTTTTTGGAGCAGCTGTGGCCTTGTTGGAGGAAGTGTGCTACTGTTGGGGTGGGCTGTGAGGTCTCCCGTGTTCACACTATGCTTGTGTGGCACAGTCTCCTTCTGCTGTCTGCAGATCAAGATGTAGAACTCTTGGCTCCTCCAGCACCATGTCTGCCTTCATGCTGCCACGCTCCCTACCGCCATGATGATGGACTAACCCTCTGAACTGTGAGCCAGCCCCACTCAAGTGTTTTCCTTTGTAAGAGTAGCTGTGGTCATGGTGTCTCTTGACAGCAACGCAACCCTGACTAGGACACCAGGGATGGTGGCTCACGCCTGCAGCCCCAATGTACAAGACGCTGAGGCAGGATGAATGCTATGAATCTGAAGCCATTCTGGGTTACAGAATATAACTGTATCTTAAAAAGCAAAAAAATAAAACTAAAATCGGGGCTGGGGATACACTAAGGCAGTAGAGTGCTTGCCTCACGTGAGAGCAAGGTCCCTGAGTTCCATACTGAGCAGCGAGACAACAAACAATAGCACGATCTTAACTTTCTTCTTGAAGATCGTGACAAGCAGCCGTGGAGGGGACTTTAGGATTGCAGAACCTCTGGAGAACCCTGAAGAGCAGGCCAGCGTTTCAACTCAGGGTACTAGTGGTGCAAAGCCAAAGCCCAGGACTCCGCCTCCTCTTGTGAGGCCTCTAATCTGAGCTGTGTGTCCACAGCTTAGTTTTCTTCCCTGTGAGAAGTTTTGCTATGAGCAAGCTGGGTATGATTTCTTACAGGGAAATTCATATTGACAGAGAATACCACGCAATATACATTTAAAGTCCCTTCTTTATTTTAAACTCTTTGCACATATTTCACCAGTAGTAACTGAACTGTAGATTAAATTTGATTAAAGAATTTTTGTCATTTTTCTTTAAATTTCCAGATAGTGTTTGGATATTTTAAATGACCAGAGAAAAGACTCTATCAGATTCAAGAAACATGCATAGGGACTCATCATCAGACACTGTAGACTTGATGTGCGTTTATCCAGTCACTGTGCTGAGCTTAGCCAGGGCAGTTTATGTGGAGGCTTGACTTTTATAAATTTCATTTTTATGGATATTGCCTCACCTGTCTAGTCTGGATCATAAATCAGTTCCAGGAAGCCTGGGTTAAACCTGCTTTTTCTTTTATCTAAGTGAATAATGTCAAGTAGAAATAGTTGCATTTGAAAAATTGCACAGCCCTCCCCTCAAAAAAGTCAACCAAGGCCAGGTAGGAGCTCCAAAAGGAACTAAGGCCACTTACTATTCTATGCCATGGGCGATTACCCAGAGTTAGTCATAGGAGTTGGATTCATCGTCTTTTTATTGTCATAAATATCCACACCCAACAAAAAGAAAAAGCTTAGCTTGGCTTATTTCCTTTGAGTGTTCACACTTTTTGGCAAAATGCTTACCCCATGCCTGATGGAGCACCACGCTGGGGAGGGAGCACCGAGCACCTGTACTCAAGCTGGTCTTCAAACGTCTTCCCTCCCTTACTTAAAAACAACTGCCATTGCCAGAGAGTTTTTGTAGGAAGTTATTAGCATGACCTAAGGAAACTAGTTATGATAGTGAACTGCTACATTTGCAATGCGATAGAGACCCACATGCGAAGTAGAACAGCCTCTAAAGTAGACAAGAGTATTTTGATTATAGCTAAACTCAATTATTGACTTGACAGGATCCAGTATTTCTAGCCTTCACCTCTGATCTGTATGCTCAAGTTCCCTTTCTTGTAATTTATTCCATCCCTGGAGGTCAGAAGTCACCAAAGTTAAGGCAAAAATGTTTGTACGGTTAGGTTTAATTGTCAGCACGACACACCTAGACGCGCTTGGGAAGAGGGAGTCAATGAGGGGCCGTGTCCAGGCACGGCTCCAGGGACTGTCATAATTAAGTTAATGGACGGGGCAGGACTCGGTCCACTCTGGGGGGTGCCATTACCTAGGCAGGATGGGTCATAAACTGAGGAAGTGGAGAAATTGAGCTGAGCACAAGTGAGCAAGTGAGCAAGTGTGCAATCACTTCTCTTTGCTCTTGGCTGTGAGTGTGACGTGACTACTATTGGACCGTAATCTGGAATTATGAGCCAAAACAAGCCCTTTCTCCCCCAAATTGTTTTTTTACTTAGATATCTTATCCTACCAACAAAAAGGAAGTCAGAACACAGTTGTGCAGTTTTACCTGCATGCTTGTTGCGTCTGTGGCTGATTCTTGGTGTAGACGAGCCATTCCCCCGTGGTAGAAAAAGGGCAGCACCTTTGACAGTTAAAAAGCTCTCGCTGATGCTGTGAGGAAAAAGTTAAGAGAAAAACATTATTTAAGAATGGAGAGTAAATAGGATGAAGACCCAGTTAATAATTTCTCTCTCTTCCCTCTCCAAAATTCCTACTTCGCAGGGTGAAGCGTGCCTTTAACCCTAGTCCTGGGAGCCAGACGCAGGCATCTTCTACAAACTGACTTCTATGCCAATCAGAGCCAAACAGTGAGACAGTCTCAAAAAACAAACAAAATGAAAAGGAAATTAAAACAAAAAACAAATTAAAAAATCAATCAATCAATCAATCAATCAATCAATCAATCAAACAAAGAGCCCCACAACAAATTTAAGAGAAAAGATTACTTATCATTCTGGTTGCTCACATACAGTGCTACCTACTCTAAATAATTTCCTAACATAAAACTTAAAATATTCTCCTTACACGGCAGCAGCTACGAACAACTTCTCAAAGCCTTTGTGCTTACCTCCTTTGCTGGACTCTCCTAACTACTCAGTACCTTACAATCTCGGCTCTGCGATCACCATCTCCCCTTTCCTTCATCCCAATCACATTCTACCCTGTGGTCCTGGTCCCTTCAGTGCTCTTCCGTGAATTAAAAATCATGTGTTCACTTGTGTTCTTGGTTGCAGTTTTCAGCACGTAAGATCCATGGCAAGGACCTTACCTTGCTCATCACTGTACCCTCTGCACTGGAAGCATGGCCAGAAACACGTCACGTGTTCAAAAAAACGTATGATGATAAATGAACGCATCCTAGTTTACCTCCAACTATCTGCAAGGTTCCAGCACTATGGTAGGTGCAACTCAAGTTAAAATGTGTTACAACAGAGCACACCAGGGCACCTGTCTTTAATCCCAGCGCTGGGGAAATAGAGGCAGGTCTCTGTGAGGCCAGCTTCTGGTCTGCACAGCCAGTTACAGGCCCATCAGGAGACCCTGTCTCAAAACCAAACCAAACCAACCAACCAACCAACCAAACAAAAAATGTTACAGAACTCCATGCATGTGGTAGATCAATGGGTCATAAAATGAAACTGTTTATGGGAAATGACTGGGCAAGCTGAAATCAGCTTTAGAATGCTTAGTTATGACTCAATTCATGTCAATAAAGTGGTATGAGATTGATAAAACTTTCAGGGTTGGATATAGTTTTAAAAACAAAAAAACCCATAATCTATAAACTTCATTTTAAAAACCTGAGTGCTGGCAAGGAGAGGCTGCCCTGATTTTGTTTTGTTTTCATCTTTAAATAAAGCGCTGCTCTCTTGTGGTCTGTTGCACAAGCCCCGTCTCCTGTTACATCCGTGGTGTGCACACGCTACTGTGCTGTGGACCAGTTTCACTGACATTACGGGAACAATCTAAAACAGAATGTCTGAGTGACAGGATGAGCAGGGTACACCACAGACAGGAAATGAAATTCACACTTCTGCCAACACAGCAACTGTCTGCTTTACTAAATGAGAAGACAAAAGAGTTAAATAGTCTACCCACTCCCTAGGCAACATGACCAGCTTTGGGTATGTTGGTTTCCAGTAAACAAAGCAGTTATCTGTATCTACAAAGGAAGTGCTTGCTGAGTGAGCTTAGCAGCTGAGCACACTCCTGCCTTCCCTTTTGTGAGACACAGTAGTTTTCTTTGACAAACAGTGCTTTAACTTCCTGGTTTGGGGAGTTCTGTATTACTGTTCTTTTGTTGCTTATGCTTTAAAGAATTACCTACGTGCTTTCTTTGCAGATACATGAGATTTTCAAAATGTATGTAGTGCTTTCTCAAGAGTAAGGACTGTGGCCACAGCCTCAGGTAACTCAAAGCTGTTTGGACTCTATAAATTCATGGCTAGAAAGAACAGGAGGGTAGGGGACTTAGCTCAGCTTGGAAAGTGCGAGTCTAGCCAGCATGCACAAGGCGCTGAGTTCCATCCCCAGCACTGCACAGGCTGGCTATGGTGACAGGGACACAGATTTGTAAAAGCAGATCAGGGACCATACCACATAGGCCACATGGGAAACCAGTCTTTCTGTGCGGTTCATTTGCACCAACATCGATAAAATCACAGCAGACCCAGCTGGGTCAGGCAGAAGACTGTCACTTAAGTGTGACAGAGGATCCCTGAGAGTGACACTCTATACTCTAGATGACACATTCCATCCTCTTTATTCTATGGTCCCAGATACAAGTCCTCAGTGGTCACAAAGAGGTAAGAGGGGCAGGGATGAGAAGTGGCTGACTACATTTTACTATTTCTGAATTTATTTGTGGGTGTAAAATAAATCATGTTATCAAAGATGAATGGAAGCACAGCGGTATAAAGGCGGGAAAACAAAATTTGTGATCATTTAGTTTCAATGAGCCACATTAAACACTTTGTATCTGAATAAATCCTATGTACATTTAACTTCCTGTACTTCAGTGTGAGGTAAGAAGTGTGGTGATCTTGCCAGAACAGGAAGAAATCTAGTTATGCCAATATCAGTGTTTTTGAAACAGCTGTTCAAAGATTCAGCAGATGGGGTTGTTCTTTAAAAATCTGTTCTGAGGGGCCAGCTGGTGGTTCAATGCTGGGTAAAGGAGTTTTGCTGCCACGTCTGCTGACCGTCTTAAGGCCAAAGGACATAAGAATCCCTATGCTAAAAACCAAAAATGATAGAGAAACTCCTTGATCTAAAGATGGCAAAACAGCACTTAGAGCATTGCTTTTCTATTGAAGAATGACAGTGCTAATGCTCTTCAGCTGCTCACGAGGGGAATGCATTCCTGGTTACATACAAGGTATGAGGTAGTGATAGTTAACCTGGCTACATGGGAAGCGCCAGGCACCGAGAACTGCGTCTTACTTTTATAGCACAGCCTACTATTTTTAGTTCCAGTTTACTTGTAGGAATCAGAGGAGCTCAAGAAATATTATATGTCCAAGATCACAGAGCCAGTAAGCCTGAGAGTCAAGATCTGATGTGAAAGCCTGTACTCTGGAAACGTCTTCTGTTACTCTAGTATAATGAATGAAATATAGTATCTTCTCTACAAGAATTTCCAAAGAGAATTTAAAAGTAGAGTCCAGAGTGAGCAGACTGAAGGTGCCGGGAAACATCTGGCTGAGAGGCTAGTCTAGCTGAGGACGGGAGCAGTGCTTCAGCCTCAAAACTGGGGGAAACAGCGCTATGTCTTTGGGGAAACAGCCCTTGCCAAGCCCCTTAGATCAAAATCACTTCCTAGAGCACGGCATGTGTTAGCTGGCAGTTTCTTCTCAGACAAAGTACATAAAGGAAAAGGTCGACCGAGGGAAAGAAGAAAATATTTGGCTATTCTGATACTGAACCACACTTTGCGGAATGTGGTCAGGGTGGTCGCCCGAGACCAGGCAAGACGGAAACAAAACAACGCAACACACTAATTGATTTAATGTAGGCCAGACCAGAGATTTTGTTTTATAATGAAGCATACAGAGAAAGAAGTGGAAAATTTAGTATGAATGTTTCAGGGATGGAGAAATGGCTCAGCAGCTCAAACCACTGGCTGCGCCTACAGGGGACCAGGATTTGGTTCCCAGCATCCACAGCATCTCACAACTATCTATAGTTCCAGTTCCAGGGGATCCGATACCTCTTCTGGCCTTTTCAGGCAATAAGTACTCATGTGGTGCACATATACAGAAGTGAAAATAAATCTTAAAAAGCTTTAAAAAAGTTTCAGTAAGTGGATATAATATTTTTATTTCAAAATTAATAAATAAAAAATTAAATGAAAGAAGATTATTTTCATATTTATAATACCAGCCACTTGAATTTGTTTGGTATTTTTGCCTGAGGCCAAAATTTACAGGTAAACGTAGAATTCTGGCTGCATACAACATCATTGCACAAGTTGAACTGGTTGGCAGCTATGTTAAATTCGAGTACACAGTTCAAGTTGCAGTATTTTTCATCTTAAAGAATATTCACTGGGACAGAGGGGAGGACATCCTATTGGGACTCTAGATGAGAGAAGCACGGGAGAATAGCAAAGTAGAAGGATCCAGAGGGTCCTAGAAACCTACAAGTAGAACATTATGATAGGCAGCTTTGGGCCCAGGGGTCCTGCTCAAACTAAGGCACCAGCCAAGGACAATACAGGCGGTAAACTTTAAACCCCTACCCAGATCTAGCCAATGGACAGAACATTCTCCACAGTTGAGTGGAGAGTGGGGTATGACTTTCACACGAACTCTGGTGCCCCATATTTGACCATGTCCCCTGGATGGGGAGGCCTGGTGGCACTCAGAGGAAGGATAGCAGGCTACCAAGAAGAGACTTGATACCCTATGAGCATATACAGGGGGAGGAGGTCCCCCTCAGTCACAGTCATAGGAGAGGGGAGTAAGAAGAAATGGGAGGGAGGGAAGAATGGGAGGATACAAGGGATGGGATAACCATTGAGATGTAACAAGAATAAATTAATAAAAAAAAGAATATTCATGTAGTGTTGGAGACCTCCACATGTGTATCATGTGATGTGCTTCCCCAAATAAACACATACATCTTTTTAAAAAGAAAAAGTTAGGGGCTGGAGAGGTGGCTCAGCGGTTACGAGCATTGACTTCTCTTTTAGAGGATCCAGGTTCAATTCCCAGCACGCACATGGCAGTTCATGACTGTCTGTAACTTCAAGATCTGGCACCCTCACACAGATGCAGGCAAACCACAAATGTACATAAAAACAAATAAATTATAAAAAAAAGAAAAAGTTATTTTTAAAAAGTTCTTTAAAAAAGAATATTCACATAGAGGAAACTTTTACCCACATTTTACACATTTAATATTTACTTTCCTCTTCTGATAAGCTGTCCTTGCTTAGTAGTTTAAATTTCAGATATAGGCAATGCTAGGGCAGCTGCTGTCAACCCTTAAGTGAGAAGGAGCTCATGTCCCTACTAATAGAAGGGCAATTTGTAGCTAGAAGTTTCAAGTGTCAGGCCAGAGGCCAACGGGTCACACAGCTATTGGTGTCACTGCCTATGAGAAAACACAGCTACATTAAAAACAGGGTGGAAAAAGATATTATTCACTTCATGACTGCAGGAAACTCAGAAGCATATTTCTAAGAAAGGAGAAAGATGTAACTTTGTATTCCTAAAGGAGACTAGATTACAATGGGAGAAAACAGACAGTGCAGGCATCACACTGTGATTAGGAATCCTCACTCCTACCACACACAGCCCAACACTGGACACACTGGACACAGCAAACCACACCTGGAACCATCCCCTGGGACACTGATTCCCAGACACAGGGCTTTGAATACAAACAGCAAGGTCAATTCTCTCCTTATCAACCACAGCACAGTAAACCAGCTAACAGACGTGCTTAGCTTCTAGCTCTTACTGACTACCACATCAGGCCATTTTAATTCTAGCTATTTTCCATCTAGAGCAGTGGTTCTCAATCTTCCTAGTACTGTGACCCTTTAACGCATTTCCTCATGTTGTGATGACCCCAACCATAAAATTATTTTCACACTTCATAACTATAATTTTGTTCAACCTGTGGGTCATGAATCCTTTGACAAACCCTTAGACAAATCTCCAAAAAATATTTACATTATGATTCGTAACAGTAGCAAAATTACAATTACAAAATAGCTCCAAAAATAATTTTATGGCTAGGGGAGGGGGGTGCTACCACAACATGAAGAGTCACAGCATTAGGAAGGTTGAGAACCACTGATATAGATCTCAATTAGGGAAAAGGGAGACAAAAAATTAAAATATCAGAAAATGTCTTTTAGTTTTGTTCATTTTAAATGCTAATTTATGAGTAAGATCTTATTTCACCCCGGTAACATACATCATAGGTATGCTTGCTAGAAATGATAATTTTACTGTTGGTTACACAATTTAATTCTCCAGTTTAACATACTTGGTTTGATGTTTGCTCCTTCTGGCTATCTACCAAAAGATCTTTCTTTTCTAATATAACCCATCTCTCTCATTCATTCATTCATTCATTCATTCATTCATTCATTCGTATTAGAGTCTTTGGTGTTACACATGTTAGACAGTTCTACCACTGAGGTATATCCCAAGACTTTATTTTTAATGTATAAAAGTACTTGTGTATACACGCATGCATGTCATGGCTCATGAGTGGAGGTCAAAGGACAACTTTTCTGGAGTCTGTTCTCTTATTCCATCTTGTCTCTTGTTTCCGCTGCTATGTTTCGTATTGCAGGCTATCTGGCCTGAAGGCGTCCAGGAAATTCTTCTGTGTCTGCTTCTTGTTTCATGCTACGAGTGCAGAGGTGAGCACGTATGTGGGCTCATGTGGCAAATAAGCACTTTCACCCACGGAGCCATCTCCCTGGCCTCCTGCTTTTCTGAGACAGTGTCTCAAGGATGCTCAGCAGGCTTTCAACCCACCCCCCTCCTGCCGCAGCCTTCTGAGCAGTGGAGGGAACAGGTCTTTACTACCAGATGTGGCTACTCTTACTTCTTTTGGAAACTCTATGAAATGTGGACTTGGGGGCCTCCAACTCAAGACCTATGAGGGGCTGGGCTGTGAGAGAAGCTGGAATGTGGCTTATGTCTGGCCTGATAGAATCTTTCCTCTGGGGCTAAGAATCTTAAGCAAGTGAATCAGAGGAGGTATTGTAGGCTACGGTCACGCTCACTGTGGGAAGCGGCACGTTCTGCACTAGCTTCTTTCTGCTCCATGGCCTTCCTAGAAAACCCTTCATTTTAGCAGTTCTCTGAGCTTGGTCCTTTAGCCCCCCACATCTGCTTAGTATACTGTAACACTGTCCAATAAACATTGGCTTAAGGTAGGTCAAAATTCATTTCTGAGTTTACTATAGACTCCCAAGTATCAAATGAAGCCAGAGAATCTAATCATTTGCCACAAGCCCCACAGCTGATTAGCAATAGAGCCAGGTTACCTGACACCCAGGATGCCTTTTAACCTCAGATGTTATCCTCACAGGATATACTGCTGTTCTGTTTGAAGCAAGTAGCATTTAAAAACACACCTGGGGTGGACAGGCCTGGCTCCGTGGTTAAAGCTGCTTACTGCTGTTGTGGAGGAATTTGATGAGCAACTCACAAGCACCTGTAACTCCAGCTCTGGGCTCTGATACCCTCTCTGGACTCCACAGGCACCCACAAGCACTCGTGTGCACACATGTGCATACTCACACATTTAAGTAAAAATAAATCTTTAAAAGAAATTAAAATGTAAAGAAGCAAATGACAAAATCTGGTCATCTGAGCGTGATGGCATGCGCCTATCATCATAGCACTTAGGAGGCTGGGCAGGAGAACCAAAACCAACCTAGGTTACAGAGAAGGACACTTTATTTATTTATTTTTTTGTTTTTTGTTTTTTGTTTTTTTTCGAGACAAGGTTTCTCTGTGTAGCCTTGACTGTCCTGGACTCACTTTGTAGACCAGGCTGGCCTCGAACTCACAGCGATCCGCCTGCCTCTGCCTCCCGAGTGCTGGGATTAAAGGCGTGCGCCACCACGCCCCGCCAAGGACACTTTCTTAAACCAATCGGCTAAACCAACCAACCAAACTTCAAGCCCTGGATCTGGCCAATTTGTGTACATAGAAAAATGGTAGGATTTGATGGCAAAATCTCATTTGCTGTTCTATTTTTCAAGCATTCTTAAACCGAGTTCAGTTTTGAGTGGGAAAAGATTGAGATATATTCCCATGAGGTAGATACTTTTATTTATTTATCTTTTAAAGTTTTTCGAGACAGGGTTTCTCTGTGTAGCCTTAACTATCCTGACTTGCTTTGTAGACCAGGCTGGTAACAGAGATCCACCTGCCTCTGTCTCCTGAGTGCTGGGGTTACAGACATGCACCACCATGCCTGGCAGGTAAATATTTTCATATTACCTAAGTTGCTTCTTTTTCCATCAACAATTTTCTCAGGTATTAAAATTGACTTTAAAAAATACTAAAATTATTAAAACCAAAATGTTGGCAGGATCTTTAATCCCAGCACTCAGGAAGCAGAAAAGCAGGTGAATCGCTGTTGAGTCTGAGGGCAGCCTGGTCTACATAGTGTTTCAGGTCAGCGAGGGCTACACAGTGAGACCTTGCCTCAAAACAAAACACAACCAACCAACCAACCCCCCCCCCAGCATACCCCCACCCCAAACCAACCTAAAATCCAGGAAGACCATGGTGGCCTTAAATGTACCGCAAGTGGAAAAGTGGACGACCACCCGGTCCTTGGTTTCTTTATTGTGTTCTAGGAGGCTCAAAGCATTTCTTTCTATATATTGTCTGACCACACACTCATTTCATCTCTTTACAAACTTTAGAGCATTTAGCATTTGGTTTATATTTTAAAAGAACTACTAAATGTGAAAGACCAGAGCTGATGGGTACAGGGCAGGGCGTCCCACTGCAGCAGGTGGGCCCAATCTCTCAGCTGCTTCTCTCCCTGCTGAGTGCTGGATTAAAGGCATGCACCACTGCTGCCCAGCATCATGTCTCCTCTTGTTGAGGAAAGGCTTTCTAAAAAACCAAAACTCCCTATCTCTGTCAGTCATCAGAAGCCTAAGGCCTGCTCTGTGCTGCAATCGACTGCTTTCATGGACACTCGGTGTCTTGTGGTGGTTATGTTGTTTACGAGCGTTATTTTTGGATGTTAGAGATAAAGTTGAAGCTGAGCTTTGCGATGGCAGCTGCGGAGATGGCAGGGCAACAGGGGAGTCATAGGCAGGTCTGGACTCAGCCTTAACTCAAACTAGCAAGTGTCTGGAAGCAAGGCTGCTAAGTCCGAGTTTGGAGCGACTTGAAGGAATCCAAGCATACATCCTCTCTGCCATCCTGAAATCAAATTATTTTAGAGCTATGCTAGTCTCACAAAGCTCTGAGTAAGTGGCCAGCCCGGTCTACAGAGTTCCAGGTCAGCCAGGGCTACACAGAGAAACCACTAAGAGACACGGTCAACACTGGTACAGAGTAAATTTAAAGCAACTGATAGGAATAAAAAAAACCAACACAAAAGAAAAGGAAAGCACTCATGGCGAGCCACTTGGGCGTGTGAAAGGGCCAGTTCACTTTTGTGATTTAGCTGATGCTTTCCCTGCGGCATGAGCAATGCAGTTAGGCTTTCAAGCATTTGCTTAAGAAGTCAAACCCTGTTCTCAGCCGATCCATGTTCCTTTCTCCCTCGGGTGGCGGCCTCTCCAGGGCTCAGGTCACTCTGTCTGTTGCCGTCACCTTTCCACACCCTTGTTACTGTCAGCTACTTTTTCCTCAATCTCTTTTCACCCTGATTTTTACTACAATTTAATGAGACTTTATTGTTAATAGAGATGAATATTTAACAACTTTGCCCCTACACTTCTCATCACTCCAATTTTCAAAAACCTTCACTGCCGCTCTTCAAATAGACCTCCACTTCCCAAGTTCCCTCTAGAAGACACGAAATCTTGATGGATTTGATGACAGAAATCATACTCTTCTGACTAAAGCCAGTTTCCTTCTTCTGACTCCATGCGTTCACTCTCTCTTCAACCTGAGGGAAACTTCTAGTTCCTTAATTCCTCATTCTTTTTCCAGGCTACCAACTTCTTTGTGACTTTTCTTTCCTAACCAACATAATCTTGTAGGTTTCGGCCTTTTCCAAACCTACTTGATTTGGGGTTCTTCAATTCTTACCCCTCCCTTCCAGCCCACCTACTCTAGATAGGAGAGAAAGAGGTTACTGGGAACAGGAGAAGTAGACCTTTTTTGGACTCAGTTCCTGGGGTGTTTCCCCTGGCGTAGTGGGCAGATTTGAGCAGACCAGCAATTCCACCAAAGCTGCTGGAACCTGGAGCAGCAGCCAAAACCTGGAGGCCCAAAGTGTTCTCTGGAGCGGTTCTCTCTAGGAGCTTCTCGAAGTGGAGCAACTAACAGCCAAACAATACCAAGACCCAAAAAGCCCCCGCCTCCTGTTTTGGATGGATGGATGGATATATATATATATCCTCTCAGAGTCTGTACTAGGATGTTTTTCAGGTGGCAAAACCCAAGCCCCTGCACAAGGTGGTTCGTCTTCCAGTGGATAAACATCACCTGTTCTCTCATCTGTTCCCCATCCCACACTTGTGATCAAAACAAAAACATGTGTACATCCACTACATAATCTCATGTATTTTCCAACCATTTCCCATAGAATTCAATCTCTTTGCCCAGAGTAAAATTGTACAAATAATGAATTATTTATTACCTGTCCAAGCAAGTAAACATGTTGTCTAATGTTATCTTTCCAATGTCACGGACAGTGCCTAACACTAAGTGAATATTCAATAAAAATATAGTGTATGAGCAAGAGTAAAGCAGCCTAACACTGAAAGAGATTATAAAGCCATGCCTCCGCATGGATGTCGGAGACCATAGCGTAAACACTGAGGTAACTCGGTAGGGCATTTTACACCTCGCTATAGCTCCTCTGTCCTTCCTGTTAGTCCAAAGCTTCCTTGCTCCCCTCCATCCCACGCTTCCCTATTAACTTGCCTCCTGTAGCTGAAATGCAAATGATTTCCATCTTCTTGAGACTTCCAGACAGTTTCTAAAATGTGGCATCTACTCTGTACCTCTCGTGAGCGTCCCAGCTCAGGATTTTGTCAGTAATACCACCCTACCCTGTCTGCTGTATTTATACCATAAAGATGGTATTTGAAAATAAATTCATCAACAACTAAGTGTATTTAAAAATCATGGGCTGGCAGGATTGCTTAGTGGGTAAAAGAGCCTGTCGCCTCATGATGACCTGAGTAAGAGCTCTGAGGTCCCACATAGAAGGAAAAACTGATTCCTGCAAACTGTCCTCAGACCTGCACAGGTGTCCACGGTTCCTGAGCACACCTTCCCCACCCACACAAATGGAATAAAGTGTTAAAGAATAATAGAAGTTCTAGCTTCTCTTAAAAATTAGAATATTTGAGCTGCTGTGCTCAGCACTCAGGGAGGCAGAGGCAGGTGGACCACTGGGAGTTCGAGGCCAGTCTGCTCTACAAAGCAAGTCTAGGACAGCCAGAGCTATTACACAGAAAAACCCTGTCTCGAAAAACCAAAAATAAAAATATCTAAACAGAAATATATAAAGCCCCTTCTAATACCTGGTCAAGGCTAAGCAGTAGTGCTGACACTTTAGACACCATGTAATGGGACAGTGAGAACAGTAGAGGAAAAGTGACAGGGAATACTAATGTACATATTTGTGTTATAAAGTCAGAGAAAATTCTCCATTTGGACTTTCCACAGTGTGAACTTGCTGCTTTTGTAGTCAGAAGGGGGTTTAGGGAAAGGCAGACTAAAGGCAGAAGGAACAGGAAGTACTGTCTTCTGAGGCAGGTGCGTGGCTGGCGGTTTGGGAGATAGTAAGGTGCTGGAGGAGCGCAGTGGTCAGCACCGAGTTTTAGAAGGTGAGCTCAAACAAGGAGCAAAGCGCAGGTGCCTACAAGGCTTCGGTCTCCTGAAAGATGATGGCTGTAATTTATCTTCCAATGTGCTACAACTCAAACTTCTGCTTCTCTGCCCCTCCCACCACCCCCCACGCCCCAGACAGGGTTTCTCTTTGTAGCCCTGTCTATCCTGGAACTCACTCGTTAGACCAGGCTGGTTTTGAACTCACAGACCCACCTGCCTCTAACTGCCTCTCAAAGTGCCTTGATTAAAGGCATGGGATTAGCTGAAACTTCTGCCTCTGAAATGCAATGGGCATTTCCTTCTTTCAGTTTTTTACCTTGCTCAATTACTTCCTATTATGGACTTGTTTTGATTTGTTTTAGGAGACAGAGTCTCACTGGACAGTACTGACGGGTCTAGAACTTGCTACATAGAGTAAGTTCGCTTTGAACTTGAAGTGATCCTCCTGCCTCTGCCTTCTGAGTGTTACAGACATGTGTCACCATGCGTGGCTCCATTTAATACTGACAACATTTTTCCCACTTTAAACTCCTTTATTATTCCCTATGTTCCAGACTATGCCTTCATATTCTCAGTTGTGGCTACTATTTTTTTTTTGGGCCAACTTGTTAAACTATCATGTCTTCCCTGATTTCATTATCTGCTCTTCTTTGCTTGTTTTACACACATGCATTTAACCTTACGGTCCTCTTCCTGTATGCTGATAATTCTGATTGTCTGTTGATGCACAATAAGCAACCTTAAAGCTCTGGGCCTAACACAACACAGAAGGTGCATTTATCACCTGCTAAGCATGCATTACAGATGTGTACAGATGTGTGTGTGTGTGTGTGTGTGTGTGTGTGTGTGTGTGTGTCTTTTATTGAAAAGTTATTTCAACCACCTTGGTTGAATTTTCCCTCTGGAGCTTTTATTTGTTGGTAGCTACTGTAAATAGGATATTGCTTTTTAAATTTCCTTTTCAGCTAGTTTGTCACCAGTGTCTGAAAACATAATTTTTCTATGTTCATCTTATATTCTACAACTTTTCTGAATTTGTCCAGTCCAAATAGTTTTGTTTTGCTGTTGTTGCTTTATTTAGAAGTCAGCAGTTTTGTGAAAGGCTTCAGGTTTTTGTACAAAGGAGATCTGTCGTCTATGAACAACATCTTTCCTTTCCAGTGTGGATGTTCGTCCTCCCTCCTCCTCCCTCCCTCCTCCCTCCCTCCTCCCTCCTCCCTCCCTCCTCCCTCCTTATTCTTTCCTCTTCCCTCCTTCACCTAGTTGCTCTGGACAGAAACAATTAACTTTGGTAAACAATAATAGGAATGATAATGATGACAAAGGAAGAGGAAGAAAGAGAAAATAGTGAAATATAAAGTTCAAAGAAGAATTGTTGGGCTTTCTTGATGTCCAATCTAGTGTCTAACAGTTGATTATTTTTGAAATGCGCTCAAAGTTTTGTTTGAGACAAGGACATCCCTGTGTAGCTCTGGCTGGCCTGGAATTCCCTTTGTAGACCTGGCTAGCTTTGAACTGCCCAGGGATCTGCCTGCCTTTGCCTCCTGAGTGCTAGGATTAATTAAAGGCATGCACTATCACAACTGACATGAAATTCAATAAAAATACATTTTAAAATAAATTCATGAGAGAGCAATGCTACACAGCTCATCATTTTCCAGGGACAGAGGCTTCACCAAGCTGTATCATATAGCAATGAGTTACTGAGGATTTGGAGGAAGAAGAAATTCAAATCAAAGCGATCTAGGAGTAAATGAGCCTTTTGAGTTTTAAGCATGTTGGAGGGAGAAACATTTTAAATTTACATCTGTTCCAGTATAGGAGTAAATGCTACTAGCCCACACAGGCTACAGAGATTGCTTTTAAGTCTGTTTGAGCTAGGCCCAATCACCTATCTAGGGCAACTCAGGACCCAGGAAAACATAGGACTAAAAAGGAATGATTTTAAATCCTAGTCTTAATATTAAAGAGAACATTTAGAATGATGGCCAGGGAAGCCTCACATAGTAACAAGTAGCTAACAAGGCTATCTATAATGTCTGTAGGTTTCTTAAGCCAGTAGAGGACCCCACCTATCAGAGGTCTGCTTTTTATCATTTAAGCTGATTGAAGATAACCAGTATTTAATTGTTTTAACAAGACAAGGGAAGACAAAGCTGGGCCCAGTGCTACATGCTTTTAATCCTAGAGCTTTGGAGGCAGAGGCAGGCAGGTCTCCAACGTGGTCTACACAGCAAGTCAACAGGGGCTACATAGTGAGCCCCTGTCTCATCAACAAAAGGCAAAAACCAAGATGTGGTGTGTGTATCCCTCACTCTCATACTCCTTAGACAATAAAGGATGCTGTGAGACACAGACATGACTTTATTCATTAGTAAGCAGAGGACAAAAGGTGAGAACCACGGATAGCTCTTGTTAGACAGACAGCCATATTACAGGTGAAGTGGTAAGATTAGTCAGGTATGGGAGAGTTGAATCCCAAATACTGTCAAGGGCAAAAGCGTAGACTTAAACTAAAGCTGTGGCCTCCAACTCACAGAGATCCACCTGCCTCGGCCTCCATAGTGCTGGGATTAAAGGTGTGCACTACCACCATCCAGCCAGTATTCTTACTTTTAAAAATAAAAATAGGTGGGATAAAATAAAGTTCTCACCTTTAATGAAAACAAAACAAAACAAAACAACAATAAAAGAAGGTGGGATGCAGAGCTGGCTCTGTGGTTAAGAGCACTTGCTCTTGCAAAGGCCTAAGCCAGTTCCTAGCACCTACGTCAGGCAGCTCACAACTGCCTGCACCGTTAGCTCCAGGATATCTGACACTTCCTTCTGGAGTCTGAGGGCACCTACATACATGTACATATACTTACACACATACACATAAAAGACATTTAAAAACAAGAACAGCTTTACTGACAGAGTGCTGATAAGATACAATGCCCTTTTGTTAACTCACAGCCAAAAACCAAATGATGGTACCAGAACCAGGGAAAAACAGGGAAGTGGTTGTATGACAAAATATTGAACTTCTGCTTAAGAAAAACTAGGTTAAAAAAACTATGTGTATTAAAAATGGGAAGGATAGAAACGGTTGTCAGTCAGGATGGTAGCATTCATTGGTTGTTTTTTCCCCTCTCCCTTTTATATAAAAAAATTAAAGTTATAATGTGTTTTCAATTTTTAAAGAAAGAAAAAAAAAGAGAGAAGGCAAGAGAAAGGAAGGAAGGAAACTAAACAAGGCAGCGAGGGAAAACACCACCGTGGGAACAGAGTCAAGCACACAAACAGATGTTTTGCGTAAGTTACATTTTAGAGCCATCTGCCTTTGTGCAAGACTTGAAAAGTGGAGCTGTGGTCAACAAGTTTTTCTCTGCAATGAGGGGTGGGGCTCGAGGGAGAGTGAGCTGCCAAGAAACCAACAACTACAACCCAGAGGGCGGAGGAACACGGAGTCCTAGGTTAACATCTCTGCTTACTGCCTATCTCTGTCCACAACGCCTCGCGCCTGCCGTGGCTACTAGTAAAACAAGGGGGAACTCAGCTGCCTTTGTCTTTTTTCTCCTTTTAAAATTTCATTTTATATGTATAACTGTTTTGCCTTGTGTGCATGTCTGTATGTGCACTCCGTGTGTGTCTCATGCCTGATGCAAAGCATAAGGGGTCGGAGCCCCTGGAACTAGGTTACAGATGGCTGTGAGCTCCCGGGTGGGTGCTGGGAATGGAACCCAGGCCCTCTGCATGAGCAGCCGACTCTTATCTGGCAAAGCCTCCTCTCCATGTCCTGCCGGTGTCTTTTTACGTCAGTGCTTGAGGTTCCTTGCAGCACCATTTCACTCAGGCACAGCTATCCAAACCTTGTGGGATGGGGCAGCGCTCACCACCTACAGCTGCCTTCCTCCTCCCCACGTCTGGGTCTTACTCTCACTAAGAGAAGCTCAGGGAAAAACAAAGGCAATACAACTGCTGCTCTGCTCTGCTGCCGTGTGCTTTATGTATGGGCAGTTTCATTTCTGTCTAGTTAGATGGCTGTTTTAGTCTGCATGGTTTGTTTTTGCACGAAGACTGTCACATTGCTGTATACAGTGTCCAGGATAGGCGTCGTATATAGTTAAATAAACATGATTTGAAAATGGTAAAAGATGCCAAAGACTGAGATACACTTTAAAAATTAATAAAGTATGCTCGTTATTGTGTCTTCTCTGGTGTTTACCTGGCAAATGAGGAAGTTCTCGCTCTGTAACAGGCCTCAGGAGGAGTTCTCTCACTTGAGCTTGCTTGGTGTCTTCTACTCAAAAACACTTTCAACTGACTTGCAATGTCCTACATTGTTTTCTGTCCTGAACTTCCTTTTCTGAGAAGCTGGGTGTGTTGTATGGGTTACTGTCCTACGTCTGTCTTCTGGGCAAGCTGACTACAAAAAGACTTAGGAATCTCTTGTTCAGATAGTGGAACCTTCCCTGGGTCTCATATATAATCATTTTTCCCTTCTGTGACAAAGGAATGTCATATATAGGTTTGTATAAATTTGTTAGATTAAAACTTCCAAAGAGCTAACCTAATCTCCTGTTAATTCCACATCGATCAAAACTATATTTTCCCACTGATGAAACTATTAAGCAATGCAGAAAACTACAACAGAGAAATCAAAGGCAATCAACCATGTGGAGACCTCAGCTCAAAAGCAACACACTAAAGGAAAGGAGGAAGAAGTTGATCTTTCGGTATTTGTGTAATCTAGCAGCAGTCTTGAAGTGTGGTTGTCAGAACCTATTCCAAGGATCCCAAATCAGTAAAACACACACACACACACACACACACACACACACACACACACACACACACACACAGAGAGAGAGAGAGAGAGAGAGAGAGAGAGAGAGAGAGAGAGAGAGA
>OU015746.1:42455754-42466187 GCA_907169655.1 Acomys percivali
GAGAGAGAGAGAGAGAGAGAGAGAGAGAGAGAGAGAGAGAGAGAGAGGTGTGTGCTGCAGATTCTTCTGAAAATGTAGTTTTAAATTATTTTTCAAGAATACACCATTAAAAACAACACAGGGGCTACAAAGATGGCTCAGGTGGTTAGGACATTGGCTGCTATTTTAGGGGATCTGGGTTGATTCCCAGAACCCACATGGTAGCTCACAACCACCTGTAACTCCAGTTCCAGGGGATCCAATGCCTTCTTCTGGCCTTTGAGAACACTAGGCTTGTAAGTGGTGCACAGACATAAGTGCTACCAAAAATATCCGCAGACATAAAACAAAATAAATGTGAAAAAGATTATATCATAGGCTTCATTAAAATTACTGAGTATTTATCATGTAGCAAGTTACTATTCTAAATACTGGTAATAAGCAATAAACATAAAGTTCAAAGAACTGAAAACTTGTGGGATGGAGGTAAGATGAGACAAGTCAGTGAAATGTAAGGTGGTGTAAATGTGCTGGGAAAACACTGATTCAGATGGTGAAAGTGATAAAGACGCCTGGTCAGGGAAGGGCTCTCTGACAAAGATGACATTAGGGTAAAGGGCTGTTAATAAGTGTAATACATGACTGCCCTCCTTGAGAAGGGGGCGGGGGTGGAGCTGTCCTCCAGATCATCTAGGTGACCTTTCCTGGACAGACAGACAGACCCCAAGCTCAGCTCTTTTGTTGTAGTTAAATGCGAACAGGGGGAGGCAAGCAGGACACGGATCCTGTACTGCTTGCCAAGGAATTTGGGCTTTATCTTGAGCATAGCAGAAAGCCAGTTTACACTATGGAAAGACGCCTCAGCTACAGCAGAGGAAGCGGGCTGGGACATGGGGCTTAGAAATGGGAGCTAGGTACTACTTTGGCACGCTAGGCAAGGCAGAAGGTGGTGCGAAGCTGGAGAACACAGAGAAGATGGATATGAGGCATTATCTGTCCAGTTCATTTTCTGGTACAGTGGAAATTTATCTCATGAAGAAATTCCAGTTGTAAGAAAAAGCAGACAGAAGTGCTTTGATAGGTGCAAATTCCTTCTACTCATAAAAAAAATTTTCTTTGTCCCTCTTGACAGGTCCTTTGGATTTTAACAAACACCAATGCTTTAAGCCTCTCACCCAAGAGAATTAAAAAAAAAAAAAAAAAAGTCTATTTACATGGCTGTTAACTCTTAGACCACTGCTTCTGTCCCAGCTTTTCTTAAACTAGTCCCCCCAATCTCAGGTACTCTCTTAAGTTAGACTTTGCTGAACCTCACATTTGAAATCAAACTTGTCTGCCCCATCTGCCAGCTAACAATGTGGACAATGTGTCCTTGCAAGCGACTCTGCCTCACGTCACTTTGTCACCACACGTCTGTATCACTTCCTGCAGGCCCTGGACTTCCAGTGTCAAGGAAGAACAGCTGGGCGAGTGCTCTTATACAAATGGCTACCCTCCTGCCTCCTCCCCTTTAACGGATATGACAGTGCACTGATGGCTTAAGTAGATGTTAGTTCAGCTAAGTTCTAAAACCACCACTTGCAAAATCAATTTTAAAGAAACGTAGCACGCAAAAGATAAACCAGGAATGTGAAACCAAGTTTAATCAAAAGCAAAGGAATTTTATAGAAAATCATTTGTATTCCACTGGACTAGGGTGCTACAGTGAGTTGGTAATCAGGGGACACTATATATGCACGACTCTCGGCTAAACTGCCCATTATTAAGAATACTAACAGGAAGACAGTTTTCAGAAAGTTAACTAATGTCTCCACCTCTACAATGAGGGAGAATTAAGAACTGACATAAAATAAAGCCGTAGGCTATCCACAGAGAGAATTCTAAATCTACACAATAAGATTTGATCCAACATTATCTTAACTGCAGAAAAGTTGCCATATTATAACCGCTGAGAAACTTTGCCTCCTGCTCTTCTTCTGTAAAGGAGATTGTAACACTTTAGGTGCTGAATGAAACAGGATGAAAAACATACGATGGCTTGTTACTTTCCGAACAGTCATTTAAAAAGTAGCTCAACACTGGCAATCCAAAACATCTCTTTTGTGTGACAAAGCTTAATCTTTCCCACAAATAAGACTTCCAGTTCTCAGCTCACATTTGATTGACTTAGAGGAAGCAGTAAACACCAGTTACTTAATTAGCTAGTGTTATTTTGTTTTTATTCTTTTAGAAAAGGTCTCTCTGGGCAATGTAGCCGAGGCTGTGCTTTAACTCAGGGTTCTCCTGCCTTCGCAGTGCTAGAACTACAGGTGTGCACCACATATCCAGGGCTTTCTAATGACAACACACACGGCATCAGATACCTTTGAGTCAATTTTGTTGCCTTAGACATTTTCCCTAAGACATGATTACTATTTCACTTACATCAGGGAAATATGTAGAAAGAGGAGGAAAAAAAATACAGAACATGGGCCCTCAAGACTGCTCAGTAGGTAGAGGTACTTGCTCCAAACCTGATGGCCTGAGTTTTATTCCTCATGGTGGAAGGAGAAAACCAACTCTGGGAAAGTTGTCCTCTGACTTCCACATGTCCACTGTGGCATGCACAGACACAATAAATAAAAAATGTAATGCAAACTTTTAAATAAAAAACCATAGAACTCACAGCTTTAGAGTCATTAGTGACCTATATAATATGGAGTGAGTTAGTGCAGATCTCAGTTTCTTCATGTAACACTACGAAAACCCTGTAAGTTTGATTTTTGATTTCAGGAGATTATTACTGAGAATCTTTTTTTTTTTTTTTTTTTTTTTGTGGTTTTTTGACACAGGTTTCTCTGTGTAACAGCTCTAGCTGTTTTAGAACTTGCTCTGTAGACCAGACTGGCCTTGAACTCACAGAGATCCACCTGCCTCTGCCTCCCAAGTGCTGGGATTAAAGGTGTGCACCACCACCGCCCAGCTATTACTGAAAATATTAAAAGAACACCTTCAGTCCAAGATGAGATCATTATATAGCAATTACACATGCAAAAACACCAGCTAAGCTTTTCATAGCAGAAGAGGTAACCCTTAAAGAATGCCTCTGAAGGTTACATCAAAATGGGTTAGGCTGCTCTGCAAATGAGACTGTTCAGAAATTATATAGAACTACATATTGTTTAAGAAATCAAATGGTTAATATGTTAACTGGCTGCATGCTTCCACTGGAAAATTTTTGCTGAAAATAGAATCTTTCTCTTCTCTGTTAATCAAACAACAACAACAACAACAACAACAACAACAGGATAGGAAGGGAGAATTTCTTTCATAGATGTTATCATAGAAAGGCTGCTGAGGTAGTCTCCCCTCCCCCCAGACAGGGTCTCTCTGTGTAGCCTTGGCTGTCCTGGACTCACTTTGTAGACCAGGCTGGCCTCGAACTCACAGAGATCCGCCTGCCTCTGCCTCCCGAGTGCTGGGATTAAAGGCGTGCACCACCACGCCCGGCTGCTGAGGTAGTTTTACACTCTAAAAAGAAAGTAAGGAGCCGGAGAGAGGGCTCCGCAGTTAAGATACTGGTTGCTCTTCCAGAAGACCCAGGTTCAATTCCCAGCACCCATATGGCAACTAACAACCATTTGTAACTCCAGTTGCAAGGGAGAAAGCACCCTCTTCTGGTCTCCGTGGGCCCCACTCATGCACATGACGCACACACATACATGAGGATGAAACACCCACATACATATAGTACAAAACTACAAATCATTTTTAAAAAGAGAGTAAAAGAAGGCCACTTAAGCTAAATGGCGCACACTGAAATCACATCATTGCCTGTAACATCGGGTCACTTAGTCTCCTCGCAAAGTCAGCTTCCTTCCGTGCCCGAGCCAGTGGCTTCTGTTAGATAGGCTTGCTGATATCTACACATGTGTCACAAAAAGGCTCTTTCTTCTTAGTGAACAAGAGCGTCGTAAAAAGCATCCGGGATTATGAAGCACGAATCGTTACCCCAAAGGACCTAAGGGCACGATGCTTATGATGGATCTTTTACAGTGTCAGGAGTTGTTAACTCCTGGTTAATAAAGTAGAAAAATAAATCACGTAGTAGGCATATTTTCATACAAAAATAACCACTGGCTTGTTTTTCTTACTCTCTTTCCCTTTGAAACAAGGGTCTCCCTAGGATACCGAGACTGGCTTTGAACTTGTAATCTACTTCAACTTCCCAAGTAGCTAAAAATACAGGTATGTACCTTCATACCTGGTTTGCCCATCTTCTTCTTCTTTTTTTTTAAAAAGATTTACTTATTATTTATACAGTATCCTGCCCGCATGTGTGCCTGCACACCACAAGAGGGCCCAGGTCACATTATAGACGGTTGTGAGCCACTGTGTGGTTGCTGGGAATTGAGCTCAGGACCTTTGGAACAACAGGCAGTGCTCTTAACCTCTGAGCCATCTCTCCAGCCCCTGGCTATCTTCTTTTGTAAGTAGGCCTTTATATTTTATTTTCATCTAGTATATAACTTTTTACCTTCTGAAACTTGTGTTGCTAGAAAGAGTGTTCCTATTTCTTTAAATATAAATAAATGTAAGACTAGTGACAAAGACCAGTGAAGGTCATTCTACTGTCTCTCGTAGTACTAGCCAAGACTACCTTACTATTTTTAGACAAGATATGCTCACCCTATTAAAGATAGACGGCGACTCAGTCCCAGGCTTAGCTCACAGCAGTGGGGTTGGTAATTGTGTCATGGGAAAGACACCAACAGCAAAACTATCAATGCAGCATTCCTTGACAGCCACAGAACAACTAACACTCAACTTTATCCCACCCTGCACAGAGGTATAACCTACCACACAGAGCAATTTCTCTATCATACATACCTCTGGCACAGTCACGCTTGAAGCAATGCTATGAATACCTTTCATGTCATTCACTTGCCAGCACTGCCTGCCACACCTCAGGCAGACACAAAGGGCTGCCCAGGTTAACAGGGTAAAATGTTCAGCAGTTTTGTCTCCTGGGCACTAGAACAAACAGGTTTTCAACTTGGGAGTCATTAATCTTTGGAAACATTGGGGACTAAGAGTGGAGAGGTATCCAGTAGTGTTCTGGTTGACAGCTTCCTCCATCACATAGCAAAGAACCCACTGGGGGCAAAGCTGACACTTACTCTTCACCTGTTTTGCGCTCAGTCCAATGAGCTTTATAGAACTTGAATTGATTCATTGACTAATTGAGTGATTTCTTTCTTTAATGGCTAGGGGAAACCTCATATTGCTTTTTCTTCTCTTTCTCCCTTTCATTTTGGTTTTTCAAGGCAGGGTTTCTCTGTGTAGCTCTAGGTGTCCTGGACTCACTCTATAGACCAGGCTGGACCCAAACTCACAGGGATCTGCCTGCTTCTGCCTCCCGAGTGCTGGGATTAAAGGCGTGCACCACCACAGCTGAAACCTCATATTTCTTAAGCGGTTCCTAAATCTGGAGTCCAAAGACTTTGAAGAAAATATTTGAAAAATAAAACTACCTTAAAATAAAGCTAAGAAAACCCTGATAATATGCAGACATTTCGAGAACCTTCCTAACTACACTGGAGGGAGATGCGTATATGGGGGATGTCTCTCCAGGTCCCCTTATGTCACCAAAGAGGCTCGTGACAGCTACTCTGCACGGTGTTAGTCAAAGAGCTGAATAAAAAAGAAGGGGCAATATTTTCCACACATCTTAAAATGTTTATATCGGCACATTGAAACAATAGTTAGACCATAATTTTGTTTCCCCCTGCATTTAAAAATTTAATGCAAAGGGCTGGGGTAAGGCTTGGTGGGAGAGCCCTTGCTTAGCCATCTTGCTAGCCCCAGGCATTCTAAGAAAATAAAACTGGTCTAGGTTTTTTCCAAGGCCTTATTTATAAAACTCCCATTTTTTAAAAAAATTAATTAATTTATTTATTAATTTATTCATATTACATCTCAATTGTTAGCCCATCCCTTGTATCCTCCCCTTCCTTCCTCCCTCCCGTTTCCCCCTCTACTCCCTTCCCCTATGTCTGTGACTGAGGGGGACCTCCTCCCCCTGTATATGCTCCTAGGATATCAAGTCTCTTCTTGGTGACTTATTTTCTTTCCTCTGAGTGCCACCAGGCCTCCCCATCCAAGGGACATGGTCCGATATGGGGCACCAGAGTTTGTGTGAAAGTCAGATCCCCTTCTCCACTTAACGGTGGAGAATGTCCTGTCCATCGGCTAGACTGGGTAGGGGTTCGAAGTTTACTGCTATATTTTCCTTGGCTGGTGCCATAGTTTGAGGAGGACTAGAGGGCCCAGACCCGCCTGTATTTTTCCAGGACCCACTGGATCCCTCTATTTCCTCATTCTTCCCGGCTTCTCACCCCTAAAGTCTCAATAGGATTTTCTCCCCTCTGACCCACTTTCTTGGTAGGTAAAGTTTATCATGGGGGCGTACCCCTTGGCCTAGTGTCTCGATATAAGTGAGTATATACCATTTGACTCTTTTTGCTTCTGGGTGAACTCGCTCATTATGATAATTTCTAGATCGATCCATTTGTCCACAAATTTCGGAAATTCCTTGTTTTTAATAGCTGAGTAGTATTCCATAGTGTAAATATACCACAGTTTCTTTATCCATTCTTCTACTGATGGACACGTAGGTTGTTTCCATGTTCTGGCTATTATGAATAAGGCAGCTATGAATATGGTTGAGCATATGTCCCTGTTGTGTGGTAGTGCATCTTCTGGGTATATTCCAAGGAGTGGAATAGCTGGGTCTTGAGGAAGCCCTATTCCCATTTTTCTGAGAAAGCGCCAGATCTTCACCAACCCTTCATCTGACAAAGGTCTAATATCCAAAATATATAAAGAACTCAAGAAATTAAACACTATCAAACCAAATAACCCAAAAGAGAAATGGGGCTCAGAACTAAACAGAGAATTCTCAATAGAGGAACATCAAATGGTGGAGAAACACTTAAAGAAATGCTCGACCTCCTTAGTCATCAGAGAAATGCAAATCAAAACGACACTGAGATTCCATCTTACACCCATCAGAATGGCTAAGATCAATAATTCAACTGACACCACATGCTGGCGAGGATGTGGAGAGAGAGGAACACTCCTTCATTGCTGGTGGGAATGCAAACTAGTACAACCATTTTTTTTTTTTAAAGGAAGGTTATTTTGGCTTATGATAGAATATTCCTTCTAACTTTTTTCTTTTAAATTTTATTTAAGCTTATTGCACCTAGTATTCCCAAATAATCTCCCATCTAAGTACTGATCAGGCCCAACCTTCTGAGATCAGCAAAGATCGGAAATTCTCAAGGTAGAATGGCAGACTTCATTTTTTAAAAAATTGTACGAATAATTAAACTCAGAGCTGCTAGGCAAGCACTCTATCACTACCCTATATCCTTAGACTCTTTTTAAAGCAAACAACAGGGTCTTACTTTGTAGTCCTAACAGGTTGTCCTGGAACTCATCTGGACCAGGCTGGCTTCAAACTCAGAGCTCTGTCTGCATCCGTCTCCATAGTGCTGGGGTTAAAGGTATGCACTAGGATGCCCGGCTTCTATTCCAGATTCTTAGTAGTGTGTGTCACACAGTGTGAGGGATGTCACTGGATTCTTTTGAGAACTGATGAAAACCATGGTTTTTGCTTTTTCTAGAACAATTCTGCAACCTTCTTATGTAGATCCTCTTTTGCATATTTTTTCAGTATATTTGTGAATTTCTTGCCCTTTGGTGCTGTGATGCTGGTGAAACCTACACATATGCTGGGCTGCAATCACACACCCTGTGTTGCAAGACAGACATGCTTTGAACTGAATGAACCTGGCTATACTTTTAAAGGAGCCACACTCAACTGGGAGCTGACATTCTTCCCAGGTCTACCTTTTTATCAGGTGACATCTCGGCTTTAATGAGGCAAGCCCTTAGTGATCTGTTTGGATTTAACTTTGAGAGATAAGGCTTTGGAGTTTCTAGCGGGTCTTTATTAATTTTAGAATATTCTGAGACAGCTATCTGCAGACAACTGCGACAGAGACAACACATCTCTCATTCTGCTTCCTTCTGTCCCCAGTTCTGGAAATCCTGCTCTAATAAACAATTTTACATTGTAACCACTTCTAAAAACTAAAGGCAAGTTCATTTTCTGAACTTATAGGCCTGAAGCACTACATATAGCAGGAGTTCAGCACTCTAAAGTGTTATAGAAAATATTTTGAGATCAATTTAATTACATCTGACAAACAAGTAAGGGTTTCCATCCCTTGCGTTTACTGACTACTCTAGAGAAGTTCAGCACTAACAGCCCGGCACTGAGAGGACTCTAAGAGCACAAGCGCAGCAGCTGGCCGTGCTGCGATGCAGTGCAGAAGGAAATGACTGCTCACAGCTTTGCTGACTGAGGATCTTAGAATCAGCGCTCCCGGAGCAGGAGGTCAAACATGAGGTGCAGCAGTTAAAGCCAAGGCTAACGCACTTAACAGACGCTCCGCAGTTGGGTATGATGGTGAAAACCTGGAATCCTACCACTCTGGAGTTTGAGGCAGAAGAGCCTTAGGTGTGAGGTCTACAAGCTGAGGTCCACAAATGGGAAGCTTGCTTGGACTATACAGGAAAACTCTGTCTCAAAAACACAAGACTCAATAAACAAACAAACGCCACACACATCCCCCCCAAAACTTCAAGCTAAACAAAATAAGGTAATTAGACCTTTGAAGTCTTGTACTCAGGAAAGTGAAGGAAGACATCAACCTAGTTCTTACTGTGGTCTACCATTAAAAATGGTATTTCTTTTTTTAAAAAATTAATTTATTCAGATTACAACTCAATTGTTATCCCATCACTTGTATCCTCCCATTCCTCCTTCCCTCCTGCTTTCAACCTACTCCCCTCCCCTAGGTCTATGACCGAGGGGGATCTCCTCCCCCACTATATGGTCATAGGCTATCAAGTTTCATCTTGGTAGCTGGCCTTATTCTTTGAGTGCCATCAGGCCTCCCCACCAACGGGAGGTGGTCAAATATGGAGCACCAGAGTTCATGTCAGAGTCAGTCCGTGCTCTCCACATAACTGTGGAGAATGTCCTGTCCTAATTGGCTAGATCAGAGTTGGGGTTCGATGTTTATTACTTGTATTGTCCTTGGATAGTGCAATAGCTTGAGCAGACCCCCCTGGGTCCTGATCCACCCATCACGATGTTCTTCTTATAGGTTTCTAGGACCCTCTGGGTCCTTCTATTTCCCCATCTCCTATATTTGTCTTATCTAGAGTCCCAGTGGGATGTCCTCACATCTATCCCAATCTCCTGGTAAGTGAAGACTTTCAGGGACATGGGACATGCCTTTTGGGCTAGTGCCCAATTATAAGTGACTATATACCATGTGAGTCTCTCTGCTTCTGGGTTAACTCACTCAATATGATCATTTCTACTTCCATCCATAAAAATGGTATTTCAATTAAAGCAAACAACAAAAACTTCTATCAATGTCTATGACGCAGAAACGTAAGACTGTTGATCATCTATGCCTACGATTCATTTATATATTTACATGAACTATCTACACTTCAATTTGTGACTCAAATTACAGCTTGTTAGCTTTTGCTTTATTTTCTCTAACTCGGCACTGTCTTCCCAGCTTGCTTTCCTTTTTTTTTTTTTTTTTTTTTTTTTGGTGTGTTTCATTGTTTTCTTTAAAGCAGCAGCATCACCTGATTATTTAGTTATAGAACTTTGTTTACACTTAAAACTTAAGCTCTTTTTTGTTGAGACAGTATCTCATATAGCCCTGGCTTGCCTCTAACTCACTATGTAACTGAGGCTGGGCTTGAGTGCCTCCCAGCTAGTGAGCTGGAATATAAGTTCTGAGAGCTGATTTAGTGTCCTCTGTGCCTAGATCAGTGTTGGAGATCAATAGATGGACTTTCATTTAGTAGACATATGAAACTAATTAGAAGCAATAAACCTTACAAAATAAACAAGTGGTAAATATTAGAAAACCTGGCTTTTAGTCCTTGCTCTTTCATTCATTAATTAAATAACCTTGAATAAGCCAATTAATCTCTTTGAATTTCAAAAGTTGGGGAGATGCTTAGTAGATAACATGCTTGCTATGTAAGAATAAACACCTAAGTTCAGATTCCAAATATTCATATAAAACCCTGGCATAAATCTGGTGGTGGTGGCACACGCCTTTAATCCCAGCACTTGGGAGGCAGAGGCAGAGGCAGAGGCAGGGGCAGGGGCAGGGGCAGGGGCAGGGGCAGGGGCAGGGGCAGGGGCAGGGGCAGAGGCAGAGAGGCAGAGGCAGAGAGGCAGAGGCAGAAGCAGAGGCAGAGGCAGAGAGGCAGAGAGGCAGAGGCAGAGAGGCAGAGGCAGAGGCAGAGAGGCAGAGGCAGAGAGGCAGAGAGGCAGAGAGGCAGAGGCAGAGAGGCAGAGGCAGAGA
>OU015746.1:42466197-42506371 GCA_907169655.1 Acomys percivali
TGAGTTTGAGGCCAGCCTGGAACAAGGCAAGTTCCAGGACAGCCAGAGCTATACAGAGAAATTCTGTTTCAAAAAACAAAACAAAAAGAAAAAAGAAAAAGAAAAAGAAAAGAAATCCAAATCTTAATTGTTCCACCAACCAAAGAGAAGGGAATATTCCCAAGTTACACATGGCCTAACACAAGAGTACGTATTTCTTCTTTCTTCTACTATGGATAAGTTCTAGGTCTTGTCCAGAGGTGCTCCAACATGGGCAAGGATGGATCAGAGGAGAACAATTACGAACAAAAAAAAAAAAAAAAGAAGAAAAGCCAGGCATGGTGGTGCACACATGCCATCTAAACACTTGGGAGGCTGAGAAAAGAGAATCTCTAATTCAAGCTACTTGTGAGTTCAAAATCAGCCTGTATCTAAAAGCTAATATGGTACCAGTGAGATGGCTCAGTGGATTAAAGTTACTTTTCACACAAGCCTGGCAATCTGAGTTTGATTCCTGGAACCCTCAAAAGGGTGAACAAAGAAAGCCGGCTCCACAGGTGGCTCCCTGACCTTTACACACGTACTGCGGCACGTGTGTTTACCGCTCCACCAGAGTAATAAACAAACCAAACAAGACCCAGCATACATGGGGGTAAGTGCCAGAGCTCTCATTAGCTCTCTGAATTTAAAGTCAGGGCAATTTCATGGGTTTGTACAGCCACAGAAGGCCTGGGGTTTAGATGGCTCACACTTGGCTTAATCCTCCCCTGGAGTTATCTTAGAATTCTGAGAGACTTAAGAACAAGGGGTCCTGTGTATTTAATTTGTACGAGGTCTCACAATTATTTAGCTGTCCTGCTTACAATCTTTTTGATAAGTTAGAGGACAAGGACAACACCTTACCATTTCAAGGCCAATATATAAGGGCCACTGCTAACTAAAAAAGGACACCGACTTTATTTTGAGGCACTTACTATGTAACCACAGTTGTCTTTAATGTATTTCTCCTGCCCCACTATCTCCGGTGCTGGAATTACAGCTGTATGCCACCATGTCTGACTTGAAAAGAGACTTTTAATTAGGCTGAAGATCATGTATTTGTAGTATCTGAATTCTCAATTCTAAACTTTGCAAAAATTGCTTAGTAAAAATGCCCACTTAACAGCTCTAGTAAGAAATGGAAATATTTGCCTTTTCCAATTTTTGGCTCATTTCAAAAGACAATACTAGAGGGCTAGAAGGATGGCTCAGCAGGCAGAGCACTGGCTGCTCTTCCAGAGGACCTAGGTTCAATTCTCAGCACCCGCATCTGTAACCGCAACCCTAGGAGATCCTTCTGACTTCGGCCAGCACCAGGCATACAACTGATACACACAGATAAACACTCAGGCAAACATCCATACACATAACGTTACAATTTAAATAATAAAAAAGACACATTAAGCTGGGCCTGGTTGCCCACGCCTTTAATCCCACGCAGGAGGCAGAGACAGGAGGATCAGATGGCTGTGAGTTCGAAGCCAGCCTGGTCTACAAAACGAGTCCAGGACAGCCAACGCTACAGAGACCCTATCTCGAAAAACGAAACAAAACAAAACAAAACAAACAAAAAAGACATGTTAATAAATGAACTGCAAGAATCTCACCTAACTCATGACAACTCTGGTTGTTTTTATTTGCTGCCTGTTATCACAGTAACCATGTAGGTATATAGCAACATTTTTATGTAAACAGTCTCTGAAATCTAAGATCTCCAGTACCCACCAACCCCCACCCCAACTTAATTAAAAAACACTCTTTTAAGAGAAAGATTTACCTATCTTTATTTTATATGTATGACTGTTTTGTCTGCATGTACCACTCTTAATGGCTGAGCCATCTTCTTTAACCCCAAGAAACACACTTTAAAGACATTTTGTTTCTTTTCTGTCTTTGCTGACTGTAGAAATAGCTAGTACTTTTTCTCTGGAGCTGAAATGCTGAAGCTGATGAAATTAGCATTTCCTGGGCTACAGTTCAAATTCCCGTTCTAACAGGTCAAAAGCTGATCCCCTTAAAGCAGAAGTAACTGGGCATTACTCACTTTGACCTTTCGATTCTATCAGGGACTTCTGATTTCTGACGGGTTGGACAGGCCAATCACAGTAGCTTGCTCTCAGAACAAAAGCTCACTGTGTAAAGGAGATGAGCTGTGGGCAGAGGTGGGATGGACAAGGTGCTGTCTCGCCCTGTGCAGTGTGCAGGACTGCTGCCACTACACAGGTGGGGCTTTACCCGAAGGGACTCTCCTGCCCACAAACACACTCGGAGGAAGCAGGCTGATTTAAAAGAGAGCTGAGCACCCAACACTAATGGACTGGTGTATAACTGTGACTTCCTTTTTTGTCTTTTAGTTATCACGCCCCACACCCCTGTAAACTTCCCACAGAGGCGTCCTTGGGATACTCAAATCTGCTGGTGACCTTCAGACACATCTTTAAGGAACAAACGCTTATCACTTCTCACTGAGACTAAATACTCATTTAGTCTCGAATATGAAAACTATTGGTTCAAGCATTTAAGTGATATTCTCTCAATAGTGACATGCACTCATTGCTTACAATAAATAGGGCCAGGAATTCTAATTTCATAAGGTCACTAGAATAAAACTAGTATCATTCTAGAATTTCAGTGTCATTAGTGAAACAGTACCATGGGAAACCTCAGGGATACTTAACATTCCCTAAGAAGAGCATCATGGGCTTGAGCCAATTTCATACAAGACTCCAGGCAAGCTTATTTGCTTATCTTTTCATCCTAAAATCCTCTAAGTTTAAATGGTGATGCCTTTAGAATAAAATGAAAAATTGAGTTGGAAACTTTAATAAATATGCTCAAAAATAAATTATAATTAGTTTCATCTTAACACTGCACTATTCTTTCTACATCAACACATTTTTAAAAAATTAGTGCATAAGCCTGAAAGGAGATCTTGATAGCATAGCCAAGTAAAGGACAAGTTTTCTGGGTCCCAAGTAGCTCAGATAAACTGAATCTAAAATTGGCTTTTTTTGACTTTATTTTGCTTCAGGAATAAAAACGAATTACTAGAATACGGGTGGGAGTAGAACATCACCTCTGGTGAGCAAATTTGTAATCTATGTCAAAGCCTGTTAGCTTAGGGACCACATAATTGAGCTTGGTGTTTTTGTTTGTTTGTTTGGGGGTTTTTTTGGAACTTGTACAAAAATTTAGGAACAAGGATGTTCACTCAATCTGTTTATAACTGCAGGAAAAAAAAAAGGACATAAAATGTTTAACAGTGGAGCGAATATAAAACAGTTCAATGAGACAGGGGCACGCCTTTAATCCCAGCACTGGGGAATTTGAGAAGTCTGTGAGTTCGAGGCCAGCCTGACCTACAGAGTAAGTTCCAGGACAGCCAAAGCTACACAGAGAAACCCTGTCTTTAAAAACAGAGCAAAGCAAATAAATGAAAGAGCGAAAAAAGGAGGAAGGAGGGAAAGAAGGAAGGAAGGAAGGACCCATTGAAAGGGCTATGGAAGGCATACTTTCTAAGACAAGGGCAGAATCTCTTCAATGTGCCAAACTAAACAAACAAACAACCCTAAAACTACAAAACAGCAGATGTAGGGCAACTGCATCTTTGTGTTTTGAATTCCAACTGTGAAGAATTGAGTTTTAAAAAAAATATTTTTTTCTTAACTTTGAGAATTGCATGCACATATACAATTGTCTTCGCCTCCTCCCCTCAAGTCCTCCCAGATCCACATCTTACTCCAACTTTTTTTAATAACTCACCAAGTCTAGTTTGTCTACATAAGTACTTAGGGGTGTGGGCAACCCACTAGAGCGCAGCTCCTCACACGGCTAGAGGCGGGGCTTGCGAGCGCGTTTCCCCTCCTTCCATGCTGGCCGCAGTGGTTTGCTCGCTCTTGTGCAGGTCTTACATAGGCAGACAGCAGCTCTGAGTTCCTAACAACAGGAGACTTTCACTATGGTCCTTCCCAAACTCTGGCTCTCAGGATCTTTCTGCCAATGCCCCCCCCCCCCACGCTTCTGCAATGGTTCCCGAGAACAACTGCATTAAAAACGTTTTGTGGTTATTTTGAGACAAGAGTCTCCTTGCGTTTTCTGTCTCAGCTGAGTTCCTATTGCTGTGATCAAACACCATGACCAAAAAGCAAGTTGGGGTATGGTGGTGGCTGGAGAGATGGCTCAGTGGTTAAGGATACTGACAACTCTTCCAGAGGACCTGGGTTCAATCCCCAGCACCCAAATAGCAGCTCACAACTGTCTGTAATTCCAGTTCCAGGGGATGTGACACCCTCACTCAGTCATACATGCAGGCAAAACATCAATGCACATGAAATAAAAGTAAATAAAATTAACAACAACAACAACAAAGCAAGTTGAAGAAGAAAGGATTAAGTCTGCTGACCCTTCCATATCACTGTTCATAATCCAAGGAAGTCAGGGTAAGAACCTGGAGGCAGGAGCTGATGCAGAGGCCATGGAGGAGCACTGCTGACTGGCCTGGTCTCCTTGGCTTGCTCAGGCTGCTCTCTTATAAAACCCAGAACCACCAGTCCAGGGATGGCTCCACCCACAATGGTTTGGACCCTCCCATATTCATCACTAATTCAAAAAATGCCCTACAGGCTTGACTACATACAGCCAGATTTTATGGAGGCATTTTCTCAATTAAGGTTCTCTCTTTTCAGATAATTCTAGCTTGTGTCAAGCTGACATAAAACTAACCAGGAGAACAAACCTTGTCTGATTGGCCCAGAACTCATTAAGTAGACCAGACTGGACTTGAATTCACAGAGATCTGCCTGCCTCTGACTCCACAGTGCTAGGATTAAAGGCATGCACCTAGTGAAAATGTCTTAGAAACTTTTCTTAGGTTTATTTTATTATATGAGTGTTTTGCCTGTATGTGTACTATATGTGTGCCTGGTGTCCATGGAAGTCAGAAGAAGGTGTCAGAGCCCCTGGAACGGGAGTCATAGATGGGTGTGAGCCACCATGTAGGTGCTGGGACTCAAACCTGGGTCCTCTGCAAGAGCTCTTTACCACTGCGCCATCTCTCAAGCCCCAATAATACATTTTTAAAAGCACATGCACGCATGAGCATGCGCGTGTACACACACACACACACACACACACACACACACACACACACACACACACGATTAAGGAGATGGCTCAGTGGTAATGCTTTCTGCACATGTGGTAGTCCCTGAGTTCAAATCCCCAGTGAAAGTGGAGTGTGGCAACACATACATCCTTAATTTTTTTCTGGAGGAAGAGAGACAGGTGGTAGTGGGGGTTTCCTTCCAGATCCAGTGAGAGAGTCTGTCTCACAAAATAAGGTAGAAAGGTTATGAATTTAGCTCAGTGGTAGAAAGGCTTACCTAGCAAGTGCAAGGCCCTGGGCTTAGTCCTAAGCACAAAAAATTTACTGAAATAAAAAGTTATAGAGAAAGGAAGACACACAACATTGACCTTTGGACTCTACACACCAACACACAGGTGAATATACATGTACACACAGGTGTACACACATACATACAACACATTCCCATAGAGAGAACATACATACATACATACATACATACACACACACACACACATAGAAAAAGTGTTAACAGGAAATATCTTTGGAAGATAAGAATAACAGTAAATGCTTTTTTGCTGTTTTGTTTTATTTTTTAAGACAAGACCTTTCTACATAGCTCTTGGCTGTCCTGGAACTCACTGTGCAGACCAGGCTAGCCTATAACTCACAAAGATCCACCTGCCTCAGCCTTCTGAGTGCTGATAGTAGGCATGTACCACTGCACCTGGCAAAAGGAATATATATGTATATGTATGTATGTGTGTGTGTGTATTGTTGTTGTTGTTGTTTGTTTGTTTTTCGAGACAGAGTCTCCCTGTATTAGCCTTGGCTATCCTGGACTCGCTTTGTAGATCAGGCTGGCCTTGAACTCATAACGATCTACCTGCCTCTGCCTCTGGAGTGCTGGGATTAAAGGCGTGTGCCACCGCGCCCATGAGAAATATATTTTGAATGGAGGAGAAACAATGCTTTCTGGCTTTTGTATAACAAAAATATATACTAACCAGTATTTTATGTACTAAGAGGGCCACTTCAATGTAAAATAATTACCCAGGCAAGCTCACTTTTAGCTAAGTGGATGATGACGAGTGAAAGGAAAACACATATGTACATAAAGCTTTCTGTTTTTAGAAATGCTGTGTGGACGCATGCACAGGGAGCACCCCGTGGACACCAGAGGCCCTGCTCTATCACACTCTTCATCTTCTTCCCTTGCGACAAGGTCCCACTGAACCTGCAGGGCAGAGGGAGAAAGTTGCAGCTGTGTGGGTGTAGCTGACTAACTGAGACTGAGAGCCACAGGGGTGAGGGAGCCAGCCCCAGGGAGTATCTGCAAGTACTTCAAAGACATGAGCAATACAGAAACACTAAACAAGTCTTTGTAATCTTTAAAGATAAGTCAACTAACAAGTTTAAATTTTTCATTTTTCTTAAGTCTGAAAAATAAACTGCACTGTTTAAATTCATTTGGTCAGAACCCATTAAATTAAAATAAATATGTAGTTTATCTTACATAGTCTCCGTTTGCCGTTTCTCTTGGTGTTGATAAGGCACAATCACTAGCTTTGGAGTACAGAAGAGTAATTTTTCCTCAGACTCAGTGTGAGTCCAACTACCACTTGGGCTTGAAGTAACATGGCCTCTGTGCAGTTCTGACACAATCAGAGGGCTATTATTTGTGAAAAAGATCGCCATATTCACTAGGATGGTTTTCATGCGTACTTAACTTAGAAACTATAAGAACTGCATACGGCTTACCCACAATGGTAAAATGGAAAGATATTAATAGGTGTTAGGCCAGGAAGCTGGTAATCAAGCCAGGAAGAAAGGAGGAAGAGGAGGAGGAAGAGGGGAGGAGGAGGATGAAGGGGAGGGGAGGAGGAGAGGAGGATGAAGGGGAGGGGAGGAGGAGGGGAAGAGGATGAAGGGGAGGGGAAGAGGAGGAACAGGAGGAAGAGGGGAAGGGGGGGAGGAGGAGGAACAGGAGGAGGAGGGGAGGAGGAACTGCAGCAGCAGCAGCAGCAGCAGCAGCAGCAGCAGCAGCAGCAGCAAAACATGTTCTTTTCATAGCTCATTCTCTTAAATAGTATAAAGCCTTGTGTCATGTGATGTGCTCTGCCTAGACTATGGTGCTGGTCAATGAAACGTGCAGAGCTCAGCACCCGACTGAAGCACACAGGGCTTACTTCGCACTACTTGAATATCACTTCTGTATTCTTTTAAGTATAAGGTCACTAGTAGAGAGTTTAATGAGTTCTGTTCTTGTATAGCCTGTGGGGGTTTTACGTTGTTATCCTAGCCTCTTGGACTGATTCATTAGCAACAGATTTTCAGAAACATCAGCCTTCTGAAAGCATTTGTGTAAAGTCTACCAGGGCCTGCAGCACAGTAACAACCATTTGGAGACTTTACAACCCTGCCATTTAATAGACTCAGCTATCCTGAAAAACAAAACAAAACCAAAAACAACCTCTATGCAAAAGCCTTTCTAGAGTTTTTTTTATAACAAGTCATTAGTAAGTCATTAACTAAAAATTAACTATTTGTAATATGGCCATAACATCTGCCACAGTTATTTTGTAACTTTTGCCATTGTTTACACAGACTAAGGCATTCAAGGGGGCCTAACATAAATGGCAGCGTCCCAGCTCGATCCTGCTACCTGTTCTCCCTAACTGGATGGCTCACAGCACCTTCCTGCCCTCTGTCTGTGTTCCTAACAGCACTTACTGGCACTCAGTTTGTCAAGGTTGTACTCTTGGTCATCCTGTCATTTACATGTCTTATCTTCTCAACATACTGATCCATCCTTATATGCATTCCTTCTTATCGCCTACATCATATGAAATATGTGCAATCATCGTAATAATGCAATTTACATAAGTTTTACTATCAGCACTCAGGAGGCAGAGGCAGGTTGATTCTGTGAGTTTCAGGCCAGCCTGGACACCATAATAAAACCTTGTCTTGAAACAAAACAAAAAATTAGTTAACATTTACTTAATTCTTATTATTGCCTGTAATTCACAAATACTATACTTAATCCTTGTATTATAAATTTCATTGTACACACACAAAATGAAGGCTTAGAGAGGCTATATAATCTGTCACGCAGCTAATGGGGAAATACTTACTGGGCCTGATCAGAGTTGTTTTTATTAAAATACTATAGTGTTAAAATATTAGGAACAAGGGAATATAGTAAGCAGTTATTCTGAATATGTGAGTCAAGAGTCATTCAAAAGAGTGTTTAGAGAATGGGGCACTTTAAGAGAATGTGTGATAACTGGGCATGGTGGCACACATACGCCCAGATTCCCAGCACTTAGAACTGGAGGATGGGAGTACAGGAGTCAAGGACATCACTGAGCAACTACTGAGTTTAAAGTCAACCTGGGCTACACCAAAACTACAAACAAACAAACAAACAAAAACAAAACAACTACTAGGGTTGGTAGGTAAGAATTAAGCTTGGGATTTTACTGTGATTGAACTGACAGTATAATATGACCAAAGTATAAAGTATAAACATGACCAAAGGGGTTTCAAAGTGATTTAGTTTCACTCATTGTTTGAATCAATTTCATTCATCTCTTAGAACATAGAAGAGACAGCTGAGTGGTTAAGACGGCTTACTGTTCTTTCAAAGGACAGGAGTTTGGTTTCCAGCACTCACATGGGTGGCTTACAATTGCCTGTAACTCCAACTTCCAGGGGCATCCAAATACTTCCTCTGGCCTCCTTAGCACCTGCACTCACATGTGTGTACACACCACACACACACACACACACACACACACACACACTTTAAAAAATCTTTTTAAAAGGGGCTGGAGAAATGGCTCAGTAGTTAAAAAGTACTTTTTGCTTTTGCAGGGGACTTGGGCTCTGTTCCCAGCACCACATGGTGGCTCATACCCACCTGTAACCTCAGCTCCTAGAATCCCTCAGGCTTCCTAAAACATCTACATCAAGTGGTGCATATAAACTCATGCAGGTGCGCATATTTATATATATAAAAATTTAAGAGAAATTTGTGCTGGGCATGGTGGCACTTACCTTTAATACAGCACTTGGGAGGTAGATCTCTATGATTTTGAGGCCACCCAGAGCCACATAACGAGCTCAGTGGTTACAAGCATTGACTGCTCTTTCAAAGGACCGGGATTCAATTTCCAGCATTCTCATAGTGGCTTAGAACCTTCTGTAACTCCAGTTCTGGGGAATTTAATGTCTTCTTCTGCCCTCCATGGGTACCAGGCATACACAAAGTGCATAGACATGCATGCATGTAAAATACCCAGATCCACAACCATAAAATGAGGCAAATTTTTATTTTGTTTTTCGAGATACGGTTTTTCTGTGTAGCCTTTGCTGTCCTGGAACTTGCCCTGTGGAACAGGCTGGCCTTGAACTGAGAGATCAGCCTGTCTCTGCCTCTCAAATTCTGGGATTAAAGGCCAGTAGTATGCCACCACTGCAAATAAAAATTTTTTTAATGAAAATTACATTGAGAATTTGCATCACCCCTAGGGGGGAAGGGGGAAGAGACCAGCCAGGGCCTGGTGTGGGCTTATTTTCCCCAACAAGGGCACACCTGCTAATACTTTAATCCTTTCAAGCACTTCACTTCCTGGTGACTAAGCGGTCAAGCCTGTGGGGCCATTCTCATTCAAATCACCACAGCTCCACTGACAAGTTCCTCAAAAAAAATAGATGATACACAGCCAGGCAGAGGCAGGCGGATCTCTCTGTGAGTTCAAGGCCAGCCTGGTCTACAAAGCAAGTCCAGGACAGCCAACCCTGTCTCAAAAAACCAAAACCAAACCAAACAAACAACAACAACAACAACAACAACAACAAACAACAACAGGAAATTTTACCTTATTAGCATATATTAACACTTAAATAAACTATAATTTAAGAAGCATGAGATGGAAGAAGGTTTGAAGAAGTTGTCTCACTCTTTCTGTTATAAGTAATAGTTCAAATCAGGAAGGTCAGAAATAGTCTCACGAGACATCAACTGACTTTTAGAACACAAAATTCAAAATATAACAGAAATAAGATGCAAGAGGCAATTCTGAGCTCATAAGCCCCAACAGCCTTTTCCTGAGGGATAAAGGATACTTAAAGATGCAAAAAGATAATGGCTTTTTTACATAGTCATTACAAAAGATAGTCAATATAATTATAGCCCAAAAGTAAAACATTAAGGTATTAAAAGTATCCTATATGGACTGTGGGTATACATATGAACCTTGGATCAAGAAATACTAAGTGTAGAGAATAAACGCAATATTCATATCTGAAAAGGTTTGATGTTTCTTGTGAATCATCTCATTTGAACTCTATAGTCTTATAAAATGAAGCAGCCATTAAATCTAACATCTGCAATGATTTGAACCATTTAGCTCATATAAAAAAATAATTCTAGCCAGGTGGTGGTGGCGGCGGCGCACGCCTATAATCCCAGCACTCAGGAGGCAGAGGCAGGTGGATCGCTGTGAGTTCGAGGCCAGCCTGGTCTACAAAGCGGGTCCAGGACAGCCAAGGCTACACAGAAAAACCCTGTCTCGAAAAACCAAAAAATAAAATAAAATAAATAAATAAATAAATAAAAATAAAAATTTGAAAATGTAAAAAATTATTCTACTTCTATGCACTGAGACCTAAACTGTTAGAATTGGTTAGCACTGAGGTTTCTCTTTACTGGAGGATGATTCAAGACTCCAGCTTTTGTTGTTTTATCAGATGTAACTAATGTAAAAGTTTTTCTGGACTAATGTAATGAAAAAGGGGTCACATCCCTCTAAAAACAGATTAACATAGAAAGCCAACTTGCTAAGTTCATACGACATTTGAAAAGGAGAAGGACCAAATTTGATGTCTAGTATTTAACACTGACAATCTATTTATAAATCATTAGTTATATTTATTCCAAATCACAGGAAAGTCTAAAATGTCCTTAATGTCTTGAGCACATTTCTTCAAGTTAAACACAACTGAGTGACGGGTGGCCACATCCTGCTTTATTCAACAAAGAAAAGCTAACTAATTCTATCTGCAGTTAGGATTTAATTGTTTTTCTTCTGTTTTCCCTTTAGAAATCCAGAAACTACATGACGAATCACAAATTGTACGATAGTACCTTTATCACTTCCTTTAGCCTCAAGGCAGCTTCACTCTCACTCTCTCTCTCTCTCTCTCTCTCTCTCTCTCTCTCTCTCTCTCTCTCCCTCTCTCTCTCTCCCCCCCCCCCCCCCAAATATTCACTTTTACTAGAGAGATCCAAGGGAAGGGTACAGGCGGTTTGTAAAAGCCAGAGCATCTTTGTTATTCCAAAGTCCAACAGCTCTTGGACACAGACGCTGACATCTCTAATCATTTTGGCTTTGAGGAGTGGTTTCTTAGTGTAAGTCCAGAAAAACAGACCTATTTCGGGAGTGAGGACAGATGTTAAGTAGCAATAATTCAGAAAAAATACCCACTCTTTATCCAGCAGAAATCCTCTTTGCTGTGCAAATCTACAGTTCAGTTAACTTGGTCTAGTGTAATCCCAAGGCCAAAGTTCAGAGTTCATGCCTGCCAGACACCCTATCTTCTAGACTAATTATTGCTCCACAGACTACAAACAAAACCAAGTATAGATAAAGCCATACACACTTACTATCAATAATGAAAACAAAAATGTAATGTTGAAAGCTCCCAACAGCTCTCTGGTAACCTGTTTTTCACATTGTAGGCCACAACACTCAAAAGACTTACTGAATGTAAACTAATTGATAACTTTAAGACTATTTAAGGATCAGAAATAATCATAAAACATATTAATTTATTAGCTTTAGCCATTCAATGTCACTTTATTACTAATAAAGGGAATATATATCTTATCATTTCAGTAAGCCATCTGTAACTCCAACTTCAGGGGCATCTGACACTTCTGGTATCTGAGGGCATTTATGTGCACATGTACACAAACACACACACACACACACATACACACACACCCCACACACAATTAAAACTAAGAATAAATCTGAAAAGGGTAGACTTTTATACTTATGTCTAGCAGTTTAAATTAGTATAACAAATGTATCAAGGTACTAAGATTATCAGTTTGGTGGTCAAATGTCCCACAGAGATGTGTAAACCTTGGGATTTAATCTCCATCACAGCACTAAAAAGTCTGGAGAGGGGCTGGAGAGATGGCTAGGGGTTATGAGCACTGACTGCTCTTCGGGAGGTCTTGAGTTCAATTCCCAGGAACTACATGGTGGTTCACAACCATCTATAATGTGATCTAATGCCCCTTTCTGGCCTGCAGGCCTACATGCAGGCAGAACACTGTATACACAATAAATAAATAATTAATGAAAAAAGAAAGTCTGGAGTAAGGTTTTTAAGGAGAATGAGATAATATGCATAGTACTCAAAACTGTGTCATTAGGGTAAGAGTGCCTTAAAAGGATGACAACCAAACCCAGCTACTTAGTTACTATTAACACGGTACTAATGTTATTCTCAATGTGGTCAGCCACACTGAGAAGGCTGGGGGCTGCTGAGCTGTCATTGGACAGAATAGTGCTGCACAAGCCCAAACAACCTGACGTCAAGCTTTGGACTCCACGTAAAAAAGACAGACGTGGCGGCACACGTCTGTAATTCCTGAACTACTGATGGGAGCTAAGGGGGGTCCCTGGAAGCTCAAAGTCAGCCAGCCTGGAGTATGTAACGAGACAGAAACAAGACAGACTCTGCCTCAATACGATGGAAGGACAGAAACAATTCATAAAATTTATCATGTGACCTCTATATCTATGCTGTGGCACACGTACACACATGCACACTTATGAGCAGATACAAGCACACATGATCACACATATGCACACACACAAGTGCACACACACACACACACACACACACACACACGTATGCACATCAAAGCAAGTACATGTAACTTCATAAGAGCTTGGATCAGGAGTAGAAAGTGCTGTTCTAGGCTTCCATCCTACCAGAAACAAGCCATGTATTTCTGTCCAAATGACTTCACAACATTTTTTCCCTAATTATGTACAACATAAAGTTTGGGTGATGTTTTTCCTAATCTGCCTTTAAAAATATAAAGTAGCGGCTGCCAAGTGTAAAACATAGCAGCATCATGAGCATCACTTAGGAACTTGTTAGATGTGCAAACTCTCTAGCCTACAGGTTCAGAAACTAGCAATTTGTGTTTAACAAGCCCTCAAGGTGTTTATGACGAAACTTAAGTCTGGAAAAGAGCACATGAAATCAACTGGACGACCAGAAAGAGGAACTGAAAAATGAAAACAAACAAAAAACCCCAACATCACGAAATTACAAGAGACTAAAGCAGGAGGACTGTGAGTTCAGTCAGGTGGGGCTACACAGAAAAACTCTGTCTCAAAATCCAAAACCACACCTGAAAACAGACCCCTCCAAAACAAAAACAAAACCCAAAACAAAAGCAAGGTCTCAAAAGGTTATATTTTGGGTAATTTCAATACGCTTCGTTATTGTTGAGCTTGAACGTTCAGAGAGCACAATCAAATAAACAAATACAAATTTTAGCTCAAGAATAAAAAGCTTAAAAAAACAAACCTCATTAGCAAATCAAGAAATGTCATAAATACCTAAGTTCCCAGACTTTTGAGTAGAGGTTTTCATAATGGGGCCACTTTTAAAAGGACCCTTGGGCTGGAGCGATGGCTCAGTGGTTAAGCACTCTTCCTGCTCCCAAAGAGAACCTGAGTTCAGTTTCTAGCACCCACATTACTGGCTACCAGACACTTGGAATTTCAGCTCCACAGGATCCAACACTCTCTTCTGGCTTCTCCAGGCACCTGAGCTTAGGAGCACATATCCACACACATACACATAATCAAAACCCAAACAAACAAAAAGGTCTTTGCTGGCGATGGCTCAGCTGTTAAGAGCACTAGCTGCTCTTCCAGAGGACCTGGGTTCAATTCCCACCACGCACACGGCAGCTCACAACTGTCTGTAACTACTGTTTCAGGGGTCTGACACCATTACTAGACATACATGCAGTCAAAACGCCAACATATATAAAATGAATTATCTTTTAAAATGTTATTTGCCAGTACGTTTATTTATTTGTTTGTGTTTGTTTATTTAGTTTGGCTCTTCAAGATAGGGTTTCTCTGTGTTAGCCTTGGCTGTCCTGGACTCGCTTTGTAGACCAGGCTGGCCTCAAACTCACAGAGATCTGCCTGCCTCTGCCTCCCCAAGTGCTGGGATTACAGGTATGCGCCCCTTCACCCTTTGCCAGTATTTTATCTAGATCTTTCTCTAAACACTGTAGGACACACACATGACCATTTATTTTTCTGTAAGCCACTGGTTTGGCATGTAATTACAGTATAGAGTTCACTTCCAGGGACTGATGAGGGTGTAATGGGTCTCTAAAACCAGGATGGTGTTGGAAAGATGGCTCCACTGTTAAAGGCTTTTATTCTTACAGAGGACCAGAGTTCAGCTGCAGCACCCATGTTGGGTGTGCACACTGCCACACCTGACATTTGTATGTCGAGTCTGAGGAGTCAAGTAACTCATGCTTGCAAGCAAACACTTTACTGACTGGGCTGTCTCCTTAGCCTTGTCCTGTGACTCTCTCTTGAAGTTTGATCAGATGACTCTCTGGATCGCTCACCCTCTCTCCTCCAGGAGAATTAACTCTTATGATACTAACCCTGGCATGACCACCACCCCACCACCCTGGTCCCAGATAGACTCTTACATAGCCCAGGCTGTGTAACTCACTATATAGTACAGGGTAGCCTTAAACTCATCTTCTGGTCCCTACTTCTTAAGAAGCTAAGGTAGCAGATATGTACTACCACACCCAGCTTAACTTGATTTCTTAACATTCTTCCACTGATAGGTTGAAAATAACAACACATTTGGTGAGCGTTATGCAGTGGGAAGTGAAGACTTTAATGCAATAATAATGGCATAATTATCAGTAAAATCAATATACAAACTATTTGTATATTTCAAACATGTATATTACAACTTAAAAATTACAGAGTCTATGAAATCATCAAAACAGGAGTCCAAAAGCCACACTGTAAAGACCATCAGTTTCCTCTGATAGGAATCCTTTATAATCTCACTGTGGCCTATTTATTCATTGACTCAAATCTCTTAAGATTTGTTACTTGGTTTCTAAATACACAGCAATCCAAGCCAGCAAGCAGAAAGGGAAAACAGAAATCCTCTAAAGGGCAAGTCCTATCCTGACAGCTGCTTGGTAAGTGTTCATGGATCCTTTTCCTCAAACTCAAATTGTTTGTATCCGTCTTCCCTTGGGGCTCTTGAAGTTAACTCCCACCCTTTGTGAGGCAGGGGTCTCTGCATTGTCGAAGCTGGCCTTGAATTCAAGGTCTCCTGCCTCAGCCTCCAGAGTAGCTAGGGTCTACAGGCACAGCCACTGACCTGGGCTCCCAGTTATAAATCTGAACCCTTTGATTTACTCCATCAGTCTTTTCTATTTACACATCTGCTACTGCACGGAATGCTCCTATCAGGTCTCTCCTTTAGAAAGTTTAGCCCTGCTCTTCTCAGATCACACTCCGAGACTGTGATTCCAAAATCTATGTTTACCTACTCCACATTTTCACATTTCCTTCAGGGAGTTCATTAATCTCCTCAAGCCAAGCCACAGGCCTCCAGTTGACCATAGTCTCGAAACTCAGAATGTTTGCATTAAGTAGCAACAATAGATACATTATGCCCATGGACTTTTTTTTAATGATGATGAGCTAGGCAGCACTGCAATGTTTAATAAACATATCCAAAGCTATGCCAGTAAGTATAGTTTAGAAGTCAACACTACAGCAAGCTTCTCTGAAGAGCAAAGTGAGCTGGGTATGATATAACTCAGAGGAAGTGTGCTTACCTAGCATGTGTTTAACCTCCAGGATTTTGAGGAAGAGTCAGAGAGATGAGAGATAAGGGACAGGGAGAAAGGGAAAATGATTGTAAGAATTAGGTGCCATACCCCCTTATCCCAGCACTCAGGCGGGAGAGGCAGGAGGATATGTGAGATTGGGCCAGCCTGGTCTAACAGCAGTTCTAGGACAGACAAGACTAGATAATGAGACACTGTCTCAAAACAAGACAAACACAAACTCCAGCATGTGCCTAGCTAGTGGCACTACCTGTCACCTACTCCTGTGCCTCGGGAACCTGAGGTAGGGAGGTCTGGGTGTGGGCTCACATGGGATCTGGAGCTAGACTCTTTCCCTTTAAAGAAAGCGAACGGAAAGAAATGACCATCTACCTGCCACCACTCAGCGAAGGTCTTTACTGTCAGTCTCAAAAGTGACCCTGCAGTTACTAAGAGTGATTAAAAACTGGATTTTAAGAACTCTTGTCACTTCTGCATGGCCTTGAGCTTCACCTTCATCTGTGCAAACAGAACATATGAGTTCAGAGCACTCCTGTGACGACTAATGAGATGACACTAGCCTTCTAACACTGCGACAAGTGGTCCATAAACAGCAGCTATTATTAAATCCAGCTTACTCATTTTTATTGATGGGACTTACAGTTTTCCAAAGTGTTAGCTAAATATCTGATCTCTCCTGATCAACCAATACAATACCATCTACCACTATGGCATTGTATTCCCATTTTATAGTAGAAGAAGACAAAGTCGAATGATTTACCCAAGGGCATAAGTTAGTATGAAAAGAGACCTAGGCCTTTTGGTCACATAGGAAGTACAGTTTAAAAATGTGTGGAGCTGGGGCTGTGCAAACAGAATCACACAGTATTTGTTCTTCTGCGCTTATTTCAGTGAGTACAGTGTCTTCACAGTTCATCATGCTCGACATGTGTCAGAATTCCCTTTTTAAAAAGTGTTTTTTACGATTTATTTTCATTTATTATTTTAAATGATCTCTGTGTGGGTATGTGCAGGTGGTGGAGGCCTTGGATCTCCTGGAGTGTTAACAGTACTTAAGGAAAGGGGGCTGCCTAAAGTGAGTGTGGGAACCTGTCACACGTCTTCCCCAAGCAGTACTGCTCACTGTGACTGTTGAGCCATTGCTCCAACTCCAGGATATTCTTTTCTTTTAAAAAAGACTTATTTATTGTGTGTATAGTGCACATCAGATCTCATTATAGATGGTTGTGAGCCACCATGTGGGTGCTGGGAATTGAACTCAGGACCTCTGGAGCAGCAGCCAGTGCTCTTAACCACTGATCCGCATCTCCAGCCCCCAGGATCTTCTTCTTTTAAAAAGTGGAATAATGTTGCAGTGTATGTATATAAAGTATTTTGCTCATCCATTTTCTATCCATGGATGGATCTTATACTGCCCCCTTTCCTTAAGTGCTGTTAACACTATTCATTTAAATTTGGTTATTAAATTTCAGATTATGCACTCTTTTCCTCCTCTTTCACTCCATCCCCTCTCACTTCTTTAAAGTGAAAATTATGAGTAAGTTAGTTTAGTGTGCAGACATTAGCATACAAGGCGTACGTCATTTCCCCCTATGCTATCTTTCTCAGGCGCTCCACCACAAATCAACATAAAGGAAAAGGATGGGCCTTTAGTCAGTTTAATCCAATTGGGAGGACAGGACAGTTTATCAATAACTAAAATAGTAAATTAGGTGTGAATGTATCTACAAATCACTTTATATATTTTCTGTACTTTTAATAAGAGATAATGAAAAGTTTTTGCTGGGTATTAAATGAAGTTCTTCAGGAAGGACTGTAGCAGCCTTGTTTGGGGGTTGGCCATGGGAAATCTCAGCAGGTGATTGCTCTGAAGACAATTTAGAAGGAGCTCAAACACACTCATTTAAAACTGCTACCATCTTAGGTAACCTTGAAACTCTCCACTGGATTAAAGATGGAGTGTGAATTGGTGGAGTTCCTCTGCTTTCAACTGTGTAACTGCGAGGTGAGATTAACCACAACCTTCAGCACACAGCCCTCCAAGGCAGGCAAGCCACAGCGGAAAGGAACAACAGCCGGGCTGCAAAAACAACGGCCATGGAAAGATGCGCGTGAATCCTGCACTTCAGGGATTCATGGAGTACATGTACTAATCAGGGGCCATAAAAGAAAGCTACTGAAATCTAATTTTCGGAAATAACGCCAGACTACAACAGCGCGAACAAAGCGGATTGTCTTTCTTTGTGTGAATCATAACAGAAACTCATGGTCATCTGCAAACTTAAATAAGACCCACTACCACAGGAAGTTGGCAGCCAGCAGGATCCACAGGACCTCTGCGTTTCTGGCGGCTATTCTGATTCTATCAACCACTCTCTTCAGTCTGGCGTGCTACAGAGCTCGGCTGTCACTCGGTCACCATAGACATCTAAGAGGCTAATCCAGTTTTAGATTCCCTCAAGGTTCGCCGACATTCTTCCAAAAGATCCATCTGCCCACTAGGCTCCCGCACACTCGCTGCCTTCACGAATCGCCCAACACCACCACCCCACCATCCCACCAAGCTGCACCCAAGACCTCGCAGCGCGCGCCCGCGCGGCGCTTTCGCCCTTGCTCGCTAGTTCTCGCCCCAGGATGTAGAGAAAAGCCGCTTGGAAAAGCAAACTTTCTGAACATTTGCAGGGGCGCACTCACAGCTGGTTGATGGCGTTCTGCGAGATGACCGCATTGGCAGAGAAGTAGGGGATCATGTCGGGGCCACCGGGGCTGCAGGTGCTGGCAGGGGGCGCTTTCCTTTGGCCGGCCAAAGTACTCAGGGTCATGGAGCCGACTCAGGGTGAACAGCTCCGCATCCTGGACCGGTGATAGAATAACGCGGGCCAAAGGCGCGGCTGGTTCCAGGCGGCTGAGCTGAGTGCGCCCGGGAGCTCCGAGGCAGCTGCCGAAGCCCCAGGGCTCCGCTGTGGAGTCTGGGCGGCCTGGAGCCGCCAGCAGCCCTCCCCCACCCGCGTCCGGGGCGGGGCGGTTTGGAGCGTCCGGAGGGTGGGCCCCGCCGGCGCCCCGCCCCGGAGCTCGCAGCGCCCACGCGGCTCCCGCAACGCGTACGGGCCTGCTGGGTAAAAGGTTGCGGGAGACGGCAGCCTGGAGTGTAATTGGCAGAGGATATTTCTTTACTCTGACCGCTCAACTGAAAAGTACAGTCTCTTAAGCAGCTCTGTGCACTGTACCTCAAACGAACCAAGTTTATGAATGGTCTTCAAAGTTTTTAAAGGCCTTACACACGCGTAAGTTAAATATTTATCAATGGTTTTCTTAGGTTCTCAGGGTGGAGCTCAAGAGACTATAGTGTGTGAGCGAGCTACAGTGGACAAAATCTGCGAATCCTTGTAAATAAATACATTCACTTTATGACTCTTTGTGAAGATTAGAATATCCCAATGCCCAATTTACACTTTAAATCAATTAAACTGTAGTGTCTTTGGAAGGAGATCTAGATGTCGGTAGTTTTTGAAGATAGCCTGTGTTTTCACGGCTTTCCCCCCAAACGGCATTCTCTGAAGCCTTACAAGGTTTCCGCCCTTCCCATGCTCCTTCCAGCAGGCTGAACGTGGATTTCACCTGATCAGGAACCAGCTCTGTAAAAGGAGCCGCTTTCTGTTTCAGGTCTGGGTTTACAGAAGGGGCCAGCACACAGAGGCTCTCTGCAAGCCCCATCCTCTTGCCCTTCCAGCCTGACACCAGAGCAAATATGTTAGGAATCAGTATCCTTTAGCATTTTTGAGTACCTGACTAAAATATATTAATGGAGCTTCTATAGGAATCCAAATGCCAGAAATTAATAAACTTAAAAACAATATCGTTAAACTAATTAGAAAAGACTAGTCACTTTCAATGTATTAGAGTCAAAAACCCGAATCTTTGTTTTGTATGAAACTACAGGGAAGTTTGCCAATTTTCAGTATGCTGACAATGAAATTAATCTTAACATAAAATTCTGTGTCTAAAACCAGAATTACTTTTTTATTAGTTGTCCATAAAACTTCAAGCCATTACCAGGGTAATGAGGGGCCCAGACTGCTGTGAAACTTCCAGAAGGTGGCATATATGGTTCCCAGAGATGTGGCAATAGGAAAGCCCCCGGTGGCAAGGGAAGAGTTAAGGGAAAGTCTGGATGTTAGAGTGTCCTCATCTTCCTCGGCTCTAGGAAGGAAGTGTTTTAAAGATTTGTTCAAGCTGTGTCAGCAGGCACCCAAATGGCAGTGTAAGAAAAAAAAATCTGCTGATACACCCCAAAATAAATTGCTTAAAATATCTGGCAAACTTGCCAGTTTGAAACATCTTCCAGGCTGCAATTTATTACAGTCTTCTGCTGTGATAAAAAAAAAAAAGAAAGAAAGGCAGGAGGCTCTTTAGAACAGAATTAAGGTGAGCCCAGTTTCTTTCATGACACAGCAAGAGATGAGATTTTTTTAAATTTAAGTTACTATTAAATGATGTCATTTAGGAACGATGATGGCATGGTAGTCATCGTTATCTGAAAAAGAATTCAGCAGAAAATGTGACTTACTTGATTTGATCAAACTCAATGCATTTTTAAAAAATGCTAGGGATAAAGATTTCATAGATAAAGATTTTGTAAATGTGTATACTTACGTCACATGAAAAGGTTCCTACAGTGATGCCCCAGAAATGCACAGTCCTTTGGTTTTCCCTTAAAAGACCTCTGCCAGCCATTCACGTAAGTCGATGAGTAATACTGCTAACCTAGTCCCTTTAAATTCTCCCTTTGAGCGGTAACATGGGAAATTTGGAAAGTTGTAGGATACATTTCTTGATTTAAAAAATAAAAATAAAAAGTCAAGTTATCATTTTTGTTTTGTTTTTTCTTTGTGTAGCCCTGGCTGTCCTGGAACTCACTCTGTAGACCGGGCTGGCTTCAAATTTACAGAGATCCACCTGCCTCTGCCTCCCAAGCGCTGGGATTAAATACCACCACTGCCGCCGCCTGGCCAAGTTACCATTTTAAACTGGGAAACCTTTAAGGAATAGTTCTGCTATTGTCTGTTTTGTTTTTTGTTTTTGTTTGTTTGTTTGGTTGGTTGGTTGGTTTTTCTCTGTGTAGCCTTGACTGTCCTGGACTGGCTTTGTAGATCAGGCTGGCCTGGAACTCACAAAGATCCACCTGCCTCTGCCTCCCAATTGCTGGGATTAAAGGCGTGTGCCACCGCCTCCTGGCTTGCTATTGTCTGTTTTAAAAAGATGAACAACTTTTTCTTTTAAGTCTGTAGTGCCAAAATGTCAGTTTAGTTTCAGTTCAATTTAATCCTCCTTTCTCCAGAGTCAGGAAACAGCTCTGGGGAGCAAGCTCTCCAAACCTAAGAAAATTAAAGGATTAAAAAATTATTCCAAGCCTGGCTCGGTGGTGCATGCCTGTAATCCCAGTACTCAGGGAGGCAGGGGCAGGAGGATCTCTGTGAGTTCAAGGACAGCCTGGTCTACAAAGTGAGTCCATGATAATCAAGGCTACACAGAGAATCCCTGTCTCAGAGAAAACAAACAAACAAAATGTTTCCAAATTAGAGTGAAAAGCATGAAATATATTAAGCTGCTTTCTTTTCTTTTCTTAAAGAAGTTTAAAAATATTTTATTTTTTACACATACATTTATATTATTACACATATATACAATAAACTACCTATAGCAAGAAGAACCATGACACAATCAGGAATTATATAAATATTACATTCTTAGTGTTTTGGCTATTTGTACTTGACAGCCTTGAAGAAAATATCTTTCATATCTTGGTGGGTCTAAAATTCTGAATGTAAATCAATATCTATCATATCTCATCTCTATCAACTTAAAACATCTATCTAGACCTAAAAACATCTTAACCCCTAAACAACTAAGCTTAATTGTAAAACTAAACTATCTGGTCTTCAACCCCATCAGACACTTGAGAAGGAATAAACTTGATTGCCTGAGTAACTGGGAGTGCAGGTTAGTAGCTTTCCAAATGAGAAGGTGACAGAGACAGTTGGTTACCTAAATAGTCACCCAAAACTCTTCTATAATGTTGGAGCATCATCTTCAGCCTTTTGGCCCAATATATCTGACAGACATATTTGTGAGGCAGGAACTATTGAGGACTTGCTTATCCTGTGTTGGCAGAGTTTGGCTGTTGACTCTGCCTGCATCCAAGCTTGCCCATTTTTAGGCAGAATTATGTCTGTGGTAGAAATGAGGACATTTTGCCCAGTGGCTTGTTTGCCACATTTGAAGCCATCTCTGTAAGGAGGTTCTTTGATGCTCATCATCCTCTTTGAGTTAGGCTGGGTGTTGCCAGGATTATTGGGTATTACCTGTCTCATTGTCAGTGAATCTTTAAAATAATAAAAATATTTTAATGCAATATTCTATATGTCTCTGAGGTTTTTGATGACCTTGTCTAACTATTTTACCTTATCTTTCTATACAATCATATCTATCTGTTGCACCTAAGATGTATATTCTTGTGATAAAAATAGACTAGTAATTGATATGCCCATTATTTGATCAACTAACAATTAACTTGCATAATTACTTATCCTAAACAGCCTGCAATATCACTTTCAAAGTATTAGAAGTAAACTGTGCATTATAATTGAGTTATATGGGTATAATACTGCATATTAGAGTAGAAATATATCTAACATGTGTGAAGAATAATCTTACATTTGAATTCTATACCACTGTATAATCTTACATTTGAACTCTATACCACTGTATTTAAAAATAAGCTTAATAGCCGGGCAGTGGTGGCACATGCCTTTAATCACAGCACTTGGGAGGCAGAAGCAGGCGGATCGCTGTGAGTTTGAGGCCAGCTTGGTCTACAGAGTGAGTCCAGGACAGCCAAGGCTACACAGAGAAACCCTGTCTCAAAAAAAAAAAATTAAACTTATTTGCATCTATATACAAAATTCTACACCAGTGAATTAAAAATACCCTTGTGAGTGACAATTGAGGCATTAAGTTGAGGAGTAGATTCACTAATCTACTTTTTGTTCTATCTTCCCTATATATTTCTGTATTACCCCTTCTTTCTTTTCAACCCCTATCTCCAAACCTAAGAATGGGAGATAAAGGAAAAGAGAGACATTGCTGAGTCTAACCTTGTTTTCTCTCTAAATAGACCAATAATAATGTATAACTGACTCCCATTGAAAATAACCCTCTATAGCTCAAGAAGGCAACCAAAAACCTACCTGACCCCCCCTTAAAAGAAATGGGGTGTCATTCTCTTAAGGTTTCTTCTGGCTGATTTGGGATGAATAATACCTTTGATGAAGTCCCTTGATGTCATTTGTAAAATGATATAATAAGACCTTTAAAAAAAAAATCCCCAGATGGGGGTGGAGGTGGCTGCACATGCCTTTCTTCCCAGAACTCAGGAGGCAGAGGCAAGTGGATCTCTGAGTTCTAGGCCAGCCTGATCCAAATGTGAGTTCTAGGACAAGGTGCTTGCTGCTAAACATGACAACCTGAATTGAACCCCTGGGACTCACAGGGCAGAAGAGGAGAAATATCTCCCACAGGTTATCCTCAAGCTTCGACACTGGCACTGTGGTGCTGTGGCACGCACACACCTCATGCACACGCATACACACAATAGGTATAATTTAAAGCAAGCAAGCAAACAAATAAAGTGACCCTGAGTTTTGGAACTAATAAACCGAGTTGATGGGACTTAGTATTAGCATTTAATTTATGAAGTTGTTTTGAGGGTTAATTAAAGTTAATACCTATATTAAAAAAATACTTAAGCACAAAGATCTACTCCATGGCTTTATGTTTGGCATATTAAGGTAAGGCCCACTATGTACCTTACTTTTTTTTTTACTGAGAAAATATTTTAGATGATTTTCCTTGTTCTTTTCCATAAACACTAAAAAGTGGGAATGACTCCGATATAAGAAGTTCCAGGGCTGTCATGGTGGCATAGCTGTTTAATCCCATCACTCAGGAGGCTGAGGCAGGAGAATCTCTGTGAGTTTGAAGCCAGCCTGGTCTACATAGCAAATTCTAGGCTAGCCAGGGCTACATAGTGAGATCCTGTCTAAAATAAAGAGAGGAAGTTATAGGACCAGGGAAATGGCTCAGCAGTTAAGAGCTACAGCTTATGACCTGAGTTCAGCCCCAAACGGTAGAAGGAGAGAACTGATTCCTGCAAGTTTCCACACAGAAAAAAGTAATGTTTTTTTCTTTTCGAGATATGTGGACAAAACTCCTGTGTGGACAAGATGACACGTTTTTATTATCATAAGCTGATCAGTCAGTGTCCATAATAGAAAGTGTTTGTTTTATTATCCAGAAGCTGATGAAATGAATGAAAACGGAAATACAAAGGACATCGTTAAGTATCACCATTTCATGTAGGAAGTTTTACTGTTACTGTTTACAAGTTGGTCACATTAACTCACTATTATAGCCTGTAATCATCTGATTTCTGCAATGTTTACTTGATTTTTCTATTTTTTAAGCTGTCAAATAACAACATTAACTTATGCAACTGTATTCTTTAAGTACCTGATTATAAGAAAAAATAATTATCCTAAGCTAAGGACCTACTTGTGTTTCTTTCTTTTCTCTTAGGGCTTCATCTAGAGAAATAAATAGTAAATTAATCCCTTGGGTGTCAAAGGGAAGAAAACCAACACTTTAAATGTTACAAAACAAAAATCTTGTTACCTGGAGTAACACAACCTGCTGTCTTTGGTTAATTTTCAAAATGCCAGGACAAAACTGGGAAGATAATCCCTCCCACCCCCACCCTGTTTCAGATCTGTTGTCCAGACAGGACTAAGAGCTATCTTACTATACTTAGTCAGACAACACACCAACAGGTTAACAATAGCTCTTAACAGCAATTGTGCTTTGTGCGCGTTCTGTTTTAAATACCCAACAATAGTTTTAAACACTTGAGTTGACCGTTGTCACTGAGCCTTTCTAGTCATTTGCAGAGAACTTCCCACACTAGAGCGCCGTGGGACACTGAGAAGACCTGCATATCAACACCGGAGAAAAGATCGCTAAAGCATTCACTGCTGGTCGTAGCCACCATATGCTCCTGCGCAAGGATACGCTGCAATACACTTTCTTCAGGTTACAAAAGCCTGACACTTCTATTGTTTAGTAAAAATAATAGGCATTTATGGATCACTTTTCACATTCAACACACTTCACAAAACATTAACTATTTAGTCCCTGCTCATGTCTTCATTCTGTTCTTTAAACCACTTAAAAGACACAGTAACATGGTGTTACTCCCCGCCCCGAGACTTCAGCAAGGTAAAAGAAGTCACTTTTCTCATCTCTATGATGTCACTCTCTGGTAACTAGAATTATTTTCAGAAAATTTTCTCACATATTTAAATATGGATGTAGCTGCTCTTTAGGAAGTTCACATGATAAATGTACACACACAATGGTATGATGTGTTTTATTTTGTTTCTTACCACGATTTATCATTGTCTTCCCATGGTTATATAAATCTACCTAATGCTTTTTTTTTATTATAGAGACAGGTTCTCTCTACAAAGCCCTGTCTGTCCTGGAACTCACTATGTAGACTAGGCTGGCCTCTAACTCAAGCCTCCTACACTAGGATTAAAGGCATGCGCCACCACACCTGGCCTATATTGTATGATTAGATATAATTTGTTTTAGAGATTCTCTGCTGATAGGCATTTGCTTCCAGTTTTAATCAATGTGCATGCTTTTACACTCTGAGGGAGAGGAGTCAGTTGCTACTGGGGATTAAACCCAAGGCTTTACAAATGTAGGCTTTGTACTTTTTCAAAATTTTGTGCATACTTGTGAACATAACTGTTGCATGCATATTTAAGAGGTGGAATTGCAATTAGTTAAACATGTTTTAAATATCTTAAGATGTGATAGGGCTGGAGAGATGGCTCAGTGGTTAAGAGCACTGACTGCTCTTCCAGAGGTCCTGAATTCAATTCCCAGCAACCACATGGTAGCTTACAAACATCTATAATGTGATTTAATGCATACTGTATACATAAAAAATATGTGGTAGATATTAATTAACTGCCCTCAGTAAATGGTTTTCTCTTTGCAGTCTTTAGTCTCACCTATTCCATGATCTATTAAATTAACTGAGGGCCCAAAGAGGGTCTTCTGTGTCATAGTCTGTCTATTACATTAAAAATGAAATATAATCAATTTAGACTACCTTAACGAGCAGGGTGGTGATGGCACATACTTTTTAAATCCCAGCACTTGGGAAGCAGAGTTTGAGGCTGACCTGGTCTAGAAAGTGAGTTCCAGACAGCCAAGGCTACACAGAGGAAACCCTGTCTCAGAAAAAAATAACCCACAAAAACCCAACTCCCCTGTAAGTTAGTATAAATTCATAATATATTTTGAAATGAGGCTGAAAAGATGGCGCAGCAGGTAAGAGCACTTGCTACTCTTGTAGAAAAGCCAGGTTCAGTTCTAAGCATCCACATGGAGGGTTACGACCATCTTTAACTCAGGTCCAAGGGCTCTGACAACACCTTCTGGCTTCCTTGGGCACCAGGCACACATAAACGCAGCCAAACACTTGTACACATAAAGTAAAAATAAATATATATTTTAAAAAGATACTTTAAAAGTCAGGTGTGCTGGCATATGAGGCAGAGGCAGGCAGATCTCTGTTGAGTTTAAGGCCAACCTTGTCTACAAAATGAGTCCAGGACAGCTACGACCACACAGAGAAACCATGTCTCAAAAAAGAAAAAACTCTAAAACTTTAATACAAAGAGTACAGTAGAATAGAGTGAGACAGGAAAACTAGAAGTGAATTTGAGAGTTAAAAAAAAAAAAAAAAAAAAGAGTAGAAGAGCTGATTAGACCGTGAAAAAGGAAAACAAGTGGTGGGCTGACACTTAGCTGGCATTCAGTGCCCTAGTAAACATTTACATGCCCTGGAGCTCGAGAGTTTAAGTCACCTGCTGTTTTGCAGAAGCCCCTGGTTCTCAGCATTCACGCGGCGGTTCCTAACCATCTTACGCTTGTTCCAGGGGGTCCGGTGCCTCTCGGGCTCTGTAAGCACCAGGCCTACTTGGAGCTCTTGCACTTAGGGCTAGTGATTGATCTGAGGTTTATAGGGTGGCATTAGACGTCTCTAACGCCTTTAGAGTTTAAAACTGTGTTATTCCAGGTGAGCACGGTGGTTCCCACCTGCTGCCCCACCGCTCTAGCATCTGAGCGGGAGGGACACACAGCGAACAGAGCAGAAGACCAGTCTAGAGGGGCTGGAGGGACGAGTCAGGTGAAGAGCGTGCTTTGCCCTTGCACAGGACCCAAGTTCAGTTCCTAGCCCCTGCACTGTGGCTCACAACCATTCATAACTCTAGTTCTTGGAGACCCAGCACCTTCCTCTGGCCTCCTCTGGTGCCAGGCATGCACACGGTGCACAGACATACATGCAGGCAAACACCTGTATGCACAAAATAATAAGCCAGGTGTGGTGGTGCACGCTTTTAAAACTAGCACTCAGGAGGCAGAGGCAGGCAGGTATTTTTGAGTTAGAGGTCAGCCTGGTCTAATTATATTGAGTTCCAGACTAGCCAAAGCTATGTAGAGAGGCCTTGTCCAAAAAACAAAAAAAAAAAAACAAAAAACAAAAAACAACAAAAAAAGCAAAGACCAAAACAAATAAAAACCGCCCTGTTTGCTCAAGGTCTCATTCTTTACCTTATTCCATGTAATATAAATGCATAGTTACATATGATCAGATAGGAATGTATATGAAGCTTCTAATTGTTGCCTCTACCTTGCTACAGAAGCAGACGAAAGGTGGTCAGTTTCTAGAGCACTGCATACAGAGAGGCCCAGTGCGCATTCTGATTGGATGACAGCCTTTACACCACAGCCCACTGTATCTTTCTTGAGACTGTCTGTTTTACATTTACTCACACTTTAGGCTCTAGAGACAAACATTTCCCAAGGAGCCCATACATTAATTACTGAAGTTCTTGTCCTTGGGAGTTCAATTCTCATGCCTGGTACAAGAAATAGTACCCGAGATCCCCTTTCCCCTTTCCCTGCATCCGCTCTCCCCTGCTGCCTCTGGCTCCTTAGCTGGATGCCTTTCATACAGAGACTCCCAGAGACAGCCTGGAGTACAGCCCAATAGGCAAGGGCTTTATTTTTATTTTCAGGCCTGCCCTAGACTTTCAGGAGCCAAAAGTTCATATTGCAGCAGGACTGATTCAGCCTTTTCACAAGCAGTTTAGTGCTGTGCAGTTTGCTAGAATGGTCAGGTTTCCAGGCCCTGGCACAGCAGCAGCATTATCTCTGAGCCTTCATGTATCAGCTTCCCTGGCAGCATTTCACTTGCTATGTCTTTTACTCTGAAATCACGTAGACATGCAAAAATCACACACATACACTTATGCACTTTAAAACAGCCATGTGCCATATGTTCAAAGAATTTAAGAACGGGCTGGAGAGATGGCTCAGAGGTTAAGGGCACCGACTGCTCCTCTAGAGGTCCTGAGTTCAATTCCCAGCAACCACATGGTGGCTCATGACCATCTATATAATGTGATCTGACGCCCTCTTCTGGCCTGCAGGTGTACATGCAGGCAGAGCATTGTATACATGATAATAAATAATAAATCTTAAAAAAATAAAAAATTTAAGAACAATGCTAATTACCATATTACTCTTGAGTTAGGAAAAAACCAAGGAGTATTCGTGCTCCGTTCCTTAATCCGTGCTAGGAAGTGGTCACTCTTCGGCTGGACCTTTGGTCAGAATCCACCCATCAACTTCAGCTGGAAGGCCAATGGGACCATGGATCTTAAGTGAAGTAAAAAAGCCTTTGCAAGGGAGATGAGGACTAAGTAGCAAATCCTTCTATTCATTTTTAATTGTGAAATATTTCATACACGTATCTGTTTTGCTCTTTAGAGTTTAAAAATGAAACATTGGTTAAAAGGCCCTGGTAAGCTTTCCCGAGCTCACTGACTCCTCCCTTTATCAGTAATCACACACCTGAGTTTGCTGCTTCTCTTTCTTTTCATATTTTATATTATGTATATGGTAATCCTTAATGTAAAACTCATTCATAAAATTATTGCTTATAGAGCATCTAAATAATTTTTTAGTTTTCTTTAGGTTGACATCTAAAATACATATGGAAATGAAAACTAAAGCATTTTTCTTTAAAAACGTCTAATCTAGAAGGGGCCAACAAGATGGCTCATGGTAAAGGTGCTTGTTGCCCGCCTTAGGGTCCAAGCTTGGCTCTTAGGACCCCATGGTTGAAGGAGAAAACTGACTGCTATAAACTGTCCCCTCATCTCTACATGCATCATGTGGCACTCAACATGCTACATGCACACAATAAAGAAATAAATACATTAAACAAACCCCTTATAGTTCAGGAATGGATAGATGAGTGGATATGTAACCAATCCAGTATAGCAAAATGCCAAGAATAGAATCTAGAATCTAGAGGTTGTATTTGGGTGTTTACTGTATAATTCATCTAATTTTTTTGCATGATTTAAATTTTTGAAACAATATGCTGGAGAAACAAACTAGAACTAAGGGCTAGCCACCTGCAGTCTCACCGCCAGGGGGCAGTCTCACCGCCAGGGGGCAGTCTCACCGCCAGGGGCAGTCTCACCGCCAGGGGGCAGTCTCACCACCAGGGGGACGGAGGCTGAGTGCGCTTTACAGGCATGTGCCACTACACCCAGCAGGGCCAGCTCTCAAAACAAACAAAAAGTAGGGGGAAAACCACCTCTATTTCCTATATTGTCTAAAAGTCTTAAAGGGTGCTAGCTGGTTTCAGATATTGAAGGAACTAGTATGCTACTGGAAAACAGTAATTAGGTTTGATAGTTTAATTACTGTTTGAGTTCTTGCCTTATGTTATTTAATAAACAAAAAAGGAGAAGCCTAGTTCCTCCAAGATTCATCTTCACAGTCACTCCTTGGGAAGAAGTTATTCTATCTTTTATTTTACTAGCCTTTAAAAATAATCATGATAATGATAAAACCCAATACTGGAAAATGGTTTATGGCTCATGAGCATCCCTAATAAGTATTTTATTTATTGCTTGTGTAATACACAGTAGTTTTTTTAATTAATAAAGAATGTCTTTGACTTTGTGGTGGTTTGAATGGGTATGCCCCATAGACTCATGGCCCATGGGAAGTGGCATTATTAGGAGGTGTGACCTTGTTGGAGGAAGTGTGTCACTGTGGGGGTGGGCTTTGAGTCTCCTATGCTCTAGTTAAGTTCTTTGACAGAGTTCCCCTCTGTGCCTGAGGATCCAGACGTAGAGCTCTCAGCTCCGTCTCCAGCACCGTGTCTGCCTGCATGTCACCATGCTTCCCGCCATGATGATAATGGACTATCCCCCGGGAACTGTGAGGCAGCCGCAGCGAGATGTTTGCCTTGATAAGAGCTGCCGTGGTCGCGGTGTCTCTCCACAGCAGCGAAGCCCTGAGTAAGTCATGCTTGTTCTGCTTGTCAGTTTGCAGCTCAGCATTCAACTGCAATTAACTTAGAGGGGTTTACAGGGGGACAAAACTGAGCAATGGCCAACCAAAGCTACATAGTAGGACCTTGTAATCAAACTAACCCCTAAGCCCGCCCCGCCCAAATAACAATCCAACACAGTGAGATGGGAATTATAAATAAATCATTTGTACAATATTACTTTACTATTTTAAATATTTTCATATTTGTTTACTATTTATACCTTAAGTAGAAGCCAAAGGAGCACTTTTGTTTTAGTGACATCTTAAAGCGACCACATTACTGGGGATTACATTTTTTATTATTTGTTTATAAAGTACTTTACACTTCAGCAATCTAATTTAATAGTAATTACATTTTGCGATTGGAATTCTCATAGGTAAACTAATACATTTAGAGAAAACCAAGGTCGAATGCTGATACCACACTTGGGCTTTCGAACAGTAGTTGCAGGGTACAGTGGCACATGCTTGTAATCCCACAACTGTGAATCTGAGGTCAGCCTGGTTTACAAGGAGTGCTCCAGGCCAGTCAGAGCTACACAGCAGGACCTTGTCCCCGCCAAGAAACAAAACCAAAAATATCCTCCAAAACAAAACAAACAAAAAAAGGATGCTTTCAAAGGAAGAGATTGTGTTGGGTTAAAAATAGTAATTTCACGTTGGGAAACGAGAGCTATTATTGCCAACACAATTTTTATAAAATTTATTTTTATTATTTTAAAATACGTATAGGTGTGTGCCTGCATGCGGGTATATGCACATAAAGTGTCTGCAGAAGCTAGAGGCACTGGATCCTCTGGAGCTGGAGTTATGGACATTGTGAGCCTTCTGTTGAGGGTACTGGGAACCAAACTCTGGCCCACTGGGAAAGCAGCAAGTGCTCTTAACTGCTGAGCCATTTCTCCTCAACACAGTTCTTTTTCTTAATCTTTAAAAATGATTCATACATTTTTATTTCATGTGCACTGGTGTGTTGCCTGAAAGTATGTTGAATAAGGGCGTAGGACCCCGGGAACTTCAGCTACAGACAGCGTGCACTGCCCTGTGGTTGATGGGGATTGAACCCAGGCCCTCTGCCTGGGCCGTCTCTCCAGCCCCATGCAGTTCTTAACAATGACCCTGTATTGAACGAGGGTCTCACTGTTCTTGCGAAATTGCAACTGTGGCTGTGTGCCAGTGTGCTTACCCGTCACAAAAACTTTTATTAGAGTTTTTATTTATTTTTATTTACCTGTTAAAATTAGTGTAACTGTGTTCAGACTCATTTAAAAAAACTGAACAAGGATGAAGACATGATGGAATAACTGAAAAACCAAGCCCGTGGTGAAATGTATTGGTTACTGCAAGACATATAGCTCTTTTCACATCATAGAAAATAGATTTTAGGCTTTGAGTGAGAACTTAGTGAACTATGTAGCTGGAAATGAATGAATGACAATTAGATAAAGTTGTTTTCTGCTTACATGTATTCTAGATATCACTAGGACAGAGGTAGATGGTTAAATAGTCAATTAAATTGTAATAAAAACACAGCTCCCTACCACCTTTGTGCAGAAGCTCTTTATAGTTTAATTTAATACAAAGTGACACTTAGGCACACATTTAGCATTTAGCTGTTTTTTTGTTTTTTTTTGAAACAGGGTCTTACTATGCAACCCTGGCTGGCCTGCAGCTCGGTATGTGAATCAGGCTGGTCTCAGACTCACAGAGATCCACCTGTCTCTGCCTCCTGAATGCTGGGATCAACGGAATACACCTGGCAAAAGTTAGTTCTTTGAAAAAGAAACTCCATCTCTTAAGGGAGGGGAGCAAAAGCACACAGGTATTTTATATTTGGGCTGGAAAATAAGCTTTCTTTGTAAACATATAGTCTCTGCCTAAAGGAACCTTAAGGTCTGGAGAGAAGATGGCTCAAGAGTTAGGAGCATGTGCTGCTCTTGCAAAGGACCCAAGTATGGTTTCCAGCTCACACGAGGTCCCCTAAAACTCACAAACACACACACACACACACACACACACACACACACACACACACACACACACACACCACTTTACTCTGGTTTCTCTTCAGATTATATAAAGGAACCTGTTTTTTTCTGTGGCTCCTACATCACCACAGTTTTGTATTGATAATGGGTAATCTTGAGTGTATTACTCTCCTATTTCTGTGAGAAAACAACATGACCAACGTATAGAAGGAAGGGTTTATTTGGCATAATAGTTCCCGAGGGATAAGGGTCTGTGATGGCAGCAGTGGTGGCAGCAAGCAGCAGGCACTAGGGCTGGAGCAGGAGCTGAAGCCTTTCATCTTGAGTGGCAGTCTGGAAGGAGAAAGAATGCTGTGGGGATGGCGGAGGCTTTCAACCCTCAAGCTGGCCTCCAGGGGTAGACTTATAATAATCTTTGAAACAGGGCTTTCAAGATTCTTTCAAACATAAAGCATATCCAAACATAGTGAGACACAGCAAGGCCACACCTCCTAAACCCACCCAAACAGTGCCCCTAACCAAGGACTAGTATTCAAACCTCTGAGTGCACAGAAGACATTCTGATGCAAACCACTGCACTGGGCAGCATCGCCAGAGTGTGGCATATACAAACAGCATGCTCCTAACTCCACAAGAATTCAAACCTTAAAAACAGACAAGTGGAAACAAAGAGTAGTCATGTTTTCCCTAAAGATATTCTCCCTCCTTTACTCTAAAGGAGGGACAGCTTTTTATAATATATATTATATGTGTACATAATATATATGCATAATATAGAATATATACAGATATAATATAGTGCTGTATGTATTTTCTTACAGACATGAGAGAATTTACAAAGCAATCCTATAGTAATAAAAAGACATCTAGAACATAAAATATTGAATTTCTTATATTGAACCTTTAAAACTGGGCTTTCAAAGAGTCTTTCAAACATAAATTTGTATTTGGATATATATTTTTTCTTTCAGGCCTTATAGATAGGTAAACAAAATTGTATCAGATGAATGCCATCTCTGCTATGTATTGTGTTATGGTAGAGAGAGAATATATAATAATATATGAAACATAGCTCATAGTGAATCAGGGGAGAGAGATGAGGCAGATGAAGAAACAGCCCACCAAATACTCTAGGTTCTCATAAATAGCAAGTTTGTACTTGCAGGATGTTGCTCGCTTTCTTAGCATTACCCCAAGGTGCCTGGGTAAAACACTGTCAAGGTTCATGGTGGCACATGCCTGTAATTGCAGCACTTAGGAGATAGAGGCAGAGGGTTATGAGTCATGGAGCAGACATGGGGCTATCCTAGTTTTGGAAGAATTTCTTTTATAATTGCAAAAGTAAATAATACAGGGCCAGTGGGATAGCTTAGCAGGTAAAGCACTTGTCACTCAAGGCTGACAACCTGAGTTCCGTCCCTGGAGGCCACATAAGAGGTGGAGGGAAAGATGGTGTCCACAGCGTTTCCCTCTAATGTATACATATGCACACTCACACCCACATTATATACACAGTGATAAACATCCTTATTTATTCATTTATTCACTTACTTGTGTGTGTGTGTGTTTAAGTCAATGCCACATGTGGGGGCCTGTGGAGTTTAGGTGGTTGTTGGCTGGGCGTGGGTGCTGGGAACTGAACCTGGGTCCTCTGAAATAGTACATATTATAACTGTTCAGCCATCTCTCCAGTCCCCATAATATGAGTTTTTTTTTTTTTTTTTTTTTTTTTTTTTTTTTTTTAAGAATGGCTGGGCATGGTGGCACATGCCTTTAATTCTAGCAGTAGGCAGAAGCAGACGGATCTCTGTGAGTTCCAGTCCAGATAGCCAGGGCTACATAGAGAGACCCTGCGTCAAAATACACAAACAGACAAATAAATACAATTAAAAGAATAGGTAGTTTGACTTCATGTCTCACCTGATAAGATATTTTTATTCTGTTGTTGAGGCAAGGTGCTCAAAGAAGCTTAAAACCTATTTTCCAAAGTCTAAAAACAGATGAGAGCTATGGATTTTTGTTCTAGGGGCCCAAATTCAAGGACATAGTCAAGAACTGGGCAGAGAGTGTCCTTGCTCTCACACAATTTTAATGACAAAACCAACAAGGATGTCTAACAGCCGTGCTGGGAGTGCTGAGAAGGGGAAGCAGGGGTCTGGGAGAGCAGGAGCACAAGTAGGCTACAAACAAGTATGCGCTTCACAGAGCTTCTGGGTTGTCTGCCCTTTGTTTGGCATCTCAACAGAACAGCTGTTTTAGGGCTGGGCTAGGTAATGGGTAACAGTCCTTTTTTTCCTCTCTCCATATGGCTGCTTAGCTGGAGGAAATTCTCAGTGAAAACTTAATTCTAGAACAGTCTGGCAGTTACGTTTATTAATGTTTCTCTGCCTCAGAGAAACTGCTCTGTGGAATAGTAGTAACAGATCAAGTGCATGAATGTTTTCATAGTAAATATCCTCTGAATGAATGAGTCACGATCAGTTCTTTTAAACAAACCTTTCCAAATGGCATCAAATGACTGTCATTTTCAGTAATAACCCAGGTTAAGACAGATTGGACCTACGGACCCAGAAATATGAAGTTTTCATTTCTAGTTTAATGCAATATTTTTACTAAATATTTAATACTTTAGGATCTGAAGTGTCACAATTTGTTTTCTTGCTTTTCCTTAGTAAATGGTCTTAGCATCTTATGAAATAAGAGGTTCAGCCACAGCTCAAAGCTACAGAGACTGGGATGCTAGCTATCAAGATGGAAAACAATTCAGACACATAGTAAAAGTAGCACCACCTTACTTCCAACTTGATATTTGGTGCTTATTATTTATTAAAGTTTCCTTTATTTATTTTTTCCTTTTAAATTTAAAAAAAAATTTTATACTTTATTCACATTACATTTCTGATTGTTACCCTCCTATGTTTATTTCAACCTCACAGAAATCCTATAAGGATAGATGTGCAGATGCAATTGTCATTTACAAATGAGGACTATGTGACTTACACAGTTGAGGTCAGATAGAACGATAACCTGGTATTTGTTCATTGGTCTTTCATCTACACTGCCTATGACTCTGTAATGATGACACTGCTGGGCATGCAGATTTTCTGTGATGACTTCTTTGTATGCATAAAAAAACAACAACACTTGTAGGTTTGTAATCTTACCTAATTAGATAGTGTGCTGGCTAATTTTATGTCACAGGCCACAGTCATCTGAGAAGAACTCCAATGGAGAAATGCCTCCATAAGATTGGGCTGTACACAAACCTGTAGAACATTTTCTTAAGTGATTGATGTGGGAGGGCCCAGCCTCCCATCATGGGTGGGGTCATCCCTGGGCTGTGGGCCTGGGTTCCCTAAGAACTGAGCACAGCATGGAGAGAGAGCAAGCCACCAATCAGCACCCATCTATGGCCTCTGCATCACCTGTTTCCAGGTTCTCTCATTGTTTGCGTTCCTGTCCTGACTTCCTTTAGTGATGGACTATGGGCATGGAAGTGTAAGCCAAACAAGCCTTTTCCTCCCTAACCTTTTTAAGTCGTGGTGCTTCCTCACAGCAATGGTAACCTGAACGAAATGGACAGGAAGGGCAAGAGGACTGAATTTTCATCCTGCAAATACTACTACAATAACAATTTTTAAATGAGGTCCTATAAAAGAAAATACCCATAATATATATATTTTTTCTTTTTAATCCTAATTTAAAGAGCAGATGCTATTTTTTGCCTGGGAAATCTTTTGATTTTCAGAAATCCTGTTTTCTACAGATATGATGGAAATATGGTAAATATTTTGACTTAAAAAAAACAAAACAAAACAATAATCTGAGGCTGGAGAGATGGCTCAGAAGTTAAGAGTATTGGTTGCTCTTCCAAAGGTCCTGAGTTCAATTCCCAGCAACTACATGGTGTCTCATAATCATCTATAATGAGAGCTGATGCCCTCTTCTGGCCTGCAGGCATACATGAAAGCAAAACACTGGATACTTAATAAATAAATAAATCTTAAAAATAAAACAATATTCTACAATGTATACTAATATTCCACAGCTTAATTTTATTAAATGTTATTTATTTAATTTCATATCTCATTCCATCAGATGATTCACTCATTGTTTTAAAACAGTTAAATCTGAATGTTAATAGGATGTGAAAATGCTGGCATTCTGGTAATTTATAGAATTTTTTTTCTGGAATGGCTAATTCCTTGGAACATTTTAAACCCACACATAAAAAGGGCATATATACATAATAAGCACATATCCTTTTTCTTACACTGAAGTACATGCTTATCTGTGCGTTTATATTTTGTGGGGGTAAGAAAGATCATGAATATTAGGTGTTTATAACCTACAAACTGAAGGCTGCTGGAAGAGAGCAAACACCTGACCTTTCACTGAACTTAGCAGTGCTGAGTTAAGTGTTCACAGCAAACCTTCCCTAAGAGCCTCCCACTCTTTCATCCAAAGCAAATAACTTAAAGAGAACAACAGGAAAAATGTATTAATTTTAAAAGAGCCCTGAGGCTTCTTGCCGGAAGGTGAGATTTTTATTCAGAGTTGTGATAAGAGGACAGAGAAGTCATTACAAAGGCTGGATAAATCCTTGGTTCTTACTGTATGCAACTTCTGAAAGTTACCTTTTAATCAAGTGAGGGACTCCTCCTGAGAGACGGTGACAAAACTATAGAAAGGTAACCACCTATCTAGGCACGATGGCATGAACCTTGTCCCCTGGAGGCTGGGACTAGAATCACTTGACAAAGAGTTCAAGACTAGCCAGGGCAACAGTGAGCCTCGTGTACAAACAAACCTAAAACAGTACAAAAGTTAACCAGATTGTAGTGAATTGCCGTCTTAAAATGTTTTTTTTTCTCATTTTTCATAGTTTTAATTGTGTGCATGTGTTTGTATGTGTTTGCACATGAGTGTAGATGCCCACTGGGGCTAGAGGTAATGGCTCTGCCCAGAGCTGGAGGTAGTTGTGAACCACCTGATATGATGCTGAGAACTGAGCTCTTAACCTCTGAGCCATCTCTCCAACCCTTGATGAGTTACCTTTAAAGCTATAAGGTACTTTAAAAAACAAACAAACAAACAAACAAGCAAACAAACAAACAAACCCGGCCCCAAACCTCTCTAGTTTCTATACTGGCTAGTTTTTGTAGTTTATTTTGTTTTATTTTGTTTTGACTTTTGTTTTTTGTCAACTTGACACAAATGAGTCATCTGAAAGGAGGGAGCCTCAATTGAGAAAATGCCTCTATAAGACTGACCTATATCCCAGCAGAGGCAGGTGGATCGCTGTGAGTTCGAGGCCAGCCTGGTCTACAAAGTGAGTCCAGGACAGCCAAGGCTACACAGAGAAACCCTGTCTCAAAAAACAAAACAAAACAAGACTGGCCTATAGGCAAGGCTATGGCTGGCGCATTTTCTCCATGTTTGCTGTGGGAGGGCATGTGGTACTGGGTGTATGAGAAAACAAACCGAGCAGTGATCCTCCGTGACCCCGCAGCAGTTCCTTCCTTGAGAGTCCCAGCTCTGACTTCCCTGCATGGTGGACTACAAGCTGTAGGGTGAAGTAAACCCTTTCCTCTCCAAGTTGATTCTGGTTATGGTATTTTATCACAGCAACAGAAACCCTAAGACAGTTTCAATCCATAAGTTCATTCACTTTAACAATTTAATAATATGTGCCTATTCTATTAATTTCTAGGGGTTAGTCTGGACTTTGGAAAAAAAAAAAAAGGTAGATGCTAGCATCCTAAAATGAAAATGGGGAAGTCTTTGCTGAATGAGAGATGTGAATTATTTGAACTTTTCACTGCTTGCTCTCTCTTTTTTTCCTTTTCTTTTTAAAAGATAACGTCTTGCTATCCTAGGCTGGCCTCCAACTTGGAATCCTTCTGCCTCAACCTCCTGAGTACTACTTTCATTGCTATATTTTCACCAAATTAATATTCAATGGGTCTATAAGAAGCGGTAGTTTTAGAAAAACATTAATGGCAAATACACCAAAACCTTTTCATCAGGGAGTAAGGACTACTCTGTGACTGTGTCTTTTTGGTAACATACAACTGTACATATTTTGTTTGTTTATACATATATATATACATACATACATACATACATATATTGGTAGAAGAGAAACTCCTCTCCTGCTCTGGCTCATGCACTCAAATTCAATTCCTGGGCTTCCTTGGCTCATTTGTCTTGTCTGCAGGGCAGGGCCTTACCCCAGAGTAATGATCTGGCTCATTGGTAAAGTCCTAGCACCACAAGTCAGTATCAAAACCTTACAATGCTGCAGAAGCCCTGTTAAGGGACTGACAGAGGGCAGGACCTCACATCCCCACCAGTTTTCAGAAGCCACCCACTCCCCGGATGCCTCCCAGCTCAGCGTGGCAGAGTTCCGCAGGCTCTCCTCAAGCACTGCAGCCCCTGCCCCTGAGGCTTGAGGCTGGTTCAGCACTGAGGGGGTGCAGCTGGACTCAGCAAACACTGCCCCACGAAGCTCAGCGACCTCCCAGAATTAGCTCCTTTCAGGTAGAATGTACACAAGGATGCTGTTGGGGATTCTCCTTGAATGTGCCATAGTTTGGTTATCTATCTAAAGTGAGACACCCTTGGAATACGCTTTTCCTAGGAGAGTAGATTGTCTCTCAAGATCTTTTTATAAACAGGATCTGGTAGCCTTTCATCCAGCGCGGGGAGGCAGAGGCAGAGAATCTGAGTTTGAGGCCATCTTACTCTACATAGTGAGTTCCAGCATAGCCAGGACTATCAGTGAGACCTGCTCCCACCCCCTAACCCTACAAACAAGTAACAACAAAAACATTCCCCATACACATGGGGAAGAAATTTAACTTTTAAATTACACTTTCATTTTGTGTAATGTATTGGGGGAGGGCACAAGACACGGCACACAGGTGGAAGTCAGAGAACAACGTGGGAGCCGGTTTCCTTTTCCATCATGTGGGTCCCAGGGATTGAACTCGGGTTGTTATGCTTGGCAGCAGCACCTTTCCTTGCTGAGCCATCTCACTGGCCCCAAGAAAAATATTTTCACCACTTCTATGAGGCTTGCTTCATTGTGTAGTCTTAGCTCAAAAGATTCATCATTAATCCCAAATGGTTCAGCAAAGGCTGTAGCCATAAACAGTCACACAAAAAGGCTTTCCATGCCCACTACTGTGATAACACTACAGCTGTGCTGTGCAGACCCACCACGAAATGAAACACTTAGTCACTGATGATGTTACCTACTACCTGTATGAAGCTGGCTTCAAAAACTCTGAGGCCCAGATTGTGGTCTTCCAATCTGGGTAGGGTAGGAAGTTACTAAAATAAGAAACTGTAGCCTATAGAGCTGAAATGCCCCTGCATTGTTAGCTGGATGTCTCAGAGAAGTGGGTAGGTGACCAGTCTTTTTTATACCTAGTCTTTTTTAGAGGATTAACTCAGAGTGTTGCTCAGTGGCAGAATATTTACCTAATATGTACAATCTAATCCCCACTATCACAAAACAAGCAAACACACACACACACACACACACACACACACACACACACACACACACAC
>OU015746.1:42520164-42541331 GCA_907169655.1 Acomys percivali
TGTGTGTGTGTGTGTGTGTGTGTGTGTGTGTGTGTGTGTGTGTGTGTGACAGGGTTTCCTCTGTAGCCTTGGCTGTCCTGGAACTTACTCTGTAGACCAGGCTGGCCTCAAACTCACAGAGATCCCTCTGCCTTCTAAGTGCTGGGATTAAAGGCATGCACCACCATCTCCATACAGGCTTTATAGTTTTGTTTTGTTTTTTTACAATTTGTTTATTATTATGTATTCCGTGCTCTGCCTGCATGTACATCTGCAGGCCAGAAGAGGGCATCAGATCCCAGTATAGATGACTGTGAGCCACCATGTGGTTGCAGGGAACTGAACTCAGGACCTCTAATAGAGCAGTCACGACTCTTCTGAGCCATCTCTCCAGCCCTGGCTTTATATTCTTAATGTATCATTTACTTTGACTATTTAATGGCTTCAAATTGTATTACAATGTATGTATTGCTGCAGGATATTTAATCACACTGTGAACTCCAAGACTGTGTTGTTTACTTGAAAGACCTGTTTCTAGTTGTGGTGTGGCGCAGCCCTAGCACACACCTTTAATCCAAGAGTTTTCTGCATGAGTATTGTACACAGGATTAAATAAAGTTAACCCTAGGTCAAAAGGTGGACCAAGCAGCCAGTTGACAGGGAGTGGACATAAGGAAAAAACCATAGAGAGTAAGAGGAAGTTAGGAGGATAGAGAGAGAGAGATACACAGGAAGCAGAAGGAAGAGGCATTGAGTTTGAGGGGTTTTGAGGCAGTGTGGAGAAGGATGTCAGCTAAGGAAGAAGGCCTTCTGGGTGCTTTCTCGGCCTCTCGAAGCTAGCAGCCTTCCATCCCAACATCTGGATCCCGAATTGGTAAAACTGAATGATTGAGATTTTGTTAAAAACAGCAATGTGCTGGGTGTGGTGGCGCACACTTTTAATCCCAGCACTCAGGGAGGCAGAGGCAGGCAGATCTCTGTGAGTTCGAGGCCAGCCTGGTCTACAAAGGGAGTCCAGGACAGCCAAGGCTAACACAGAGAGACCCTGTCTCGAAACAAACAAACAAACAAACAAACAATTTTTTTGACAACATAACATTGCTATCCACACCCTTCCACTCAACAGAATATATACCAACATGTGAAACTATACAGTTATAAGAATTCAACTTTACAAAAGAGCATCAAGTCATTTTTTTTCCCAAGTGACTGTGCTGATTATATTCCTACCAGTAAGGAATAGGATTTCAATGAGTTGCACTAAGTCCAAGAATCACCAATTTTTGCTGATGTTCAGTTTTTGCCAGTCTGTTACATCTTATTCTGGTCTCAATTTGCTTGGTTTTGGTATTAAGTAAAAAGGTTACCCTCTCATATATATTTATGGACTGCTACTGTCTCCATATGTTTGCCCTCATTTCTAAAATGAGTGTCCCTAAAGAGAAATAACTCAAGTTATTTTCAGCTCATTGGAGGGGTATTTTTTATTCATAAGATTGTACAAAGAATATTCAAAGAATACACAAAGCAAAAATATCCTTAATATTTCCTTACAAAACACAAATAGCTCAAGTCGTCTGTATCTACAGAGGCTAACTACCATTTACAGAGTTCCTGTATGGACCAGGTACTTCATATGCCCTGTCACTTACTATATACCACCACCTCACAGGACCTGTGCAAAGCCAATCAGTAGTAAAGGCATCATGTGAATTCAGGTTTTGAGGTTTTTGTTAGTTGTGTTTTTATGAGACACGGTTTTTCTGTGTGGCCTTGGCTTTCCTGGATTCACTCTATAGACCATGTTGGCTTTGAACTCACAGCGATGCATCTGCCTCTCCTCCCCAAGTGCTGGGATTACAGGCGTGTCACTGAGCCCATCCGTTCTAATTAGCTGTCTCTAACTTAAGAATCTGACTTTATATCCCATGATGGGTGGGAAAGAGCTAGAAAAGGAAGTTTATACTTTTCATGCTTACAATAAAATGATACCCTTTGCATCTTTATTTATGACTTCTACACTTTAAGGTAGCACGGAAAGAGTGGAAAATACTTGTGATAGAAAAAGAGCAAGGCAAAGAAGTTTTTCAAATGTGGTATCTACAAACACAGTAACCTTCTCCCTTAACAGGAGATAGGCAAGCAAATTAATTGCTTCTTCTTTAGAGTACTTGGGGGAAAAAAAAAAGCAACCATTAAACAACTTTGTATACTAAACCATTGAAGGACTTAGGGCAAAATGGATTTTTTAAAAATGGAGAAAATATGCAATTAAGTTTATTTCTGCAAAAGTCAACACAACAATGCTTATTCAATAAGATAATTATCAGGTAATACAGTTTCTAATAGTAATCTGAAAGGTAGCTGACACCAATCTATTCTAACAAGCACAAGCATCAGATTTAACCACCTACTTTGTCACATAGCATCATACCTTGTTACTGAAAAAAAAAAAAACCAAACAAATAACCTACTTGTTCTGAACATTAAAAATGACCAGAAGGCTGGAGGGATGACTAAACTACTCATTACTTTGGCGCTGGACCAGGGTTCAGTTCCCAGCACCCACGTGGTGGCTCATAGTCGTCTGTAAACTCCAGTTCCAGAGCACCTAGAACCCTCTTTTGACCAGGCACACATGGGATGTAAATGTGTATATATATATATATTTACACACACACACACACACACACAGACACACACATGCAGGCAAAACACTCATACTCAAAGTAAGAAGTAAATAAATCTCAAAATATTTTTTTAAATCCAGGAGAAAAGTGTAGAATAACTTTTAGTTCTGCAGTGGGTAAAATGATTTGTTACAGAAAAGACCTAATTGATTAAATGAACATTTTACACACACACACACACACACACACACACACACACACACCATTTTATTTTTAAATTTTATTTAAAATCTGTTAAACAGATTTTATTTAAAATGTGTGATTATTGCTGATAGAAAACAACAACAACAACAACAACAACTGACCACGAAACAATATGGTAGGCAATCCTAAAATGTACATTTAACTTCAAGATATTCTGGAACTATTAACTGTTGATTGAAAGACTGATGCGTTCTGACTAACCTGTTTAATACCTACACATAAAAATAGGTCACGGTAATGGTTAATCTCCATTGTTTACTTGATTGGATTTAAAATAATCCAGGACATACATTTTTGGACTTTTCTGTGATAGCATTTCTAGAGATACTTAATAAGGAAGGACTCAAGCTGAATGGGGTAGCATCTTCCCATGGGGTGGGATCCAAGTCTGAATAAGAGGAAAGAGAAGAAATCCTGATGAGTGTCAGCATTTGTCCCTCTTTACCTCCTGATTACAGGCCATACAAGCTCCTGTCACGCCCTCCCCACCACAATGGATGGTCTCCCCTTTAAATATGTGAGTTGCTTTCTGTCAGGTATCTGATGACAGCAGTGAGAAAAGTAACTGACACAGTCTGGAAAAAGTACAACAAAAGCCTCATTTGCAGAGACACAGGCTGTGAAAAACAATGGGTTGGTCAGAGTATAAGCAGTAGCTCCCCCAATTCCTTACACTTGGTACACGCTTCCGTATTGTGCATTCATTTGTCGTTCCCCTGCCTTGCTTGTGCTCTTACATCACTGTGGACGGTCGGTCCTTCTCTCTTGCTGTATATTCTTCACCGGTCTTCAAAGCTGGTTTCAAATGTCAGACATAATATTTCTTATATCACCTGGCAACATCTGTTTCCCTCCGAGTCTAACAACTGATTGTGGCACCAGCAAGTCCTTGTTCTGTGCTATGAACGGGTTCTTCGTCTCTCACCGTAATACACTGTAAGGTTTTTAAGGTCAGGAGCCATGCCTAGTCACACCTATTTAGCACAATGCCCTCGGCACAGGATGGCACTGGGTGACGAGGCAAACCAAAGTGACTGGAGAGGCTGACTAGTTACACTTGTTAATGGTGAACACTTGAAACCAACTGGCTATGCATTTCCTGCAACTGAGGACGATATGTTAGTAACATTTTAGCTTTAAGAAGCTGAAATAATTTTGTTGTTGTTTTTCAGAAGCTGCACCCTAAAATCTGGAAGACATGCTTAGGCCTTCCTTTTAACTAAGAAGACAATTCACTTGTTCTCATTTGTGTATTCATACCTTCAACAACAGCCGACTAATGTCTTATGTGTAGGCAAAGCCAAACAAACAAAAAAACTGGTCCCTTACCCTTGCATAGTTCACATTTTAATTCAGGTCGTAAGTTCCATTAAAAATGTAAATTGCCTCACTTGGGCTAGAACAAAATTATAAACAGTATAGCACAGAAGCATCACAGGAAGAAATAACTATAGGATTGAGAAATGTTTTACCTAAGTTAACTTTTACACTGGGCTGAAATTAGTGGGTTTTTGTCAAGTGGTAAGAGCAAATTTACCTCAGGCAGAGGCACAGAGAACAGAAAAAGTCATAACTATTTAGTAGGTTTGGGGAGCACCAAGTAGCTGTGGATTGCTGGGACAATGGCAGATATTTGTGGTTAAGGCTATCAAGCAGTATTGCAATTATGGGTCTAAAATGCTAGGTACTCTAACATGACAGCTCTGTAGCCAAGAAACTGGATTATCCATTAACTAGACAGACAGATGTCATCTATCAGTTGTCTCCGCCCTCGGCAATAAACTCTTTCTCTCCCTCCCTTTCCCCCCCTCTCCCCGCCATGAAATTTCTGTTGGTTCTGTATCCCTAAAATACTTTGCCTAAAAAACAAAAACAAAAAAACTTTGCCTAATACAGGTACCATTCCTAGCACTTGGCTTACTTCTTAGAGAAAGCTTAGCCTATTTCCTAGAAACAAAGAAAATGAGGATGAGGGCTGGAGTGGTGGCTCAGAGGTTAAGAGCACCAACTGCTCTTCCAGAGGTCCTGAGTTCAATTCCCAGCAACCACATGGTGGCTCACAACCATATATAATGTGATCTGATGCCCTCTTCTGGCCTGCAGATGTACATGGAGGCAGAGCACTGTGCGCACAATAAATAAAATAAAATCTTAAAAAAAAAAAAAAAAAAAAGAAAATGAGGATAAAACCAGTTGTATAGGTTATTAACTGCTTTGTAACAAATGGATTCAAGGAGTACTTAGCTGGGTGTTCACTCAGTACTAGTCCCTCAGTGCTGCTGTACAGCAGATGGGCTGCAAATGAAGATCCAAGCAGCTCCACTCTCACAACTGTTGTCTTAACCTGGATAGCTGTAAAGCTGGGATTCTCAGAACATGTCCATTGGAGTGCCTAAAGGATCTCTGCTATGACTTGGGCCTCCTCAAAGAGTAGTTTCAGGGTTGGCTTCTTGCATAGCAGCCAAGGCTCTAAAAGGAGGCTAGGCTTGGAGCTGGCAGTAGTGTCATTTACGTTACACTTTCTTGATGCACTAAAGGACAGCCCAGATTCCAGGAGATGAACTGGAGTCCTCTTCTTGAAGAAGCAGCAGCGGCAAAGAATCTATAGTTATCTTTATGCACCTCTTCCAATTCTGGTGACTAGCTAGCTGAACATGTAGGCAAAATAAACAGTCTCCTCAGTGTAAAAAAACATTAAAACAAACAAACAAACAAACAAAAAACTCTACCCCGTCCTCTTACAGCCTCAACAACAACCTGGGGCATGACTCTACCAAAGTGCATGTGGGGAACCAATGGTTTATTAAGCTTACCTACAGAGCAATGGATGAGGGGTTATGGGCAGGAGCACATGGGTGATCTTAAAGTAGCCACACCAGAAGGTCTGCCCTCAGCATAGATGATGACTCTCCATGGCTGTGTAGATAGAAAGCACTTCCCTGGTCCTTTTCCACCTGACCGTTCCTGAGACCTTGAGGCTTTGTGCATTTAGGGCAGAATTGGATGCAATAGGTTGGGATGGGTGGCTGAATACTCAGGAGATCCCAAGACCCTCCATGCTCATCCTATGAGGGAATGTCAGCAGTCTGCAGACACAGCTGTGGCCTTTGTGAGCTGGCCCAGCAAAGCACCTGAGGATGACAGCAAGCATGGCTCGGAGGACAGCCCTGGGCCACACCGTGGCTCCCACAGGTCTATCCCACTTGGTTAGGCTTGTGTAGCAAAAGCTTTAACCCAATGAGCCAGTGCCACAGCTCAGTGCTTTGGCTTTAAATGCAACAAGTCAGCCAAGAGCTGGTGGCAAAACCTTTAATCCAAGCACTGGGGAGGTAGAGGCAGAAGGATCTCTGAGTTTGAGGACAGCCTGGTCTACAGAGTGAGCTCCAGAAAAGCTGGCGCTGCACAGTGAAACCCTGCCTCAAAAAAGCAAAAAGAAAGAATAAAGTCAAGACTGGCAAGATGGCTCAGCAAATAAAGGTGACCCGAAACCCCAGTTTGATTCCTAAGGCCCTCATAAAGGTGGAAGGAGACATTTAACAGTTGTCCTCTGACTGCCACAAACTGCTTCTGTCCACGTCTATCATAGCATATACATGGACGGTAATTAGCTAATTACTTATAGGTTGAAATCAATTAAGTCAGGCCAGTGAGATGGTTCCGATTACAAAGGTGCTTGATGCCAGGCTTCACAAGCTGAGTTCAGTCTCCAGGACCTGGGTGGCAGTCACCAGGATCTACGCAGTGAAGGAGAGGACTCATCCCTGGAAGTTGTCCTCTGACTCTTGCAAACATACACAACAAACAAATGCAATAAAAATTAAATAAAAAGGAAAGACCCAACAAGCCTATCATCTTCATAGACCTGGCACATCTAAGGCATGACACAGAAACGTAACAAGTTACTGTTTGTTCCTTCTGGTTTCCTTTTAGAACGGCAGCAGCAACAACACAGTCTCCATATCTAGTGCCTTTTTATTCTTTAGTTCTCAGGTAGAACCAGAGTGTGTCAGAGCCGATTTGTTAGATTTACCAGTTATAAATTTTTTAGGAACTCTGTGGGACTCACCCTGGCCAGCCACCTGGACTTGGCCACAGTGGGAATGTTTATCAGAGAAATCAGCAAATGCTATATAATCAGCTCCTGCTCTGAGCACAGGCTTTAAAAAAAAAAACCTGACCAGCATCTTACAAATATGGGGCCAGGGAGTCTGTACTTTATAAAAAATCTTCATAAAGAGTTATGGTAGCATATGCCTGCAATCCCCAGTGCTCAGGAGGCTGAGGCAGGAGGATAATGAGTTCAAGGTCTGCCTGGTCTGTAAAGAGAAGACTAAGAAGCCGAGAAACAATTAGTCTCGAAGACTACATATTAACAGCTTGGCAAAGCTATTAAAAAGTACAAGGTACTCCATCAAGGTGATGGTGCTAGTTATAAGGGGTCAGCGTGTCCATGGAAACGCAGCCTTCTAAAAGATGCACTAGTTCCCTCTACAGACTGTAAGCCCTGACAGGGTAGGAATATGTCAGCAAAGTGCCTGGGAGTAAATTACGGAGTAAACAAATTAGCGAGTAACCAAATGCAGTTAATGGCTCTGGCCAGAAAGAAGATTGTTCAGATAATACCAGAGGAAGTAAATACAGTCCAGAGGATTATAACCAGGAAATGGTAAAATGAGGAATAAACCTGAGACTTATTTGACTGTATCATGTACTTTATCCCTAGTAAATTACTAGTCATATTCTTGGCTTATCAACTCACGAGGAGTGTTTAAGTGAGGGCCAGAGAGCACGCAGCCCAGTTTATAAGAGAGAACTCAGCTTCTGAGCCACTGTCTGGTTCTCTAAAGTGCAAAGTCCTTTCATGACTCTTATTTCATCAGAACTGCCCTGGGGCGAATGAATGCCTTGTAGGTCTGACCAGAACCTCATTTTTCAGATGCTGAAACTGTCTCATAGAAGTGAGATACTTTGTTCAAAGTAACCGTAGAGTAAGTGGCGGTTAGTTGTCTGTCTGGAAGGCATTGTTCCTTCTGCATTAAAAGCACGTCCAGGCCCTCTGCTAGGGCTGCCCCTAAGACTGTCCAGATTCTGCTTCCTTTTTCTCAGGTGAAATTCCAGATCTCATTCCTTGAACATTCCACACTTGTCGCCCACGCTCTCAATATGGTCATATGATTTGCTTTTCAGCCAGGACACACTGGTACACATGAACTAATTGTTAAATGCTGAAATAGTTCTTTGTGGTGAGCAGTGGCTTGCTAGAGCCCCTCTGCATGTTCAAAACCCAACAGGCAGGTTAACGTTTAGCACAGCAGGGACTTTCAGGTCCTGTTCTTGCCTAGTCAGGATGGTTGACTGTGCCATATGTTATCTTTTCTGTACCAACAGCCACATTTCCCCTGCTCTCTAAACCGTGTTTATTTGGGTTTTGGTATGAGAGATTTAGCCCAGGGCCTCGCCCTATCATTGAGCTAAATCCCCACCTGTTCTCTAAACTTTGATTTAACACTTACTTCCGACCTTATGTTCACCCCTGGACAGAGCCTGTGCCCCTGCTGTCTCTGTCATCTGGTCTTTACCTGTAGCTAGTACTTTCCTGACAGCCACACTCCAGTCGCTGACTCTGACTCTGGAGTGAGTGCGGCTACTCCTTTTCTACATGATTTATGGTGCCTCCATAAGGACTTAAATTATAAAAAGAACTGAAAACAGACTGTTCTTTTAATATTAAGCATGCTAATATTTATGGATATGAAGAATTAGGATTAAACAGAATTATAAACATATTGAAACATTTAAAAGAAGAGAAACACATGCATAGGAGTGTAACAAATGGTTTTTTGTTTTGCCTTTTTCTTTTTTTAACAATTATTTCTAAACTAACAGCATGACTTTTTCAAACTTTCTGTTTGAGCAGTTAATGGCTCTGGCCCGAAAGAAATTCAAATATTTAAGATATAGGCATTTTGCTGTAACAGTTTTTATTAGTGGAAATGAATTGCTATCAAAATATACTTGAACTGTTCTCAACCTCACCATGAAGCAGAGGATGAATGACCTTTAACCTCTGACCCTCTGTCTCTACCTCCAGAGTACTGAGATTACAACTGTGAGCTACCATGCCTGATTTTAAGAGGTGCTAGGGTCTGAACACTTAGTGCATGCTAGACAATCCCTACCAACAGAGCTACCTCCTCAGCCCATTTATAGATCTTTAAATAAGAAATACTATATTTATTGAGAGCTGCTGGAGTCTATAGGGGACACAGGAGAATGTGAGGCAATACCATATCCACAAAGTTGATCTGCCTGAAGAGGTAAGGTTATTACATTTGAAAAGTTGATCCAATTAAAAAAAAACTTTTAAGTGATTCTTCGTGAGTTTCACAGCATGCACCCCAATACCATCATCTTCCTGTCCCTCCATATCTGCCCTCTGCCCTTGCAACTTACAAAACAAAACTAAAAATTAAAAAAAAAATAAGAAAAACTATTTTGCCATGGAAGCTGTGGTATGTCACAGTGTATCTGTAACATAGTATACCCTTTTGCCCAAACAGCTTTACTTGCAAGTATTCATCACAATGAGTCATTGGTCTGGTTTGCAGCATGTGGCTTCTGCTATGTTATCAATCCAGGACCCTCACTGGGGCTATTCTCAGATATCCTGTTGTTGTCCTGTGTCATGGAGATCCTGCAGGACCAGCCCCTCCATGCACTCCAGCAGTTCATAGATGGGCAGATGTTGAAGTGGGCCAACTCAAAGCCCTGGGTCTGGGCCTGGGTCGTAGCTGAGTTGGTCAGCCTGTCAGCTCTCCTGCACCTGCACCACCAGGGCCAGCTTTCCTGCTTTGCCTGTGTGAGGGCAGGGCCAGCTTTCCTGCTTTGCCTGGGTGAGGGCAGGGCCAGCTTTCCTACCTGCCAAAGGTGGAATGGGGTGGGCACATCTCTCTCACCCATGCCAACAGGGCCAGTTCTACTATGCTGCCCAGGCACAGTGTGCGGGGGTGGGGTGGGGGCACACTCTTGAGTGCTGCAGCTGACAAGGGGATCCAAATTTTTTAAGATTAAATATTTTATTAAAAGTTAATTTTTTTCTTTTTTCTTTTTCCAAGACAGAGTTTCCTTGTGTCAGAGTCCCTGTTCTGGAACTCAGTCTGTAGACTAGGCTGGCTTTGAACTCAGAGAGATTCACCTGCCTCTGCATCCCCAGTGCTGGGATTAAAGGTGTGCACTGCTACCACCCAGCCAAATGTTAAATTTTATCATCATAATTATTATTAATTTATGTGGGGGGGGCATGGCATGTGTGCGAAGATCAGAAAACAACTTTGTGGAATTGATTCTCTCCATCCATCTTTCCCTGGATTCTGGGGAATCAAACTTATGTCACCACACTTGTATGGCAATCACTTGAGACAAACTGCCACTGTGTGTCCTTGTGCAGCTGGAAAACTCTATGCACATCAGGCTAGCCTTGAACTCTTCCCTAGCAACCTGCCTACCTCGGCCTCTTGACTGCACTGCACCATCACACCAGGCTGATCCCAAACGTTTAAGTGTAAATATGTGGCAAAAGAAGGGTAGGTCACAGGAACTCAGAGCCACAGCAGGAACGCTGCTCACAGGACAAGTGGGCTTTGCACCCAGTCGTAAAGGTCTTGAAGGGACATAGACTGAGACTGGCATTTAAGATATGAGAAAAAGGAAAGACTATCAGAAATAGGGCTGGGGATGGTAACGAGCTGGGGAATGACTGAAACCAGCGCTTGCTTTGGGTAGACTCCAAGTGATAAACTGCGGGGACTCTGCACAGGACCCACAGATGGGGAGCCCGGGGAGGTATTTATCATCATTTTAAAAAGCTGAGTGAAATTATAAATATATTGATTCAATAGCAATATGTTTTTTCTAAAGCCAGAAGACACTGGTCATGTAACATAGATGTCCAGTAGAGGGCAGACAAGTCAAAGCTTTCCCTGCTGCTGTGTTGAAGAAAGCAACAGAAAATGCTAAGAGACAGTACTAACTGTCCTCACTTAAAGGCCATTATAGAGCCTTACATTTTAGGATGAGCCCAAATTAGTGGACGAACCTTTCACAAAAATCTGTGGCACAGAATGCTTCTAAAGTTGCAAAATGAACGTGCTCACACAGTGCAGGCGCTCCAGGCCACGGTTGTCACTGGCTGTCTGGCCTCCATCTCCCCTACCCATCTCAGGCAGGTCCTAAAGCCACGCAAATAAAGGCCTAGCTACATATACCTGGGCCAGGATTCCAACCTGTGCTCTCTATTTCTTTTTGGTCAACCATGGAAGTGCTTGTTACTATGTTCTTTAAAGTCAGAGGTGAGGTCAGGCTGCCAGAGAGAAATTGCCTCAGCAGCTGAAGAGCTGTCATATGGGAAATTTGGATGGGGAGTCTTAGTCTTACTAACTTAACATTCATACATGAACATTAACACCTACATAAAATGATTGGGGGTTTCAACAGACCTTTTAAAGGCTAAAGCTAGAGTTTGCAAAGTACCATAAAGTCCTTTTCTTTGATTCCTAAACATGTGTCTTTAAAGATAAAAGAGCAGTCCTATTTAGTAGGTTGACTTTTTGCCATTTGGTGGAAGTAGTTTTCCTTCTTGCTTTTGTGGTTTTTTCCCTTTTGCTTCTTTCTTTCTTTTTCTTTTTTCTTTTCTTTCTTTTTTTTAATTGAAAAATGAAATCATTCATATTACATCTCATTTGCTATCCCATCCCATGCATCCTCCCATTCCTCCCTCCCTCCTGCTTTCACCCCATTCCCCTTCCTTATGACTGTGACTGAGGGGGACCTCCTCCCCCTCAATGTGATGCTAGGGTATCAAGTCTCTTCTTGGTAGTCTGCTATCCTTCCTCTGAGTGCCATCGGGCCTCCCCATCAAGGGGACATGGCCAAAAATGGGGTACCAGAATTCGTATGAAAGTCAGTCCCCAGTCTCCACTTAACTGTGGAGAATGTTCTGTCCCTTGGCTAGATCTGGGTAGGGGTTTGATGATGACTGCATGTATTGTCTTTGGTTAGTGCCAAAGATCAAGCAGAAGCCCTGGGCCCAGATCCGCCCATTGTAGTGTTCTTCTTGTAGGTTTCCAGGACCCTCTGGTTCCATCTATTTCCCTATCTCCTATATTTCTCTCACCTAGAGTCCCAAAGGATGTCCTCACCTCTATCCCACTTTCCTGGTAAATGAAGACTTTCATGAGACCTGCCCCTTGGGCTAGTGTCCAGTTATAAGTGAGTATATACCATTTGAATCTCTCTGCTTCTGGGTTAGCTCACTCATTATGATCATTTCTAGTTCAATCCATTTGTCCACAAATTTTGGAAATTCCTTGTTTTTAATAGCTGAGTAGTATTCCATATTGTAAATGTACCACAGTTTCTTTATCCATTCTTCTACTGAGGGACACTTAGGCTGTTTCCAGGTTCTGGCTATTATGAATAAGGCTGCTATGAACATGGTTGAGCATATGTCCCTGTTGTGTGCTGGTGCATCTTCTGGGTATATTCCAAGGAGTGGAATAGCTGGGTCTTGAGGAAGTCCTATTCCCAGTTTTCTGAGATAGCGCCAGATAGATTTCCAAAGTGGTTGTAGAAGTTTGCATTCCCACCAGCAATGAAGGAGTGTTCCTCTCTCTCCACATCCTCGCCAGCATGTGGTGTCACTTGAGTTTTTGATCTTCGCCATTCTGATGAGTGTAAGATGGAATCTCAGAGTTGTTTTGATTTGCATTTGTCTAATGACTAAAGACGTTGAGCATTTCTTTAAGTGTTTCTCAGCCATTTGATATTCCTCTGTTAAGAATTCTCTGTTTAATTCTGAGCCCCATTTCTCAATTGGATTATTTGGTTTGGTGGTGATTAATTTCTTGAGTTCTTTATATATTTTTGATATCAGACCTTTGTCAGATGTAGGATTGGTGAAGATCTTTTCCCAGTCTGTAGACTGTTGCTTTGTTCTCTTTTTTGTTTTGTTTTTGTTTTTTTGTTTGTTTGTTTCTGGTTTTGAGACAGGGTTTCTCTGTGTAGCCTCGGCTGTCCTGGACTCACTTTGTAGACCAGGCTGGCCTCGAACTCACAGTGATCCATCTGCCTCTGCCTCCCCAGTTCTGGGACTACAGGTGTGCGCCACCACGCCCGGCTTCTTATTTATTTCTTTTTCTCTCCCCGCCCCCATTTTTAAGACAAAGTCTTGCTATGTTGTGCAGGCTTCAAACACGCTATGCTCTTGCCTCTAAAAATATTAGTGACTCCTTCCACTCCCAAATGCCAAGTAAAAGCTTTAAGAATTGAGAAGCATTATCTTTTTTTCATAAAATTCTTTTCTTCTGCCATCTTCACAAGGTAATTAGAATTCTGATAAATGAAATAAGTTTAGGAAGTCTATAAGGACATAATAAGATTATTCCAATTATGTTAATTTGCAAGATATTCTTTATCTTGAGTTCCCTGCCAAACTGAACAGAACTAAATGGAAAAAGGAGAGGCAAAGAAAAAATATGGAACATGGGTACACTTGATGGGATGTCTCCTCCCCTATGCAGATTCTAATAAAGATGAGAATCACCTTAAAACATCCATCTACCCATCCTTGTCACTAAAGGCACTAGCAGCCCCAATAGGCAGATACAAGCATAAATGCAAAGATGGAAACAGGGAAATGTCAAAAGGGATTCCCCAGATGGTGTCCTCATCAGCAAACACCTCTCCAAGCAACCATTTGGAGTAATAAGCAAGAGGGAAATACTTAGTACTGGCTTACTTTCCAAAAACCCTAACTCTCCTGACACACCTCCACAACTTATGAAAAGAATAACCAAGCCTCCTGAGTGTTAGGGACATAAAGCATTACACCACGCTAGAGACAACGGAAACACGTGAGCCACAAGACAGACTAGTAAGTACACAGCACTGAAAAACTAAGCCAACTAAACACACACACACACACACACACACACACACACACACACACACACGTGCGCACAGGTTATTAGCCACCCGATGTGGGTGCTGGGAATTGAACTGAGGTCTAAAAGTACAGAACACATTCTTGACTGCTGAGCCATCTTTCTAGACCCTGAGTTTTAAATGACAAAGAAGTGTATTGAAAAGCTAGTTAGGAAAAAAATTTGAAAGGCACAGATTGGGTTGAATTTAGCTCCTTTCTGGTTCTCTTCAGAAAAGTCCGTGGACTGTGCAGCAGTCTCTACCCCTGGCTCCCAGGAGAGCTGCCACAATGAGACCCTCCACTGCCCTTATTTGGTTCTAATGTACTGTCTGTACACACCCAGAGTTCCAAACACTTCAAGTTGTTCTCAGAACTGCATCCTAGGGAAGCAACTCAGTGAAAAACACCGTGCATGTCCATTTCATCAAGGTATTGCCTGGATGTCAGTAAGAAAAATTGTGCAAAATCTCTTGCTGTTCTCAATTGGATATAAACTTTCTTTTCTGAAAGTCATATTCTTTCTTCTTCCATATATTTTCTTGTGTTATATGTGATCATATCTCACTCTGAACAGTTATACTACAGATAATTATTGAATGAGTAAATTCAAATAAATAAATTATGACAGAAGTTCTAAAATTAGGGCTTTAATATAATGAAAAATGCTGCCAATGAATGGAAACTTCTGGAAAATTATGTAATAGGAGACATTACATAGTTCTTAAGGATTTAAATGCCTATGAAGGATTGAGAATGTAGCTCAGTAAAGTGCTTGTCTAGTATGCCTGAGGCCCTGGGTGTGATTTTCAGAGCCAAAAAACAAAACAAAGTTGAAACCCAAAAAACTAGCTGTGCATGGTGGTGCGCTCAGCAGGCAGAGGCCAGCAGATTTCTGTGAGTACAAGGCCCGTCTGGTCTACACAGAGAGCTCTAGGCCAGCCAGAGTTACATTGCAAAATCCTGTCTCAGAACATACCCAACCAAACCAAACCAAACCAAGGAAAACAAAAAACGAAACAAAAGAACAAAACCCAACAAAGTCAAGAATGAGGACAAAAGAATAACTCAATGTGTTTTATACATCTGGACTTCAGGTAATTCCAAGAGTTATGTACTATCCAGTAAGGAGATTTTGTACAAATGAGGACTACAGAAAAACTAGGCCCAGAAGAAAGGAAGATTAAATAGTACTTGCCTCATATGAAGTTTTTAAAAATATAATTTGATATTATTTTTTAAAAGTGTTCTGTATCCAGAAAAATACAGTACTGTTTTTTTAAAAAAAAGATTTATTTATATTTTATGTATACAGTGCTCTGCCTGCATGTACACCTGCATACCAGAAGAGGGCATCAGATCTCATAGATGGTTGTGAGGCACCATGTGGTTGCTGGGAGTTGAACCCTGGTCCCTGGAAGAGCAGCCAGTGCTCTTAACCTCTGAGCCATCTCTCCAGCCCCTACAGTACTGTTTGTTAAGGATGAAAGCCATGCCTAATATACCAGGTCACAGATAAATCATATGCAATGAATATACATCATTTTTACCTGTCCTGTGAATGCCATTTTCTTTGATGATACCCTGAACTCCCTGCAGGGAACCATCCTTTTCTATCATCTTGCAAGAACTACTGAAAAAAAGGGCATTTTTCATTTGGGTGGCCAAACTGATTTTCTTCAAAAAAGTATAGGTATCATTGTCAACAGCTGCTTCACAGATAGCACCGCTACAAGAAGGAAGCCACTATAGGGGGAAAAAAAGTAGAGGTGAAGGGAGATAGCCTGAAGGAAAACTCTGAGGCTTTGAATCTAATTATACCTTAAATTCATTCCTTATACTTCCAAAATAATCTTTATTTTCCTACTTGGCCAGTTTTTGTTACTCTCAACTGAGATTCGCATCACACTTGCTCATGTACACAAACAGTCAAGGAGCGGTAAGAGATGAAGAAAAATGTTTCTTTTCATCTTATAGGTATAAACAACAAAGTTCTCAAAGGTTAAATAAAGGATTACTGCTGTGCTGTCCATAAGAATGTATCTCAAACAGACTGGGAGAAGTCAACACAGACAAAGACCCTCATAAGCATAACGTATGACTTGTTTGTTTTTAAAGGTTTATTTTAATATGTATCGATATTCTGCCTGCCTGCATGTCTGTGCACCATGGGCATGAAGTCAGTGCCTACCAAGCCAGCAGAGCTGGATCCCCTGGTACTGGAGCTACAGGATGTTATAAGCCATATGCAATGACTATGGTCTGTGAGCACTGGGGTGTGAACCAGAGCCCCCTACAAGGGAGGCTAGTGCTTTAATTTAATCACTGTTATCTTTCCAGCTCTCTCTATATATTTTAAATGTTTTCTAAATTCCAGTGGAAAAAATTGTGTATTAATTTTGCAATCCAGGATTGAGTAGAGATGAAGATGGGGATGGGGTTTGTATGGTGCTATTGATTGAACCTGGGTCATTGTACATGCCTGAGGAGCACTGTACTCCCTAATCACATCCCAAGACTACGATGATGTCTCGTATGTGACGTAGGTGAATGACATTGCTTCTAATGCTCATGGCCACAAAGTTTAAGGCTGCTTATACCACAGACCAACATTGCAAGCTCCATGCATGTTTCTTGGTAGTTACCCACCAAGGGCTCTGTTAATTTTAAGGATTCTACAGGGATACTATATGGCTGCAAATCAGGCTTTTGTTCAACCTGTCCCTGAACCACTTTCTCCTATGTGTTTAGTGTCGTTGTTTTCAGATAGGACACCTGCATAAAAAGACAGCGTCATTGCCTTGGCCACGTAAGAGAGACTGTCATGGTCAAGGTCAGAGTGCTGACATACTAACTGAATTTAAAGTACTTGTCATTATAGACTTTGTCCTGCCACACAATAGAAAACTAACAAACTAAAATTTGATCAGAGGTCATAGTCCCATGCAGGTCAGTGTGTGTATGGTAAACCATGAAATACTACTATTTACCTCTAGTCTATAGCTTATGACTAAATCGGAACAATATAAAGTAAATATTTTTATAATCTCTTTCTATAGACATTAATGTGTTTAGATGCTATAAAATATTTTCACCTAAAATATTCAGAAAATTTTAATTAAAAAATTATATATGTGTCAAAGATGGGCTCTAATATACACCTTCAAAATCTCATTGGCTAAAAATAGTATTTTGTTATTTATGTTCTATGTTTATTAGTACATTTCTTATCATTTGTGACAAAATGCCTGACAGAAAGGACACAGGAGAGGAAAAGTTCACTTTGATTCATGGTACCAGAGAGATTTCACTGCAGCCCTGCAGGGCAGGCCGGGCAGGCAGAGGAGCTCTGGCTATGGCGGTGAGAGCATGAGGTAGAGGCTTAGTTACTTCCGTGGTAGTAGACAGGAAGCACAAAGCTCTGGACCACAACCTAGCAGCAAGTGTAACTGTTATAAGCCTCCCCCTAGTCATCTGCGGCTGCGGACAGGCCACTTCCTAAGGACTCCTCCTGACGCCTTCTGAACGGTGTTTTAAGTGTAGAGCTGTCATCCAAAACATGAGGAACATTTCAGATGCAAACCACAGCACCGGTCCACCCACGGCTGGTGCAGTTAGTGTCATGTTGTCCTCTCCTGGGACTGGTCACATGGCAGGAGGAATGGAATCTAATCAGTCCTGCATCAGCTCATAAGGCTTAAATGCTTCTTCTACCTAGAGCTGACAAAAACTGCCCAGGCCTGGTGCCACAGGCCTATAAAAATCCCAGCTGCTTTGGAGGCTGAGGCAAGATCTCAGACTCCAGGCCTGCACAGGCTATGTACAGAACAAGTTCAAAGCCAGCCTGAAGAATTTAGTGGGACTTAATAAAAATTAAACAAACAAACACTTTCCATGGGGTGTGGTGGCACTGTGCACATCTCTAATCCCAGCACTAAGGTGGCAGAGGCAGGGGGCTCTACGAGTCTGAGGCCAGCCTGGTCTACATAGCTACGTTATGATGGCATATTGTCTCAAACAAACAAACAACCTCCCCCCAAACCAAAGCAAAAAACCCACTCCCTAAAAAACAGGAACCCAATCCCAACAACAACAACAATAAAAACAAACATCAGAAATGGTTCAGAAATAAAGCTCAGTGGTAGAGCCTCTGCCAAACATGTTCAATTCCCAGTACTGAGATGGAAAAAAAAAAAGCAAAGGTCATATGACTATGCCCCATTCTCAAGGATGTGTAATCCCACCAGTATGTTAAGAGAACCAGAATCACTAGCAAATACAATGAAATGACTAGAATAAGCATAGATAAGAGAACTGCCATATAAAATGATTTTAACAATACACAAGCTGAGCAGGTTGTATTTAGGAGTGTGTGTGTGTGTGTGTGTGTGTGTGTGTGTGTGTGTGTGTGTGAAAAAACAACAAAAAAAAGAGACTAAGGATTGAGTGAGAGCAAGCAGAGGATACATGGGAGAAGTTGGAGGGAGTAAAGGGAAGGGGGGCATATGTAATTATAATTTCAAAAATTAAATTAAAGGAGAATTTTATTTATTTTATTTTCCAAGGAATTAAAAAATTACATTTTATACTAAAATTATTATTTTTAAAAAAAGAAGAAAGAGAAAGATGGAAAAGAAGGAAGGAGAAAGGAGAGGAAGAAAGAAGAAAGAAAAATAATAAAATGTTGTTAGGTTGGGCTGACCAACCCAGCTACGGCCCAGGCCCAGATGCAGGGCTTTGAGTTGGCCTACCCCAACATCTACCCATCTATGAACTGCTGGAGTGCATGGAAGGGCTGGTCCTGCAGATCCAAAGCTGCAGGATCTTCATGCCCAGGATATCAGAGAATGGTCCCTGGGAAGACCCGGTATTTATAGTGTAGTAGGAGCCGGAGATCTCGAAGCAGACCAGTGACTCATTGCAACGAACACTTGTAAGAAAAGATGTACAGAGAAATGGGTATACTGTGTGACACACATGACCCACTACAGCTTCCATGGCATAGTGTTTTTCTTATTTTTTAAAAATTTTTGGTTTATTTTGGGAGAGAAGGTTGTAAGGGCAGAGGGCGGATATAGAGGGACAGGGAGATGAGTGGGATTGGGGTACATGATGTGAAATTCACTAAGAATCACTAAAAAGTTTTTTTTTAATGCTGCCAGGTATATGGTGGCTCACACCTTCTCTCTTAAGGGCCTGTGGTAGGTGAATTCTGAATTCAGGGCTAGCCTGGTCTACATAGGGCATTCAATGACAGCCTGGACTACATGCAATAAAGTCTTCAGGACTCTATTTCCTACTCTGTTTCGAACTTACATTCATCTTACTACCAGTACTAACTATGCTAGTGATCTTAATCAGAGAGCTTCACACCCTTTTCACCCCTAAAATATGTATGTTTCTCATAACAACACTGACTAGACCCGCTTAAGTCATTTTGCTATCAGAGTATTTGTTCTAGGTTGCTTCCTGTGGCTCTGATAAACACCATGACTAACAGCCGGCTGAGGAGGAGAGGGCTATTTCAGCTTACAGGTTACAGCCTATTGTCGAGGGCAGTCAGGGCAGGAGCACACAGCAGAAACCATGAAGGGACACTGCTTACTGCTCTGTCTCTGCCTCAGCCACCAGGCCTCCACAGCGCAGGCCCACCTGTCTAGGGATGGCACAGCCAAGAGGAAGCTTGGCCTTCTGTCATTAGCAGCTAGGAGAGTGACCCCACAGACATGCTCACAGGCCACACGATAGGAGCAGCTCTTCGACTGAGGCTCTCTCTTCCCGGGATGTGTCTAGTTGGAGCCAGGAGTAGTTATCAGAGCTTCCACAGAAGCAGCAGGCCAGCTTGACATGAGCCTGTGATAACATGACCATCCAGTGGTAGGAACGCAAAACCCTACAGAGTGAGGTAAACCCAGCATCCCAAGGGAAAAGCTATAGAAGATACCCCAAAATAGCAACTATCTTCCCAAAGACTAGTTTAAAATTTTTTCAGTATTATCCCTTTACCCTCTAACTACAAATGTGAGATAAATTCTTATAAAAATGAACAATGTGGGCTTTCATACTACAAACTGCTGCCGACATTAAGTCAGATCAGTTGTAAAAAACAAATGCTGATAGGGTACCTGTGGGTAAATCCTGGAAAAACATTATTAAGTTGTTTTACATAAGGCAGTCTGGGATACAAAACCAAGCACCTTATGAGGAAATTTGCTCTTATAGCAAATTCAGTGAATCCTTTTTGAGACGCCTATGTGATAACATGATTACAGAGCAGAAGTAGTAAGTTCTGAAAACCACAGACAGCACAGAGCACTAGGACCCGAATACAGGTCTGACCTGGGGTGAGACAGAGAGTGACTGGTACCAGGATCCACTTACGAGCCTACAGTGGCAGTGGCTTTTCCTTTTGTTCATATCTTAAGTAGCAAGAATAGTACTTGGCACATACTACTTGGATGATGGAAGACATCTAAGGATTAAGTTCCTTTTCATATTACAAGTAATAAAGCTATAAAATAAGTTTGGTTTTCCTATTGTTATTGCCCCAAGATTTAGATAAACTTATTTCTATAGGAATAAAAATTTTCCAAGAAGTCACAGGTAATACACATTGTGAGTTGACACAATCCTCTGTATAACTTTGTGAAGATGGCCAAGACTGACACAAAACAATGAAATAAAGAATATAGGTTTGAGGCCATTGGGAAAGCTGCCCACAGGGTCATGAAAGCTAGCCCTGCCCCTTACCAGCTGCAGCAAGCAGGAGAGCAAGTCCTGCCCCTCACCTGGGCAGCACAGCAGAGCTGAGCCTGGTGGTGGGGGCACAGGTGAGCTGGCTGCTGCACATCAGCCGTGGTGCCATGGTGCAGGAGTGATGCCCCCTCTGCCCCTCAGCGCCTGAAGCAGGCAGGAGAGCTGGCCCCAGGGTCATGAGAACAGGAGAGCTGTCCCTGTCCCTCACTGGCTGTAGCAGTGAGGCCCTGTACCTCATCTGAGCAGAACAGTAGAGCTGGCCCTGGTGGTGGGAGGGGTGTGCGTGTGCAGGTGAGCTGGCCCACCACTTGTTTGCCATGAGGTAGTGTGGGTGCATGGGTGATGCCCTCCCCCTAACCCCTTGCCACTTGTAGTAGTTGGGAGATCTGGCCCGCAGGGCATGAGAGTGGGAGAGCGGGCCCTGAACCTCCCCAGGGCAACACAGTGAACCTGGCCCTGATGGGGAAGGCACAGGTTAGCCAGCCCTGAAGGCATGAGAACAGGAGCACTGACCCTGCCTCCTGCCTCCTGCCTCCTGCCTCCTGCCTCCTGCCTCCTGC
>OU015746.1:42541341-42607779 GCA_907169655.1 Acomys percivali
CCTGCCTCCTGCCTCCTGCCTCCTGCCTCCTGCCTCCTGCCTCCTGCCTCCTGCCTCCTGCCTCCTGCCTCCTGCTGGATGGTAGCATTGGGTGGCCTAGCCAGAGCGGTGCTGGAGAGCTTGCCTTGGTGGTGTGGATAAGGGAGAGCCAGCCCGCTGACCAGCTGAGCTACCATCCAGGCTCAGATCCAGGGCTCTGAGTGGGCCCACCCCAAATCTATATCATCTGCTAATGGTTATGAAGGGGACAGTCTTGCTGACCTAAAGCTGCAGGACCTCCATGACACAGGGCAACAACACAATACCTGGTGAGGATCAATATTGATGGTGGGACAAAGACTAATGTCTCATGGCAGTGAACATTTGCAAGTGAAGATGTGTGGACAGAGGGGTATAATGGCCGACACACTGTGACATACTATGCTTTGGTGTGTGTGTGTGTGTGTGTGTGTGTGTGTGTGTGTGTGTGTGTGTGTAAGCCAGAGGTTAACATCGTGCTGTCTTTACAATGTCACTGTCAATCATCTTCCGCCCTTTCTTTGCTCTGGCCTCATTAGCCTTCCTTCTGTTCCCTGCTCTGCCAGCTTCCCGGCTCCTAAGGCTCCCCTTTCCCATTCTTTCCAGCCAGTGGTGCTGTGGTGGTTTAAACTAGCAACTCACGAGCACAACGTAAAACACCAGGCTCCCCATTAAAGCTTTCCCTTCTTCAGTAACTTTCCTATCTCATCCTGCTCCAAACTAATTTAGATGCTTTGTACATTCTCATAGGGTGGATACTTTCTAATGTGAAGAAATTTAACTGTTTTTGCATAACTATCTGATAATACCATTTTCTCCAGTAAAGGGAAGCACCATTTTTGTCATATACGCCACTATATCCCTAGCAACCCTATAGTGTCTGGCACACAGGAAGCACATTGTACACATTTGTTAAAAGAACAAATGAGTGAGAGGTAACCAGATCCACAAGAAATGGAGGCTAAGGCCATGCCCTTAAGACATAGAGGCCAGGCGAGAAGCTGTGAATTCAGCCACTAAAGGAAGTGCCCAGGTCAGTTTTGCCTCTGCCTTTGGTATTGTGCTGGTGCAGCTGCTGCAGATTAAACCAGTTTAATTAGTTCAAGGTAGAGCTGCAGAACCAGACCAGTGGCAAACATGGCTGGGGAAGGAAATGAAGCGGTGGTGCCTTAGAGCATGACTTAATGAGAGACGGTGGCCCGGGCAGTCACTTTGAACGTAACTTTGCATGGTAGAATTTAAGTTATTACTACATGGCAACATTGCATTTGATTAATGCTCTAGTGAATTTTAATTGACATTTACTTGTTACATAAAGTTCACAACAGGAAGGACAATAAATTCCCTGAATACCAGGACTGCTTAATATAGTCTGGGCTAAGTTAGGCATGCTGGTGCACACCTGTAAGCCCAGCTACTTGGGAAGGTCAGACAGGAGGGTAGCGGGCATGGAGGGGAGTGGGTGCTGGAGACGCAGCTCAGTTGCAGGGCTACCTAGCATGTGGAAACTGCTGTGTTCCGTCCAGTGCTGAGGGAAACCGAGAGATAAGGTGTGGCTACTCTGCGGCTCATTCTTCTGTTTCTTTTTTTAACAAGGTTTGTTTTTATTTACATACATGCATACACGTATTTGCAAACGAATGCAGTTGTGTGTGTGTGTGTGTGTGTGTGTGTGTGTGTGTGTGTGTGTGTGTGTATGCGCGCGCGCGCGCGCACACGGCTAGGAAGGGATGTTGGATCCCCTGGAGCTGGACTTACACAGGCAGCTGTGAGCAGCCCAGGTTAGGCGTTAGGAACTGCACTTGGGCCCTCTGCAAGAGCAGCAAACACTCTCAACCCTGGGCCGCCTCTAGCCCTGTACAGCTCAGTCTTAAGGTACCTAAACATCAGCCAGAGAAGGGACTGCTAGTGCCAAAGCTGAGAACACCCCCAACACACACAAACACCTCCAAAGGGAAGTACTTACACACACCAAGTTCACAGCGATGCCTCCTATAAGGCAAACTGGGCACTTGCACAAACAAGGCCTGTCAAGTAATCGGTGCCCAGGCTTCAGAGTAGCTGGCAGAGGGTCAGATTAAACGGCAGGGAAAGGTAGAGGAGTGGGCGCAGTAAGAACTTAGATCTCGCCTGCATTAACTGTGGACAAAATGCAGCCCTTCCTGTCCTCCCACTCTTAGGACTACTAGTAAACTGTTCCAATATGGAGCTGCCGCAATGTTGAACCTGGACTGATTTAGTATTAGAAATTTAAAGTGAGAGTTCCTGAGCAGCCTAAGCTCATAACGAGACACTGTCTTAAAAAACAACAAAATCTTGTTTAAAGAAAAAAACCAACAACCCATCATCTATATCATTTCAGACATGTCAATGAGTTTCTCTTCCATGGTTTCAGCTACTCATATTCAGCCATAATCTAAAAATGTTAAGTGGAAAATTCCATAAATAAATAAATAAATCATAAGTAAAAAACTCCCAACAAAATATGAAGTAAAAGTTAAAAAGTGACCATATAAAGAAGACTATTGGCATAAAACGCAGTGCTAGATAGCACATGTGGAAATTTAGTTTGGCGTCAGGCATACGGTTAGTATTCTCAAGTGTTAGTCTTACTTCAGGTATGAATAGTGCTCAGCAAGGCACTGCCTTGTAAAACTCAGCTTCCCCAATTATTCAGCAAGATGAAGGATTACTCCTGCTTCCCCACTGCGGAAGCACGCTGTGAAGGAAGTACACCGAACTCAGAGAGCTCATGTAGAGGTTAAATTCACAGCTGTCTCCCGGCAGTGGCTTCATCAGGGCCAGCTACTGTTTTCTCCAGTTCTGCCAAACGGCTGAAATAGCAGCTTCACCAGGAATTCACCCAAAAAGTTGTGCTTGAGTACATGGTGGCCACACTTGAGAAATTCATAGGATAAGTAGAGATTAAGCTAGCTACAAATACCCCAATGACCATCTAATTACCAGTGAGAGATCCCATCTTATCTCTGGACATGTGAAGTGGAACATTTTGCTACCTCGATCTCCCTAAGCGTTGGCATCAGTCTTTACAATATTCCAAATTCAGCCTTCAGATATTCCTAAATCTATAATCTTATAATCCTTTCCTAGTGAATTTTTGATTATGATCCTTAACAGTGGCTGCACCATCACTTATAAACCCAACATCCACTTAATAAAAAAAAAACCTCTTAGGTAAGCCTTAAGTTTTTCCATTAAAAAAAAAAAAAATCAGAGTTAAGCGCAGCATGCTGTGTGCAGGCATGTGGCTAGATGCTGGAGACCGTGCAGAACAGCAGCCTACACACTGGGAAAAGATTTTCACCAACCCTACAGCCGACAGAGGGCATCAGTTTTTGGTTTTGCTAGATACGGTATTAATTTGTCTAATTTACAAATTATTGTCCCGAGAGCTATGGGGAATAAAAAGATATATGAGAACATTTCTGGCCTTGTTTTATTTTGACACTTTTTGAGATAGTATCTTATTATGGAGCCCTGGCTGGGTCACAATCTTCCCTCTTCAGCCCTCCAGGTACCACCATACATGGCTCATTTCTGCCCCTTCAATAGTCAATTTGTTAATCTAAAAAATATATTTTGGAACTTGTCATGTATTTAATTGTAACACTGTAGTGGATAGTGAAGAAAAGGAAAAATGGCCAAGATGCCTATTGTTTTTATTTATTTATTTATTTATTTATTTATTTTTGGTATTTCTAGACAGGGTTTCTCTGTGTAGCCTCGACTGTTCTGGGCTCACTTTTGTAGCCCAGGCTGGCCTTGAACTCACAGTGATCTGTCTGCCTCTGCCTCCCGAGTGTTGGGGTTAAAGGCGTGCGCCACCACAGGCCAGCTTACTGTTTTATTCTTTCAGAGCATAAGTATCAACTAAATTGAAGAGCTGGTGCTACAAGAGCAGCCTGTACTTGCCCTGCTCACCACTCAGTGCAGATCAGGCACTAGGCCTTCTCCTTTTGTTTAACATCTTAATTACACTTTTGTTTGTTTGTTTTTTGTGCACACACACACACACACACACACACACGTGTGGTGTGGTGGTGGGTGGGCAATGTGCATATGCCTCAGGACACATGTGGAAGTCATAGGGCAGGCTGTCCACTCTTTCCCTCAACCATGTGGCTCTCAAGTATTAAAGTCTGGTCATTGAGCTCGGTGGCTGGGACTTTTGCCTACTGAGCCATTTTGCCAGCCTTGGCTGTCTAGTTCTTAACTAAAAATTACCTCACTTATTTTTTTAACAATTCCATGGACAAATATCTATCCTCATCTTAAGGATGGGTGATGGGAGACTCAGAGTAGTGGAGTCACACAGCCAGGGAGCAGTAAAGCTTACACTCTGACCCAAGCTGGGTCTTGAGCCTGAATTCTTTAACTATTTTTATGATTCTTTTTAAAATGTGTGTGTGTGTGTGTATGTGCCTACTTGTCTGTATGTACACCATGTACCTGTAAAGGCCAGAGGAGTGTGCTGAATCCCCAGGAACTGGAATTCCATGATCACACCCAGGTTCTCTGTAAGAGCAGCAAGTGTTCTTAACTGCTGAGGCATCACTCCATCCTCTCCACATTAACATAAATTTTAGTCCTGATTTTGAAAACAGAGATGGTCTTCTAAAAAATATAACCTAATACCTATATCAAATCATAGAGTCAAGAGACATTGCACACACACACATACACACACACGTTTTAAATAAAACTTTCAAGAAATCATCTGGTCAGTAAGTCAGGATAATGGCTACTCCTGGAGGATGATGGCTGGTGACGCAGGCAGAAGAGAGTGAGTGAGCGACGGATGGCAGAGGGTGGGGGGATGAGATCCCACTGCCTGGTGCAGGCATCTGTTCTCTAGCTGGTGCTGCTCTATGGGAAGGTTGTGAAGCTCCAGGGAACGGAACCTTGCTGGAAGAAGATGCCCCTGGTAGCAGCAGACTGTGGCTGCACTGTGACCTGCTGGCGTCCTGCTCCTGCCACTATGCCTTCTCTGCCGTGACTGAACGGTGAGCTAAACCCTTACTCCTTTGCTTCTTGTCAGCCGTTTGTCACAACAATGAGAAAAGTAGCTCTAATATAATGAGTTTGCATAACTCAATATACATAAAAGTGAAAATAATTGTAGTTTTTCCTCTGTGTACATTTTAGTTCAATAAAAGTGAAAAATATTATATATCTGTATGGAAATGCCACATTGAAAACTGTAATTGCATATAATTAACATATGCCAATAAAAGCATTTTAAAAGTGCAAAAAGCAACCAACCAAAAAACAAAACAAAACAGAACAAAAAACTGACCTCTAATTTTTCCTGTAACTCCAGAAGTGTTGATACAGGAACTTAAATCTTTATAGTTTTCCATGAGGTTTGGAAATTTCGCCCGTCATTAAGGTAGACTTGGGTCACATAATTTTAATCTCTTATTCTTCTTTTAGAGAAGCCTAGCCAAGGCATCCATGAGTAGGAGTTCAAAGTGTGGTGGTTGCATAATCCTATGTTTACAGTCAACTCTTAGGATTCAAGTCCATCTCAAATATCATTTGCTCTTCAAGCAAGCAGATGTCATAAGTGCTGCAGACCAAGTCTCTGGGTTGGTGATGGAAAACTTAGCATGGAGTTAAACAAAATAAAACAAATCAAAACTGGTAGTTTTGACCTCCTGTCTGATGTTAGAATAATGCCGGGGAACATTTCAAAAGTACAAATTCTTGGGTTTTACTGACAGATTCCAATTTATATTTGGGAAAGTTCTATTATTAAACTATTTTAAAAGGTCATTAAACTATTCTAATGTGATTGTACAATTGATTTTATTAAGCTAAGTAATTCCAATTTAATAAATACACTTTGTATTTAAAATTATTACAAATCCTAGTTTCTCAAACATGTCACTCAAGAAATTGTAAAAAGAAAAAATTATTTCACAGAATTATTTTTCTGGGCTAAAATAGCTGAGCTACTCCATTTTATAACTTGTCCTGAAATAAATTCAAGCACTTGCAACAGCAGAAGCAGCTTTCTACCAGAATGGTCATCTGGATCATAACCCTCCAAAAGACAAAACCAGAATGTAGCTCATAACTAAACTATTTTTTTTTAAATAACCAAACTCTTTTTTTTTTAAATAACCAAACTTTTTGCTGCAACACTTTTTATCCCTAGTCTGACTGTGTGTCCTAATGAGTGAACTCCTGGATACAGAAACAATCCAGATAACCCTGAAAAGTGATGGGACAGAGCTTCCATTTGAAACTCATAATAAAATGTTTTCCTTATGAATTAAATTTTCCTTTCCCTTTTTTCATATATATTTGTGTTGGCTAGTAAAATTGTTTCTACAAAAAAAGTCTGCAAAAGAAATATAAATACACATATGTCTTAGTCAGTGTCCTATTACAGTGAAAAGATGTTTAGGTATAATTTAGAAACGGACTAGTGTATGCTGTGATAGGTCTGACTGTGCTTTTGTTTGGAGGAATGTGGACATTGGGACTTTGGGTTAGGAAGGCAGTTGAATGCTTTAAGAAGGGTTTAATGAGCCATGCTAGCAGGGGCATGGAAGACAGTGGTGCTCAGGATGATTGGAACTGTGGGGTCTGGCTCAAGAGGTTTCAGAGAGAATATTAGTATGTGGCTTACTGTGATATTTTGGTGATGATTGTGGCTGCTTTCTGCCTTTGTCCAACAAATCTGCCTGAGGCTAAATTGAGGAGTTATGGATTATCAGCTTTGGCAGAGGAGATTTCCAGACAGCCTAGTATTGATTGCATTGCTTAGATATTAGTAGCTGTACTTATGCAGACCTATAATGAAAAGGCACAAGCTGAGCCAGGAAAACACAAATGTACAGTGTGAGGAGAAAAGAACCACCAGGAAGTGTAATGGAGTCAAGTCCAGTGCTCAAAGAGATATCAAGGTTAAAGAAAAATATGATGCTAAATGGAATCAAGGGAATGGTGACCCCAGGGCAATACCCCCCCAAGCTAAGCTTCCAACTTGTGAGAAGGAATTAAAGAAAAGTTTAGGGCCAGGTGTGGTGATGCACGCCTTTAAATCCAGCACTTGGAAGGCAGAGGCTGGCAGATCTCAGAGGCCAGCCTGGTCTACAGATCTCAGGACAGTCAAGCTTAGGCAGGTAAGGAAACCATTAAAAGCAGAAAGCTGGTGAAAATGTATTTGAACAAGGGGGCCATTGTTCCGGCCTCAGAAATCAGAAGAATTTGTCAGCTTTGGCCATGTGGTTCTGGCTTTAGAGTCAAGGATACAAAAAAGACTTATAGAATCTCCCTCCATGACTAAGGAAAGCCACTGAGGCCAGACATGTGGCAGAGGGCCATAGAGGCCGCTGAGTGAAGCTATGAAAGTTGAAGCCTCCACTGCCTTGGAGACCCCAAGATGTTGGAGATGCTAGAGTTGTGGGATATCTGTCGAGGAAAGATGCTAGCTAACAGAGAGTGGAACCAGCCCCAAAGAAGGACGTATGCTACAGTCAACAAAGGTGAAAAGAGTTGGAGATCTGAAGAGCATATTGACATCAGACATGGAGATGCAGAGTTTGGAGTTTGCTCAGCTGGTTTTCAGTCTTCCTTTGGTGTAGTATTTCCTCATTATGCTCCCTTTCTTCCATTTTGGAATGATAATGTATATTCTGTGCCACTGTATGTTGGAAGTATGTGATCTGCTTTTCCATTTTGATTTACAGGGGGTTATAGTTAAGAGATTTCCATGAGTATCAGAGAGTTTGAACTGTGGACTACGGTAAGATTATGGGGACTTCTGAAATAGATTAAATGCATGTTGCATTATGATATGGCTACAAGCCTGTGGGGGCTAGCGAGTGCAATGCAGTGGTTTGAATGAAAATGGCCCCAGAGGCTCACAGACAGTGGCACTATGAGGAGGTGTGGCTTTGCTGATTATGCATTCTCTAAGCACAGGCTCTGTACTTTATGTCCAATCCACATAGCTCTTTACCCAGTGATTTATGCATAAGAATCAATCAGTGCTTGCTGAATGAATGAGTAAGCTAACCAAAGTGCATCCTATTGTTACTCCAAGATTACAATTTTTCAGTGATTGGCTTTATCACCTATTCTTCCTCTTTGCACGAGTACTTCCACTTCAAATACTTATCAAGATCCCATATCACTTCCTTGGAAGAAAGTTAAATAATGGGGATTTCAGTGTTTGCTCTACAAATAACACCACCCCCATGTTAAATCTTCATATCACTGTTATTATGTGTGCTTGAATGTACAGTACTTGGAACTGAACCAGAACTCTGTACATACCAGGCAAGCATCCTGCCATTGAGCCAAATCTCCAGCCTAAGCCTTTGAGTTAGGAAGGACCTAAGTTTCCATTGGTATATGAGTAGGAATAAAGGCAGAAAGGAGTGGAAGGCGGGAAACACTCCCTTTGTGAGCAAAACAAGACCTTCCCCAGCCAGTCCGTGTGTGGGGTTGTGACTTAGTGGTAGAGTGCTTGCCTAGCATGCACAAAGCCCCACAATTTGACCTCCAGCAGTGCACAGAGCAACTATGGTGGTGCATGCTTGTGGTCTGAGCCCCCTGGAGATAGAGGCAAAAGGATCAGAAGTTCAAAGTCATCTTTGGCTACACAGTGAGTCTGAGGCCAGCCTTGGATACATGAGATCCTACTTCAAAAATCAAAGCAAGAAAAGCAAAACAAACAAACAAACAAAAAACAAAAAATAAAATAATAAAAAGAAACAGTCAACTTGCTCTGTGTGTGTGTGTGCGTGTGTGTGTGCGCGTGTGCGTGTGTGTGTGTATTGAGACAGGGTCTTGATTATAGATATGTACCCTCCACTTAGCTCACAGCCTTGCTTCTTTTGTTTGGTTGGTTTTGAAATAGGGTTTCTTTGTATAGGTTTTTTTTGGCTGTCCTAGCACTTGCTTTGTAGACCAGTCTGGCCTTGAACTCAGAAATCTACCTGACTCTGCCACTGCTGGGATTAAAGGTGTACACTACTGCCTGCCTAGCCTTTTTCCTTTATGAGGGAAACCAAACTTATGTTCAGTGTGTGTGTGTTTGTGTATGTCTCTGTCTCTGTCTCTGTCTCTCTCTCTCTCTCTGTGTGTGTGTGTGTGTGTGTGTGTGTGTGTGTGTGTGTGTGTGTGTTTACCAGCCTGTGTGTGGAGTTCAGAGGATGGCTTCCAGTAGTTGGTTCTCTCCTTCCACTGTGGAAGACAAGGGGGTCAAACTCAGGTCGTCAGGCCTACACAGCATTGCTGAAACATGACATTTAAAAGGAATACAAATTGTGACTATAAAATAATTGTCAGTATTTCCAGGACTGAGGAGGTAAAAGCAGGAAGATTACAAACTTGAGGCCATCTTAGGCTACATGGAAAGTTCTAGTGCAGCCTGAGTGACCTAGAGAGATACTCCTGCGAGGGGGTGCAGACGGGAGGAAAGAAAGAAAGAAAAAGAAATCCAGAGTTGCCTGTGAATAAAAATACCTACAAAATTGTTTGCAAGGATGAAAAACTATTGAAAATAATGTCACCCTTTCCCAACATGCCTAAATATTTTTTGTCTGGATTTCCATGTACTAGTCTCCTTGAGAGAAACTCAGCCCAAGCAATAAACCAGGACAAGTCCAGTGGATTTCATCACACACGGAACAAAATCATGTCGAGTACTACATAGGAGCCTGGTCCATAATCTGTCGATGATTCTGCTCTCTGGTAATGAGCTCACTGATGGCTGTCAGCTGTGATGTGATGTCAGCGCTGTCCCTGCTTATCCGAAAACACAGAACAATCGTATAACCTTTCCACACTCAGTCTGTTGTCTGTGTGTGTGTAGATTCACCAGTTACTGTTTGTAAGCGTTAGGGAAATGAGCACCACTCCAGCTATTTACGAGTCACAATAATTGAATTCACGCCATTCCAGACTCTTCATCAGATGGAATGAAGTTCAACCAGCTGAGTCACTGTAATTAGTGAATAAGGTCCTAAAACTGTACGGAGGAGACAAAGGGTAGGGAGTGCTGTAATGTATACCTGAGAAGCAACTACAAGACACGTGTCCATGAGTGCTGTGACCCACAATAAACGTGACACACAGAAAGCAGCTGTATGGCCTAGTTTCAGCCACAGACATGTGTTGGAAGAAATCAAGTCTACTGAAGGGGAGATAGCAGGCAAAATCAATTCAGAGAATGTTGTAATTTAGCATGTTATACTAACAATAAAGTTTAGAATTTACTGCAGAGCCTAGACACTGAACAAATCTCTAAGTAGGAAAATTCTTTCTAAGTTTCCATTTGATACCACGTTATCTTGGGTCACCCATAAACTGGTAGTTGGAGCTGGTTTGACAAGAGCAGCCCAGTCTGCTATAAGATGACAATCATCAAATATGCCTATATAAAATCTGCCAGTAGGGATAGCAGGCTACCAAGAAGAGACTTGATACCCTATGAGCATATACAGGAGGAGGAGGTCCCCCTCAGTCACAGCCATAGTGGAAGGGAGTAGGGGGAAAGTGGGAGGGAGAGAAGAATGGGAAGATACAAGGGATGGGATAACAATTTAGATGTAATATGAATAAAATTATATATATATATATATATATATATATATATATATATATAAAATCTCCCAGTGCCATTCCAAATCTGCACAAGCTTCATAACAGAAAAAAAAAAAAAAAAGCATAACTAAACCCACTAAGAGCTGGAGAGGCATCTGCGATTACAGGAGGACCAGAGAGCAGACCAAGGACTGCTTTTCTTTTTAAGACAGATATTCAACAGACAGTCCATTCATCTTCTCTAGTCACAGCTCTTGTATTCATTCCCTTCCCTTCAGGGTATTTCCAGAGTCCATTCAAGGTGCAACAACATATGTAAGCCAGCAGGCCACACAGCATTCAGGAGACATTTACTTGTATCTGAGACTCTCCAGATTCATGTTACTGTGCCCAATGCTATGCACAAAAATAATCCATTCTCTAGTTCCAGACTCACTCCTTAGTAACTGTACTGAGCATCAGCTGGAATAAATAAAATATATACCATTTCATGAAATAGATTTAATGCTCTACTCACCAGCAGCTGTAACCTTATTTGGCTTAGGATCATCAACAGTCAAGACAGTATGTCGGGAAGAAACAAAGGCCCGTGCAGCCCCAATGCAGGGGGTGATATTGGGAAAGGGAAACAGCTGACCATTAAAACTATATGCAGGTGGGCTGAAGAAATGGCTGCAGAGCAGCTCTGGGCTCAGTTCCCAGCATCCGCATGGTAACTCACAACTGTAGCTCTGGCTTCAGAGATCTGACTGACACCCTTCTGGTCACTGCAGGTGCCAGGCATACCTATAGTGCAAATACACATATGTAGGCAAAATACTCATATACATAAAATAAAATGGTTGTTTTGTTTTGTCAAGACAAGGTTTCTCTGTGTAGCCCTGGCTGTCTTGGAACTCACTTTGTAGACCAGGCTGGCTTTGAACTCACAGAGATCCACCTGCCTCTGCCTCCTGAGTGTTGAGATTAAAAGTGTGCACCACCACTACCCGGGAAAAGCATGTGTTTTTTTAAAAAAGAAAAAAAAAAACCTCATATGAATGAATATAGTATAAAACTTCTTCCTAAATTCCTATTTCTCTACTGGTAGATTACTGCAATTCTCAGGCCTTACAGAGAAGTTTCTTTATCATGGTGGTTGGCACAGAAACTCACAACTCGTCAAAGTTTAGAGAATAAGTGACTATGGTGTGGTTACCCATGAATGGGCATCTGTATCACATGCCCTCTCCAAATCTAGGGGTATTTTGGAAGAGAGGAGTGTAAGAGCCAGAGAGGTGAAGGAGACCCAGAGCAAAACCATCTTCTGGACATTACAGGGCCACCACACTCATGAACGCACAGCAGTGGTTGCCTCCTCATGAGCTGCACAAGCCAAGCCAGTTAGCACTCTGGCAATGATGTGGGAAGGGGTTCAGAAGCCCCTATGCCTAACTGAGGAGCTATGGACAGTTGACTTCTGGGGGAGGGAGAATTTTCTTTAGTGTGTGGCTCCTGGTAGCTTCAGTGGATGGCCCCACATTCAGAAGTATATGGGCAGCACAAATTTGAGTTCACATCTTATTAAACTAAAAAAGGGGGAAAAATGTGTGGGATCCACTGTTCCTGATAACAGTGTGATAAAGCTCCCTAGAAACAACAACCACCACCACAACAATATGTATCCATAAGGTGGAAAAACAAGCATGATAGTCGTATAGACAAGTAGAGAAGGAGATGCGTTCAAAGTTCCAGGATGCAACACTTTGCTACTTTGATAGATATGCATCCATATATATATATATAATCTCATTCTGAGGCACCTGTTTGTCTTCCTATACTATCTGGCTGAGTAAGGCCAAATAGACAAGATAATAGACAGTATATTAGTTGTATCAAGAGCCAATTTCACTACCCCAAAAGGCTTTAATTACCAAAGGCTGTATGCTATTTGTATATGTATAAAACATATACCTACGTACATTGAAATCATTAAAGATTTCTGATTCTCCACATTCACAGCAAAGCAATGCTGCTGATTCACTGTCTTCCAAATAAGAGCTCTGTAATGCAAACAAGACCATCATTTCAGAGAACCAGACAGATGAGCACATAAGCACATGAAAATACGCCAACCAAAATGACTGAATTAATGTTAGTTCAGGTGAGGTCAAATTCTGATTAGAGGTAGCTGTTTTAAGTAGAACAAAGCTAGCGCCCCGTTGAGTGACTAGACTGGTTAAGTGACTAGAAAATTGATTAAGGAATGTGTGGTTAGCTCAAGCATTTTCTGTGGCTTCCCAATTTGGACAATGGATGCCCCCCTTTCTTCCCTGTAAGAACAGTGCTATTAAACTTTCACATTCAGAACTCTTCCCAAACTGAGGATAGATCTCTAATTCACTTATCCTCCCATACAAAGATAGACACTTGATGCTACTGTTTACAGCTAGGATTCAGAAAGTAAGATAGAGTCTGATTAGAGGCTAAGAACACCAGCCTAGCCTCATTAGACGTCTGTTTACAAGTGTCTATCAGAGCTGAGCGGCGTGCTCTACTCAAGTCCTTTGCCAGATGCCAGAAAACAATTTAAAACCCTTTCTTCTACCCGCCAAGCCCTTTTTCAGAATCTGTCTGGAAGATAAGCACAAAGAGACAAAGGAATGAAACAACCAGCCGGTAACACAGGAGTGGGTTTCTCTTTGACTAATGACACAAAAAGAGGACAGAGAAGCTCAAGTTCTGACCCATTCGATGCCACTTGAATGTTTGCTGTTAGGGTAACTGGGATGGAAACCGAGGTACACTCACACAGAGCAATGATGTGTATTTACCCTTACATCATTAAGACTTCCATGAGCAGTGGTTGAAACCCAGTCATATGTGGTATCTACTTTATAGCTGTCTTAGCTGACACTTTGATCTTTCCAAGCAAGGACATGTTTTGACCTGCAGAATACCTGAGAGATTAAGAGTTTAAAAATACACACTTGGATGAGAGAATGTAAAGCCAAGAGATGCTATTTCTATTAACTACTTTGTTCCTGTTTTTTTTTTTTTTCCTTTTTCACTTTTTTCCTACTCTGATATTTTGTCTACATTTGGTTTTATGATCAAGTCTTACCAGTCATTATCCCTCTCTCTACTTTTATTTGTTTTTATTTGGTTTTTTTTTTTTTTTTTTTTTTTGGTTTTTCGAGACAGGGTTTCTTTGTGTATTCTTAGCTGTCCTGGACTCGCTTTGTAGACCAGGCTGGCCTCGAACTCACAGCGATCCGCCTGCCTCTGCCTCCCGAGTGCTGGGATTAAAGGCGTGCGCCACTACACCCGGCCCTCTCTCTACTTTTAGAAAATAATCAGAAATAATTAGTTAAAAATTTATACCTGGCAACTACAGTCTCTTTGTTACTTCCTTTTGTAAGGAGAAAAAAAGAATACTTGTTCTCCAGACTTCTTTCTTTTTTATATTAATGTATAAAATACTCAAAGATTTCTGAAGTATACTGCAAAAGCTAAAGACTTAATAAAATGATTAAAGAAATTTAGTAAGGTGGAGATTGGAGCTGCTTTCAGTTCTTCCAAATGCTCATGCTACAACAAATCTAAGCATACCAAACAGTGACCTGCCACTGCCACAACTGAGAAGAAAACATAAACATCAATTAATCCAAATCATACTCATTAAGAACCTTCAGTTTTCATCTTAAACTTTTTGGATATTTACACTAACATTCTCAAGTGCTCCTGTAACCACATCTGCATTGCTAAGTTATTTCAGGAATTAACTACATCCTTACAATTAAAACAATTCGTTAAGATACCTATCCGTTTAGATGTGCCGATAGAATTACAACATAATTGGCTCCTGGAACATGTATTTACTTGTGACCAACATATTTAGCTCTAAATTATAGTCTAAGAACCCTAAGGGAGGCAAAAAAATTTCAAGTTTTTTCCCCTGCTTTCTGAGGTAATGTGACAAATCTGATTATTGAGCTGTTACTGGGTACTATGTGACTTATTTCCAAGAATACAAGAATGAATGAATGAATTTAAATATAGCTAAAAGGCATTTATTTCTGATTTCAAATATTTTCAGCAAACTGGGAACAAAATGCACTTCCTTAATTTACTTCATTCATGGGGTTTATATATATTATAATACTAACTCAAAATGGTAGGCTCCTAGCTCAATCGATCTCATCTAAGATTCATATTATAGAAATTCTCCTATTTTCTGTGCCATTCCCTTGCACATATCCTACCATAGAGCTACATGCCCAGTCCTCAAATGCTTTTTCTACCATAAGGTAGTGATAAACCCTTTTTCTTTCTCTCTCTCCACTTTTCTTCCCTCCTCTCCCCATCTTTCCCTTCTTCCTTCCCTCAATTGTGGAAGTGGGAACAAGCATAGGGCCTCAAAAGCAGAGCACCAGAAGCTCCCTCCTCCTCCGCAATAGAAATAAATAAATTTAAAAAAAAGCCATCAAAGATAGAGCTATAACTCCATAGGGAATATGCCCCTTTAACCAAGTATTGTTTAGAGAAAAACAGGTTAAGATCACTGGGAAGCAAAACACATCCATACTCAGCAGTGTTTTGACTAAGAACAGTTTCTAAGCAACAATTAGGGCTATAAAATGTTGTAATCTTTATATGGGCTACATGGTGCAAGAACGCTTATACTTGTATAATTAGCTAATAATTGGCAAGCAGAAGTCTTAAGAAATGAATCCCTTGTTACTGTTCAGTCTCTTTTATTCTATCCCTGATCCTTGTCATAAGTTATATGGTTTTAAAACATTTGACTATTTCTTTTCTCTATCCATCCACCTTTCTTTCCTTCTTCCTTTTTCCTGGTTGTTGTTTGTAGTGAGAATTTAGGTTTCTTTTTAAAATGTTATGTGTATATGTTTTTGTTTTAATCCCAGATGTGGGATATGGGGCTATTTGAGATTGTCCACACAGCTGACTATGATTTGCCTTGTGCTCTGACAGGGGCATGATTTTGCCAGCTGAAGATAGTTACGTTTGGAATTCTGGGGACTCTTCAGAGGGTTTATAATGCCAGAGCCCCAAGCGAGGCGGCTGCTGGTCCCTCTGCTGCTGCTTTGTCTCCCACTCCTGCTGTTGCCGCTGCTTGTTGCATCGCTGGTGGCTGGCTGGAGATATCCTGATGATCAATGTCAAACTTGACCCAAGGACCTCAACATCCTCAATCAGCAGGGAGTAGTCTATCAATACTGATGGCCCCTTTCCTCTCTAGCTTTCTTTTTCTCCTATCTAGTGTTGAGGAGTGGAAGGGATAAGGGTGGAGTAGGTAGGTTGGGAAAAAATCCAATAGAGTAGCCAAAGTCTGGATTAAAATGGCATCCAACATAGAGCTAGGCAGAATGGAAACTCTAATTTCAAATGCTTTAGAGGAAACAGGGCCAAAGGGATGACTATTTTGTTTCAAGACATCAGCAAAAGGTTTCCTGTGGCTGCTGTCACTAGACTTTCCCTCCCAGAGGGCATTTTCTGTTTGTTTGGGCTTTTTTCCTCTCTTCTTCCTATATTCCATTTCAAACAAGGTTGGGAGAATGGCTGAGCAGTTTGAAAAATTGTGGGTGGAATCTGAGGAACAATAAAAAAAGTATCAAATGGAAAAACCAAAAGGGTCACTCTATTCTATCATATTTGAAAGGGTTTCAGAGTTGGTTGTGCAACTGAAAAAATTGTGGGCAAAGGTGGAACCGCTTGGAAAGTGAGTAGCACTGGAAAAGGTTGAACAAAAGGGCTCAGACCTGGTGACTGAGCGAGAGAATGGGAGCTTCCTGCAGGACGCAAGAGGGAAGCAACTGAGGTAGAAAGAAGGCAGGTTCTGGTCCTGCCTGGCATGTCTCACTTTCAGTTTCAAGTCCCTGTGGGCCCTGGGTGGGGGAGGGGAGCAGGGTGTGTGGACAGGAGGAGGTCATGCAGGGTGACAGGGTTGAAGAAAAACAGCCTGATTTAAAACTAAGGCTTAATCTTGAGCCAACTGTGCTGCCAGAAGAAGAGCTGCCTGGGGTTACAAAATCACCATCAGTTCCCCCAGTATGTACAGCACATGCCTGCTAATGGTGCAGAGCATGATTATGATGAAATAGTGTGGTGTCCTATAGGATTGATAGATCTGAGGCAGTTTAAAGAGGCTATGATTTCCTACAGAACACATTCACCTTATGTAAATATATATATATATATATATATATATATATATATATATTAAGTAACTGGGCTACCCAAAATAGAATTATTCCAAGATTGGAAGGGGCTGTTAACAAGCTGTGCTAGAGGCTAATCAATAGTTACAATGGTTAATGTGGTGGAGGGAGGAAGCCAAAATATTGACTAGTGAAACAGAGCAAAGGAAATGAATATTGTCAAAGATCAGTTGCTTGGTGAAGGGAGGTACTTTGACCTGCAAGAACAGATTAGATTTGATGCTGCTGCCAGAGAACAATGTTGCTTATCGGCTTTAAGAGCTTTGGATAAAGTTGAAGGGCCTGGGAAAAGGTCCACCTTATTTACTAAGATTGTGCAAAGCTTTGGGTAAGCCTTCAGATTTCTTGCAAAGATTGGTTCACCTGTGAACAAAGCCATCTCAGACCCTGATGTGAGACAGGTGTTGATAGGGACCCTTGCATTTGAGAATTGGAATACTGAGTGTAAAAAAATTATGAGATAATTAAAGATCTGAGCAGTGCCAGCGTACAAATGGATAAGGGACATGACTGATACTGGTTCTCACGAGCATCACACTAATATCATAGGACAAGCTAATGCTAACGGTCTCCAATATCAAAATGCCAGTGCTTCAATTGTGGAAAAATTAGTCATTTATGACAACATTGTGACCAAGCTGCTAAAAGCTTCAGATCTCAAAATGCCCAGTGCATTTAACTGTGAGAAATACGGTATTTCCTTCAGAGACGCAAACAATCCATTTATTAGAGCAATGGCTTTTCCAAAAGAATGCCTAGGTGTCCTGGGATTCGCAGACATTGTGGAAAGGAATATCATTGGACCAATGAGTGCAGGCCCAAGAGGGATATCCAAGGCACTTCTTTCCATTAGGAAAGGAATTGGGGGTGGGGTTGGCAGCCCAAGACCCCAAAACAAAAAGTGTGAGCCGTTTTAGACAAAAGCATCTGAGAGTCACCAGATTCTAAAAACAAGACAAAACAAAAAGATCTTGCCCACTGAACTAAAAAAGGGTTTAGTTAATCAAAAATGTCTGTTTATAATTTCTCACTAAATACAGTATAATTAATGGCTTAAAACAGAAAGAGCAAATACAGTGAGAATTTTTGTTTCTTTAAAAAATAGAAATATTATGCTTTTGTTTTGATCCCAGGTGTGGGATACGGGGCTGCTTCAGATGGACCACAGCGGCTAACTGTGATTTGTCTCAGGCTCTGGCAGGAGCGTGATCTTGCCAGCTGAAGACGGCTTACAAACATTTGTAATTCTGGGGACTCCTGAGAGGGTATGCAAGTGCTCGGGCCCTAAGAGGCTGCTGGCTGCTGGTTGAACTTGCCCCGGGGAACTCGACACCCCTAGCCAGCAGGAAGTAGTAGTCCACAGATATTGGTGTCCTCCCTCCCCTCTAACCTTCTTTCTCTCCTACCCAGTGTTGGGGGTTTGGAGAGGATGGGGAGGTGTAGGGAGGTAGGAAAAAGAACCCAATAAAGTAGCCAAAAATCCAGCTACAGTTGTTCTAAATGAATGTATTGCTGCTGTACTCAAAGAAAAATAAGATTTTTATTTGTTTGTGTTTTTAGAGACAGGATCCTAGTACTGACTGGCCTGGAATCAGTCTGTAAAATAGGCCAGCCTTGAACTTGGGGTTCTACCTCCCAAGTGCTGGGATTACAGCTCTGTCCCACCATACTTGAAAGGAAACTAGGATTTTAAAAATATACTATTTGTGATGGCAATTCTTGTTTGTCACCTTGATTACATCTAGAATTAACTAAAACTCCCAAATGAAGGGCACGCCTGTGAATTATTTCTGCTTAATTTGAAGTGGGAAGCTCTACTTCTGATCTGGATCTTTTGTTTTTGCTTTGTTTTTTGAGACAGGGTTTCTCTGTCTTGCCTGTCCTGGACGCACTTTGTAGAGCAGTCTGGCCTCGAATTCAGAGGCCATTACAGAAAACCACAACCAATAAAACTGCAGAGTTGTGGAGCCCAGTCCCAGCTGGCACATCTACAACACAACTCCTGTACCTCAGGCATATGCATGACATTGCAAAATAGGGGGCAGAAGGATTCTAAGAGCCAGGGAGGAGGGAGCTTGCTGTGAATTAGTGTCTCCTAGAAATGTCAGAGGTTACACTTACGAAGTTTCACCAAAATGGCTACTTAAGCATGACCTGAACAAGGATGATACCAAATACATGTTAGTGTGTAAAGGAGAATGCTCAGGAGGCTTCAGTCCTGGATAAAATACCAGAGGCAACTAAAGAATGTTGAGAGTGGGAGAAATAGTCTTCCCTAGGGAAAAGAACAGCAACTGACTATGCAATACCTAAAGGTCAGCACTGAAAACACACAAGCAACACCAACTGAGCAGGTTGTTTACATATATACATACATACATACATACATACATATATAAGAATATACAAATATGCATATACATGTGATAACAATTAAGGTACATAACAATTAACATTCAGGTGCATGTGTGCATGGGTAGGCTAAAGAGCAACTGCAGGTATCGTCAGGAACTTGGTCCACCTCCTTTGAGATAGGATCTCTCATTAGGATGGAGATTATCAATTAAATTAGACTTACTGGCCAATGAGCCCTAGGGATTTCCCTGTCTCCACCCCCTCAGCAGGATTACAAGTGTAAAACATTAAATCTGGTATTTCTACATGAGTTCAGGGGATTATGAAAAAATTTCCACATAATGGTCCAAGCTCCATCCCTCAGCCCCCTTCCCCTGCCCCCATGCCAGATGCTGTCTCAACCACCTTAAAGTTACAGTAGATTCATATTCTTGGGTGACCAATCTCAACAAATTTTCATTTTATAAAACTGAAACTATATGCATTGTAAATAATAACATTTCTTTCTTTCCTGAGCCTGGCAACCATCATTCACTTTTGTCTCAAAGAATTTGACTATGCTAGATAGCTTATATAAACGCAATAATAGCTATACCTGGGGCAAAACCTATAACTCCAGCTCCCGGAAAGTCTAAGACAGAAGATCCCGAGTTCAAGGCCTGACGACACTTACAGAGTAAACTCAAGGACAACTCGGTCAACTTTAGTAAGACCATAACTCAAAAATTAAAAGTTTTTTTTAAAGGGAAAATTCCTAGGCTCAATCTAGAAGAAAAAGAGGAATAGGAGGAGAGGCTCTTTAGGATGTAACCATACAATGAGAAGACCACATGGAGACAGAAGACAGATATCTACAAGCCACAAAGACACCCGAGAAGAAATCCGACTCTGCCAACATTTGCACCTAACAGCAGCCAGGACACCACCAGAAGAGTAAATGCATTCTGTTTCTTGCTATGGAAGCCTCAAAACTATTACAGAGAGGAACTGCTCTCATGCCCTAGTCTAGGACCTATAAGAGGCTAACTCTTCAAACTCAGCAAAGCTGGGTTAACTTCTATATTACATTAGTTTGAATCAAAGACAGGATCTATTTTTCTTTCTTTCTTTCTATTTTTTGTTTTGTTTTGCTTTTTTGAGACAGGGTTTCTCTGTGTTGTCCTGGCTGTCTTGAAACTTACTTTGTAGCCCAGGTTGGCCTCAAAGTCAGAGATCCACCTGCCTCTGCCTCCCACATGCTGGGATTAAAGGCGTGCACCACCACCCAGCTGACAGAATCTTTCTATGTAATCCAAATTAGGCTGTGTTGCCATGGCTTCAAATTCAACTCATACCCTCCCTGCCTCAGGCTGCAAAGCCCTGGGATTTATGCACACCTACACCACACTTGCACCCTCTTCTACTTTCAGCAATCCTCGTGATTGATTATATTGCTTTCCACTCTAATAATCCAGGGTAATCTCCCTATTTTAAGGCTACATTATTAATTCCCTTTATGCCAACTGCAAATTTAATTCCTCCTTTATCATATAGCATAAAACAGGGATAAGGATGAAATTCTCTTTTGGAGGGATTTATTCCACCCACCATAGTAATATTTTCTGAAGGTTTACTGAGGAAAAACAATTATGCTTTAGGACCTAATTTTTACACTAATACAATAGAAGTACAAACTCAAGTGCATACAATGAGAAACACTATATTTTTTAATAGGTAGAGATCTATTTAAACATTCAGTAGTAGCAGTAGAATGCTTGAAATTATCTTTTGTAGAGAGACAATGTTTGCCTTGTGATGCAAGTAAAGTATTTACAGCCCTCTTTGTGATCAATAGCACAGATCTGCTATTGATAACTATCTGATATTAAGAACATATATGGCTACTGAAGGGCATTACATTCTCTGAGCAAACAAGAGAAAAATTGAAAGTTTAAGGAAGGATTGGGTGGTTCTTCTATATATCTGTAGTTCCTTGCAAATATATCTGCTCTCTCTTACCTCTCTCTACCATGGTCACGTCTACAGAAATTCTCTCTCCACCTCTAGATTGCTAGCTTCTCATATTCTATCTCTGTGCTTGGCACAAAGCAGGCATTCGGTAACAGTTCAGCGAGTAAGGAGTTTAGCATGTGAGTTAGTGTAATTGTTCCTTACTGTCTAAAAACATCAATGAGAGATGAGACATAATTCTGTATCTAGGTGCGGTTAAGAGACCAACAATCTCCACTCAACATGCAGCTTTTATCTCTCCACCACATGAAATGCTGCCTCTTGGGATTCAAGTCAGCATGGAGGTTAAAGCCCAAGGAGGATCTTCCTTTCTCAGAGCTGCTTATCACGCTGGCTTCCTGTCAAGGGAAGCAGTCAAAGTGCTATGCCAAAGGACTCTAGGGCTAGCCTGCAATTTGTCCATTTCATTTGTGACCACATAGCTGCCCAGTGCTCTACATGCAATAAAGATGTGCGTCATGGTGACTTCACTTGCCACACCCTTCAATCTAAAGCACAGCTATCCTCCAAAGGAAGGATATCCCAGAACCTCGGGTCACTTCAAAAATGATAACTTCATGTTTGTCAAAGTGTGATCTTCCCTCTGAGTCTTCACTGTTGTGAGGGTGGGCCAAATATGGCCTGGTTTTATTCTACCAGCAAGCCAAGAAGGGTTCTCACACAATTAAAAGGTTATTTTTCTTTGTCAAGGCAAAGCAGAACGTGAGAGGGATGTTCACTATCTGTGCCCTAGTGAGCTAGGTCTAAAGCACGGGAGCCACCGTGAACACCCTAGCTGACTGTCAGCCAGTGCCTCCCGGCTCTTCCCGCCTCTGTGGCAGAGCCTCTTCCTTACCTCAGAGTCATCTCTCAACTACCCAGGCTCAGTTATCAGTACCCAATCGGCTCACAATTTTAACTATAGTTCCTGATGCCCCATCTTGTCTCTGAGGGCACGAGGCCTACATGCGGTGCAGAGACATATACACAGGCAAAACACACATACTCAATAAATAGTAAAATAACAGAACCTTTTAAAAAAGAAAATATCTTTATTATCTGGGTGTGGTCGTACAGGCTTCTAATCCCAGCACTCAGAAAAACTGGGGCAGGGGGATTAGAAGTTCAAGGGTATGTAAGTGAGACCCATCTCAAAGATAAAATCGTTTCATCAGGCAGTTACCAGAGCAGAGCATTTCACATTCAATGCCTCATTTAATATTCCAAATTACATACTCCAAATTCGTTAAGTGGCAGAAAATAGATTTTTATTAGGCTTTTTAAAACAAGGGATTTTAGTTTCATTTTGGAGAGCTACACTATCCATATTCTTTCTTTTATAAGTCTTTTTTTGTAATTAACATTGGTAAGATTTAGACGGAGGGTGGCAAGATGGCTCACTGGTATAGGTGCTTGCTGTGCAAGCTGGGAAGCCTGGGCTCAATTTCTGCAAGGATTCGACAAAAAGGAAGGAGAGAAATGATTCCACAAAGTTGTCTTCTGACCTTCCATGCACATCATAGCACATACACACTTCTGTATTGCACGCACACGGGCACACACTTTGTAATTAAAATGTCGATGTTTTGCACTTAATTTTTTAATGTTCACTGTAATGATATCTCACCCCATGCTGATAAATGTCTTATTACTGTAGTAACTCTTCATACTATCACATGATTTTTTAAGTCCACTAAGCCTTGGCATGTTTCTGTTGTCTTTTCCCTCTTCCTTTTTTCTAATATAGCCACTGGGCCTGAAATGGATGGTTATGAAATATGGAAGAAAGTGATTCTTAGTGTGCTTCTCAAATCCCATCAGTGGCAGAAACCACAGCAATATTTAAGAATTTGTCAGAAATGCAAGTTCTTATCCCACTCCATCCACAAAAATAAAGCAAAATCTGGCTGTAAGGCCAGGAAGAACATCATGTATGTATATGTATATGTATATATATATATATATATATATATGATTTATTTATTTATTTATTTATTACATATACAGTGCTCTGCCTGCTTGTACCCCTGCAGGCCAGAAGAGGGCATCAGATCACATTACAGATGGTTGTGAGCCACCATGTGGTTGCTGGGAATTGAACTCAGGACCTCTGGAAGAGCAGACAGTGCTCTTAACCTCTGAGCCATCTCTCCAGGCCCTGGAAGTACCTCTTTAACAAGCCGTCCAGGTGATTTACACACACACTGGCTTTAGAGCCTCTGGTACAAAGTATTTGCCTCTGCAGACAGCACTTAAATCCCTGCATTAAAACTAGGCTGGGAGAAAGACATCATTCTCTGGGAAACAGCTAAGCAGCAGGATTCTACATCCCAATGGCCTTTCCAGACACTGGGAAAAAAATCTGTACACTAAAATGCAGCAAGAGATAAATGTCTGTTCTGTATTGAGAATACACATTTGACTCACATATAGAAAGACTTAAAGACTTAAAATTTATAAGTCTATAATTAAAAGAAGCATAGAATATTTCGTGCAACTTAAGAGTGATACCAATACCACAACTAAATCATTGCTGCTGTGCCAAGAGACAACCACATTTTGTCCTCTAAGCATGAAAGGAAGGAAGCAATCAGCAATTTAACCTGAGCCTGGAAATTCAGAAACCCAAGGTAGAAATGCTTTCCCCACTTCCATATCCACTCTGTAAGATGATAAAGCACTGGGACAGACGCTGCTAGGATTCAGCATCTCACAGGTAGATGCTTTTCTGTGGATGTTAAAGTATTTGGTGCTATTTGAGCTCTTGAGAGCGTTCAACCCTAATTTAAGAAATCAGAATTACTTAAAAAGATCATTTCCTGAAGGGAAATATCAGACTTTGCTAGTCTCAGTTCCTGTCAGATATATTTTTACTGAACTCAAATAAAACTTGTTTTGCATTTCAGTTCAAAGCACAAAAGACAGAAACAGTTGAAGCTGAAAAAACAAACAAACAGAAAACAGATCTGGAACAAAACCTATTTGTCACTAATTAAAAATTAGTGTCTTTGGGCCAAGGAGATGGCTCAGCAGGTAAAAGTGATCGCTGGTAAGCTTGACTGACTGAGTTTGACATGGAACTTACATGGCTGAAAGACAGAACTGACCTTCTCAGACTCTCCTTTGACCTCCACATGTGTGCTGTGGCATGCACATCTACACACACACTAAAAAATGATGATCTCCACATGTGTGCTGTGGCATGCACATCTACACACACACTAAAAAATAAAATGCAAAAAAATATCGAGGACATTGAAGTTCAAGACTCACATGGTATATACTCCTCACTTATAATTGGACACTAGCCCAAAAGGGATGTCCAATGAAAGTCTTCACTTACCAGGAGATCAGAATAGATGTGGGGACTTCCTACTGGGACTCTAGGTGAGGGAAATATGGGAGAATGGGGAAATAGAAGGATCCAGAGGGTCCTAGAAACCCACAAGAAAAACACCATGACATCTGAACCCAGAGGCGTCTGTTCAACCTACTGCACCAACCTAGAAAAATACATGCAGTAAACACTGAACCCCTATTCAGATCTAGCCAAAAGACAGGACATTTTCCACAGTTGTGGGAGAGCAGGGACTGACTCTGACATGAACTCTGGTGCCCCATATTTGACCACTTCCCTTGGTGGGGAGGCCTGGTGGCACTCAGAGAAAGAATAAGCAGGCTACCAGGATGAGACTTGATAGGCTGTGACCTTATGGTAGGGAAAAAGGCCTCCTTCTGTCACAGACCTAGGGGAGGGGGAAAGAGTGAAAGAGGGAGGGAGGGAGGAACGGGAAGAAAAAAGTGAGGGGATAACAATTGAGATGTAATCTGAATAAATTAATAAAATAAAATTTAAAAAATCAGTGCCTCCATGCATAAAAAATAAAAGAGAATAATGGAAAATACATTTATAAAAGTCAGATGTAAGGAAGAAACCAAAACTATACTGGAAGATTTTGAGATCAGGATCAGTGCAGGAAAGGCATGGAAAAGCAAAGCCAATGCTAGATATTTAATCCAGACAGAAAAGAAAGTCTACAAAAAACAAAAAAACAAAAACAAAAAAACCCACCACCAACAACAACAAAAAACCAATGAGGCAAAATTAGCAGCAACATTTCACAATTTATGCACCTAGACCCTTAATATACAAACAAGAAACATGTTGGGAATGATAAAAACACATCTTTAATCTCATTACTTGGAAGGCAGAGTCAGCCCAATCTCTGAAGAGACCAGCATAGACTACCTAGCAAGTTCTACTGTGTAGCCATAGCTACACAGTGAAACTCTATCTCAATAAATAGAAAAGTAAATAAATGAATGGGGCATGGGTTTGGATTCAAGTCTTGAGTTGCTAATTATGTGGTTCACAAATTAAGTTTAATCTGTGCAAAGAATGGTTTGTCTCTTAAATGTACCAAAATTCTCTACTACTTTCCATTTTTCAAATTAGGTTTCTGCTATTAACAAGTTAGCAGCTTAGTTCCCTCCTGCTTTTTTGAGAGTTATAAAACAAAAACAAAAACAAAACAAAACAAAAAACAGCTTAGTTTTGTCAACTTCATGGGAACACATGGCCAGCACAAGGCACTACAAACAACCTTATGTTTTGTGTATGTTTACAACATATAAATTCTTGGTAATTTATTTGGTAAATCACTTAAATGTTATCATTATGGTCTAAAAACCTTAGAGTTATAGTTTTTCATTTCCCAACTCAACCAGTACATGGGAACCATTTGTGGTTTTAAACACACCCATCAACTACCCTGATTTCTGTCATATAAACAGACAGAAAAACATACGTAGCCTGATTTGGAGCCTGGACTGTGGAAGCCAATGGGCTTTAGAAGCTAAGGCGTGTGCACATAATCTGATCACTATGCTTTTACAGTGTGAAAGAGCTGGAGCTCGGTTATTCCTTTGGGATAATGGTGTTTAGAACAAAAAAAAAAAAAAAAAGGCGGCTATTTTATAGAAACCAGGAGACTTCAGAAAGCGATAAGATACTGAGTAAGAAGCGCAAGACAAAGCTCTTTGGACATTTGTCTGGGGGTGTGTGCCAGGAAAGAAAGACAAGTGCAGGAAGATCAGTGTTACTGAGATACATGTTACCCAGTCAGGTTTCAGGTGCTTGTGAAAACACTAGTGTTTACTCAGAACCCACGGTTAGGCATATTTCACTGCAAGCAAAGACCTTGATTCATTAACAAATGAGAAAACTGAAAAATTTATAGTACTAGAGGAGAAATCTGGGTTGGTTAACAAGGAAGGCTACATATACCTAAAATTAAAAACCAATAGGTTGAAATGGGCTTAAGTGAGCGATGATTTTTTATTCATATTTTTTTACAATGCTTTCTGACTATCCTGTAGCAAAATTATTTCTGTATTATAGCTAGTTAACTAGACTAAATAAAAGAGTGTGAACTTCTGGTATTCATTTTCAAAGGAACTGATCCTGACACTGAATAAATAGTTACCCAGTCATCAAAATCACTGAAATGCCAGGACCTCACCCTGTGATCCCTTTTAGCACCAGGTGAATCCTGGAGAGAAGCTCACTTACAGTTCTGCCTTACCCTGCCATTTTCTTCCGAGTTATACATATTTCAGGGGCTCATACCATAGCTGCCAAGGGGGAAATCCTCATGCAGACAGGAGACAAGGGTGACATCATGAAATTAATTTCCCACCAGAGAATTCTGAGAAGGGTCTCTACCAAATCCAATCCAATCCAATCACTATCATCCCGCATTGTAGGAGATAATCTGGGAAGGTGAGTCCTTGGATTGTTGGTTAGCAGAAGTAGAGACCAGAGCCAACCACTTGAACAATGTCAAGAAATAACCAAAGGGATGAGAGAATATTTAAAACAAAATTCAGCCATAAAATGGCAATGCCCTATAACTAGAAATGAGAGGAACAATAGGGTCTAGAGGGGAGGAGCTCACAAAAGACTAAGCATTTCTTGCCAGGCATGGTGGCACATGCTTTCATCTCAGCATTGGGAGGAAGCAGAAGGATCCTGTCTCAAAACCAAGGATCCACTCCTGCAGCCCCAGATCTTCAGAGGTGGGATCAGGAGGATCAAGAGTTCAAGGCCAGTCTTGGGTACATAGCAAGTTAGAGGACAGTATGGACTCAAGACCCTGTCTCAAGAAAAAATAAAGAATTAAAAACAAAAGATAAGATAGAGCATTTTCCTAGTTTTCACTCGAGGAAAAAGATTTTAGAGACAAATTTAGGGAATACTTCAAAGGCCATCAATTCTAAGGAGGAAGTCAACAGCAAGGGATCTTATTTCCTAAATCATAATTGGGGTATAGCAAGACTACCACTGTGGTGAGAAATGCTAAGCAGGATCTAAGTTTAGGGGCTCCAGTGATGAAAGAGCATCTCCTATCCTTTGGCTGTGAGCCCATCCTTTAACAGCTGAGCCATCAAATGACCAAGACTCCTGGATGCCCCATAGCTAAGACAGGCAAGCCTTAAAGAGGGAGCAGCTTTCTGGTAAATAAAGCTTAGATATGAGGCAGGACTTCAGAGATTGCCACAAAGCTGTCCCCTTGACAGCTAGCCTCTCAGAGTCTCCAGTGGGACCATGGCAGATTTCAAAGTACTTTGTATCCTTACAGAAGCCACAAGGGAAACACCTTGGATCCCTAAGCCTTTGTCCAAGGCAAGACTAACTCCAACCAATGAGTGCAAGGAGACTAGAGACCAAAACAGCAGAGTACCAAGGAGAGGATGAAGGGCTGGGGAAACACGGGCCATAGGTCAGTCATTTCTCACAGGCCAGAGGATTAGCATGGATCCTTTTGAGGAACTATCTGATTACTGCTACAGAAAGAAATTCCTCTGGAAAGAGATCGTCAGAAAAAGACGAGCTGCCTTTGTCAGTGGGTTTTTCTCAGGGACAGTGCAAACACAGGAAGGTCCCAGGTCTGTGCTAACCTCCGTATAGAGTTCAGGCTCGACTGAAATAGAGACCACACAGGTAGTAGAAATGGATACTGACACACATGAGTCTATGCTGCTTATTGGCCCAGTTCTGAGAAACTCCAGAAGCTTAGTCATAGACTTCTTGTATAGGACATTAGTCTGCTCAGGAAAGAAGGGAGGTCTAGGCAGAACCCTGAACAAAGCAAGGCAACAGGTGTTACATCTGAGAACCAGACACCTGTCACTAAGGTTCTAAGGTCCAGAGTTGTCTGACCTGGACAGGGCTGTTAGAAACCAGGATGTTCAAGGAGAAGTTGCCTTCCTTAGATATTACCCTGAAAGAAAATGTTACTTTACTCCAAAATCTGTTAGTTGTCATGTTAGCATGCATCTACAGAGAATGGGCTCTGTTTCTCACAAATAAGAAAATTCTTTCAAAATATACTGGTTTCACCCAGGGGGCCCTGCACAAACTGTTGCTCCAACCAAGGACAATGCATGCAGTAAACCTAGCTCCCCTGTAAGATCTAGCCACGGTTGTGAGGAGACCGGGGACTGCCTCTGACATGAGTTCTGGTGGCCCTGATTTGATCACTTCCCCTTGGTGAGGAGGCCCAGAAAGATGGCTCAACTGGCAAAGGCACTTGTCACCAACCTTGGTGACATGAGTTTGATCGCCAGAACCCCCATGGTATAAGGAGAGGATGCACTTCTACAGGCTGTCTTCTGCCCCCACGTGTGTCCTATGCACATGTGTGCACACATATATACATAATGTAAACAAGTAAGTAAATAAAGATTGTAATCTGATTAGTAATTTAAACAACATTTCCACTTCTGACCTCTAGATTTAATTGTAGTAGTGTGATGGCTGTTATAGTTGTCAATTTGACCACCTCTGGAATTAACTAACCTAAATGTCTTGGCACACCTGTAAGGGGTTTTTTCTTAAATCAATCCTTTGAAGTTGGATACCCACTTCTAATCTACATCTTTGAGGAAGGAAAATACATTTTTAACTCAAATCTTTTGAGGTGGAAAGATCCACCTTTGATTTAGGTCACACACACAGACACATAGACACACACACACACACACACACACACACACACACTGACATTCTTGAAAACTTAATTGAATATATTATTTCTATAAATTCTGTTCCTCTAGAGAACCCTGACTAACACAAGTAAAAAATAGAAGAAACATTCTTCCAACTAAAAAGTGTCTAATTTCACATTTCTGAAACAGCATCCTTTGTTTTCAAAAAAGCACAAACTGAGAGAAGTGGCTAGTCCTGCCTTGCATTTACAGCTGTACAGACTGACAACATTTTGTCACAGATACATGCTTGAGGGAGGACTCATAAATCCCCCTTCAGTGGCTACCCAGGATGTGTGTCTGAGCAGCACCAGTGCACAGGGTTTTTAATTCCAGTCAATCAAATGAAAAGGGGGCTTCTGAGCATCTCACTTGTTGCTCGGGGTTTCTGTGTATGTTTTACTATTACAGAAATGGATGGCACATCTTTATTAGTTACTTCCTGCTTATCCTCAAGTCTTTTAGGGGACAGGAAATTTTGAGAAGAAGAAAAATTTCAAGGGCTTACAATTCAGAAGTTAGCAACTTCCTTGAAAATTTAAACATACTGGTGTAGCTGGGGGAATGCAGAACTGTTCTGTGTCTCACTAGGTAATATTCTGCTTGTCAGTAAGCAGCTGGAATGTACAGAGGCAAGCACCACACTCACATTTCCTATGAGTCTCCATGGAAACTGTCCATAGCCTTGGAAAGTTCTCTCAAAATGTAATAAGGACAAAAGTCTATGCAATTAAGTGCTTTTCCCAAACCATAGGTTGTGACTCATTAACAGCTCGTAGAATCAATTCAGTTTTCACAATTCATCCCCCCCCCCCCCCCCCCCCCCCCCCCCCCTGTTTATTTTCCAATAAAGACTCAGGAGCTAGATACTGAAGTGAAAGCCTACTAGCTCAGAGAGGCAGAGAAAGCACCCATCTGATCTTCCTACTCAGCGGAAGTCCCAGAAGCAAAAAGCCAAAAGCTCTTTCTTCTCCATGTTGTCTTAAACACCCTTTTCTCAATGTCCCTCCCTTCTGTTTGGTCCTTGTCAGCTGGTTGCTTACTCAACCTCTTGACCTAGGGTTGACTTTATTAAACGCTGTGTACAGAAAGCTCTTGGATTACAGGTGTGTGCTAGTGTTGAGACACACCACAGGCACCTGTTTGCAACAAACAGAAAGTTCTTGGATGAAAGGTGTGTGTTAGGGCTGAACCACACCAAACAAGAAACAGGTTTTTATAGGTTTTACAGATTTTTACAGGTTTTTACTTTGTGAATGTATATTCTTGTTTTAAAAATAAATTTTAAAATCAAGTTACAAAATAATTTACCCTTTCAGCAATAAGCAAGTTCCATAAAAAAGCAGAGTTGTTGGACTGATGTGAGAGAGGACGCTGATTAGGTTCTAGAAGGCTCTATTTGTGTAAGGTCTTAAGACTTCTGTAACACAGATCTCCTAGTCTAAAATGTGTATATGGCATTACTGAGACACTGTTTCAGCCAATTCCTACTGGTATAACTATGCATTTATCTTTATTACCTGTAGCTTTTAAAAAATTTATTCTTCTTGAAAAAGTGGGGAAGAGTCTGGAACACATTGGCACAGGAGACAACTTCCTGAACAGAACACCAGCAGCCCAATAAATACATGGTACCTCATGAGGCTGAGAAGCTTCTGTAAGGCAGGAGACACTGTCAACAGAACAAAGCGACAGCCTACAGACTGGGAAAAGATCTTCACCAATCCTACATCTGACAAAGATCCAAAATATATAAAGAACTCAAGAAATTAATCACCACCAAACCAAATAATCCAATTGAGAAATGGGGCTCAGAACAAAACAGAGAATTCTCAACAGAGGAATATCGAATGGCTGAGAAATACTTAAAGAAATGCTCAACATCTTTAGTCATCAGAGAAATACAAATCAAAACAACTCTGAGATTCCATCTTACACCCATCAGAATGGCGAAAATCAAAAACTCAAGTGACACCACATGCTGGCAAGGATGTGGAGAGAGAGGAACACTCCTTCATTGCTGGTGGGAATGCAAACTAGTACAGCCACTTTGGAAATCTATCTGGCGCTATATCAGAAAATTGGGAATAGGGCTTCCTCAAGACCCAGCTATTCCACTCCTTGGAATATACCCAGAAGATGCTCCAGCACACAACAAGAAAATTTGCTCAACCATGTTCATAGCAGCCTTATTCATAATAGCCAGAACCTGGAAACAGCCTAAGTGTCTTTCAGTAGAAGAATGGATAAAGAAACTGTGGTACATTTACACTATGGAATACTACTCAGCTACTAAAATCAAGGAATTTCCAAAATTTGTGGACAAATGGATTGAACTAGAAATGATCATAATGAGTGAGTTAACCCAGAAGCAGAAAGAGTCAAATGGTATATACTCACTTATAACTGGACACTAGCCCAAGGGGCATATCCCATGAAAGTCTTCATTTATCAGGAAAGTGGGACAGAGGGGAGGACATCCTATTGGGACTCTAGGTGAGAGAAGCATGGGAGACTGGGGAAATAGAAGGATCCAGGGGGTCTTAGAAGCCTACAAGAAGAACACTATCATGGGTGCATCTGGACCCAGGGGTCCTGCTCAAACTATGGCACCAGCCAAGGACAATAGGTGCAGTCATCATCAAACCCCTACCCAGATCTAGCCAAGGGACAGGACATTCTCCTCAGTTGAGTGGAGAGTGGGAATTGACTTTCACATGAACTCTGGTGCCCCATATTTGACTATGTCCCCTTGATGGGGAGGCCTGATGGCACTCAGAGGCAGGATAGCAGACTACCAAGAAGAGACTTGATACCTAGGATCATATTGAAGGGAGAGGAGGTCCCCCTCAGTCACAGTCATAGGGGAGGGGAGTAGGGGGAAAGCGGGGGGTGGGGGAGGGAGGAATGGGAGGATACAAGGGATGGGATAACAATTGAGATGTAATATGAATGAATTAATCTTAAAAATTATAATGCAAAAAAATTATTCTTCTCTCTTACATCCTGACTGGAGCCTCTTCTTCCTCTCCTCCAAGTTCCCTCCCCCATCCCCTCTCTCCCCCAAATCCAATACTCCTCCATTTCCCATCAGCAAAGAGCAGGTCTCCCAGTGATAGCAACCAAACATGGCATAACAAGATGAAATACAGCTAGGCACAAGCCCTCAGAGGCGGGAGGAGGTAACCCAGTAGGAGGAATAGAGTCCCACGAATAGGCAAGAGTCAGAGGCACCCCCACCTCCAGTATGAAATCCCACAAACACCCCAAGCTAAATAACCACAGCATGTATGTTGAGGGCCTGAGTCAGACCCATGCCGTCTCTGTGACTGCTGCGTCAGTGTCTGTGGGCCCCTCTCAGGTCTGCTTAGTTGATTCTGTGGACCGTGTTTTTCTGCTGTTCTCAGTCCCTCTGGCTCTTACAATCCTTCCTCCTCCTCATCTTCCCTCCTCAAGTTCTGCCTAAGGTTTGGCTATGGGTCTCTGCATCTGCTCCCATCAGCTACCTGTAGCTTTTAATAGAGAAGAAAAAATGGGGTTGTTTTGTTTTGTTTTTTAAGAACTAGAGATTGAACTCAGAGCATCCTGAATAGTAGGGCATGCATTTTCTACATTGATCTATATAACCATCCAATTTTAAAAATTACTTCTTAATTTTTGAGATGGGGTCATGGCTAAACTGTCTGGGTAGGCCTTGGACTTATTATTCTCCTCCCTCAACCTTCAAGCAGCAGGGATTCCAAGCATATATCACCATGCCAGGTAAAGCAGGCTTTCTTTTAGATAGATATAAATGAAGTCTGGGTAGCCCAAAAATCAAAATAAAATCTTTCATGGATGAGTTTTAATTGCAGAAAAAATATTTTCTTCTTGACAACATCTTAGGGGGCCACCTAAAGCAACCCCACAAACCTGAAGCTGGATTCCCTGAATCATTTCTGAACTTCACACATGAAAAGGAGAGGAGAGGAGAGGAGAGGAGATGGGAGAGGAATGAGCTCTGGCTAGCAGGGTTATGGGGCATCTGAGAAGTCAAGGGATAGGTCCAAGTTTCTCAGAGGGGAGGCTGCCCATTTTTGTTTTTGTTTTTCAAATATTTCCAACATCTGCTATTAAAATTAGTTCTGCACAAATGTTTGCAGATGCAGAGCAGCTGCCAATCCTGACTGCATTTTAGCCCATTGGTAGCCTGTAAGCAAATCACTGAAATGGGGCGGTTGAATTTTCATTTGTGTCCAAGTGTTTTTAAAGAGCTGGCAAATTTAGGTTATAGGGCACTGGATTCAGATGTTAATATTCTACTTAAAACTGGAAGAGATTGAGGTATTAACAGCAGAAATAAAGTTTGTCCCTGTCTTTGGGGATTGCAATTTTGAAAACATATTCTCTTGTACCCATTTGTAGGCGATTCCTTTTCATGCTAGTGTTGAATAAAGATATATCGATCTTCCTACAGTAGTGCTTTCGGATTCATCTAAAAGAGTAAGTCAGAAACTATACATCTTCCTTGATTATTTAGTCAAAGATATAAAATAAAACAAAATACAACTTTCATCTTTTGGGTTAGCAAAGATAGGAAAAGAATGAAACTCATAAACTAATGACTGAAACTAGTAACATTTTTCTGTAAGGCAATTTATCATCACATTAAATTTGGGGAGGGATGTTTTGGTTTTGTTTTGGGTTTTGGTTTTTTGAGACAGGGTTTCTCTATGTAGCCTTGGCTGTGCTGGAGTCACTCTGTAGACCAAGCTGGCCTCGAACTCACAGTGATCCTCTGGCCTCTGCCTCCCAAGTGCTGGGATTAAAGGCGTGCGTCCTTAGTCATCAGGGAAAAGCAAATCAAAACAACTCTGAGACTCCACCTTATACCCATCAGAATGGCTAAGATTAAAAACTCAAGTGACAGCACATGCTGGTGAGGATGTGAAGAAAGGAGAACTCCTCCATTGCTGGTGGGAGTGCAAATTTGTACAACCACTGTGGAAATCAATCTGATGCTTTTTTTTTTTTAAGAGTCAGGGTTTCTCTGTGTAGCCTTGGCTGTCCTGGACTCACTTTGTAGACCAAGCTGGTCTTGAACTCACAGCGATCTGCCTGCCTCTGCCTCCCTAATGCTGGGATTAAAGGCATGTGTCAGCATGCCTGGCAATCTGGCACTTTCTTTAGAAAATTGGGAATAGTGCTACTTCAGGACCCAGCTATACCACTCCTAGGCATATACCCCAAAGATGCTCCACCATACAACAAGGACATATGTTCAACTATGTCCATAGCAGCTTTATTCATAATAGCCTGAATCTGGAAACAACCTAGATGTCCCTGAACTGAAGAATGGATAAAGAAACTCTGGTACATTTACACAATGGAATACTATTCAGCTATCAAAAACAAGGAAATCTTGAAATTTGCAGGCAAATAGATGGAACTAGAAACGATCAGCCTGGGTAAAGTAACCCAGACCCAGAAGGACACACATGGTGTATACTCACTTACAAGTGGATATTAGCCCAACATAGAAGTCCTCTGAGAAACTCCACCCAGTAATCCAGAGCACGCCAGGCTCTTCCCACATCAGGACCTCTGAAGCTTTTGTTTAGACTTCTCTCTTCTATTTTCCTATAGCTGATCCTACTCATTCTTCAAGTAAATATGTCTTGTTTAATTTAGTGTTTTCAAACATCCAGTAAAGTACTGGTCCCTACTTGTTTCAATCATAAAATTAGTACAATCTGTAATTACAAACATGTTTAATTCTATCTTCACTATTATATACACAGAGTAAGCTTCATAAGGTTAGGAATTATGTGTGCTTTGTTCATCGGTGCATGTTTGTTGCCTAGAAAGCATAATATGTAATGCATATAAATATTTAATATATATCTTTTAGAATGAGCATATAAATGAATAAAGATTATTTTAATTGCAAAAACCTACTACGGAAATGAACAGAAGATCAAGAAATTTTTTGGTCTCCTCATCTGGGCCCCAATGTTTCTGAGCTATCAAAGAATTAGGACATATCAAACCAGATATGGTACTATACCCTTACAATTTCAGGACCAAGGTGGCCAGAGGATCAGGGGTTCAAAAGACAGGTGCAGCCATCACATGCTGGCACAATGGGAAGCAAAGAGAGTTAAGTCCTAGCGACTGTGAAGCACTAAGACAGAAAAATAGTTTGCTGCCACCAGATGTATGCCAGTTCTTAAAAAGAAAAGAACTTTCAGAAATAGGAAGGAACATTAGATGTGGATTTAGTTTAACTCACACAGATGAGGGGGATGAGGGGGATGAGGGGGATGAGAGGGATGAGGGGGATGTGGGGGAGAGGGGAGAGGGGGATATGGGGGATGAGGGGGATGATGGGGATGAGGGGAGAAGGGGATGTGGGGGATGAGGGAGAGGGGCGGGGTGGGGTAAGGGTTGTTACAGAAGCCTTCCATGTCTCTCCTTCTCAGCTGTGCACCCACAGTCATCCACATCACGGCAAAGTAGGCTCCTTCACAGTCAGCAGGAGATGGATAAGGGGTCTCCACTAGGTTCCGGGCAACAGCACAAAACACAAACATGGCTCCAGATTGCAGCGGGACCCAGACATCACCACAGCTTCACGTGGCAGAGCAGGCCAGTCCCATCAATATGGCACCCCGGTGGCAGCACAGCCTATGGGCATTGACGTGGCTTCAGGGAGCGGCACAGGCCACAGACTTCTGCATGGCCCCGGTGCAAGCCAGACCTGGGACATCGACACAGACCCTGGCAGCTGCAGACCCTCGGACCCAGATATGGCCCTCAGCGACATCGAGGACATGGACATCACCACGGTCTCAGGAGGCAGCCAGGCCACTCATATCGCCACGTCCCCCAGTAGCAGCCCAGCCCACAGAAACAAATTTGTAAAGCCTTCAAAGAGAAAAAAAGTTAAACATCTACGTCAAGAAACAGACTGCTCTTAAGGTATGCAGAAGTAGTTTTGTTTCAGAACTCAATGGCTCAGAGGCCACAGAGGTTTACAGACCTGGAATATAGTTTCCAACCTTGCCTGCCACAGAGTAGCCACGGTATTATTTCCCCTAAAATGAGAGTGTAATTGTAAATATTGGAAAAGTGATATTTGGAGTACTGTAACTATCACTGATGCAGGTATAATGTACCTTTTCCTGAAAGATATTTGGTAAACAAAAAGAAAAACAAAACAACTTTAAGGCCAGGCGTGGTGGGCACGCCTTCAATCCCAGCACTCGGGAGGCAGAGGCAGGCAGATCGCTGTGAGTTCGAGGCCAACCTGGTCTACAAAGTGAGTCCAGGACAGTCAAGGGCTACATAGAGAAACCTTGTCTCAAAACAAAACAAAAAAACAAAAACAAACAAACAAAAAACCTAACTTTAAAACATTCAGTTTTTTTAGTAAATTGATATAATATATATATTTCTTTTTTCTAATGAAGTGAAATTTCTTTTTTTTTTAATTTGTTTATTCACTTTACTGGTCACAGCCCTCCTCTCCTCTCAATCCTCCCTCCCTCCTCACTCTTCCTCCCCCCTACCATATTCCTCAGAACAGGGGAGCCCCCCACCCTTTCCATCCACTCTGGCTCATCAAGCTGCATGAGGGCTGAGCATGTCCTCTCCTCTGTGGCCTGGCAATGCAGTCTGGCCTGGGGGACAAAGTCTGTGTCACAGACAGCCCTCACCCCATTACTAGAGTGCACACATGAAGCTTGAGGTGGCCTTCGGCTACATCTTTGTAAGGGGCCTTGGTCCAGTTCATGCCTGGTCCTGGTTGGTGCTTCAGTCTTAGCAAGTGCTTCTGGGCCTTGGTTAGTTGGCTCTGTTGATCTTCTTGTAGAGCTCCTGTCTTCCCAGGTCTTCCCCCCACCCCCGACTTTTCCGCAAGGCTCCCTACATGTCACCCAATGTTTGGCTGTGAGTGTCAGCATTTCTTATGAACCACTGCTGGGTGGAGCCTCTCAGAGGACAACTCTGCTAGGCTCCCGTTTGCAAGCATAGCAGAGTATCCTGAACAGTGTCAGAGGTTGGCTCTCTCCCATGGGTTGGGTCTTAGGTTGGGCCAGGTATTGGTTGGGCATCCCCTTAATCTCTGCTCTATCTTTATCCCTGCACATGTTGTAGGCAGGGTAAATTTGGGGTCAAAGTTTCTGTGGGTGGGTTGGTGTTCCCTTCCGCCTACCAGGAGTCTTGTCTAGTTAGCGGAGTGTCCTCTTACATTTCATTCAGAAGAAGAGAGGGAGCACGGAGAGATATAGGGTGGAGATCAGGCCTGGGGAGAGGAGCAGTGGCAGGACAGAAGGCCTGTAGAGAAAAGAGAAACTGGGGGTGGGGCCATCTCTGTGACAAGCTGGAGACGTAAGTCGGGGAGGCTCCTGGGCGGCTCTGAGGGGGACTCAGGCAAAGACTCCTATTAGCTGGGGCCACAGAGACTAATATGTATATAGCTGGATGTGATGCTCATCTTGGCTGTAAATCGACTACATCTGGAATCAACAAAATCTAAGCAGCTCAGAACTCTGTGAGAGATTTTCCTTTTTTTTTTTTTTTTCTTTTTTTTGGTTTTTCGAGACAGGGTCTCTCTGTGTAGCCTTGGCTGTCCTGGACTCACTTTGTAGTCCAGGCTGGCCTTGAACTCACAGCGATCCGCCTGCCTTTGCCTCCCGAGTGCTGGGATTATAGGCGTGCACCACCACCACCCAGAGAGATTTTCTTGATCAGATCCTTTGAGGTAGAAAGCCCCAGCCCAAATCTGGGCCACACCTTCTGGTGGGAACCCAAATAAAAGGACACAGAAGAAGGAAGCTTTGCCTTTGCCTGCTTGCCTTCACTCTCCCTGGCAAGTTCATCTACTCTGCTGCTGAGGCATTCCTTAGACTACTCACTAGAGCTTACCTCTTCTAGATTCCAATGTACAATAAAGATCAGTGAGAAATCCAGCCTCATGGACTTAAAATACACACACACACACACACACACACACACACACACACACACACACGGGGTGGGGGAGAATCAGTTCTCTTCCTCTAGAGAACTCTGACTAATATACTGGCCTTAAGATTTTTTTCCTTATTATATAATTAGGATAGTATTCTATTCACACACAGAACTTTATAATATATTATATGTATTATAAAATTTATAATACATGCTTTTATTTAACTTTTTAAAGTTTTAAAGGTATAACTCAAAGCCTTGTGCATGGCAAAGAAGTGCTCTACCATTCGTTTATATTCCCAGACACATTATAATAAACGTATTATAATTTCCAACTTGGAAATCTACCAACTCATTGTCAAAGACTGGCCAAGTTACTTTCTTATGCTTACTGACAAGTTGGACTTTTATATAACAAATGACGTCTATTAAGAACTAAATTTGATAATAATTTGTAGAGTTAGTAAATTCAAAGAATATAAATCCTGAATGGAGAGGCCTTTTATATTTTAGACTATATCTTTATAACTTAAATATTTCCCAAGTCCTATGTGAGCTGTCATCTTATTGAATGCCACTGTGCTCTAAACAACTTCTAAAAAGATGGAAGGATACAAAGTGAACGGAAGGCATCTTCCTATTATGTTTCAAAAAGGATTATGCCAACCTTTACAGCAATCAGGCAAGAGTAATGACCTAATCATACACGACACATGACAATGCCAGATAGGAACCTCACACAGGCAGACTGCTAACAGTCTACATTGGATATATTTAGGTTCTCCTGGGAATAAAGGCAAATGCCATCCTGTGCAGCAGGAGTTAACTACTACAGGAAATGCATAATTAACCGCAGAGGGTGAATGCATTCTTTTCCTTCCCCAAGCTAACTCCTTCAATTCCAGGCTGGCTCCTCCTCCAGCTTTCTCGACCACTCCCTCTCACGGGATCTGGCTCTAGCAGTTACTGCCTCTTCCTTTTATCTTCCATCTTGCCACCCGTCCCTTGAATACCTTGGCTTATTTCCCTTAGCAGATAAATATTTTCTAATCTACAGCACACTTTATTTTTTATTTTTGGTTTTCGAGACAGGGTTTCTCTGTGTAGCCTTGGCTGTCCTGGACTCACTTTGTAGACCAGGCTGGCTTCAAACTCGCAACGATCCACCTGCCTCTGCCTCCCGAGTGCTGGGATTAAAGGCGTGCGCCACCATCCACCGCCTGGCTCTATAGCACACTTTAAAAAGCAAGACAAATGATTTGACTTTGCATTCTTCTGTCTGCACACAATTCCTTTTGTTTGTTTGTTTGTTTGTTTTTGATTGTTTGTTTTGTTTTGTTTTCTCCATTCACAGGAACAGTTCTGGAAAGGAATATTCTATATTCAGTGTTCCGACTTGGTCAGGTTCTCTAATGTACTGTAACCAAGCTTCTCTACTCCCCACCAGAACTACCCAGGCAAAAGCCAGTGGGAGCTTCCACACTCCAGTTCACAACACTTGATCTGACAGCACATTTTAGCTACATCAAATAGACCAGTCACTAACTAAAACTTTTGGTTTTCTATTCTCTGTCAGTCTTCTACAAATTGCTCTACTGTTGTTCTGTTTCAGTTACATATAATTTTGTACGTTTACCTCTTATACGCAGGTTCTCCATGTTCCATCACTAATGTCTATTTCCATGGGAATATATTCAGGATTTCAATTTTTCTTAATTTCTGCATGAGCCTATACATTTACTACTTCTAAAATTTCATCCACAGCCTTCTGGATGTCCTACTGTCTCATAGACATTTTACATACTTTATATGTCCACAGTTGAATTCATCTTCCTATCAAAGCTTATACTGCTGCATCTTTGTTAATGACGCTCAACATCTACTCAACCCAATCAAGCTCAGAGTCTTCAGGAGTTAGCTAGTCTTTTCTGTCTGCCCTCTTCTCACAATGTCTCAATGAAGTGTTTACTATTTTACTTTTCAAATATATCTTAGGTCTACTTATTTTACTCAATCTCAACCCCAAGTGCCTTACTATCAATCACTTTATTATCATTGGATTATCTTCATTGATTTCAGGGTCTTTGGCTTCTATGCTTTTGCTGGTTTTGTTTTGTTTTGTTTGTCTTTCTTCACTTCAACAAGCCCTAATCTTTAAGGACTTTTACCAGGCCCACCAGGAAAGCACCTTTTTTCTAAGCATGCACTAATTTTCAACTCATATTCACTCAAAATTCTTGCAGTGGTATCATACAAAATATATTTGATCTTTTCCCCTAGTTCCTGGCAGAGAACTATTAAAACTGTTGGAATTTCCTGAGCCATAACAGCATCCTTTGTTCTGGTGAAGTAACTCTTGGCTGGCCCCGTGACAGCTGTAGAAGGAGAGCTGCTAACCAGAAAGACCAAATCTTGAGATGGTCAGCCCATCCCCAGATGTGAGGAATGGAAAAGGGCTGGAGATCGCGTTAATCACCAACAGTCAGCGAATGATTTAATCAGCCAAGTTTATTTATGAAATGTTTGCTAAAAATTTACAAAGGAACTGGCAAGATGTCTCAGTGTTTAAGAGCACTTGTTTGCTCTTGCCAAGGCCAGGTTTCAGTTCCCAGCACCCACATGGAGACTTACAAACCATCTGTGGCTCCACTCCACGGGGGCCTGACACCTCTTCTCGCCACTCTATACTCCGCATACATGCGGTGCCCATATACACAAGCAGGCAAGATACTCATACATATGAAATAAAAATAAAGCTAGCAAATAATAATGGGCTGGGAAAGTGACTCAGTAGACAAAGCAATTGCTGCACATACAAGGACTACAGTTCAGAACCCACCACCAATGTGAACAGAAATATGGGTGCTGATCTGGGGGCGGAATGAACTCCAAAGACCCATGCATTAAAGAGTTGGCTCCAGCTGAGCACGGTGGCACCCACCCTTAATCCCAGCACTCAGGAGGCAGAGGCAGGAGGAGCTCTTGTGAGTTCAAGGCCAGCCCAGCCTGGTTCACATAATGAACTCCAAGCCAGCCAGAGTTGCTTAGTGAGACTGTGTTTAAAAAAGAGTTGGTCCCAGTGTAGCACTATTAGGAGCCATGAAGCCTTTAGGAGATCTGGTCTGTGTCTGCTCTGGTTCATGAGGAATCTTTACCTCTTCTTCTAGGACTACTACACACTAGGAGGGGAACAGCCTGCTCCCAGGAAGGCCACATATTTCAGCAGAAAAGCTAAAGAGAAGATTAATGAGGTGTCTGTGTCCCTAGTGTCTTGGAGCCACACAGGAATGCTTATTAAATGGTAACATTCTTTTAAAACAAAAAATGAGATATGAACTTCTGGAAGATCTTTTGGCTCAGGAATATGCCCTACAAGGGATCTTATTCTTTGCTCCCTGGATTCTGATTCATACTGCTTCCATCATGATAGTGATGTGTGATGTGTGACCTTACTACTACAAGCCCACAACAACAGAAGCAAAGATCCTGGATTGATCTTTGGAAACTGTAAGCCAGAATTAACCTCGTCTCCTTTTAAGTGGATTACCTCATATTTTGTAGTTACAGAGAACTGACTAAGAGTGGGTAACCTATGACTCCCTCACTTTCACTTATGAAGTGAAGGCAGTCTTCCAGACTCTAAAGGGTCTTATAGACCCTTGAACGTGCAGAATCTGATGTTAACTGCCAGAAACTAGTGTCAGAATTGAGTTGAATTGTAACACATTCATTTGGCGTTCACAGAGAAGTAGGAGGGGAAAAGTGTACTTGCCTTTAGAAGTGCATGCATTCTCTCAAGTAGATAAACAGGTGGATAAGAAAATAAACAAATTTACTTTTATTTTCTTTAACAATATTCAAACCAATCAAAGGCATTTTATACTCTAGTACAACCACAAACTGTAAGGAATAAAGAATGGTAATTCTTTTCTTGCTTTCTGGGGGGCTGGGCTAGAGTGGGAGACAGTCTTGCTAACGAAGCCCTGAGTGGCCTAGCCTTAAACTCACAGAGATTTGCTTGTTACTGTCTCTGAATTCTAGGATTAGAGACACATGCCATCACACCTGGCCTATATTAAATGTTATCGGATTTATTTATTTTTGTTTTTGAGATGAGGGTCATGCAATACTGCCTAGGCTGGTCTCAAAGTCCTGAAGTCAAGCAGCCCTAATGCATGACTCGGCTTCCTACATAGCTGGGGCTATAAGCATATGCACCGTGCCAACAGAAAATTTCATTTTAAACAAATGATATAGTATATCATTATATAAAGTCTCAACTGCACTAATAAACCTAATGGTCTCTTTAATACTACTCTATGCTCAGTCTCCTCCACCAAAATAACTGCGCATATGAATCAGATTTTAAAATATTTTTAAATATAGGCAACTACAGAAAAAATAGTTTACTTTATATAAATAGAATTATTAAATATATAAAATACACATACCCTATTGTAATTTGCTTTTGTTATCAGTATATTTGGGGAGCTTTCTCTGTTAATACATACAGATTTGTTCCATTCTTCTTAAATATATATAATATTTCTGGCTAATGGATATTTAAGTCATTTAAAATATTTTGTTCAGTGCCATTTTGATCTCAAACAGTGACACAATGACAATCCTTGTCACATATGCTTGTGCCACATATAAATTTTTTTTCAAAGGTGTACACCAACAAACGAGCTGCTGAGTGAGAAGATACGAGCACCTCCCTCCGGGACGCCGCAGCAGTGATGTGTGCACAGATGGCCATGGCAGTGCTTCTCTCCTCAGCCCCTTACATCAGAGACAACCGCATCACTTACTTTTCCTAATCCAACAAGTGAAAAGCTGTTGTTGTTTTTGTTTGTTTGTTTGTTAGCTCCTCTAATCATTAATGAGAATAAATATGTTTTATTATGGGTCATTTCTATTCCCTCTTATGAGTTTACTTACTTCTTATTAGGCACAGTTCTTATTATGTGTAGAATTCTTGTTTAATTTCTTTTAAGATTTAAAAAAAAATTGTATATTTATGAGTCTTTTGCCTGCCTGTATGTGAGTGCACTGCATGTGTGCCTTGTGCCGATGGATGCCATAAAGGGGAGCTGGATTCTCTGAAACTGGAGTTACAGACAAGTGCGAGTTGCATATAGGCATATAGGGAATCGAACCATGGCCCTCAATAAGAGCAACAAGTGTTCTTAGCCACTGAGCCATTGCTCCAACCCCTTGTAGGAGTTCTTTATGTATTATAAATCCTACTGGGCTGGATTTAAAATCACCTAGGAGACTGGTGAGGCGCACTTATAAGAGCATCTTCAGAAGATTAACTGAGGCGGGGAAACACCACCCCAGTGCTTCAGATCTGGATGGAATAAACAGTAGAAAAATAGAAAGCCACCATTGAATTTTAAAAAATGCTTAGGTATATAACTCACCTGGCGTTATGCTTAGGTAAAGCTAGTGTGTGTGTGTGTGTGTGTGTGTGTGTGTGTGTGTATGGGGGGGTTGGTTTTGTTTTTTAAATTCTATGTATTGTGTGTATGTGGGTGTTTTGACTGCATGTATTTCTGGACCATATGCATATCTGGTACCCTTGGAGGCCAGAAGAGGACGTCAGATCCCCAAGAACCGGAGTTACAGATGATTGTAATTTGCTGTGTGGAGGCTAGGAATAGAGCCTAATTCCTCTGGAAGAAGAGCCAGTGCTTTAACCATGAGCCATCTCTCCAACCCTTACATAGGGTTTTATGTTAGTCAGCTTCCTATTACTGTGACCAAGTACCTGAGATAACAGACTTATAAAGAAGAAAGTTTATTTTGATTCGCTATTTTGAACCTTCCATTCCGACCGGGTGACTTAATTTGGACCCATGGTAAGGCAGTCTATTGTGCCTGGAATATGACCTAGAGGAAAGATGCGCATTTCATGGCCAGGAAGCCATAAAGAGTGAAGAGGAAGCTACATCTACTTCAAGGATATTTCCCTCCTCATCCACATGCATTCAAGTTGGAAGAGAAAGCTGGTAGAATTAGCTTTTTATTCTTTGTTTTCTTTATGCTGGAAATTGAGTCAAGGGCATCGTACATACTAGGCAAGCATTCTAGTCCTGAGCTACACGCTCAACACAGCCTGTGAGAAAATTCTGACTGGACTTGTCTTGAAGGGATAAATTAACTGCAGCAGCAGCAGCAGCATCTTTACAACACTGTCTTTGCGTTCAGGAATGCGCATCAGTCAGGGTTGCCCAGGGCTTCTTTGCCTTCCTCAGGCAGCTTCAAGCATGTTATCTCTCAGTGAAATACTTGAGCAGGGGAGTTTTGATCAGCTCTTCTTTACTTGCTACTGAGGCTTGATGTATGTTTTAAAGATTTTGGGGGAGGTCAAAATTCTGTCGTGCACAATAATTTACTTTTATTATTAAAGATATACTGTTTACAGAAAACTGAAAACAAAGCAGGAAGCAAATATTAGAAACTCCTTTGTTACCAAATCAAAACTAAGCCTAGTTCCCAAACTGTCCTATAATCTTTTCTTCCCCCTTTATACTTTTTAATTAAAGGTTTATCTTCAGTAATTATTTTAAAACCAAGTTTCTAAAAAAAAAAAAAAAATCTGCCTTTAGTTATAAATGTATTAACTCATTAGAAAATTTATTTAAGCCTCAAACAGCCTCTGGGCAGATCCTTAATAGTAATATTAAAAACTATGAATATCTAAAAATATATTTCCAAGACAGAATACATAAACCTCATTTCCTGGGGGGTGGGGGGAAGGGAAGGCACTAAGATGTCTGAACCCCTTGGATACAGAGGTCAGCTAACTGCATTATCTCAGCCTGCTCCCTATGCTTGCCAATAATTATCACAAGATCCACAGAGTGAAACGCAACTGCATCTCTATCAGCTTCTACCTCACGGTTCTCAAGACACTTAACTAAGACTATATGATACTTTTCAGTGCTGAGACTTGACGGGAACTTAAGACACTCAACTCTTAAATCTTGGATGGGAGGAATGACTACACAGATGAGAAGAATGGCCAGGCGAAGAGGTAGATGATAGGACAGCCAGATGAACGGCTGTCCTGGCAGGCTAATCGTATCTTTATCAACATTATGCAGCTTATGTTACCTCTGGAGAACACACACACACACACACACACACATACACACACACACACACACACACACACACACACACACACACACTTTCATATTGTACCTGTGACCAGAAATTAACATTATAAAAACAAGCTAACATTATTGTAGGATATATTTAATAATGCATGGGAGAACCTTGAAGCATGAGTAGAGATGTTGGATAGTGATGCTATCGTTGTTTAATGAGGATTGCTACAGCACACGCTTGAGCCTCTGCAGGAAAGCATAATCCAAATGTTATTTCCTAGTGTCTCTCCCCTGGAACTCAGGGTTCGAGTCTAAGACTGGAAGGGAAAGGCAAGCTGTTCTCTGATCATAAGGAAGAGGGCTTTGAAGTCAGTTTGTCTGGCCTCGAATCCTATTGTATCCATTTCCTGTAAATGGGCTGCAGCAACACCTGTCTTTTCTGGACATTTCTGAGGACTGGCTCAGGACATACAGCAGCACCAAGAGCTCAGAATAGTGCCTGGTACAGAGTGGAGCGTGCTCAATAGATGATGTTATTCTTACTTCGTTGTCTCCGAGGAAGATTTTGGTCATTACAAGAAAGAGAACAAAGCACATTTTTTTAGACTTAACTTTTATTAGTTTTTTTCTGTAGGTTGATTTTTTAAAAATACTTTTATTGGGACTGGAGAAATGGCTCAGTGGCCAAGAGCACTGGCTGCTCTTTCAGAGGACCAATGTTCAATTCCCAGCACTATTAGGATGGCTTACAGCCATCTATAACTCCAATTCAGGAGTATTCAACACCATCTTTTGGTCTCCATGGGCACTGCATGTATGTGGTGCACAGACATACATGCCATCAAAATGCCCACACACATACAAAAATAATAATATAAATATCTCAAAATTTTTTGAGAATTTCATGCAATAAATTTGAACATATTCATTCCCAGTCTTCCTTCTTCCTCCTCCCGTTCCCCATCTCCCTACCCCCTCCAAATGTATGCTCTCTCTCTCTCTCTCTCTCTCTCTCTCTCTCTCTCTCTCTCTCACTCTCTCCCTCCTCCCTTCCTTTCTTATGTCACATAAGAGACCAATTTGTGCCACCCCTATATTGCTAGTGTGAGGTCATCCATTGAAAAAGGCCCACTTGCCAGGGTCCACACCATTAAAGAAAACTGACTGTCCCTTCCCCAAAAGCCAGACTGTCCTATCTACTTTCAAATTATCTTCTTCAAGTGGATACTATTACTAAATATATTAACCTTAGTTTTTCAACTCTGTAATTTACTAGTAGGAAAAAATTTCCTTTCCTTCCTTATCTTTGATTAAAAATGGAGATAATCTTACAAAGCAGACTGTTTTTATAACCAGCACATGTAAAGATAATGAAATAAAATGCATCTAGAGATCAAATGACCTTGCCATGGAAACTCATGGATGAGAAAAGAAAAAAGACTAAAATAGAAAAATAGATACAGTTCAAAGCCTTATATTGTACCCATGCCACTAATTTCCTCGATTCTAAGGAAAACCTACCTTTAAAATCTGATGAGATTTTGTATGAATACCATAAATGAATGTTTTTAAATGGTAAGTAGTTTAAAAAACTTCTCAGAGTTTCCACAGTAATTTTTCCCTTACCTAGAAAAGGGGAATCTCCATACAGAACAATCCTATAAACTCCTATTTGAGGCACTGTCTTGCCTTTCTGTTTTCGCTTTCACTGTGGAAAGCTGTTTGTTTCTGAAGTAAGTATCTCTATACCACCCAGGCTAACCTCAGAGTTCTTGCCCGCTGCGCTCAGTCTCCATCACTACAGTATGCCGCTGCCTCCGCAGCCTGGATGACAAGTGCTTTTCTAGACCTTCAGTTTATTCACCACTAAGTCATGAAAAGCTTGGTTTTCTGCTAGAAACAGATAAAAAGCAATAGATGTGGAAAGGCAAAAAGCTACTTGAGGAAGACAGGATGGGCAGTGGCAGGAATGATTCAGGAAAACTATATGGAAGACCCAGACATAACTACGGGCACACTTTAGAGCTCCGTGTGGCATGCAGTGTCCTCCAAAGTTAACCTCTCTAGCCCCTGGAACTGTGTCCCTTTATTCCCTATTACATCTGGATGCTTTTCTTTCCTAATGAACTCTCCCCCTCAGCAGAAAAATATTCTCAACATTCTTCTAAATAAGCCAGAAGAATCCTCTCACGCCAGATTCTCCTCTAAGTACTTTCTTCTCCCTTCTTTTGGGAACAAAACAAAAGCGATCTCTCCTTGCTCCTTCTTCAGCACTGACTTCTCTTTGGTCCTGCGACCGTGACCACCAATGCTACAGGGTCAGCACACAAGCTAACTGCCTCTGTCTCTTGCCTTCTACTCTCACTTCCCTTGACCTCCCAGGATAGCTGAGTTAACAGTGACCACTTCCTTCTTTCCCTTTTTGTTTAGAGCCTGTGGTGCCACGCTCATCTGAAATGTCACCAGAATTCACACAAAAGTGGGGGTGGTTCCTATGGTCTGAGCAGGCATCCCCAAAATTCATGTGCTAAAACTTAATCAGCACTGAATGGTATTAAGATGTGAAGTATCAGGAAGTGATTAAGTTATGAGGATAAAACCTCCACAAATAGACCTAATGGCCTTATAAAAGAGATGCTTAGATAGTTTTTATCCCTTTTGTCCTTCCACTGTGAGAACACAGTCTTTGTCACTTATAAACTATGGGACAATAACTCAGATACCAAACCTATTGAGACCTTGTATGGACTTCTCAGAGTCCAAAACTGTAAGAAATACATGTCTGTTATATATAAATGATCCAGTCTGTGGTCTTTTGTTACAGTGCAGAAATGGAGTAGGAAAGCGTCCATGCCGTGTATGGAGCACACATTGTCCTCAGGAGAGTAAGGCAGAAGGACCTTGAGTTTGAGGTCAGCCTGGGCTACATAGCAACTCAGAGTCCTTCACCCCGGCCCCCTGAGCATTCATGATTCAATAGGTTCTGTATTAAAGTAGAACAAGTTAATTACTATAAAATTTCTCAGATTTTAAAAGGCTTACTTGTTTGTTAATTGTGTGTATGTATGAATGTTTGCCAGAGTTTATGTGTACCACATAAATGCAGATTCCCCCAGGCAAAAAGGCCTCAGATTCCTTGGCATCAAAGTACAGGAAGTTATGAGCTGCTTAATGTGGGTGCTGGGAATCGAACCTGGGTTCTCTAAAATTACTACAAGAGCCATATCTCCAGCCACCAATTTTTTAAAAAAGATTTATTTTATTTTTATGTGTATGAGTGTTTTGCTTGCATGTAAGTCTGTGCATGCATGCCTGGTGCTCCCTGGGGTTGGAAGAAGGCATCGGATCCTCTAAAGCTGGAGTTATGGATGGTTGTGAGCGGCCATGTGGGACAATGTATAGTGTGACTCTGCATGATGGGATTCTACAGCGGTTTCCCAAATGTCTTACCCAATAAAACTCTATTTGAAAGAACTGTTTAATATGATAAGCCAGTGGACACTGCCCTTGATGTCCTTTTTACTGTTTATTGTGGTGGTTTTAGATTTAGTTTATTTTTGTGAGTGCTTTGCAAGTATGTATGTCTATGAGCGACATGCATGCCTGTTACCTGAGGAAGCGCTGAGCCTCCATGTAGGCACTGGGACACAAACCTGGGTCCTTAGAAAGAACAAGTGCTCTTAACCACTGAGCCAACTCTCCAGCTCCTTTTTTTAGTTTTATTTGGAGGGTTTCTTCCTCCCTTTGCCTCCCAAATGCCGAATTCACCAACAACTCATCTTTAGTCCAGTCTTATCTCATGCCTCAGTCACCTACAGCTCTCCATTTGTCTCATCCTATATGATCTCTACAGGTGACTGCATTCCTATCAGAATGGCTTCAACATAGCTTTAGAGTCAACAACTGACTCTGTACCTGAACTCTTAAATATGACTTCCTAATCTATAAAGTAGGAAGAGTAACAATTCATGAAGAATAAAAGGCGTGACATGCATAAAGAGTTTGCCTCAGTGTCCGGCACATTTAAGTAAAAGGGCAATGAATGATCACTGTAGATGTCTGTCTTTAGCCTAGAAGTTTTTACCAATCAACACGTGTATCTATCTTCCCAAGGTAGATTTAGCATGTAAGTCTCCAAATCAGAACACCTGCATTTTACTACCTACTTTGGCCGCAGTCTTCTGTCTTACTGAATGGCACACCCACCCATGCCCAAACCCGGACCAATGAAGCCATGGTCTATGTCCTTCCTTATGTTCCTGCATCCTAGTCCCTCTGTCTCCCAATTCAGCATCTATGTGTAATGGGCTCCACTCCTGCACGTTTTCAAATGCCAGTACTTCTAAATAGAAAATCTGATCACATCATTCATCTACTTCAATTTTTTAGTATTTTTCATGTTTTTTCTTGGTAATTCAATTTCTTAATAGACCACATAGGTTCTTCATGATCTGGCCTCTTTTAGTGGCATTCCTCGTGATACCCCAACATTGAAATATATTCCCTACTCCAACCAAACCAAAGCATGTATATTTCTAAGAACAGCTAAGGCATCTTGTCTTTACACATTCTAGTCTTTATTCTTCTGTGCTCAGTGTATTTAAGCAGTTCACTCCCACTCACTTTATTGCTGGCTATTTCCAGCTGGTCTTTTTTGTGAGTTTGGCTGTATGTTATCTTATTTATAAACTTTAATCTCTATATCACCTATAAATTTAAATATTCATTCTCAAACTGTTTAAACTATGAAAAATACTTCATTAATTAGGTTTAGGTAAAATTATCAATGCCAGAATTATTTTAGTAATGAAAAAGTCTACAGTAGTAATTATATTAACATTTCTTTACTAACCTCTACTACATATTTATCTTATTTCTGCACTGAAGAGTTACAAAAAATGCACAAGAAAAACTTCCAACCTCAGCCTAGTGGAGAAAGCGGAATCTTTAACAAAACCTCTAATATAATGCCACAAAGATGTGTGTATGGCCGGGCATGGTGGCACACACCTTTAATTCCAGAACTCAAGAGGCAGGTGGCTCTCTGTGATCTCAGGGACAGTCTGGTCTATACAGAGTTCCGTGCCAGCCAGGGAGGCATAGTGAGGCACCATCTCAAAACTATGTCTATGTACACAATTTCTATGAGACACCTGTGAGAAACAGATGATTATTTAAAACTATATAACTAAGACAAACTCTAACTTATTTGTGACATGTTGGGGGAACATGTGCCTCTGCCTCACAAGTGCTGGGATTAAAGCCATGTGCCACCATGTCCAGCTAATATATGAAAATCTTAAATTACAAAAATTAATGTTTACCATGATATAAGCACTCTTCTTTGCTCATTGACAAAATAAAATTAGAAACTCGTACAGTTGTGTAAAGCAGCCTTTGTTATGAGGATGTCACAACCACTTTAAAAAGGCAGCCTGGAGCTAGAGAGATGGCTTGCACTCATGAGCACTCGCTGCTCTTCCCAACGACCAGGACTCAACTCCTAGCACCTCCAAGCTGGCTCACAACCATTTGTAACTCCAGTCCCAGGGGCTCGGCCACCCTCTTCTGGCCTTGGAGGGCACTGTACACAAGCGCTACATTTAGACATGTGTGCAGGTAAAACATCCATATTTATAAAATAAAATTTAAAAAAGTAATCCTTTATGGCTGCCAAGATGGCTCAGAGGTGAAGACTATTTGCTGCTCTTCCAGAGGACTAAAATTGATTTCTACACCACGTTGGACAGCTCACAAGTCCTGTAACTCTAGCTCCAGGGGATCAGCTGTCCTGACCTTGGGCACCTTTATATACAAGGCACATACCCCACAGAGACACACACATACACAGAAAAAGTAATTTTTTTAATAAGCCCCTCTAATCCTTTCTCAGATAAAACAGTGAACTGTCAACATGCACCAACTCTGACAAAACCATCTCTTTCTAATCTTTTCTCTAAGCCTTGAATTAAAAGATTCTCCTAACCTTAGGTTTATATAACTTATTAATAAACTTATACTTTTCCCTTTGTAAGAACAGCTTATATAATTTTATTTTTAAATTTTTTTTTAATCTTCATGATTTTTTTTTTTACGTTTCATGCCTTCATGAGTTTTTGTGTACCATGTGTGTACAGGAGCCCACAGAGACCAGAAGAGGGTGCCAGATGCCCTCAAACTGGAGTTACATGAGAGTGCCAGCAACCCAACTCAGGTCACTTGCAAGAGCAGTAAGAGCTAGCTTATATAATTTTCAATACAACTGTTCTTATAGGAAATTACAAAATCTTGTAATTATAAAAATCTTGACATTATAAAGTTTCCATAACTAGAAAATAAGTTTCTGTATGTCTCTCTAGCTAACTGTGCCTGTTCTGTGCCATGATAGTATCTGCTTAGCTAAAAATATACCAGGCTTAAGTTTCTATTGTACCTAGTTCCATAATTTAGCAAGATTTTTAAAAATATGTAAAAAAATAAGACTTAGTAACTTAATTTAATTAAACTGTAAATGGATAAATCATCCAGTCACAGATGAATAAATATCAAGGGACAATAGGAAAAGAATAATCACAGGTAAGAAAGACTGCTGGATATTGAAGGACTTAAAAGTACAATCTAATTATGACTCATATATCATAAATGCCATGCCTTAAATCCCCATGGTCATGTAGAAGTGAAATTTAATCCATCTTACTATTAAGGCTCTCACAGAACCAAGTACCTACACCCTCAGATTCCCTCAGAAGTCCCACTTAGCATATGGAACACCCTAAATCTGAGCTCCAAGGTGGAGTCCAAATATAAGAAGTAAATTTTATGGGAAAACACCAATAGCTATAATTTCTGGTGTACACACTGAGCAGAGAGCTACCTCTCCATTACCAACCTACTGCATCACTATGAGTCACCTTAAAACAAGATTTTCCTCCCTTGTTTAAAGACAAGACAACCTTATTATACCAAGCAACAAATGATAAGGCACAAGTTTAGACATCTTTCCCTCCAGTAGAAAACACTTGAACAAAAGCATATTATTGCCCTAAAGAGTTTTAGTGTCATTACTATTATTTATTCTTTTAATTTTTGGATCCCCAAAAATAGTCAGAAGGTGCATCTCTGTCCTTTGCAACATGCAAAATAAATGTTTACTTTAAGAAAAAGAGAGCCCCACCTATCTTCCTCTAGGGTAATACTAGGGGTACTTACACTATAGTCACGCCTTTCTGTATATAGGACCACTTGGCTGAGCACCACAATCTGGCCCAAGTAACTGAAGTTCCCAACGTATTTCAAGGATCTAAAGTATGTGAAGATTTTTATCATCATATACATAATGCTTTCTGTCAGTGTTTAAGATCCTGTTAGACTCTTGTGTCAACACTGTGACAGACCCCTTGTAACTATGGCGCAGTGTAGCTTTCACTGAAAATGGTTAAATAATTCCCAGATGAACTGTCTTTAAGGCTTCCTGACACTTTGCAATCCACTTAGTAACATTTTGTCCCTTAGAAATCTTCATTATAAATTGAAAGGAAGTAAATACTTTTTATTTTAAAATCAAAATATTCTTTTGAATGGTATGCTTCACAGTTTAGACAATATAAAATTAGCTTGTCTTTTAGCAGAAAATCATGTTCATTTTAGCCTATACATCCAGAAACACTTAATAGCTTTCTTTCAAAAATCAAAAATTATATTATTTCTTTGGCTATATTCATCTGTTATAAATTTTTTCTTAACAGAAAAAAATCATTGAGTCTAGGCAACCTTGGTTTCTTCATTATCAAATATCATCAGTCTCGATGGTAAGCTAACCATCTCATCAATAACAATTCTGGAGCTAGGTGTTCATTTTATTTATGCTAATTTAGCTTTATATACTGGATAAATACTTGTAATAATGTTACAATGCATATAAATTTATGTGGTGTTGCAGTCAGCAAATGTTTGTGACAAAGTAAATACAAGGCAGAAGCCGGTGAGTTACAGCAGACCATCTGAATTACAGTTAACATCCGCAGAAACAGATGCAGGTGTTTGCTGGGGATCTGTGGCTTTTTTTTTCCCCCAGTGACAAGAGAAACCCTGTTTCCCTGTAGGGTAACTATATTTGATTCTTGCCTTATACGCTCACTTTTAAAACTCTGATAAGGCGAGACTTCCTTGTTTCCCATTTGGTCTTCATGAAGACTCTACCAGTCAGGGCACAACAAGAACCCCATCTTACAGAGGAAGAGACAGACTGTGAAACATACTTAGCGGGAATAAGACTCCAGCTCCAGCTGTTCCGAATCCAGAGCCTCTGCAATTAACTACTCTGCTTTGTTATAATGCTATATATTCATTTTCCAGATGAAGAATGGTAAAGCTTTAAAATACTGCACAAGCTTGCCCAATATTACAGTGCTATCAAATTCCTAGCAGGACTTTACTAGAAAACTCTAGCCTTCTGATTTCAAGTTCTTTGTCAGTTAAAAACTGACTGCTAAAAGCTAACAAAGAGTGATAGAATGCTGATTGCAAATAAAATAAAATTAACTTTTTAAATTTGAAAATATATTCTTCTCTTATATGTCCTGACAGCAGTTTCTCCTCCCTCCACTGCTTCCATCTCCCCCCTCCCCGCCTCAGGAAAGAACAGGCCTGCAAGAGACAACACCCAAACAGGACAAAACAAGAGACAGTGAGACAAGGCGGAAGCCCTCAGCTCGGCTGGACAAGGAAGCCCAACAGAAGGAAGAGTCCCAAGAGCAGGCATAAAGCCACAGACACGCCGCTCCCGCTGTTAGGAGTCTCCGGGTTTGCTCCGTCCCTCCTGAGCCCTACAATCTTTCCTTCCTCTTCTGTGGGTTTTATAAAACATTCACAAACTGGTGACCTGTTAAATGACTCTGACTGGTGGGCTCTTTAGTTCCCAAGATGCAGGATAAGTTCTTGGACTGGTAAGATACCTCACCGGGTAAAGGTGCCTAGTAACCTGAGCTGACCCACTAGGATCCACATGGTAGACAGAGAACTGACTTATAAGTGTCCTTTGACCTCCACATGTGTGCTGTGCTATATGCATGCATGGGTATATGCAGACACATACGCACGCGCGCGTACACACACACACACACACACACACACACACACACATACGATGCAAGTAAAATGTAATTAAAAGTTTGAAAATGAAAATAGAGTTCCTTAAAATTGTATTAGTTGTTATTGCAGGCCAGGGTTAGACAGCTATTCCAAACATCCTTCTCTCTTGCTGCCACTCAATATTTAAGAAAAAAGCCATGTACTTACTTTCATGGATGGCCTTACAATCAGGTGGTGATGTAATATATTTCCTGTCTATGTGTCAAAAAGAGATCTTCTAGGAGAGGGAACTGGCCTCTGTCCTGGCTAGCTAGAGTCATTGGGAGCTGGAGTATTGTTAATCTGAACTGAAAAAATGCCTCCATGAGATTTGTCTGTAGGCAAGTCTGTGGTGCATTTTCTCCATCACTGAGTGATGTGGGAGGGCCCAGCTCACTGTGAGTGGCGCCACTCCTGGCAGGTGGTCGTGGGTTCTATCAGAAAACAGGCTGAGCAAATCTTGGGGAACAAGTTAATAAGCAACACTCCTCTGAATCACCTCCTGCACCCAGGTTCCCATCCTGTTTCCGTCCTGCCCTGACTTCCCTCTTTGGGTCATGGTGTTTCATCACAGCAATAGAAACCCGACCCTAAGCGGCCTCTAGGAAAACCTCAGCTTCCCAAAGGTGGAGAGAGCCGCTTTCTACCACTTCCTGCAACAAACATGGATATGCTATTTAGTGCTACATTTTTTAAAAATACATATCTTTTATGTAGAGAAAAACAGAAAAATGGATTCCAATATACTACTGATGGCAAAACAGAAAGACACGAAGGCCTTGATCTTGGTAGAGCTGGAGCTCAGCGCTAGCGCACACACTGCCTGGCATGTGTAGGGTCCTAGGTTCAAGACTCCATGCTAAAGGGAGGGAAAGGGGGTGTTTATGAGACAATTGAACTGCTAAGATAATAGTCCTGAGCCAGATATATATGGGTTTGTTACAAGATAAACCAAGATATTCTTATGGCTAAACTTGGTCTTCTGTTTCTGGTGGCCAAATTTTTCTTGGCAATTCAGTTGGTGATTTGAAAACATCAGGAGAGTCCATTCATCTTCATTATCAGCATTTCTTTAAATAGGAAACATTTCTAGCAACATTAGGTATATACTAATCACAGCCAGCAGCCCTCCAACACAGGACATACAGTCCCCAACTTAGCACAGCCCAGTCCCCATGTGTTAAGCTGCACTAATTTAGGTCATCTCCTAAGCTCACAATCCTATTTAAATTCTCGACCTCCTGTGTTATACTGAAATCTAAGCCTGGTCTAGAATCCAGGTGCTCATTTGCATACCTAACAAGTGTCCAATTCATTACTACCAAAGATATGGTCCACAATTTTCACTGTAACACAAAGTCTCCTGAAGCTACTCAAGAGATAACATATTCTGACCTTCATGCTTGGAGTCAGAATCTAAAAACCACTTAACACTAAAATGAAGAGTTAGGTAATTTTCCACTGCTAAAATTCTATGAACCCATTTCCAGCAATATTTATAAAATGATCCTAATAGCCCGATAGTAATAAAATGTTCAAGAAACTTTTAGATTTATTACATAGAAGTGACAGCGGGTGGGCAGGGATATAGCTCAGTAACGGAGCACTTGCCTCCATGCACAGGGTCCTGGGCTTGACCCCAGGCTCCATTAAACCACGGTAAAGTGCACGGAAATCTCTGTACAGGCTACAGCAGCAGCCAGGCTTGGTGCTACTCAGGATGCTGAGGCGAGCAGCTCACAAACTCAAGGTCTACCTGGAATATGAGCACGTTCAAGGCCTGCCTAGGAAAGACACTGCCTCAAAATAAAATGTAAGAGTCGGGAGAGATGGCACAGTGGGCAGAGGGCTTGCTATACAAACGTGAGGATCTGAGTTTGTCCCAATTCCCACACAAACAAACAAACAAATGAACAAACAAACAAACTACCAAGGCTGCACAGACCTATAATCTCAGCACTGGGAAGCAGGCTCAGGAAGGCCTGAGGAGTTTGTTAGCCAGACAGTTTGGCCAATTAGTCGGCTCCAGGTTCAGTAAGAGACACTGTCTCAAAAAATAAGGTAGAAAGTGATAAAAGAACAATGCCCAGCATTGGCCTCTGGGTCCCAGCAGCCCACCAAAAACTACCAAATGGCAGATGTCGGTATATCAACAAAACGAATGAAGAGTAAGGCAGAATGCTACCCATCAAATATTCTAAATTACACATTCAAAATGAGATAACTGACTTTAAAAAGAGTAGACTACACTAGCAGCTTAAATCATCTAAAGATTAGGTATTCATAGCAGAAACATAGTATCAATGTTTGCAAATGACTATAACTCAGTTGCAGAGATGGAGGATGAGGGTGAAAGTAAGAATCAGTTATGGAAAAAAATATATTAAAAAGTGTAAGCCCTGCACTTGTTAGTGCACAGTCTTCCTTTAAGTTCCTCCAACCAACTGGAACAAAGAAAGACTAATTTGGTAGCCAAATTTCTGCTTCCATCAGATATGCATTCTGAATAAGCTCACCACTAGAGGTTCAAAATCACCCTTGTGTCCTTAAAGGTTTCCAAAAGACTTTTAATGTTTGTTTACTAAAATTGCCTTAATTTTTTTCAATCCTACAGATTAAAATGCCACAAAATGGCATTTCTCTAAAGAGGAATATCCTAAGGATAGCTTTTTTCCTCCATAAAGCTCTTGATTTAATTTTCAAGGTTATATATTATTCAAGAATTTATTAAGTAAGAAAGTGTTGGAGTTCCTAGACATTTTCAGTTGTACTAAGTCTAACTAGACTTCCTTTATAGTCATTAGCACTTTACTTAAAGTTTAAAAACCAAAGAATGAGTGTAAAACGCTTATCGAGTGGAGAAAATTACAGACTATATAGATGAATCAAGATGCTGGAGATAGTACTTCCTGTCTCTAATTCCAGCAATAGTGAGGCTGGGATCCAAGGCCAGCACTAGTGAGGCAGGGATCCAAGGCCAGCACTAGTGAGGCGGGGGCAACTGCGGGATTCAAGGCCAGCTTGGGCTACAGTGTAATTTTTAGGGCAATGTGGGCTACAGAGTGAGACCCTGTCTCTAAACAAATGCCCCAGAAGAAGTAGAATAAAAAAGTGAAGGTTTCATATAATTTATTCGGTGCTCTTTTATGTGGGGAAATATATTTTTCTCATTTTCTTACAGGGTTCAATGTGTAAAATGTGTAGTTCTACCAAAGCCTGAACCAACCACCTCTTGCTGTGTCACATATGAGTTCATTCATCTGCTTTGGAAATGCATCTTCTAAGGTTTGCATTCAATTTCTACTGCCCACTGCTTATAATGGCTGAACGTAGACCATTCATCCTTCTAACCTATTGTTTCCTTGGACAAAGATTCATATTTAACCCCATGAATACATCCAGTGTCTTTGGACTGTCATGATTAGAAAATATCTGGCTATTTCTGTTCTATTTTAACCACATGATTTGTTGTCTCAGTCATTAAAACACAAACATGTCAAGTCTGTAATTCGATTATAGAAACTAAGGTGACTATTTGCAGTGATCTTATCAAACAGTGAAATATCCATAAATCAATATGCTTTTAAGCTTGGCTTGTTAAGCTGGTAAACTCAGAAGACAGCTGCACGGGTCGGTCCATTTGGTGCTTACATAACTCATGTAGTAGGCTGTTACACAACTGTATTCAATGGAGTCGGCCATACCGATAAGCAACTACAAATTCTCTCTTTCAAAGAACAAAACTTTTATTTAGTAAAACATTTTAATGATACTTACAAACTACCTACTACACTAATCACGTTCTTTTCAAACACAAAAATATTTTTTTCCAGACAGGGTTTCTCTGTATAGCCTTGGCTGTTCTGGACTCACATTTGCAGACCAGGCTGGCTTCAAACTCACAGCCTGCCTCTGCCTCCCCGAGTGCTGGGATTACAGGCATGCTCCACTGCACCCTTCTCAAATATACTTTTATTTTGTTTTGTTTTGTTTTGTTTTGTTTTTCGAGACAGGGTTTCTCTGTGTAGCCCTGGCTGTGCTGTACTCAGACCAGGCTGGCCTCAAACTCAGAGATCCCCCTGCCTCTGCCTCCCAAGTGCTGGGATTAAAGGCATATGCCACCACTCCCGGCTCAAATACAAAAATGTTAAGACAAAAAAAGTTAAAGAGAAATTAAACTCTTAAATAAGCTATTTGAGTTATATTTTTATAAAGCAAGTATATTCCCCAACAAATTTGAATTATAATAAAAAAGGCTTAATAATTAAATGGTAACAGTAAATCACTATTATGACTAATACTTCATACGTAAGTACATGGTTATTGATATCAGATATATTACTAAAACATTCTTTTCTCACAATATTTCTGCAAAAGAAATATTACCATTACCCTAACGTAGCCTGCCCAAGTCTAGTGGACTTTAAAGCCAGATTCAGATTCAGAACAGCAGTTTCCAGACCCCACATCTAGCCACTGTACCACATTACCAAAGCAGTTTGAAGACCTAAAAAGAGAAAAATGGAAACGCTTTTAGGGCTGTTCCATTTTCTTTTCCTTTTTCTTTTCTTTTTTTTTTCCATTTTTCGAGACAGGGTTTCTCTGTGTAGCCTTGACTGTCCTGGACTCACTTTCCATTTTCAAGTGGCCTGTATTAGAATTGGTGGTTAAAATTTTTATTCTAAATGGGGAATACCTTTTCAAGCCCCAAAACATTAGCATTAAATGATTAATTTTAAAAGTTACTGTTTCAATAGGCAGATACAGAAGATAAATATCAAGCCAGGCCTGATGGGTTCTATGGGTAATCCCAGCACATGGGATGCTGAGACAGGAGGATCCCCATGGGTTCAAGACCAGCTTGCAGTACACAGTAAGTTCCAGGGCAACCTGGGCCACAGAGTGAGCTTTGTCTTCAAAACTCGAAACAAACAAGATTAATGGAAAGGTTTTATTACTGAGATGCTATCCTAATTTCTGCCTGAGAAAATAATATATTTTTTTCAGGATTTAAAAAAATTGTTTATTGTACGTATGAATGTTCTACCTTGATGCATGTCAGTTAACCACATGCATGCAGTGTTCCTGGAAGCCAGAATAGGACATAGATGCCATGGGCCCAGAGTTATGTACCACATTGTCGGTGCTGGGGATTGAACCCAGGTTTTCTGGAAGAGGAGCCAATGCTCTTAACCACTGAGCCATCTCTTCAGGCCAGAAAACAATATCTTAGTTGAAGAAAAAACAATCCAAAATTCTTGATTTTTCTTGGATTTTACTTTGATTTTTTATAGAGGTGCGGGGGTGGCTATAGAAGATGGATCCCCTGGTACTGACAGTTACGGATGATTGTGAGCAGCCAACATGAGTACTGGGAGCCTAGCGCAGCTCCTCTGCAATGGCCGTATGCACTTTTAACTGCTAAGCCATCTCTCCAACCACTCTGAAGTTTCTTCAAGTGTCTGAGGCAACAACAGAATTACTGTTTCAACAAATTTCATGGAGATATCATCTTTTGTTTTAAAGATTTATTTATTTATTACATATATAACATTCTGCCCACATGTGTCCCTGCAGGCCAGAAGAGGGCACCAGATCTCCTTATAGATGGTTGTGAGCCACCATGTGGTTGCTGGGAATTGAACTCAGGACTCTGGAAGCGCAGACAGTGCTCTTAACCTCTGAACCATCTCTCCAGCCTGAGATATCATCTTTTAACATCAATAAACATAATGTCATATATTCTCCTATATATCTGCAGCATTAAAAAGCATAGTGCCGTGGATTTTTCATTTTCTTTAAGTGAAAGAACAGAGACGAGAGGGAGAAGAAGAAGAAATACTCACATGCTCTCCAAAGATAACAGCTTTGGGATCTGTGGCTACTGTGCGCCTTAGATGCTGGTACCTTTTGATGCTCACCTGGTAGAAAATAACTGGCTTCTAATTGTGAAAGCAGCTGGAAGCAATTAAAACCTAAAAGTATATGCACATATTTGTCTACCCGATGTCTACACTCATGCACACACTGCTGCCAACTGCAAGCAGTTTGCTCCTGTGTCTTCGTCTGCTCCACATTCCCCAGCCTTTCCCCTGTGTCCACACCTCGCTTGGGCCTCTCCTACTCAGCATGTACTCAGCAGTACTAGGTTTGATCACACATGTCTCTACTGGACTTGCAAATTCCAATGATCTCTTCTATCATCCCACAATCTATGAAAAGTCTCTTAAGAAACCTCTCTGCTGGGCTGGGTGTGACAGCACATGCCTTTAATCCCAGTGCCTGGGGGCGTGGTGGGGGTGGGGGGCGTAGCAAAGGCAGGTGTATCTCTATGATTTCAGGCACAGTGTCTACTGCACAGCGAACACCTACAATATGGCTGCTACTACTAAAGCTTTGTATTTCTCTTTTGAATGAACTTTGTGTATTCTAGTCAAGTCCCTACCACCATGCTATCATTCTACCACAATAGTTATATTTCAAGACTTCTTGCTCATAATCATAAAATTGTAACCATCACTTTAAGCAGGGCACGGTGCCATGTACGAGTACTTCCAGCACTCGGGAGTCAGAGGAGGAGGAGAAATTCAAAGCTGGTCTCAGCTATATAACAAGTTCAAGGCTAGAGTCAGTTAAAGAAATAGATAAGAAACAAAGGCACCATAAGGGGATGATGCCATGAGCACACAATACACACAATATTCAAGGTTAAGGGAGGCTACAAATGCTAAAATGAGCAAGGAATTCTCCTTATTTCTCCACCCCCACTGTCTGCAGGTTGCATGGCACGAAGTCCTGCCCCGCTTGCAGTTCTCAGCCACATACCACCATCCTAGCCCTCCTTGAGTCCATGCTTCCCTCCCCACCCACCCCCGCTACTCATCCTAACTCCGTGTTTGCTGAGTAGTTCTCATTCCTTTTTAAAATACAAATTTTCTCTTAAGGCTCAACTGAGACGTGCCTGCTGCTGGTCTCTTTCTGTCTTCAAGGGTTATACATTTGTAATTACTACACTGTAATTTAATTATTTATTTAACATGAGTCTCTCTACCCATGCTCTATTCCCTGAGGTCAGGAACTAGCTAACTGCTCGATCACCAGGAGGCAAAAACGAGCAAGCAGATGCCTTCTGGCTCAAGTTAATGCAGGGCATAAAAAGGAGCAAGGTTTTTGGGTTTGATTTTGCTGCTGTTGTTTTGTTTGTTTGTTTGTTTGTTTGTTTGTTTTGAGCTCTGAATCAAGCACCTCTATAAATATAGGTTAAGACATAGCACTACTGGCCCACTCAGTAAGTGAAATATTTCTCCCTATCTCTCAAGGAGTCTAGGGAGCTTATTGATACTTTTGAGAGGCAAAAATAACTCAGCAGAATTTCCCTTAGCAAACAGACAAGTGAGGGGCACTGTGATGCGTACCTGGCTTCAGGGGCAGCCCGTAAAAGTGTTCGAAGATGGCTCAATACAAAGAACGGGAGAAGGAACTGGATGCCATTACCAGAATAACACAACAGTTGCTAAACATCACCTACATAACAGCAGCTTTCAAGTCTCTCTTGTGTCTGCCCAGCCTCTAGCATATTTCAGGTTGAATAAAAGGGCTTATCAGTAATCATCTTTTCTTCTATTGAAATTGTTTGCCTATTATGTCCAGATTTTCTGAGTAGATAAAAAATACATTAAAAAATACGGAGGCAGTGAGATGGCTCAGCTGGTAAAGGCCTTTACTGCCAAGCTTGTTACCTACATTTGATTCTTGGAACCCACAGGGTGGAAGGAGAAAACGATCCTCCCTAAACTCTCCTGTAACTTCCACACCCATGGCAATGCCCCCTAAATTAATTAATTAATAAGCATACAAACCCTGAAAAGTCCACAAACCAGACGCTGTTACAGTTAACATGTCGGCAGGCATTTGGTGAAAATGCAGCAAAGTCCCGAGTCTCTGCCACCAGGAGTGGTGTCTAAGTTGTGCTCCCTAAGCAGTCAGTGCTCTTAACCTCTGAGCCATCTCTCCAGCCCAGTGGTGCACCGTGTCATTTTGAGACTGCACGCCAGTTAGAAGCTATGTCTTCTCACTTAAAACAGAGGAAAAAGGGTGAGAACCCTGTGAATACTTCTGAGTACCGAAGGCAGGTTTTCTCTGCCTCTGGATTTCCCAGGCACTTGAGTCAGGTTTGTAACTGTTCACATATGTGTGCGCATGTGTGGGAGTACAGAGGCCAAAAGTCAATGCTGAGTGTCTTTCTCAGTCACTCTGCACTGAAGCACTAACCTGGGCTCAGCCTGTCTTAGCCCTCCCAGGGCCGCTGCTGTAGGAACACGCCACTGTACCACACCTCCTCAGGCCCCAACACAAGCCTTTTTCTTTCTTCTCCTCCTTACAGGAGTCATGTGAAAATTAATTAGAAACACTGGTTAGATATTCACTGCAGGAAGTTAGACAGTGGTTCAGTGGTAGAGTGCTTGCCTAGCAGGTGTAAAGACACTGGATATAATAAGTGTTCAATAAACAATAGTTATTTTATAATAAACAAAATGGATGATAAGGAGGTTCCTTAGGACTGGTAAAGGTACACTGAAGTATTTGTATACAGTGACTGTAAACAAAGAGTCAGCCTTTCTGGAGACAACAGGGTAACAAGTATCTAGAGGCCTTTTGTTTTTAATTAATTTATTTTTTATTTTATGTGTATTGGTGTTTTGCCTGCATGTATGTCTGTGGGTGTCAGATCTTGGAGTTACAGACAGTTGTGAACTGCCATGTGGGTGCTGGGAATTGAATCCAGGTCCTCTGGAAAAGCAATCAGTGCTCTTAACCTCTGAGCCGTCTCTCCAGCCCAGTATCTAAAGCCTTGAAAGTAATCATATCTAATAAGCTTCTGGGACATCTATCTTTTTTTATTGTTTTTTCTATTGTTTTCTTTCTTTTCTTTTCCTTCCTTTCATTTTTTTCCTTTCTTTTTCTTTTTTCTTTTCTTTTCTTTCTTTTTTGTTTTGTTTTGTTTTGTTTTTTGAGACAGGGTCTCTCTGTGTAGCCTTGGCTGTCCTGGACTCACTTTGTAGACCAGGCTGGTCTCGAACTCAGAGATCCACCTGCCTCTGCCTCCCAAGTGCTGGGATTACAGGTATGTGCCACTGTGTCCGGCTTCTATTCTTAAATGGTAATAGAATTCAAAATGGGGAAAAGCTGCTAAGCGTAACTGTAGTCATGGACCCACTCACTGATCTCTGTGTCAAATGCTTTGAGCCCTGATGATATAAAAATAAGCAAATAGAGCCAGGCCCTGGCTTAAAAGTTAGGTAGACAAATAGGCAAACAATAAGGCACAGTAAGCTGGTAAGAGGCAGCGTGGCTAAGTACAGGGCGCTAGAGTGAGCACAGAAGGAACACCTACCATTGTCTGGGGGTGGAGTCAGGGAAGCTTCCCAGAAGTGACATTTAAGCTGAGACCTGAAGGATGAGTAGGAATTAGTTAGGTAAAGAGTGAAGGAAAAGTGTTCCAGGGAAAGCATGTGCAAAGCCTAAGCCCACAGGGAGCACAGCGTGTGAGCTTAACTGTGAGCAGTGTGCGATGCAGGGAGTGCGAGAGAGACGAGGCTTAAAAGGCCAGCAGGACTGACTCATCCGGGACCTCACAGCCAAACTTTCAACTTCGACTTTATTCTAAGAGTAATGAAAACTGAATTAAAAAGCAAATACTTCATAATAGATGCCATTCCTTTCTCCCCAAATTAGTAATTGTTAAAATTGAAATAAGATTATCCAGTATTAATAAGGTCAGGAGAAATGAGCATTCTTAAGTGATGCTGGTTGGAATAAATGTTAATTGGAATAACCTTTTCATAAGCATAAATATGTAACAGTGGTCTAAAGAGTATTTATACCCTGTGTTCCAATAACTGCATGTCTTAAAATGTTCCAAATGTATGCAAAATCTATATGCAATAATGTCCCCTGCAATGCAGTTCACAGTAGATAAAAACGATGATGGGAAAAGCTAGACGCTCAGCAACAACAGTCAGAATTCATCATAATAGGGCTTCTCAGGGTAACCATTCTTGACTGTGATATATCTGTGATATAAACCAAACTTTAAAAATATTTAAGACAAGATTATATACACAGCAGCTTTTCAGTTTGTACAATATAATGATGGTAATCCCAGCACTGGGGAAAATAAATCAAGAAGGTCACAAATTTGAGGCTAGCTGAGGTAACACAGTTCTCATTCAAAAAAGAGGGAGAGAGAGGGACAGAGAGAGAGAGAGAGAGAGAGAGAGAGAGAGAGAGAGAGAGAGAGAGGAGACAACGGTGACACATGCTTTTTACGTCTCTCCACACTTTTTTGCATTTCCATACTTTCTATAATGCCATGAGCTATTTCTTGAATGTGTGTAAGATTATATGGCTGTCTTCAAAACCTTCAATAGTATCATTTCAAGTGTTTATATGCCACAGAAATCATTTTTGCGTTTGTCTTGGCTTTGTTTCCTCTGATGAGGAAGGAAAGTGTGGCCATATCTGAATGTGCATATGTAATCAGTCTATCTCTTTTATCTAGCATTGTTAAGACATAAGATGTGGGGGCCAGTGATCTCAGACAGCTCAGCCAGTGAAGATGCTTGCCACCAAGCATGGTGTACCGAGTTCAGTTCTCATAATCCACATGCTAGAAGGAGAGAGCTGACATCCCTGAGCCGCCCTCTGTCCTCCATGTGTATTCTGGGGCACATGGGCGCACACATGCATATGTAAACACAACAAATAAGCCAAGTAAATATTTTTAATTATTTATTTTATGTGCAGTGGTATTTTGTCTGCATGTATGTCTGTGTAAGGGTGTCAGATCTTGGAGTTACAGACAGTTGTGAGCAGCCGTGTGGGTACCAGGAATTGAACCCGGATCCTCTGGAAGAGCAGGCAGTGCTCTCAACTGCTGAGAGCCCTTAAAGTAAATCTCTTCAGCCTTTAAAGTAAATACGTTTAAGGAAATGAAATTGGAGTCCCCATTGGGCAGAGTAAAAGGTGAGGGGGCTCAAGAGCATGGGCAACAGACTATGGGGGTACTGAAATCCATCTTCATCCTACCACCTCATCCATGTTGGTAGAATGTGCGTTGCATGTGTCTTGAAGGGGAAAGTTATTACTATTTTTACTGTTTTGCCAGTTCTTTAAATCATACCAAGATGTGTTGTCTGGCATGGGCCAGGGATTCTGTTACTTGATCGATGTCATGGCTGCTATTCCTGTTCAATTATTAATATATAGGAGTTATAATTATTTTTAATATTGCTATGAGATAATTATAAACCATAAAACAGTCAAAAAAAATCCCTGTTTCAGCTCTGAAACTCTTTTAGTCACTGATTGCTTTCAGTGACTGTCTCTAAACCCTTCAATTGTTTACTTAGCTTGATGTAAACAAGAGTCATTGTTTTAAAGAATGGTCATTGTCATGTTGTGACTGAGTCATTTACCATTTGGGTGTTATATAGTAGTTCATTTTTTTTAAACTTTAAAAAATGTTTGCGAATGAATTATGAATTCCTCAATTATGGGATTTCTTTCTCTTGATGACAGCCTGGCTGTGTTTACCTGCTACCTTTAAACTCCTACTACTTTGCCCTTTGGCCTGCTGCATAGCTGGGATTACAAACATACACCACCATGCAATGCTGAAGAATGCACCATAAACATTAAAACGGTGGTGAAGCTTGGATGGGCAACTATCTAAACATAGGCCACACTCAATCTTTACTGCTTAAATCAAGACCCAATAAGATTAAGCCTTCTTAGGATGAGTCAGGGCCATAATTATGAACCACAACAGTAGTAGGTTTGAAGACACATGAAATATAAAGAAGTACTAAATTCTTCCCCCGCTACCTCCCTCTTTCTGAAACGTCTCCCTATGTAGCCCAGGCTGGTCAGGAACTGACTCTTCAAACTAGTCTCAAACTCGCAACCCTCCTGCACTGCCTCCTTAGGGCTGGGATTTCAGATGCACAACACCCGGCTTG
>OU015746.1:42613590-42627464 GCA_907169655.1 Acomys percivali
CACACACACACACACACACACACACACACACACACACACACACACACGGCGAGACGGAAGAAGGATGCGCAGTGTACCGACCCGGTCCCTGAAATGGCGTGGATACGCGGTTATGGGTGTGGGTCCGGGGTAACCTAGGAGCCCCGCCTTCCCCTCCCTGCAATAGAGCAACAGAGGGTAAAAGAAGTGGGGGGGGGGGAGAAACAGGGCGAAAAGCAAGAATGACTCATAGCCGAAAGGAAGTGTTCAAGCCATGGGAAGCATGCTACGGGAGATTTCCGAGCCAGCGCTGGGAGTGGGGGAGCAGGGGGGTGCTCCAGGTGATGGGTGCAAAAAAAAAAAAAAATCCCAACGCCTGGCAGTGGCTGCCGCGCGCCGGTAGGACGAGGGTGTTGGGGGGTTTCGCGGCAGCCCGAGTGCCAAGGCCTGGGAAGAGGCGCGGCGCGTGCGCAGTGGCGCTCGGCGGGACCCGCTGAGGCAAAGCGGAGCCGCAGTGACAGAAGCGAGGAGCTGCCCGCCCCGCCGGGAGGGACTCACCGAGGCGCAGGGGCTGGAGGTGGTGCTGGGGGTGGGCGACCGCTGGACCGTGACCAAAGCCATCTAGGCGCTGCTGGGTTGTTCCGGGCAGGGCATTCTCGTCCTGAGTGTTGGGGGGCGGGAGGGTGACGGAGCCGGGATGGGGGGTGGCGGGGGGTGGGGTGGGGGAGGCAAAGGGTGAAGGGTTAGGGACGACGGGGACCGGGAGGAAGAGGGGGTCGCGGGAACGACCTCGGGCTCCGCACCCACCGCCGGACTCTCCGCCGACTGACGCGCCGAACGGGTGGCGGGCGGCGGGCGGGCGGTTCGGCAGCTGCGGGGCACAATGAGCGCTCCCAGTGCGCAGGCGCCACCTGTCAGCAACCGCCTCTCCCCACGGCGCGCGCCGCCGCCGCCGCCGCCGCCGCGGCGTAACCCTTGAGTTGCCGGAAGCGGGCCGGCTGCGCGCGCCGTACCTCGGGCCGCCGCCCCCTCCCCCCGGTCAGCTCTCGAGCTTCCCCCCTCCCCCCGCACCCCCCCCACCCGCCGCGGCCGCCGCCGCTCACCCACGGTTCGTTCCCGCTGGGTCGCTGCCGAGCGGCGGGAGGAGAGAGAGAAAAGGGACCCGGGAAGGCAGCCGGTTGAGGGGGCTTGAGCTTGGGGCGGGGGGAGCCGCTAGTCCTCACCCCTGAAAAGACAACCATTTTATGAGGTGGGGCTCGCAGCATACATCACCTTGGGGGGGGCGGGAAACCGAGGTGAAAACACCGAGGCAAACACGTATTCTGCTGGAAAAGGGCTCCGCGGGTGTTAGACGCTTTCTCTGAGCTAGACCCGGGAGACCAGCCCACCCGCTGTGACCTGGCCCTCAAGAGGGCTCTTTCTTAATGAGCTTCCCCACCCGCCTCATCATCATAAAGGATCTCGGGGTTAATGACCAGAGTTTTCATAAAGATTTTTCTGTAGTAAACACTGGAAACTTCATGGTGCCTCATGCTTTGTCTACTACCTGCCTAAAGTCAATCACTGTACCTGAGATGCTGAATGGGCGGGGGGGGGGGGCGGAGGGGGGGGAGACGACGATGGCTCAGAGAGCTGGACCGGGAGTTGGAAAGCTCCAACCTATTTACCTCCCATTTGCTTCCCACTATGAAGATCTCCACTAAACAAGGATTTGATCGTTAAGCTTTCTTCTTTCCTCCTAAATATCTTTATTTCATAGATGTAAGTTAAAATGTAGATTTAAAATATTTTTAAAGGAATACATTTCTAAATGATAAGCTGTTCAACATCAACCAAGAATGTAATGGAAAAATCAAAATTTTAAAAAAAATTAAAAAAAAAATAACAGTGCAAACCGTTGACATTTACACAAGAGAGTTGAGTAGGTGAGCTGGTAAATCCCACCATCCATAGCAAAGCTGTAGAAAGCACACACTTAGGACTCCGCAGTTTCTAAAACCCACCTCTTTCTCTTTGTCACTCAAATACTCTTGGATCTCACTGCTCCTTTTAAACTGACGGGGCTGTCATGAGGGCTTTCTGGTTGCTGTGTGGTTAAGTGACACAAGAGCCCTCTGTGCTGAGTCTTTGTTCTCTCCCTGGGCCCTGTGGTTGAAATAATCAGCAGGGAGGTTCCATCAAGAGTCACTGAGGGTCCCCGTAGTGTACAGCCCGCTGTAGAGCGGACCGCGGAGAAGCCAGCTGATAGGCTTTTGCCCCCTGGTGGTGATCAAGAGTGCCTGTGAGACAAAAATCAGAGCTCCGTGATTCACAGATGAAACAGTGTTTTCCTCCAGAGCTCCAGAGTAAACAGGAAAGAGAAGGCAAGGTTCAGAAGTAAGAACTATGAACCAATGCTTAAGCGACCAAACAGAAAAACGATGTAGAGAGCCAAGAACTCTCCATAGGTGAAAGCTGAGTGACCTCAAATCAATGTTTAGAAACCAAAGGAGAAGGATTGTCCACATCTGTGATTCTCAGTCCATTGATTCTCTTACTGACATGTGTTTGACAACGTGTTTTATCTTCTGTATAGTAACGTACTCTAAAGAAATTCATCTGGAAGAGGAGACATTTAATTCCATTAACCTTACAGTAAGAAAGAGCATGGCTGTGAGTCAGACCTAGCTTCTAGTCCCAGCCATTGTAAAACCTTATGCAAATGATTTGTACTTTTTGAGCTGTACTTCCGTATGCCCTATGATGAAGCACTCTAACTCACAGGAATTTCATAATCAAATGAGATAATGTATGTAAATGAAAAGGGATTGCATGCAATTAAGATCATTTTCTATTCTCTGTAGTATGTTCTGAGTTCAGAAAGGCCTTGTTGAGTACATCCTGTGTGCAGGAAATATCTTCAAGCAAAAGGAAAAAATTAAAAAGCATGATCCACGCTTTTTCTAAACTGTAGGTTAGTGGTCAAAATACATGTCATCTGTAGTTAAGTGTACAGCACTTTCATTCAGCGTGCCTAAGGTGAGGAAATTGGGTTATAAAGTACTCAAATTTGCAGTTTGTATCAAGTTGATTTATTAACATGTAAAGGAAATGTGTCTCAGTGATATGTTAGAAAAGTGAGATGTGAAAATTATTGCTGCATGTTTATTAGCTCATCAGCTGAGATAATGTTGTGCATATATTACATGCTAGGTATTCTTTTTTCTCATCTGTGCATCTATGCATACATGATGGAAATGAGTGTGTAAGTATGGGTGCAAAGATTGTATGTGCCTGTGCACACATGTGTAGAGAACAGAGGTCGATGGCAGCTGTCATTTTTTTTCCCCTGAGGCAGGGACTCTCACTGGCCCTGGAACTAGTTGGTCAGTTCAGCTTCACGGCTGACTGCCCCAGGCTGGGTTGTCATTGCTCCCCAATGCACAGGGCTTACAGCTGTGTGTCAACACTTTAAAAAAAAAAGACTCTAATTTGTTTTTTACATTATCTGTGCAATGAAGGATATAAACAGGCCATGGTTCATGTGTGGCGGTCAGAGGACAGCCCATGGGATATAGTGCTCTCCTTCCACAACGAGGGTCGTGCACATCAAACTCAGATCATCAGGCTTCATGGCAGGTACCTCACCGACTGAACCATCCTCACTGCTCCCCCGCAGTTATATTAAGGACAAAATAAAATAAGCATCTCAAGGTCCCATAGCCAATGGTCAAGAAGATGTATATACATCATCAAAATAAAGTATAGTTTAATGGTATTATAGGTTGAGTCACCTTTTTAGACTCTGAGGGAATATGTCTATAGACATATAGGAAAAGTCCAGACAAATATAGAGTTCTTTAAAAACAAAGAAGATAGTCAGGGTAAATATACTTTGTATGAAACTAACCTTTAGGCTTTGGCTATAGACTCTAAGATAGCTCTTTCTTGAATTGGGCTGGGTTATAGGGATGAAATCTGTTTTCAGTGTGTCATTTTTACTTGTTCTTCTCTGGGATCCAGGTTCCTGCTAGGTCTTCTAATGATCAAGACGTGGTATCTACCATGAAAATTCAAAAACCCCTGCTTATACCAACTTAATTTGTCTCAGTTTTTGCATTTGAGATACGGTCTCCTGTGCCCAGGCTGGGCTCAAACTCGACCTAAAGCAGAGATTACCTTTGAACTCCTGATTCTCTTGCCTCTACCTCACAGGTGCTGGGATTATAGGTACACATCACCAAGTGTGGCAGTGGTAGCTTAATTTGAAAAAAAAATCCCAAAGTAGGGTTCTCAACGAGGCAGAATGATGGAAGTGCCGCTGTACTTACAGTTGCTTCACTGTTCCTGCCTGTGGCTGAGAGGCTGGGTTAGGCCAGTGGAGACCCTCTCTCCTGAAGTCAGCTGCGTCTGAGCTTCCAAAGCCACTGCATCTCATGAAGGACCTCTAGTTAAGAAGCCTTCCTGCTCCACGTCCTGACAGCCATAGAAATATTTGCATGACACACTGAGTAAGTTAAAAAGAGATAGAGACATGGCATTTGGGGGGAATCCATTTTCTTTAAGTGTTACACTTTTAAAAAACAACAACAATAACAAAACCATCAAAACAGGGTCTCTTGTAGCCCAGGTTGGTCTTGAACTCATTTTGTTGCCGACACTGGCAAGACCTGATCTTCCTATCTTACCCTTCAAAATGCTGCAATTACAGGCTTATGCCACCACGCTTGGCTTAATGATGTATGCCATTAATGAAAAAGAAAATGAATGTACAATATTAAGGATATTAATATCTCATTTGTATAAATTTCTAAATAAAATGTTTTAAAATTTTGATAAAGTAACAGATTCCTTTTGTAAACATAACATGTTTTAATATACAGTTTTATGACTGAAATGACAGTGTCCATTTCCTGTGAAAAGCTGTAATGATGACACCTTCAAATTATTGGTAAGAACTTAGTTCATACATGTAGTTAATAAAAATTTAAAATAATTGTCATATTTCAAAATTTACAAGTATGAATCATATTTGTCTCTTGTAGCTTACTCTTACCTTTGTCCAACTAGAACATACACTGTGAAAAAATCTCTTGTGATAATGTGACTACATTAGAACCCATTTCAACTTTATTATCAAATATATATTGCAAAATAATTACAAATCTCTAATTTGCAGAGTATGCTGTGTTATTGGAACAATAATTGTGCAGTTAACTTAGACATGATGAAAAGGGCATCTCAAATATAAACAAGAGGACATTTAATGTATTATTCATATAGAAGAGGAAGAATTGGGATCTGAATCCACTTAGGAGTATTTGTCAGGCTCACAGCCATACCTGCAGCTGTAAGTCCTAGTCCTTGGGTACCTGACACATGTTGTCTTCTGATAGCTCTAAAGCTCCCTGGTCATGACAGGCAGCAATGTAGCTTCTGAAAATGATGCCCTGGTAGTAGAATACTCCTTAGCGTTGCTCAGCAAGTCCTTCGTCATGCTTGCTACCCAGGGGAGTCGTGGGCCATACAAGGACAGGTCATCTCTCCCTACAGGATGCTTTCTAAGAATCACTAGATGACACTGTTTCTGGCCAGAGGTGATTTACTTAGAAACTAGTTTTTTTTTCTAGGCCAATACTAAGGCTAAATAGATAATTATCTTATAGTATGTCAATAATTCATGTATTACATCCCAAATGAAGTATTGACTATAGTTTATATAGCCAAGCTTATTCATAAAGAGAGGAAAAAAAAGAAGAGAAACAGAGAATTTAGCCATGGAACTCGAACCACAGAGGCAGAAGCTCTGACTAGCTGGCATTGGTGTCTTCAGATTGATTTTTTTTTTTTAATGCAAGTCTACAGAAAAACTACAAACTATATTCAGCTATTGCTTCAAAAAGAGGTGCTACTGCTAAGGTAAAGAAGCCTTAATGAGTGAGTAAAGCCCACGTAGGGAGACTGTAAGAAACAGGAAGGAGGCGGACAAGAAACTAGCTGCCAGGACAAAGAAATACAGTTTTCACTCTCAGTCTAGGTATCAGAGGAGCTAGGTTTAGAGCTGAGACAATCATTTTTTTTTGTTTTGTTTTTCAAGGCAGGGTCTCTGTGTGTAGCCTTGGCTGTCCTTATAGACCAGGCTGGCCTTGAACTCACAGTGATCTGCCTGCCTCTACCTCCTCAAGTGCTGGGATTAAAGGCATGTGCCACCACGCCCTGCTCTGAGACAATAATTTAATAATTGGCACTAAACTACTAAGGAAATTGATAACAGGAATGGACTATATCTCCCATCCTCCTGTTTGGTTATATCCTACAAGTTAACAGTTAAAGGCTTAACTAATCCCTGATCCTCAGATACAGTTAGATATAGTCACCAGTGTTTGACTGGGTCAGTGTGACACTGAGTGAGATGAAGATGCTTGGCATCTTTGTGAAATGCTGTAGAGCATGAGAGCCTCTGAATCCTCTTGGTGATGTACAGAGTTAGGGAAGGGAGGTGTTCAGGTCATATTTAATAAATCTATTTCAACATGCCTTTTCTCCTAAGCCTTTGGACTTTCTCTATCTTGTATCCGGGAGGTTCCAGTATCTCAATTAGGCATAGGCTATGGTTAAGTCCAAATTTCAGTGAACTAACCACAAAAACGCTTAGTGACACTTCTAGCTGCTTAATGTTAACACGTTAAATCTATTGTCTAGTATACATGATTATTGAACTCACATCAATAAATCTGTCAAACCCAGCATTATATTGTCTTTCTTGCTTTAACTTGTTTTAATATGGTACCACACATATTCCCTGTCTGTAAATATATAAACAAATAGAAAATTGTTTTTCTGTCAAGATTATTTTCTCCTGGTCCTATTCTGCACTTGTCTTGGTGGAACAGCTTAAAATCCACTTTTAGTTACAGATTTTCTAGCATGGACGAGGTAGCTGAGGTAGGTCAATAGGCTTCTTTCAAGGCAGATTGAGATTATTGCAATGTTTTCAGTTTAAGCAATGTCTAGTGTCAAACATAGGACAAAATGTTTTCAATTGGCAAAAGGCTTTCAGGCTTGCAATTCTTAGGCTATTTTAATGTCCTTGTTCTAAATTCAGAGTCCTTTACAGTCAGTGCCACACATCTTAGCTGTCAATTCAATTAACATTATAATTCTGCAGCCCATATAATTACAATCTATGCCAAGTTTTACTAATATAATCATTGTTATTTTACCAATGTTGGTTCTGTGACTACTAGAAATAAAATATTGTGCAGCTCCCATGGAAGCTGTCTGATAATATTCTGACTTCTGAAATCAATGTTGTCTTAATATAGTCATTCCTCCTTTCCTTTTATTCAAATTTGCATTGTGGTATAAGTATCCATTTAACCTATTTTAATGTCTTTATATTTGAAATATACATATATATTTAAATGTTTGCCTTTATTTATTTGTGTGGGAAAGGTGGCAGGCGCTAGCATGCTACAGTATGCATTTGGAGGTCAGAGGACAACTGGCAAGGGCTGGTGCTCATCTCCCATGTGGGTTCCAGGTATTGAACTCAGGTCTTTAAGTGTCTTTACCTACTGAGCAATATTGCCATCCCTGAAGTATACATTTTTATAGAAAGATTATTTTGAGTCATTTTCTCTCTATATCTCTATCTTGATCTCAATTTCTACCACTTTCCTTCTCACAGAATCATACTATGCTGCCCAGTCCGGCCTCAGATACCTGTGTTAGAAGGATCCTCACACAAATCATCCCCTACCCTAAGGTAACCCACAAGCCCAGCAAATCAGCTCACCAGAAAGTCACCTCATAGTGAAAGATGCCCCATGACCCACAAAAAGACCAGATGTTCCTATCACTCAGAAAACTACAAGAGTTTTAGGAGGTCTGTAGAGGAAATACATATGTTTTATACCTGTACATATATGTGTATATGTATATGCTATATGTGATTTTGTACATAGCAAATATTGTATGTTTTGTTCAATGTATTAATACAACAAATTATTAAAAGTTTTTGGGCGATCATGGTCCCACCTCTTAGAGCAGCTGCACTGTAAATTACTGCTATCACCTCAACATTTATAAATAAGTCCCTACTTGCGAGGAACGGTCAACAATGTAATTTTCCACTCATCCTTCAACTTTTTCTTTCAGTAACTCTATGGATTACTGTAGTTAAATATTCAATAGTTGAACTAGTATTGTAGTAACTAGTTTCAAGATACTGTCTATAATTCTGACTGACCAATTTGTATATGACTTTGGACAAATTAACCAAGTTCCCCGGTTTGCTGCACTTTAAAATAGGGCTAGTAATACGAGCCTGCCAGAAAGATTACATTAACTAATGTAAATTAAGCACTCAGGGTACCACCTCTCACAGAGGTCATAAGTGACATGCCAATAAGTTAAATGATTGATTCCAGTCCTCCTGATCTTTGATTTCGCTTCAGCATATGACACTAGTGACATTGAGCTGCCTTGATTCCCCTCAGTGTCCTGGACTCTCCCTCAGTCACTCTCTACCCTTCTACTTGAGACAGGGTCTCTCACTGAACCCACAGGTCACCCATTAGCTAGATAGGCTGGCCAGCTCTGGGGTCCACCTTTCCACCCAAAGCCCATCCTCGCTCTTCCTGAATTACAGATGTATACCTCCTGCTGGCTCTTGGGTGAGTATTATGGGCTGAATTCAAATCCTCATGCTTGCATGACAGGCATTTTACTGACCGAGCCACCCCCCCCAGCCACCTCTTAATTCCACTTGTGTTTGTCATCAAGCATTTATCTTGAGCCTTTCAGACCCTCTTGACTACTCTCCTCGGTGAATTTCTGGCACTGTCCAGAACTGCATCCTTCTGTCAACACTCACCTATCCAGAGAGTCATGAGGAATCCCAAGTAAAAGGCAGCTTCACCGTCTACACAATGGGTAATCACAATAACTTCTGCTTTCTTTCTTAGTCTGGAAAGCTTCTTAATTAAAGACATTCTATCATATTTGACAGCACTACATGCCAAGATGACAGGTGCCCCAATTACCAAGTCACAAATTGATTGGGAGTGAGCGTGTAAGGTCTTCAACTATAGCCACAGAAATTTGGTCTCTGATCCCAAGAATTCAAGCAGATTTTAGGATCTTACCGGCAGGGGTGCACATTAGGTACTTGTGCTGTCTGGTTTTGTGTCATCAGAGAGGAAGGAGCCTCAGCTGAAGGAATGCCTCCATGAGACCCAGCTGTAAGGCATTTCCTCAGTTAGCGCTTAATGGGAGAAGGCTGGTGGCCCTGGGTTCCATTAAAAAAAAAAAAAAAAAAAAAAAGGCAGGCTGAGCAAGCCAGGGGAAGCAAGGCAGTAAGCAGCACCCCTCCGAGGCCTCTGCATCAGCTCCTGCCTTCAGGTTCCTGCCCTGTTGGAGCTCCTGTCCTGACCTTCTTCAGTGATGAACAAATAAACCTTCTCCTCCCAACCTAGCTTTTTGGTCATGGTGTTTTGTTGCAGCAATGGGAACCCTAAGACAGTACTGAAAATGCAAGGTGATGCTGTTCTGACCGGACGGGGTGGCCATCATTTCCAGTGGACCTGATTGTTCACAATTTTCTTCCAACACGTCAGTGGCCTTCAAACGCCTACTAGAAAATTGTGTTAGGCAACCAAGCAAGTAGCGTAAATGTACACGCCAGACACAGAGCATCTGTAATCCGTTCTCTCTTTTCCTTATTTCTCTTGATGGCATTATCAACCATTCAGCTTTTTGGACAAAGATGTCCCTAATTTCCCCTAATTGCATCTTCTATTAACTCTTTAGATTCAATTGTGCCACAAATCCTAATGATTATACCTATTTTAGTTGGACTATTTCCAAAAAAAGACCAGGACCTAAGGATTTGAACACACACTATTTGGAAGATAGTTCCAGGAAACAATGGCAAGAGGTTAGGAAGCAATACGGAAAAGTATAGGAAGTCAATCACATGCATTATTGGGCAGGTCTGGCACTGGGGGACTAAGGCCTAATACCCAGAAGTGTGGGAATCAGAAGAGAATATATGTTAGAGATCTCCCACCCATGGGATTATCCATCTTGGTCTGAGGCTTTCTCCCATTCATATATCCTGCAAGCACTTCTGGCCAGGGTATATTAAAGTGTGTGTGTGTGTGTGTGTGTGTGTGTGTGTGTGTGTGTGTGTGTGCGCGCGCGCGCTCGCGCGTTTTATTTTTATTTATTTATTTATTTTTGTGTGTGTGTATTTGAACTTCAGAAAATCCTAAGACAAAAGTTCAGGTGTTTACAGTCAGAGCTCACCAATAAGATGATAGTGCAAGTACTGTCTGAAAAAGTGGCCTGTGAGAATAAGATTGTAGCACTAGCTGGCATGACGGAACTCAGTGATAGAGCTGTCTGGCTGTGGTCCCCTGCTGGCTAGTTTTATGTTAACTTGACACAAGCTCTCTGAGAGGAGGGAACCTTGATTGAGAAAAATGCCTCCATAAGATCTGGCTGTAGGTGAGCCAGTAAGGCATTTTCTTAATTAGTGATTGACGTGGGAGGGCCCAGCCTGTTGTGGGTAGTGCCACCCCTAGGCTGGTAGTCCTGGGTTCTGTAAGAACGCAGGCTGAATGAGCCAGGAGGAGTTAGCCAGTAAGCAGCATCCATCCCTCCATGGCCTCTGCATCAGCTGCTGCTTCCAGGAACCTGCCCTGTCTTAGTTCTTGCCCTGACTTCCTTCAGGGAAGAAACATAAGCCAAATAAACCTTTCCCTCCCCAAGTTACTTTGGTCATGGTGTTTCATCACAGCCATAGTAGCCCAAACCAGGACAGGTATTAGCAATATCTGGCAGAGCCTAGACTAGAGCAAGGGGTGGTACAATATTGAGGATGCCAAATATTCTTCCTTTTTTCCCAAGTCTTTTACGTTATAGTCTAAACTCAACACTGCTAGCAGAATTCACTTTTTAAAACAATAACTTGCTAACTTGTGTCTCTGTTTTTAAAGCCCATAATAAAGTCCAAATGCCTCAATTTATCATAATCCTTTCCATTTTGGTTCTAAGTACTATTATTTTTAATAACTTATGTATGTGTATAAGTGTATGTGTGCATCACCTTCATGCTTTGGTGCCCAAAGAACTTAAAAGAAAGAGTCAGATCCCCTGGAATTGAACTTACAGAGCATCGTGAGCCATCACATGGATCAGGAATTGAACTTAGGTCATCTGCAAGAGCAGCCAGTGCTCTTAACTGCTCAGCCATCTCTTCGGCCCATGACTACAGGTCCTTTTAAAGCCTTCTCTTCTTTACTCTTGAATTTATGTTTCCTCTGCTACAGATGCTCTTCCCTCCCCTTTGTACAATTTATTTTACTAGTCCTTTAACATCAGTCCTAGAAATCTGTTTCTTTACCCCACGGAAAATAACTGCTTGGTCCTCTTTGTTCCCCAGTATGTGTGTACACCTGCACTCTCTCTCTCTTTTTTTTTTTGTAAAGATTTATTTATTATTTATACAGTGTTCTCTCTACACATGTGCCTGCACTCCAGAAGAGGGCACCAGGTCTCTATATAGACAATTGTGGTCTCTATATAGACCATGTGGTTGCTGGGACTTGAACTCAGGACCTTTGGAAGAGCAGGCAGTGCTCTAAACCTCTAAGCCATCTCTCCAACCCCCTACACCTCCACTCTTACACTTTGCAGATTGAATTGCACTATTTCCCCCTCACTAAACTGGAAACTCACTCATTCTAACACCCAGGAAATGCTTGAATAACAGAAGGTTCTCGATGAAGAGACCCTTGTCAAGTTGAATTTTTCTGAGCACATCCAAACAAAATAGACTTTAAAAAGAAACTTATCGGTTTCAGGAGATGGGCAACCGCACACACGCAATGTACAGTTAGGACTTAACACGGAGTTCTGTTTTCTATTATTTATGAGTTATTTGCAAAGGCTTTGAGACAGCTTTTTAGATGGTGTAATCTATTCTCTCTAGTGGCCATACTCGTAGTTTACGTCACTGGAATTTGTGTTACATTAATAAAAGGAAAATGAATATCCCAGAGTATTGTATACATATTACACAGAATCACAGAGTGCCTCTCCCTGGAGGCAGAGGCCAGATGCATATAATATCTTCTTTTTGAGACAAGACCTCACAGTGCAGCCTCTGCTGGCTTTGCACTCGAGGGCCTCCTGTTTCAGCCTCAAGTACAGAGAGTGCAGGGGTTATCCCAGGCCACCACCATACCTAGCAACAATTCAGTCTTTGCACAGCGCCTCACCCATATGTAATCAGTGTATGACTTGCTAGTTGGCACAGCAATGACTTTATACATTGTCTCCGGGATTGCAGTCATTTTCAGTGAAGTAGAAACCATTTTAATTCTTCAGTATGGATAAATAAACCAGACAAATCATATGCCTCATAAAACTCCTCACCCAATAATTTTTTAAAAAGTATTTTATTTAATTTTAATGTGCCTTAGTATGAGAGTATCAGATCTTGGAGTTACAGACAGTTGTGAGCTACCATGTGGGTGCTGGGAATTGAACCCTGGTCCTTTGGAAGAACAGGCAGTGCTCTTAACCACTGAGCCATCTCTCCAGCCCCACCCAACAATTTTTTTAAAAAAGCTTTCTGGGAGTTTATTACACACTTATCTTTCTTATGTTTGTTAGGTAGCCATCAAAGGTCTTACTATTTCAAAAATTAAAGGAGAAGTTGGGAATAGTACAGCACATCTCTAATCCCAGCACTTGGGAGGCTGAGGCAGGAGGATCAAAAGTTAAAAGGCTGCCTGTGCTCCATAGTTAAACATTGTCTCAGAAAATAAAGTTAATGAAGGTGGCAATATTTAAAAAGTCAGCTGCAGCAGCAGCAGCACCATCACCATCATCATCATCATCATCATCATCCTCATCATCATCATTTCAGGCTTAGAAATGACAGGGGTGATGACGACAACAGTGGCCTTGTCTCCTTGGCTTCAGCCAGTAACAGTAATAACAGCTGTGCAACTTGGACAGTTCAGCAGTTAAGAATTTACAGCCATTCAGTAGAATGTTGGGGTGTGGTGGGGGCTGGGGATGGCGGAGATTTTGAACTTTCAGAGTATTTGTATTGCTTGTTAACATTTTCCTTTTCTCTTGCTTATTATTATTGTATTGGTTTATTTCTCAGTATCATTTGGTGGCTTTTCCTAGTGGACAAATGAGCGACTCAACGTTACACGATCAGGTTTTCTGGCTTCTGTTTCTAACCACTTATGAGAGGATTTGAGATTCAACATTCTTCAGAAAACTGAGATCCAGTGTCTCACTGTATCACTTTTTTTGTTTTTAAACTTAAAATATTCTACAGCAAGCTTTGGTAGAAATTTGGGGTTTGGAAAAGAGAGGTTCAAAATAACAGTTGGATCACAGTGACCTGCTTCTGGTTGGCTGGCGCTCCTTAATTATAATGTATTTTGGAGTTTATTGCTGTTTTGTTTTATTTGAGACAAAGTCTTGCTGTGTAGCCCAGGCTGTCTGAGAACTCAGAAGTGATCCTACTAAGTCTCCCAAGTGCTAGCGTTATAGGCATATGCCACCATACCTAGCCGACAAGTCTTTATAACTGATTGAATTTTTAAATACAGCTGCTTTCTGCCATTTCATTGGGGATTAATTTTACTCATTGTGTGACATTAAAAAAATATAAGGCATTTAATCTCTCAGAACATACAGTATTAGCTAGGTCCGAGGGCTCTTCTTGGTAACGTTTACTAACGCGTTTCCCATTTCAGGACAATGAAAGGGAAGATAAGGAACAGCAGCAGGACTCAGAGGACCAGAAGGAGGTAAGGGCACCCTGAGTGACCAGGTGACACCCTGTCAGAGTGAGCCGGCTGCACTGGGCACCCTGAGTGACC
>OU015746.1:42627474-42638099 GCA_907169655.1 Acomys percivali
TGCACTGGGCACCCTGAGTGACCAGGGGACACCCTGTCAGAGTGAGCTGGCTGCACTAACTTCCTTAGAAAGAACAAAAAGGAAAGTGTGGATGTGCAAAGTGAAACAGCAAGAGCAAAAGGGCAAATTCCTGTTGATTATTAAGCTGATGTCTTTTCAGTTACAGGAAACTCCCATAGGCAGGTAGATTTTCCATGTGGAGCGGATTGTTCTAAATTACAGTAAGTAACCACTGCTCTCTAACAGCAGATCAGCTGCTCTCAGTACAGAAGCCACCAGCTCTTAGGGTCACCTCACTATTATGCTAAAAATATAAACTCCATCTTAATCACTTAGCTTTGCTTTTAAAACTGCAAGATTACACGAAAAAGAGCACTTTTTTTTTTTTGAGGCAACCGAAACTAGTTACATGGAATCACATTAAGTTGACTAACACCATTTTTTTAAAAAATCCTATTATACACGCCAGCAAAAGTATTTAAAACCACAGCGCCACCATTATACCTAAAGCTAATCTTTAATTTGCTTCATCTCAGATGAAGAGTTCTTCTTTCTACCACAAACATGGAAGATGATTCTAGCACTCTTTGGAAGGTGGCATTTTTAAAGGTCAAATATAACTCTGAGATGATCTCAAATTATGTTCATAGAAAGTTTTGTATAATTCAAAGATCAGTGCACAGCTGAAATGGTGTCTCAGGCGTGTCACTGCACTAGCACTAGGAAGATCTGTTTGGTACTGTGAGTGCAGGAAGCAGACATGTAGTTCACCTCTAACACTCACTGTTAAATCCTAGAAAAAATAAGCAGGACTGTTCGGTAACTACAAAGTAACTCTCCTTCAATTGAAAGAAAGCAGATACAGCTTTAAGGGGAAAACAAAAACAAAAACAGTTCATTTTGAAACTGCTGTTTCTTCTCTCTTTTCAAAGATGCCACCAGCTCCACAAAGTGCTCCTGCATCAGAGCCCAGCAGCCAGGTGGTGGAGGTGACAGAAGATGCGAAGGAGGAAGTGAAGCCCCAAGGTACGAAAGTAGCCTTTCTCTCTACACGACACAATCTAAAGTGAAAGACATGACACAATCTAAAGTCAAAGAAGTGCATTCATCAAGATTTTGTATTTAAAAATTAGATGATTGTGAGAGGCTTCTCTCGGTGTAATTTGGCAGTAGGTTAGGACAGATTTCCTCACCCTCTACCGGGAATACCTTTGAAGCAACGTCATGACTATTCATTCTGTGCAAAGTAGTTAAAGAGAAGATGGGCGTGGTGGTGCATGCCTTTAATCCCAGCACTGGAGAGGCAGAGGCAGGCAGATTGCTGTGAGTTTGAGGCCAGCCTGGTCTACAAAGCGAGTCCAGGATAGCCAAAGTTCCACAGAGAAACATTGTCTCAAAAAACCAAAAAAAGAAAAAGAAGAAGGAAAAAAAAAAAAAAAAGAAGAAGTAATTAAAGAGGAAATTCAACTAAGAGTGTTAAAGAGGTTTCTAGCAGGCAACCTATTTAGTATAAAAATAAAATGAAGAGCTCTATGAGCTGATTTTCTTATTGGGTTTGATTCTGTTTATGTACAGATGTATGTACAGAATACATTTATTCTGTAATGACCCAAAGCCACCCATAGCCCTATCCCTTACCAAATTTCAAATGATTATACAGATTGGAAGTTTACAGGATTAAAAAGGTAACAAAGTATACAAGACATCCATCTATTTCTCTCTAGCCATTTCTCCCTTTTGTTTTTTGTTTTTGTTTTTGGAGACAGGGTTCCTCTGTGTAGCCTTGGCTGTCCTTGAACTTCTGTAGACCAGGCTAGGCTGACCTTGAACTCAGAGATCCACCTGCCTCTGCCTCTGTCTCTGGAGAGCTGGGGTTAAAGGCGTGTGCCATTACCGCCTGGCTCACCATCACCATTTCTAGTTCTACATATTTAGTCACAATCTGTACCAACAGAGATATTTTACAATATTTAAAATTTAGAAATTTCTTCAATTCAGTTCCAAGTATTGAGTGTTTAAGTGTGTTTAGCTGGTCTAGGCCAAATTAAAATAATAACTATAAAAGCAATTTTAAACTGTAAAATTGTGTAGATGCCAATTGTAACTTCCAAGTGCTTTTTAAAATTATTTTTCCTTTAGATGATTTAAAAGAAATTATTTATTGTTCTTATTAATATATATTATAATGCATATACTTTAAGAATTAAAACTTCCTGAGCAGTGGTGGCACATGCCTTTAATCCAAGTACTCAGGAACCAGAGACAGGCAGATCTCTGTGAGTTTGAGTCCAGCCTGGTCCATGGAACAAGTTCCAGGACAGCCAAGGCTACAAAGTGAAACCCTGTCTCCAAAACAAAACAAAAGAAACCAAAAAATAAATGAATAAATAAATACAAAGATTAAAAAAATCTAAGTGGATGCATATAGGGAGTGTTTAAAAACAAAAAATTAGAACTTTCTAATCTTTAGTTTGCCTTTATTTTTATTTATGTATATGTCTCTATGTATAAGTTCACATTCAAGCCGGTACCAAGAAAGTATTGGATCTCTGCAGCTGGAGATACAGGTGCTTGTGAGCCTCCCATCTGGGTGGTGGGAACTGAATTCTGGTCCCTGCAAGAGCAGCAGGCTTTAGTAACCACTGAGCATTTCCTCCAGTCCCTGCCTCTTTTGTTTTTGCTTTTTTTTTCCCCTTATAATGTGATTTTTATTTAATAACACATGTATCCTGGGAGCAATTGTGTCCACCCATGCAGGACAATTCCATTCAAACCAAACTCTTTCTTAAAGTTGTATTTTGAAATTAGCTTATTAACAGGCATGTTTTCAGAAGGCTTTTTCACACATCCTTAGTTTTGGTTAATTCACCCATTAATCCCACTTTTTCCCTCTCGCACAGCCCCATCCTCATTAATCCTTTAATTCTCAGTATTCTTCCCTCTCCTTTTTTTCTTAAATTTTGTAGTTAATGTAATTTTTATACAATATATTTTCATACTTTTTCTTCCACAGATCCTCCCCACCCACCCAACTTTATGTTCTTTCTCTCGCTTTCAAAAACAAAAAACAAGAAAAAAAAAAAAAAAGAAGGAAAAAAAAAAAGAGAACAGGAAACACACACAACACAAAAACCACAAAAATGAAAATCAAAAGGAACAAAAGACCAATAAGACAAAAAGTGCCAAACAAAAAGTCTACCAAAATAGCATCAAGTTCACGTTGTGCTGGCCGACTGCTCCTGGGCATGGGACCTGCCCTGGAGTGTGGCTGATGTTCCCAGGGACACTCTACTGGAGAAGACTAACTTTCCCCTTGGCAGTGGGTACCAGTTGCAGATAGCTTCCTAGTTAGGGGTGGGACCCTTGCCCGCTTCCCCATCCCAATACCGCAACCTCGTTTGACTCGAACCCGTGCAGGTCTTGTGGCTGCTGCCACTGTCTCTGTGGGTTCATGTGTGCATCAGTCCTGTGGTGTCAGGAAGACACTGCTTCCTTGGAGCCCCCCATCACCTCTGACTTCTCCACCCCTGCTTTTCCTGGGGTTATTTTTAATACTTTTCAACTTTCAATTTAATGTGTGTGGATAGTACACATTGGAGGTCAGAGGACAACTTGCAGAAGTTGGTTTTTTTCTTCTCACCAGGAGGGTTCCAGTGAGGAAACTGAGGCTGTCAGGCTTGGCTGCAGGCACCTTTGTCCGCTGAGCCATCTCACCAGTCCCCCTATTTTACTAACTTTTCAAACTCCTCTTCCCGGCAAGTCTTAACCTGTCTTCCCTCCCCTGTCCATGCTCCATCACTGCCTGATTTTAGCTTCCTCCTCATTTCCCCCTCCCCCTCCCCCTCCTCTCGGCAATATCCCAGAAGCACACTTTGTATTTTCCCTAAATCACCTGAGCCAGTTTTAAAAATTAACTTTTCATTTAAAACATGCCAGACGGGATTATGAACAAGGAACTTGATTATAAATTCAATGAAGTGTTTAATTAGCTTGTGGACGATTTGTACCTGCATGACTTCATGTATGCATTCTGCCAAGGAATTTAGTGCCCCCCACTTCCCCGCACTGCCCTCCCCCCTTCTAAAGTATAAATCGAACCTTTGTGGACTTCCCTGTTCTGGAACTTTCAGTTTCTTTACTCTGTGTGTTCCATTCGTTGCTCTATTACTCTCAGCAGTATGTATGGAAAACATCGTGGCTGCTTCATATGCTAACAAATGAGCTATGGTGTTCCTGTTTATATTTGATAATTAGTCATAATAAACCTTATATTCAGACTCTCTCTTAACATACCTATGCATATACAGCACAACGTGTGTGTGTGAAGTGTGAAAAGGAGCTGTTATTGCGATTTCAACACGTCAGAGGAAGTATCACAATCCTTGTTATATACTTGTCAAAATTAAATTAGCTTGCCAAGTGGCTACCATAATGCATTCACACCCTTGTCTTTTCTTTTTCTTTTTTTTTTAATAGAAAATGCTGGGGTTGAATGCATTGTGTTAGTTTTTTAATCCCAGCTGTTCTCTTTTTTGAGCTATTTTCATTTTAGAAATCCTTAAACAAGCAAACAAAACCTGTAGTCTCCCTGGCTCTGTTCTTACCCCACAAGCTCGGAGGTTCGACAAAGCTCTGCAGGGAACCCCGAGTTCCTGTATCCAGCGGATCTCAGTTCCAGCGGTGTTTGGCGGTGCGTCACCTCCATCTTGAGCAAATGGTTGCATCTTGTTGAGACATGCTGATTCTGAAATCACGGCAGCCATGTTTCAGGCAGGGCCTGTGTTTGAAGAGCATCCTACAGCTTGTCGAACCACTGCCGGGCCAGATTCAGCGGCTTAACCAGTAGCCAGCCCCGAGGATGTCAACTTATCAAAAGAGTCTGTTATAATAATGGAGGTTATTTAATTCCCGTTTATATCATTAACTAGATTCTATATGATGTATGCCTTACAATGGGCCATGCACTAAGTGCAGGAAATGACAAATGTCACCTTTAAAGTCTAGACCTTTCAAATTATGAACAAGGGATTTCTCTATATTCCTTTCCTATTGACTTGAAAGTATTCATGCCTCCGTAATATATGAGCAGAACTTAATGCTAATAAACTCATCTAACAACTTGACCTTCATGCTGTCATTTTGGTAGCTTTTCTCTATATTTCCTCTCTTCTAGCTTTGCTTTTTTTTTCCCCTACCCATCCCCTTCCTATATCTCTTGACCACCCTCCATTCCCTCTTTGGTTTTGTTCTCCCCTTACTTCCATGGTATTTCTTTTTACTGATAATATCATAATACTAACTTAAGCAGTGTAATTCAATTTTTATTTGTTTGTTTGTTTTGAGACAAGATCTCACTATTTAGACCTGGCTGGCCTGGAATTGACCATGTAGAGCAAGTTAGCCTAGAACGCAGAGATCTGCCTGCCTCTGCCTCACAAGGCAATTCTCAGATTAAAGACATGTGCCACTACACTTGGCAAAAAAATATATATCTATTTACGTTAACAATTAATACACATGAATAGCTTTTGAAAATTACAAAGAATGATGTGAGTGCAGTATATTAACAATATACAAAATAGCAAGATACATCATTTTCAAAAAATAATGAAAAATTTAAACTGCTTTTTAAAAAGTTGTCTAGTAGCTAGAACCATGAAGGTTTGCACGTTGGGGCAAGAGCCTGAAAGGTTCCTAATTCTGGGAAGAGTTTGGAAAATTGATGCTGAAAAACAAACTCTAGTGCTTCGAATAGGGATGGAGAAATCGATCATTATTTATCGAGCGGCATGTAAGTGAAGCAGTCAGTCTATCTGGAAAGGGTTACGAATGCCCAAGTGCAGACTACTGGAGAACCCGTTGGAAACTCTATTCAAATAAGCTTCCAAACTAGCTTGCCCTTGGGGCACTTCCGCGACTGGTGATCCTTGAGTTCCGAAGCCACCCAGTGCAAAGGCAGCTGCAGACAGAATCCTGATTTATTGACCCTCCTACGGCAGAGCCTCCTTTTCTTTCCTTGATTTTTATGGCTCCTAAAGAGGTGATTAACTAGAGCCGTAACCAAGCACACATCTCCACTCCATGTTTCAGTGGGGGCAATGCAAACAGTGGGATTATTGCTTAGCAACCGAGAGAATGGCCTACCATGCCCGCCGGGAGCGCTAGCAGGCTGCAGTGAATAAAAGAGAAGGCCCTGGATTATTTGTGGGTTTATTAAGGAGCCATTGTAGATGGGTAGGTATTAAGTTACTGTGTGTCTATAGCACTACCCTTGACTCAAGCAAGCACACATGTGTCTTGATTTGTGCTGGGCAAATTAAGAGAAAAGCAAGTACATTAAAGCCTGCAGACTTAAACCAATTGCTTTCATGCTAATCTTAAAAAAAAAAAAAGTAAACATAAAAAGATTATATACTCATAAATATTGTGTTTTAGTTAGTTTGTTTGTTTTTTTCTGTCGCTATGATAAGAACATCCTGACAAAGGAGACTTGAGGGAAAGTGTTTAGTAGCTCGCTATTCCAAGTTCAAGTCTGCAGAAACGCCAAGGTGGCCGGAACTTGAAACGCCCGGTCACGTCATCCCAGCGAAGAGCGGAGAGCAGAGAGTTCCGGCCTTCCTCACTCATTCAGTCTCGGGGGCGGGTGGGGGGGGGGTTCGCAGTCACAGACCAACCCACCCGCAGTGGGGCTCCCCTCTTCAGGTCCTCTTCCCTCCTCAGCAGTGCAGTCCAGCTAACCCTCAACCGACCGACAGGCCTGCCCAGCGGTCAGAGCAGTTCTAGATTTTGCCAAGTTGGCAGCCAACCCTGACCATCATGGTGACAAAACAAAGTGGAGATGTCCCCGTACCCTCTCCGGCTACCAAGTGACCTTATTTGTAAATCCAATCCATAGACGAGAGAGCCGCATGCTATCTACCCTTCCTCGATTTCCTCTGACTGGAATGAGTGATTTGGCCACAGGGGAAATAAAACCTGAATGTGGTTCATAACTACCATCCACCGTTGGACCCAGGGCATTTGACAGATGGGTTTTCAAGGGTTTCCTCACAGACTACTTGATTTTTTCCCTTGGGGGGGAAAAAGAGATAAACTTTATTCTTTCAAATATTGATTTTCTTTTTCTGCATCTCCTTTTAAATCAGCAAAGCCGTTTTCTAATGAAATCGTTCCATGCTCTCCGATTCTGTGAAATTAGTTGATGCATAGCAGCTCTGGCCACAGAGATGCCCTGTGGATTCTGAGGCTCCTTTTCAGGGTCCTGAGCAGTACAGCTCAAAAGCCACTGTCCCCACAATGGGGACTCTTCTTTTAAAGTATTTTATTTGTATGATTTTTTTCCAGGTATCTGTATATTCATGTCTCTGTGTAGGTATATGCAAGTGCCTCAGGAGGGCATTGTATCTCCTAGGCCTGGAGGTATATATAGGTGGTCGTGAGCCACCCAACATGGATGCTGGGACCTAAACGCAGGTGGTCTGGGAGAGCGCTCTTCACCGCTGAGTCCCCTCTCCAGTGCCTACAGCAGGAACCCCTGCTCTGGCTGACAGTGATTGGAATTAGTGGTTTAGCCAAGGAAGAAATAAAAACACAAAGGAAGGTTTGAAACATCCCATTCACCACTGGACCCAAGATATCCCAAAGATGAGTTTTCAAGGGTTTCTATAAATTGATACCAACCACCCTGGAAGTAATTTAGCAGTAATCTGGTGAGTGAAATGCTTGTGCTTTGACCCTGTGTTTTGGTACTTCCTGTTACTATTTAAAAAAATAAATAAATACAAGCTAGGGTGACTTATAAACAGCATAAATTTATTATTTATAATTAGGGAGGCTGGAAAGCCTTAAGATCAAGCAAGGTGCAAGCAGATCTGATGTCTGTTTGAGGGCCCACTCTGTCTCCAACACAGCCCCCCCCCTCCGGAATGCAGTATCCTCTGAGGGAAAAGAGCACACTGTATCCTCAGATGACAAGGATGTGAGAGGGCAGCGAAAGGGGCCTAGCCCGTTCTCTCTGTCCCTTTTAATATTTTTTGAATGTATGTGTGTGTGTGTGTGCATGTGTGAGTCTGTGTGTAGCATGCATGTCTATTTAGTAAATCATCGTCATCCTTGCAGGTCTGAATAATTCATAAGAAAAAATAGAGTTTTTTTTTAATAGCCACAACTGTGACATTATGGAGGCTCTCTCTATCTTGTCATTCTACTGCAGCAATGATATTTGTTGCTAGGTAATTACAAATTAGGACATGTCTCAATAGCTACTTTTCCATCATATCAGAAATTAATATAGAAAAAAATTCAGCTGTTTCTATCTTCACCTATATCCACAAAATAACAGAAGCAAGTGAAGTAGCAAAGCAATATGTAGGCAGGATCCTGTTGTGGCATCTATGTTCTTTTTTTTTTTTTTAAAGATTTATTTATTTATTATGTATACAGTGTTCTGCCTGCACGTACACCTGCCCGCCAGAAGAGGGCACCAGATCACATTATAGATGGTTATGAGCCACCATGTGGTTGCTGGGAATTGAACTCAGGACCTCTGGAGGAGCAGTCAGTGCTCTTAACCGTTGAGCCATCTCTCCTGCCCCATATATTCTTTTTCACTGGATAATAAGACCCCAAAGTTCAAAGGCCAGCCTGGTGTACAAAATGGGACCAGGACAGCCAAAGCTACACAAAGAAACCCTGTCTCAAAAAAACAAAAACAAAAACAAAAAAACCTCCAAAACCAAAAACAGATAAATAAACAAACAAGACCCCAAAGTATTGCATCCCCATAGCTGTGTCAGGAAAAAAAAAGAATGAAAGAAAGAAATTTCAAGATTCCCATTAACTCTTCCATTCCAGTCAGCTCAGCCCTCACAGGAACAGAAGAAAATACCTCGTAACTTATTGTTCAGAGTGTGAGCCAGCCATGCTTTGGGACCCCAGGGCCAAGCCAGTTCCCCGAGAAGAAAAGCTCTAGTCAACCATGTAAAAGGATGTGAAACCGTTTTGAGGTTTTTGTTGTTGTTAACCATATTCTAAAGTCATCAATTAAATGCTATTTCTAATATTTCTAGTGTTTTTTTAATTTAAAAAATTATGTGTATGTGTATATGGCTATGTGCACATGAGTGCAGGTACCCAACAGTTGCCTAAATATCAGATGTCTCGAGGCAGTAGTTACATGTCCTTGGGAGCTTCGTGGTGTTGGTCCTGGGGACCTACCAGAGTCCTCTGCACAAGCAGCAGGAACTCTTTGGTTGGTTGGTTGGTTGGTTGGTTTGGTTTCTCTGTGTAGCCCTGGCTGTCCTGGGCTTGCTTTGCAGACCTGGCTGGTCTCCACCTCACAGAGATCCACCTGCCTTTGCCTCCCTGAGTTCTGGAATTACAGGCGTGCGCCACTGTGCCCGGCAAGGTATGAATCCTTTAACCACTGAGCCATCATCTCTGCAGTCCAACACGTCTAGTGTTCCTTACATTTAATTTGTTTTCTTCTTCTCAGATGCTTCAGTAAAGGACTTCCACGCACCTCCCACGAATGTTGTGTTCAGAAAACCTGCAAAAGTGATTCTTGGCGTAGATGAAATGGAACTGAAGTTAAGAGCACAGCAACCGTGGAGGAAACATCTTAGTGAGAGAATAGAGGCAAGAGCCCAGGCCATGCAGCAGCAAGTGCTGGAGACGGAGAGGCTGGCGAAGGAGCAGGAAAAGACCACAAAGAAGCTCCCTATGGATGACTTGGCTAGAGAGTGGTTTAATACTGAAAGCACGACGCTGTCCACCCGGGCATACTTGCTGGACAAGCTGCTACCCACCTTGGTCCCTGGAGTCGAACACATGTTAATGCAGGTGGAAAAGAAGAAGCTTTTGAGCCGAGCTGACATCCCAAGCAAGTTTGATCCAATTAATTATCTAGGGGAATATTTAATGAGAAACAACACTCACTATATCAAAGACCCAGGGATGTCTGGCTACCAGAGGGTGATGAAGGATGTTACAGAAGAACTGAAGGTTCATGTTCCTGATACGATCAGCAACAGGTACAGTCTGTTGTGTGCTCAAGCGATGATCTTTCGCACAATGAACGGCTCGTACAATAATGATGTTAGCGCAAACCAGACTTGAAAGAAATGATTTTAGAGTTAGCCAGGAAGCATTTGTTGGCAGGAGGTGGTGGCTCACACGTGTGACCCTAGTTCTTGGGAACTAAGGCAGATTCAGTTTCTTTTCAATAATTCTAATGAGCGGAGAAGTCATTTCATATAAGACACATTTTTCTTTTATGTAGTTAGCATGTGGAGGGTACACACACCCGTGGCACATGTTGGAGGCCAGAGGACAACTTCTGGCCGTCGCTTCTCAGCCTCTTCCTTTTTGAGGCACGGTGTCTCTTGTTCCTGCTGCTGAGCTGTGTGCTCCAAGCACATCCAAGGTTACACAGTCAGGCTCTGTATTTATGGAGCTCCTACTATGTGCTTCACATTTTTCCAAAGCATGGCAAGGACTGACGAACTAAAGTAAGTTTATTTGCTTTGTTTTATTGAGACAGAGTTTGCTCTGCAGTTAGAAGTGGGCTTAAATCTTGTGTGTGTGTGTGTGTGTGTGTGTGTGTGTGTGTGTGTGTGTGTGTGTGT
>OU015746.1:42640079-42657152 GCA_907169655.1 Acomys percivali
GGGAGGGAGGGAGGGAGGGAGGGAGGGAAGAGGGGAAAGAGAGAGAGAGGGAGGGAGGGAGGAGGGGAGAGAGAGAGAGAGGGAGGGAGGGAGGGAGGAGGGGAGACAGAGAGGGAGAGAGAGAGGAAGGAAGAGAGAGAGGGAGGGAGGGAGGGAGAGAAGGAGGGAGAGAGGGAGGGAGAGAAGGAGGGGGGAGAGAGATGAGACAAGGGAAGACTGCAGGGAGTAGTTAGGGGAATGCCTTAGTGATAAATATGATTAAAATATATTTTATACATGTGTGAAATTCTTGGAGAATTATTAAAACATAGAATTCTAAAAATGATGTAGGGTGTGGGGATTAGCTCAGGGGCAGGACGTTTACCTGATATGGACACCCTGGCCTCAGCCTAATGGATACTGGGGTTGGAAGTGTGCATCACAGTGCCGGCTTTTTGGTTGGCTGGTTGGTTGGTTGGTTGGTTGGTTTTCAAGGCAGGGTTTCTCTGTGTAGCCTTGGCTGCCCTGGACCTGCTTTTTAGACCAGGCTGGCCTCGAACTCACAGCGATTTGCTTGCCTCTGCCTCCCGAGTGCTGGGATCACAGGCATGAGCCACCCAGCCCAGTTGTTGTCTTTTTTTTAAATTTTAAATTCTGGAATTTTGAGCTCTTAATAACATTGGCCTAATTATTGACATGCTTTATCTTATAATTTGTACAGGATTGCTTCAAAATAATAATGAAACAAACCCATGATAATAAAAAATAGATCACTTTTTAGATTTATCCAAAGCTGTTTATATATTAAGTGAAGTCATAGAAAAAAACGAAGAAAGCTAGGCATGATGACTCATGTTTCTAATCACAGCATTTGAGAAAGTAAGACAGTAGGCTCACCACAAGTTCGAGGCCAGCCTGAGCCACATAGCTTGTTTCAGAGAGGACAGCCTGGGCTACAGAGTAAAACTTTGTCTCAAACAAAACAGCAACAAAAAGAACCTCTGAAGAAACTAGGGTATGTTTGTGTTGTGTGTATGAGTGTTGCCTGTATGTATACCTGGCCCCACACGTGTGCCTGGTGCCCATGAAGGCCAGAGGGCACATCAGATCCCCTGGAACGGAAGTCACACGTGCTTGGGAGCCACTGTGTAGAGACTAAGACTCGAACCTGGGTCCTCTGAAAAAGCAGCCAGTGCTCTTAACCGTTGAGCCATTTTTCTAGCCCTAAAAGTCAGGATTTAAAATCTTTTATTTACATCAAGAATTTTTTTTTTTTACTTTGCTTGCACTTTATTTTTAATTAGTATAAATAACAGTGGGTCTCCTGCCGACATTTTCACACATCCATGTCACATACTTTGTTTTACTCCCTGTCTTATTATTTATCCGTCTTCTTTCCCCCTCCCCTTTATTTATACTCCTCCTCGGAAACAGATAAAAGTCTTTTTAACCCATGATTCAAAATCATGAAAATGTTGCCATGGTCGGTTACATAAACGTTGGAATAGTTTTGCTTGACAAACTGAGTCACGATTCCTCAGACTTGCTGTTCTTGTACAAAGGCTGCTACCGGCAACATGTAAATGAGTTGGCATGGCTGCGTGCCCTTGAAACCTTAGTTATGGGTCGTGAAATTTGAATTTCACATAATTTTTACACACCACAAATTATTTCTTTTGATTAAAAAAAACTCTTTAAAATTTATCTACCAGCTTTCTGCCACATGAAGCCAGCCTGTAAGTGGGCTGGGTTTGGTTTACAGAGCCCTAATGCTAATGATCTTTATGAGGTCTCTCCAAGATCTAAACAACAGGGTGCCTCAAATCTTATAACCTTTCCCAAAATCTCCATATCTTCCTCTGAATGTCTATTCCAAAATTGATTAAGAAACCTAAAACTCTTTGTGTCTTCTCTATAGAGTAAAAGACTAATTATATTTGTGTATATGTAATTGTATCTATTTATTTATTGGTAGTGCTGAGGTTGGAACCCTGGACCTTGAGGATGGTAGGCAAGCACTCTACCACTGAGCTATACCCCTAAGCACTAGTAATTCCTTTGAAATTATGCATATATATGTATATAAATATGATATATATGTACATATATATGTGTAAGAGAACTCCTAGGTTTTGCATGTGTGTTCTAGTTTGCTTTCTGTGGCTATAATAAAACACTCTGACCAAAATGAACTTAGGAGAAAACAGGGTTTCTTTGGCTTACACTTCCAGCTCACAGTCTGTCACTGAAGAAAGTCAGGACAGGAACTCAAGCAGGAAGCAGAGCAGACACTGTGGAGGAATGCTGCTTGCTGTCAGAAACAACACAGCAGCTTTGCTCACTATCTGGCTTGTCCACTAGCCCGTGCTTAGCTCCATTTTTTACACATCCTGGAGCAGGCTGCCTGCCTGGGGAATGGCGCCGCCCTCCGTGGGCTGTGCCCCCCTGTATCACTTAGTAAGCAAGATATTCCCACTGACCAAGCTGATGAAGACAACCCCTCAACTGAAGCTTCTCCTGTGGGGTGGTTCTAGGCTGTGTCAAGTTGACAACTAAAGATAACCAGTGCAAATGAAGCTTTTGTTTTCAACAGAAACAAGGGTTTAGTCAGTGTGAGTCCCTGCTTAAGACATCAAAATGGTCAGGGTTAACAGTACAAGGCCCTGGGCTCCCCTCCCAACACACACATGTCCCGAATGTTCAAACTCCTACATTATTCCTCAGATTTCTCTAAGTCAGATCCTCTGGTAATGTGGTTAAAATAAATCCCACAGGAGGACATTAGGCAAAAAGAAACCACGTGAAGGGAGCTTTAGTACAAGTGAAAATGTTCCACCAGCGAGCAGCAAGCAAAGCCACTGAGCCTAAAAAATAGTTTAATGCACACTTCTCTTTATCATTTGTTCTCACCGAGCGGTGGGGGAGCTTGCACCTAGACCTATTCCCATTTCAAAAAAGAAAAAAAAAGAAAAAGAAAACCAACTTGGGAATTGATTTCAAGGCCGTAATTGAAAAAAACTTGACAAGGCCTTCCTCCTGTCAGAAAAATACGTAAACCTCAAGCAGTACATACAACCAGGCACCTGTCACTTATCAGAAGTTATAAGAATAAGAAACGGGGGCTGGAGAGATGGCTCAGAGGTTAGGAGCACCGCCTGCTCTTCCAGAGGTCCTAAGTTCAATTCCCAACAACCACATGGTGGCTCACAACCGTCTATAATGAGATCTGGTGCCCTCTTCTAGTGTGCAGGTGTACATGCAGACAGAGCACTGTATACATAATAAATAAATAAATCTTAAAAAAAAAAAACAAAAACAAAAAAACGGGCATACCAAGACCCTGGTCTAGGAGCCTTTGCCAGACAGTGACATGACACATGAAGACAAGTTTGTTTGACTAACGATTGTAGAGCTGGGAGTTTGAATGTTTCAGACCATCTTGAGGAGTCTCAATTTCTTTATTTGTGTGTATGTGTGTGCCTGTATGTTTGCATGTACACTATATGTGTCCCAGTGCCTTCGGAGGCCAGAAGAGAGTGTTTGGTCCCGTGGCACTAGAGTTAAAGGCAGTGCTGAGCTGCCTGGCACGGGTGCTGGGAACCAAACCCCAGTCTTCTGCCAGAGCAGCGAGAACTCTTAGCTACTAAGCCATCTCTCCAGCCTTGCTTAATTTCCACTGGAGCAGCTGTAGGAATCCATGAAAGAGTTAAAGTAATCAGAGGCTTTGTCTGGATCACTAGGATTAGAACTTCATCTCCCTCTGGCAAAAGTCCAAAATCTTTTGTATGCCGACAATGCCAATGGCAGACATTTGTAGCCGATTCAGACAACCCACGAACGCTTTCCAACGGCGTGTGCTACTCCCGATGCCTTCGGACTTAAAGCTCAGATCCTCAGCAGTCTTCATAAAATTAGTCTTGCTTTAAAATTCTTTGACCTCTGTCTTATGTTTCCTCAATTCATTACAGACTCTTGACAAAGTCGCTCTGCTTTAGGAATAAACACTTTTGCGTTTTGTTTGTTTTGTTTTGTTTTGTTTTTTGTTTTTCTATTCATCCAAAGAAGACAAAATGTTTGTTGATTCATCAAGAATTTAACTTCTGGTGACAACGTTAAATTGGCTTAAACTTTTCATCTGTCTTCTTCCCAGGAAAAAGGGGGATTTATGCATCTCTGTTCCGTGTCTCGCAACAATACACTGAGCAGGCCTTCTTTATTTCTGTAGAATAATGTTTATAATGGCAGCCGTTTGCTTGAAAAACACAGCATCTCTATTTCTGTTAGTTTTAATACGCAATACCACTTACTGCTTCTTATCAAGTTTCTGAGAGGTAGAAGTAGAATCCAAGTCGACTTTAATCTTTAAGCCTTGCATGCACATTTGCAAAGCCGTAAAGCAGATTGGGCCCATGCTACTTGCTCTAATATTTTCCCCCCTTAATATCTTTATTTTTGTTGTATCTTTTCCTTCTGACTCTGATTCCTCTAGTACTTGGGGATTTATATAAGAAAGTCTCTTTCCGCTGTTTTGTGACTTGATAGCGAACATTTTTTTTTGCCCTTATAAGATTACAAATCTTTAGTTGTCTGGGAGCTACCATATGTTAGAATTTGTAAAACCGGGCACCAAAATAGTAAATTACAGTGTATGACATTTTTAGCTAAAGAAATGTAAATAATAAAAGGGAAGCTTATTAATAGAATTACAGATTACTTCAGATAGGCAGAGTCTATTTCGTAATCAGTCTTGACATAGCAGATCCTAGGACACCAGTCCAAATGATTGGGAAAAGTAGACGCAAGAGCCCTGAGAGCCAACATGCAGCTCACACCCGTAACCACGCTTGGGCAGCTGAAAACCAACAAGCAAGACCAACACCTGGGCCTTTTAATTGTGCTTGACCCCTTGATTGCTTCATAGTCTGAAGGGTCCCTGCTATACTTGAGGTATCTTTGGGGAATGTTTTCAGTGAACTGTCTTTACCAGCCTTATGCACTAATGATGGAACATCTATTCCATGAAGAGAAATAAGCAGGAAAAGAGATTCCAAGGAATTACTTTCTCTATTGCAACTACGTAAGAGAGAAGCACAAGTCAGTATAAAAGCTCAAATGTTAGAGCAACACAAACCAAACAGAACTTTATTTTTTTAAATAGTTTGTTTACTTTTATTGTATGTGCATTGGTGTTTTTGCCTGCGTATATGTCTGTGTGAGGGTGTCAGATCTTGGAATTACAGACAGTTGTGAGCTGCCATGTGGGTGCTGGGAATTGAACCCGGGTCCTTTGGAAGAGCAGTCAGTGCTCTTAACTGCTGAGTCATCTCTCCAGTCCCCCAAATACAACTTTAAAGGGATAAAGATGCTGGCCTTAACTCCTGTGCAATAGTCAAGCAATTTGCACAGACCACGTGCCCAAATCTATTGTGTGTTTCCTACTGGAATGTGGTATGTGCCAGGGATTCTAAGAGTTACCTCACAGTGCTTGTGTCTTGTGTTTCACACACCAAAGTGCCTCAGGGTATCTTGTTCGCCTTTATAACCTCCAGCGCTAGGACTTGGCAGTGGTAAGGATGTACTTCCTCCTGGGTCTGGGCTTTCCTCGGCTGCCAGGAGATGGCTTCCTAGACAGCTGTCTGCTCTCACTCCGCACCAGCTGCCACCTCTTTACTGAGCCAAATGAAAACTGCCTATGAGAGGAAACCCTGCAGGTGCTTCTCCACAGGTGACATTACTAGTATTGGCTTGTCAAGTTGTCCTGGAAAACAGATTGTATCAAGCTGGTAAAGCATATTTTGCTGAAAATAAGGACAATACTTTTAACGGTATTTGAGTTTCTGTTATAGTGGGATATGTAGGGTTTTATCCGGATGATTTCTAGTGGTCGTTCCCCAATGTGAAGTCCTTCTGTTGGAGGACTAAACGCGGAGACTTAACTAGGCCTATCAGGCCTTCCTTGTGTACCCCGGTTCTTGTCTCTCCCCTCGCCTGCTTCACGCAGGATTTGTCTCAGATTTCTAAACATTCTTTGCTTCACCCAACTCAGTCTTTGCATGTCAGTTCCTCTACCTGCATCATTTATCCAATCAGTCCTTTCCCATTCAGCTCAAATGCCACTGCACTACATCAGGACTAGCCTGTTCCCTGATGTGCACTGCGTCAGGAATAGCCTCTTCCCTGATGTGCACACACAGTCCTAGTGCTCTTCCACACCTCTAATGGCTATTTCCCAAGACACCTTGTTTGCCACACCCACCACTGTACTCTAGCACTAACCCTGTAAGCGATGCTAAATCAAATACGCTGACTAGGTTTACTTATATATAAACCTATTCTGGCTTGGCTTCTGCTTTTATGGTGCCCCTTTTATCTCTAAAAATTATTTTTGGATCCAGGCATGGTGAGTTACAATTATAATCCCAGCAACTGGGGAGGTTGAAGCAGGAAAATCACCATGAGTTTGGGTTCATGTTTTTTTTTTAAGATACATAAGATTATTAGGATTATTCATGGTTGATAACTAAGAGGATCATGTTATCTTCACACTAACACTTAATCTGGGGTAACCTGAATATTTAATTTTGATTTATTTATTTTATTTATTGTATATGAGTACTTTATGTGCAGAAGAGGGCACCAGATCACATTATAGATGGTTGTGAGCCACCATGTGGTTGCTGGGAATTGAACTCAGGACCTCTGGGAGAGCAGGCGGCGCTCTTAACCACTGAGCCATCTCTCCAGCCCCTAATTTTGAAATCTCTCGAATTTGTTATCAGTATTTAATGAGGATGTTATGATAGATGCTTTGTTATCCTGTAAAAATTCCCAAATAGGCCTGATTATTAATCTGTCTAAATACGACTAATGGCCTGGAGAAATGGCTCAGCAGTTAAGATTATTTGCTGCTGTTGCAGAGGACTGTGGCTCAGTTCCCACTCTGTCTACACAGCAGTTCACAACTGTCTGTAAGTCCAATTCCAGTGGATCTGATGCCCTCTGCAGGCACAGACCGACATGCAAACAAAAATACCATAAAAATTCTAAGAATTTAAAAAAAATCTGGGGCTGGAGAGATGGCTCAGTGGTTAAGAGCACTGCCTGCTCTTCCAAAGGTTCCAGGTTCAATTCCCAGCGCCCACATGGCAGCTCACAACTGTCTCTAACTCCAAGATCTGGCACTCCCACACCAACGGACATAAGTAAAAATTAAATAAATTTAAAAAAAAAAAAAAACCTATCACTGACTAGCCAATTGTTTAAGGTTTTAAGTCATTATATGTTATGTCAGGAGCTTAATTTTTATAGCTAGATATATGTTGAATAAAACAAGAGAAATAAAAATCAAGTCATTATAATAATTTAGGCACATGTCACATGTGCATTTTGTAGGGTACCCATCACAGGGAATGTAGAAACATGTTTCAGGAATGGCAAAATGTCTGATTGATTTAGCTTTAGGAAATTGTGACCCCAGAACCTGAAAGCTGACAAGCCCTAAACGATTACTCGAAAGCAAAGGTATTGCATGTCGCGAAGTACACATGGATGGCTTGGTGCAGGGAAGGTTCAGAGGGTATTAATTGCTAGGAAGGAGAAAACTCACCTTATCCTGAGAAGAATGAAAACTGTCACACTGCATGGGGACACCTGGAGTTCATGGGTCTGTACCATTCAACAAAGGCGGTAGGTATTTCAGTGGTCAAGGAGATCATTTTTGGGGTTGTGCTGGCTGGTTTGCGTCATCTTGACACAAACTAAGGGTCATCTAAAGAGAGAGATCCTCGATTGAGAAAATGCATCCATAAGATCCAGCTGTAGAGCCGAGCGGTGGCGGCGCACGCCTTTAATCCCACTTGAGAGACCAGAGGCAGGAGGATCTCTGTGAGTTCAAGGCCAGCCTGGTCTACAAAGCGTGTCCAGGACAGCCTAGGCTACACAGAGGAACCCTGTCTAGACAAAACAAAAAAACAAAAAACAAAACAAAAAAGATCCAGCTGTAGGGCATTTTCTTACTTGGTGACTGTGGTGTGCTGTGCTGTGCTATGTAAGGGTCAAACAGGGCTTGGTGCATGCTGGGCAAGTCCTCCACCAACATCGCTACATCTCTACTCTGTTTCTTCTTTTTGATCAGATTTGTACTGTTTGTTTTGCTTTGTTTTTCAGAAACATTTCAGAACACTTGTTCATATGGAGGAAATGTTTACTTATTTAGTTGTTTTGTTGGTTTGCGACAAGGTCTTACTATGACACCCAGGCTGGCTGCAAACTCACAGCAATCCTCCCTTGCCTCAGCCTCCCAAGTTCTGAGTACAAAGTGTATACCACCATACCTGGCTTTGTTAGTTAGATTCTCTCTCTCTCTCTCTCTCTCTCTCTCTCTCTCTCTCTCTCTCTCTCTCTCTCTCTCTCTCTCTCTCTGTGTTTGTGTGTGTGTGTGTGTAGAGGTCAATCTCAGGTGTCATTCCTTGGGCCTTGCCCACTGTTTTTCAGATAGTCGCTCACTGCCTAGAAACTCACCATCCAGGGGAGGCTGGCTGGCCAGCAAACCCCAAGATTCTGCCTGTTTCTGCCACCTCCCCAGTGCCAGGACTACAAGTGCATGCTTACAATGCTCGCCTAACCTTTCCTTTTCTCCCTCCCCCCCAACCCCCTGCCCCCTCCCCACCCTCTTCTTCCTTTCCTTTCCTCCTCCTCTTCTTCCTCCCCCCAGCCCCCCACCACCCACCCACCCCCAACTCCCCCACCCCTCCCCCCCCCCCTCCCTGCCGTCCTCCTCCTCCTCCTCCTTTTAATGCGGGTTCTGGGGCTCTACCTCGGATCATCCTGCTTGTAAGGCAAGCTCTTTGCCAACTGAGCTCCCTCCCCATCCCGGGAGCTACCCTTAGTATCCACTTGTAGGTTACATCTACCCTAAACTGTCCAAAGTTACCAAGTGGTGGATGGTGTAGACTAGACTTCCGTTGGTCGGTGTAAGCATTCTCATAAAATAGCGTGGGCAACAGAAATGTTATCCATTCCCTTTGAGAGTGACACGATCGATCTAAAACCCATTTGGCTTATATTTGGAAGCTCGTACACAGTGTCTCTGAAGCACAAATCTAGATTTTCTTTCTAAATATGGGCATCGTGAAGTGGGAGAAAACAGTGCCTCAAACTGAGACCCAAAGCATGTGGAAGATCTAGTCAGGCAAAACGAGGAGGGGGGGAGAGACAGCATTTTGAGCAGATGAAAATGTGACAGAAAAACAACTTTGTGAGTCTATTTTTGTGTCTTAGGAGAATCTGGAGGCACTCAGTACTTGTGACACTGTCCCCGCCACTTGTCTGTTCCGCCGCCGCCAGATGCTAAGCTCCCTAGTGCAGACTCCATACTAAATGCCCAGTGAATGCTCCCGTGATGATGGGCGAGTGTGGCTGAGTAAGGGAGGGAGTGGATGCATAAAGAGAGACTGTCAGACAGAAGGCACAGGTCCAGAATGGAAAGCCATGCTGGAAGGAAGATGGAGACTTCAGGCATGCTCTGTTGGGAAAAGAGAGAGAAAAACAGTGTGGGCAGAGGAGGGTAAGGAAACACTGAAGGGCCCGGTACGCTAGGGGAACTCAGCCTTTCCTTTACAATCCTCCTTACTCTCTCAGAACTCACAATGGGCTCTTCTGCACTCCCACACTGCCTCCCTGCTTTCATTCCCCAACCTGCAAGCTTGTTTTTGAAGCCTTATCTTCCTAGAGAATTAAAAGGCCTACACGGGCATAAAGTGCATCTTCAGCTAGCACTTTCTTTTGGACTGTTAGAGGCATCTAAAGTCCACATTCTCAGTGAAAGGGTTTGTTGTTGTTGTTGTTGTTTGTTTGTTTTTTTTGTTTCATTTTTTTGTCTTTTGTTTGCATCTCAGATCTGTCACATTGTCTCCGTCTTTCCTCTCTGAAAGATGACAAACCTATTCCAAACGTTGTTGGACCTAAAAAAGAAAAAGAAAGTCCCTTGCACAGCTGCTTTTATTATTCTGAGCCACATGATTTGATTGCGATCTTAACAGTTTGGGGTTTGGTTGGCTGGTGCTTCACCTTCTAATGGGGATGATTAGCACAGGAGCAACTGGAGCCGCCATTCTTTGCCCAGGCTCAGCCTGGCGATGCATCTCTGGCCCAGTACAATAGGTGCTCTTGTCCTCCGGGCTGCCAAAGCATTTGACTCCAGCTAGACAGCAGCGGCTGGCCAAGATATCGCCCCAGGCAGACAGATCTCCACAGTTTGGTCTGGAGCATCAGAACAGCCTGGCTTGCTTCCTAGAGGAGCGCCTCCTGTGCATCTCTGCTAGCCTTGGGGTCAGGTCCCTCCTGATGATGTTTATGTCCAGGGAAGACTTCAGGCTTTAGGCGTCTCTGCCTTTGGACTGTGTAGGAAAGGCTTAATACTTTCCTTTGTAAAAACAAAAACAAAAACAAAAAACCCCTACACACTAAATAACCACACTAATTGACTAATTATATTTGTATATATTTATAGGGTATGATTTATAAATCTGTAGTATAATTAAATCAAGCTAATTAACATTATTCTTCACCTCAACTAGTTACTTTTTACGGAGAGAACATTCGAAAGTTACACTCTTAGAACTTTTTAAAATATGCAATATTCTATTATCGTGCAATAGATACTTTTAAATACTTTATTCTTCTTCTAATTAATGTATTTTGTTCTCTTTGGCCATTATCGCCTCTGTAACTGCCACTGATGTTTTATGTTTTACTATATATAAGTGAGAACATGGCGTTCGTCTTTCTGTACCTGGTTTATTTCACTCAGCCTTGTTCTCCAGTTCTATCCATGTTTCACAAAAAGCATAATTCTGGTTTTTTTTTTAAAAGGGTGCATAATAGTCTGTGGCGCTTATATGTCACGCTCTCTTTATCCATTCAGAACTGATTCTGTAGGTAGCTGCTGTGAATTGTGTGACAATTAAGATATGAATACAAACTTCTTTTCAAGAAACTGAATTCAAGTCTTTTGGAAAAAATACTCAAAAGTAGGATTGTTGTATCTTTTAGTAATTATGCTTTTATGTTTTTCAGATGTCTCCACAGTTTTTTTCATAACCGTTATGTTTTAATATTCCCACCAATACTTCTTAAATGTGTTATTGACTTAGGTAAAATAGGCCAGTGTTTGTTCTTTAAAAAAAGTTAAATGATAGTAGAAATTAGCCTAAGATGCATGCTGAACGCCGTAGGTGCTGATGGAAGCAACACAAGCAAGCCCAGGGTTTGAAGGAGGCTCTGAGCGCTTGGATTCTGCCACTGAACTATCTGAACCAAACCAAGGATCCTTAACATGTATGCTCTGTTCTCATCCTCCAGGGTGTCCAAGATGAAGGAGAAAGTTAAACAAAAGAGAGAACAGAGAGAATATATAAGCACGGTCAAGGTCAAGGTGGCCACCATGAGGAAGCAGGCTCTGGGGGAGCAGTTCGGTGAATGGATTCTCAACCCCAAAGGGATGATTCCTATAGCTGTGGTAAGAGGATGGATGCGTGTGAAGGGTAGAAGGGTGAGGCAGGGCTGGGGTCGGGGGCTGGGGTGAGGGGGGCTGGGGTGAGCGGGGAGGGCTGGGGTGAGGGGGGCTGGAGTGAGGGGGGCTGAGGTGGGGGGGCTGGCGTAAGGGGGGACTGGGGTGAGGGAGGCTGGGGTGAGGGGGCCTGGGGTGAGCAGGGGGGGCTGGAGTCGGGGGCTGCCATGTGTTAGGGGGACTATCAGAGGCTTGAAACCTTCCTTACACCCGAGATAAGGCAATTATTGACCCTTCTACTGTCTGGGAGCTTATTGATTTCTTCAAATTTTCTCTTGGATATGAAAAATAAAATAAGTCTGGCAAGATTCAGGGTTTTTTGTTTGTTTGGTTGTTTGGTTGGTTGGTTGGTTTTTCAAGACAGGATCTCTCTGTGTATCTTGGCTGTCCTGGACTTGCTTTGTAGACCAGGCTGGTAAAATTCAACAATAAAAAAGTAAACAGCCCCTTTTTAAAAAATGGTCAAAAGTCAGGCATGCTTACAATCCCAGCACTCAGGCGGAGGAAAGGGGACAACTTCAAGTTCAAGACTGGAATGATTTACATGGGGAGACCTTATCTGAACAACACACACACACACACACACACACATATACACACACACACAAACACATACACACACAGAACAAAATACATGGCAGACACTTGACCAAAGAAATATAATATGCAAATGGCAAATAAACCTGTAAGATATCACATGCCATTAGAGAATTATAGGTCAATTTTTATTACTTTTATTCATTCATTTGGTATGGGGTGTGCCACAGTGGGGTCAGAGAACAATTTACAGGAGTCAGTTCTTTGTCTGGGTCCTAGGAATCAAACTCGTGACATCAGGCTTGGTGGCAAACACCTCACCAGGCTTAGGAATTGAGAATTAGAACAGAAATGAAGTGCCACTGCCCACTTATGGCAACGGTTAAAACCCAGAACACTACCAAACAATGCTGCAAAGACGGGCAGCAGTAAGAACGTCTGCTCACTGCTCGTGGGGATGCACAACAGCACAGCCGCTGTGAAAGCCTGCTTTTTACTACCCGAAGCACTTACCGTGCGGGGAGTAAGCAGGACGGCAGTTATAGGGGGAGAGGGAGCGGCGTTCAGTGGGTATAGAATTTTAAACTTGTGAAAAGAAAAACTCCAAGTATGTATTTCACAATAATGTAAATGTACCACACACATTTATGTACTCTTTAAAAATGACTAAATTGACACATGATTATTATCCCAGAACTTGGGAGGCTGAGGCAGGAGGATTGCTATACATATGAGACCAGCCTGGGCTGCAGTGTCAAACTCTATCTCTTAGTGCTGGAGAGATGGCTCAGCACTTGAGAACATGCACTCACTGCTCCTCCAAAGGACCCTGATTCACTTCCCTGTGCCCATGGTGCCTCACAGATGTCAGTAACTCCAATTCCAGAGGGTCTGATCCCTTCTTCTAGCCTCTGATGGTGCACAGACATACATGCAGGCAAAACATCCATACACATGAAAAAAAATAAAAACTCCTTCTAAACAAACAAACAAAAAATTAAGTTAGTAATTTTTGTGTGCATTTTAAACACATAAACTTTTATAATGTATGATTCAGTAATAGCAATCTTTTATACTTATCCAAATTACTTAAAGTTTCCCATCCACACCAACTCACATGTATCAATGTATATAGCAGTTTTATTTGTAGCTGCCCACACAAGTAAGTGACTTGGATAGGCTGCATTAAGTGGAGGAAACTCAGTTGGTGTGTCATGCAATAGAATGCTAGTGCTAAAAGGGAAGGAGACACCATCAGGAAGCTTAAGTTCACGTTACAGAGTTGGAGAAGCCAAGCAGAAATGACTGAATGCTCTTTGATTCCAATTACACGACATTCTGGAAAAGGGGAAATTACGAAAATGTAAAAAGATGTGGCTGCCGTTAGGGAAGGAAAATTAAATAGGTGGAACACAGGATTTTTTTTTTTTAAGTTAGAATTTAAGTAAAATGTTTTATGGTATTTTCAAATATATAAAAGATAATATATATAAAATATACATTATAATAAATGTTATATATGTTGTAAAATGTGTATAATATGTATTACACTTTGTTCTTAATTCATCCTTCTTTCCAAAAGCCTGCCCCCTTGTCCCTATCTCCCTCTTGCTGGTCCCCTTTTCCTCTCATACAGTTTTCCTTTCTGCTTTCGAGTCACACGTTTCCATCCATACCTCTGTGCTGTCTCTCCTCCCTTTAGATCTACTCACCTCCTGTGGTCCCCACTCCACTTTCATGACCTATACACATATACTTTAAACCAAGGTTCCTCACGTGAAAGAAAACACTCAGTATTTGTCTTTTTTAAAGTCTGGCTGATTTTGTTTAGCATAACTATCTTGAGTTCTAACCATTTTCCCTCAAATGTGATTTAATGATTCTGTACTGCTGAATAGAATTCGATGTATATGTTCTACACTTCTTTTATCCATTCATATGCTGTTGGGCATCAAAGCTGGTTTTACAAAATATTTTAAGATAAAGAAACAGCTCTGTATGATACTACATTGATAGACCCCACCATTATACATTTGTCAAAAACCCCTAGAACATAGGACACCAAAAATTAACCCAGATATAAACTGTGGGCTTTAGAAGAAATGACACATCACTGCAGTCCCATCATTCATAATGGATCTACAACCCCAGGACAGGATATTGGCAGTCAAAGGGTTGTGTGCATGTGTGGCAGAGGTACTCTGTACTGTCGGTTCAGCTTAGCTTGACTCTAAAAATTCTTCATAGAAATTAGAACCTATTTTTTTTAAAGGGTTCCAAAAAGAACTCTGAAAAATTTGTGTTTAGTAATTAGAGGATAAGGAAATAAAAAGAATTCTCAAGATTGCCAAGACAGTTGCAAATGTACCTTACTGACATCGCATTCACCGTCAAAGGTTGCCAGAAGTGTCGCCTGGAGGGATAGAATAGGATCCTTCTCAGTGTCTCACTCCTCACACAGGAAGAACAGAAATTAATGAGGACTACATGAGAAGGTAAAATACTAAAGAGATTAGATCACGCAGTACTTAGAAAGATCATAAATGGCTTTTAGTCTAAAAACCTAAATGCGTGCTCATTGAGGAGTTAATATGTCCCCTCTCCATCTCTCTGCAGATTCAGAATGTCCTTTATGATTTTTTTCAGAGGCCAGATTTGTATCTTGGTAAGTGTGACTATTGATGTAGTATTTGTATTTGGGGAGGAGGAGGCTGAAATCATACAGTCAGTATTAAGATCTATGTTGATGGAAGCACTTGAAGATAAATTAGCCTCTTCTGTTCTTCCCAGGGACCGAATATCAAAAAGGGAGACGTAATCAGTCATTCTCAGTCTTTTCCAGCGATTGCTCCCACATTACAAACATTGTGTATTACCCCACTTTATTATTCTGTGGCATTCCCACACAATAGTAATTACAGAATTTAGAAAAAATATAATGCCATAATTAAAATAGGGGAAATATTGCCAGATGGTAATAGTGCACACCTTTAATCCCAGCACTTGGGAGGCAAAGGCAGGCAAATCTCTTAGTTTGAGACCAGCCTAGTCTATAGAGCAAGTTCCAGGACAGCTAGAGCTACATAAAGAAACACTGTCTCAAAAGAAAAGAAAGAAAGGAAGGAAGGAAGAAAATAAGTATTTCGGCAAACTGCTGTAAATGATCAGAGACCAAAGCTAAAAATACAAATAAATGGCATTGAAATTAAAGGTTTGGTAGATACAGAGGTAGATATAACAATAATTTCACCAAAATCTTGACATCCAGATTGGCCTCTTCAGGAGGTAAATACTTGGTTTAAGGGATTGGAACTTAATCTAAGGTAAAACAAAGTGCAAGGTGGGTCAAGTATCTAGGGCCAGAAGGACAAATAGGAAAACTAAAGCCATAGGTGGCTAATATCGCCATGAATTTATGGGCATGATTTTTGTTGCAGCAATAGAAAGCACAGATTAACATTTCTCCAACCTCAGAAACAAACCATAAAATAAAGAATGCTTCTGAGAAAAATATTAAAGGGTGTTATCAATAATAGTCACAGACTGTCCAGGTTGTCCATGAGCAGAACACAACAGCTGCAGGAGACACTGGATAGAAAAAACAAAAACAAAAACAAAACTCGCTGAATTGAATCAGCCTGTATATTTTAAAGATGTGTTGACCTCAGAATGGAAACCAGATATGTCTTACTTTGGGGAAGAGGTTTTGCCTTTGTTTCCACAGGAGAGGAAAAGCTGTGGATACTATCAAAATTGATAAAGATTAGAATCGAACAGGAGAAATCTCCTGAATAAAGAGAGGTGACAGCTCATCAGAGAGCTTGGTCAGTCAGTCCAAACTAACTTATAAAGAGTAACAAATATCTTTCATTTGATCAGGCATGAAAAAATGAAAATAAAAATATAATAATATTTTCACATGATCATTTACTAAAGGCACACTTGCCTTACTGGCATGAAATGAAAAAGGCTTTTCTTAAACCATGTTTTAATTCCATGTTAGAATGTTAGACTGTAGATTGCCATGTGGCCCATGCCATCTTGGACACCAGCTTTTGAGTTTTCTTCTTAAATAAAAAGGATATTTTTGTTGTTTAGTATTAAAAACATGGTTAAGAGACTTAACATGTTTTAGGTAAATTCAAAAGCTTACTACAGTTCAAACTCGTTTCCTAAATCTCTAAAAGTTGGAGCAATTTGGAGCTAAGATAAAATATTGAGCAGGGTGGTGGTAGCCCATGCCTTTAAACCCAACAGAGACAGACAGATCTCTATAAGAGTTGTTTTCTAACCAAGAAGAGACTTGATACCCTATGAGCATATACAGGGGAGGTAATGCCCCTCAGGAACAGTCATAGGGCAGGGGAATAAGGGGAAAATGGGAGGGAGGGAAGAATGGGAGGATACAAGGGATGGGATGACCATTGAGATGTAACAAGAATAAATTAACAAAAAATTTTTAAAAAAAGAGTTGTTTTCTAAATTCTAGAGTTATGGTGAACAAGGTGGTAATGGCAAATGCCTTTAATCCCACCACTACTGACAAAACTCAGCTACAGCTCCTAATTGGTATGTTTGCACACTAAAGAAATCACATAACATATATACAGATTATTATAAAAACCCTCTACTGGGTTACTAGCAGGGCAACTAGTTTCCAATGGGGACAGGAACAAAGAGCAGCTCTTGTGACTACTGGTAAATTCATCTCCGTGCATGCAATCCTGACTAATATTGAACCAGATGAAGCCTAATTATGGATGTCACGTTTATTGGTGAGTTGGCAACTGGGGACTATTCATAAAGCAAAAAGAAGCTCAACAACATTTACCCATTGGCTTTTATTATAAACACTTTCCGTATTTGGAGAATAAATATTCTCTCTTTGAGAAAAAAATCTGGACATTTTATGAGGCATAAAGAACCTTATACTCAGTCATTGTCAACCACCCTAAGGTCATAAGGGACCCCCTTACAATGATGGACTG
>OU015746.1:42666960-42691374 GCA_907169655.1 Acomys percivali
AGAGAGAGAGAGAGAGAGAGAGAGAGAGAGAGAGAGAGAGAGAGAGAATTTCTTAAAGATGTCCTCAATGTAGCAGGGCATGGTGATACAAGCCTGTAATCTTTGTATTTGAGAGGCCAAGGCAGAAGAATTGTGAATTAGAGGGTGGTATGGGCTACAGAGCAAGACCATGTCTTTTTTTTTTTTTTTTTTTTTTTGTCTTTTTTTTAATCTGTGAATTGTAGTGCGGTTACCCTGTATTATATAGCTAATATCCACTTATAAGTGAGTACATACCATGTATGTTTTTCTGGGCCTGGGTTACCTCACTCAGGATGATCTTTTCTAGTTCCATCCATTTGCCTGCAAATTTCAATTTTTCTTTGTCTTTAATAGCTGAATAGCACTCTAGTGTGTAAATGTTCCACAGTTTCTTTATCCATTCTTCAGTTGAGGAATATCTAGGTTGTTCCCAGATTCTGGCAATTATGAATAAAGCTGCCATGAACATAGTTGAGCAAATGTGCTCGTTGTATAGTGGGGCATCTTTTGGGTATATGCCCTGGAGTGATACAGTTGGGTCTTAAGATAGAGCTATTGCCAATTTTCTGAGAAAGCACCAGATTGATGTCCAAAGTGATTGTACGAGTTTGCACTCCCACCAGCAATGGAGGAGTGTTCCCCTTTCTCCACATCCTTGTCAGCGTGTGCTGTCACTTGAGTTTTTGATCTTAGCCATTCTGATGTGTAGGCTCTGTTTCTTAACAATTAAGCTTTATTATACAACCCAACTAGCTTACACAAGAGGGAAAAAAGGTTAAAGGGAAAAAAGAGTGAACCTTCCGGTATCCGTTCCACGGGACGGGTCCCTAGGTGTCTCTGGCCTGTGTGCTGGTCCAGCCTGTTCACTGATCCATGTGTGCACTCAAGCCCGGTCTGAACCTGCTGCTGCTCTCTCCTCTCTGCCTGCCTGTCTCCCATTGAGGGTCGATTAGAAAAACAATAGTCCAGATGGAGTCCCCAGGTCTGCTTCCTGAATTCCAGGCCCAGGATGGCTCCACCCAGTCTATCTCAGGGTATCCATGGGGTGCCCAACGGTAAAGCCCGCCAAGACTGCTTTCACCTGTGACAAAGCTTACAGTCCTTCCCACAGTTTGATATTTGCTATTGGACTGGACTGCTTGTATCCGGACAACGCAGAGTGGAATTGGCCCAAGGAAGTACATCTAAACAGGCTCACCATCCCCTTTTCCTGCTTTCACCTGTGACAAAGCTTACAGTCTATTCCATACTGATAGGTGTAAGATGGAATCTCAGGGTCGTTTTCATTTGCATTTCCCTTATGACTAAGATCGCTGAGCATTTCTTTGGGTGCTTCTCAGCCATTCGATATTCCTGTGTTGAGACTTCGGTTTAGCTTTGCACCCCATTTTTAAATTGGATGACTTGGTTTGTTGGTGTTTAATTTCTTGAGTTCTTTATATATTTTGGATATTTGCCCTCTGTTGGATGTGAGGTTGTTGAAGGTCTTTTCCCAGTGTGTGTGCTATCATTTTGTTCTGTTGACAGTGTCTTCTGCCTTACAGAAACTTTTCAGTTTCATGAGGTCCCATTTATTAATTGTTGGCCTTAGAGCCTGGGCTGTTGGTGTTCTCTTCAGGAAGTTGTCTCCTGTGCGGATAAGCTCAAGGCTCTTCCCCACTTTTTCTTCTAACAGCTTTAGTGTGTCTGGCTTTATGTTGAGGTCTTCAATCCACTTGGACCTTAGTTTTGTGTAGGGTGATAAATATGGATCTGTTTGCACTTTTCTACATGTAAGCATCCAGTTAGAGCCCCACCATTTGTTGAAGATGCTATCTTTTTTCCATATGGTTTTGGCTTCTCTGCTGAAGATCAAATGCCTGTAGGTTGCAACCCACAGACCTAAAGAAGCTAAATAACAAGGAGGACCCTAGGGAGGATGCTTAATGCTTGCTCCAGCCTGCGGGGTTCAACTAAAACTCGGGAGGAAGTTCACCTGTTGAAAATGCAAGACACAAAGAAGGAGAGCAAGTCTGATTGATCAAGCTCTCAAACTTTATTAGTCAGGCAGCAGCTTTTATAAGGCAGAAGGCAGGGAAGCATGTTGCTATAGCAACCCAGCTGCAGGCTTTTCTCAAACACAGGGAATTCCAGGCAGGGTCATAACGTCCTGCCACACAGGGTATCTGGCTCCCTCTTTGTCTAGTCTAACTGCTAAACCATAGCAGGGTCGCTCCATCTCTATCTGTCTTTAGTCTAACTGCTGACCCACAACAGGGGCAGCTAGTTTCTGGTGAAGGGCAAGCTCTGGGAAAAACAGAGATTTAAAGGTGCAGGCTCTGACAAGATGGCTGTGTTGGACCTTCACACCCAACTTGGGAAGGGGGTCACCGTGAGAGACCACACAAGGCACAACGCACTGGTGCAAAAGCAAAGGTTTATTGCTGACTCGCCAGGGCCCCTCAGCACTCGATAGGCTAAGGACCCCCAGTGACTGTTACAGGCTAGTTTTAAAGGCTAAAACCACAAAGCAGGTGGGGTTGCTTATCAAGTTAGACCATATGGACATTAGGACATCTGGCATTGGGAGACCTCTTGTGGGGACTTGTGTGTGGGTCCCTAGGGTGGTTACTGGAAACCGTATGGGCCCTCTGATATTTGGGAGCTCGCATGTAGCTATTCCGGGAACTAGGGTGGAACTCGTGAGGCTAGCAGTAACGAGAACTGGGAGAAGCCTCTGGGTGGGCAGGGCAAACGAGCATCTTACATTTTATAATTTTATAGTTTCTCAGCTGAACTTTAGCCATATAGCCTATTGTCCCCAACAAATGCTCATTCAGAAGGGCAACTAGAACAGACACCAGAAGTTCTGAAGAGAAGGAACAGGACCTGAGGCTATCACAGAGTTCTCTGAAAGACTCCACTCAGCTGGGGATCAAAGCAGATGCTAAGACTCACAGCCAAACTTTGGGGCAGAGCTCAGGGTGACTTAGGGAAGAGCTGGGGCATTGAAGGACCTGAAGGGGACAGGAGCTCCACAAGGAAAACAACAGAGCCAACAAATCTGGACCCAGGGGGACCTACAGAGACTGATGTACCAACCAAGGACTATGCATGGAGAGGACCTAGACTCCCTTCTCAGATGTGGTCAATAGGCAGCACAGTCTCTATGTGAGCTCCATAATATGGGGAGAAGGGGACTGCCCCAGACATGGGCCCTGTCGCTCATTCATTGATCACTTCCTCCTGGCGGGGCGGCCATGCCAGCCCACAGAGGAAGAGGGTGCCGGCAGTCCTGATGAGACTTGATAGGCTGGGGTCAGATGGTAGGAGAGGAGGGCTCCCCCTTTCTGAGGTCTAGGTGAAGGGGGAGGAGGGGAAAGGGAGGGTGGGACTGGGTGGAGACGAGGGAAGGGGCTATAGTTGGGATGTAAAGTGAATAAATTTTAAAAATTTTAATGTAAAAAAAATTCAGAAACCTCAAAAAGAGCCCAAACAATTAGTTTTCCCAATTTTTGCACTTCTAAAATAAAATGCATCTGATACTTACTCTGCGCTTTTGATAACCCTCCTTTCCAATTCCCTGAATGTTTTTAAATCAGCCAATCAGTCATCTATCTCAGGGTTTGTAGCTTTTCATAATGGATGGGGGGTGGGGTGACATATCTGTTTTATAAACAAATTGCCAAGTATAGAATGACAAAACATATTAAGAGAATTGACAAAGGAATAGCAGATAAATGAAATAAGTAAACAAAATTGAGCAGTTTTCAACATTAAAAGTAATTCAATCAGGTCAAAAATATTTTTCATACTTCTAAATGGTAAACTATTACACTTATAAAAATTTAAATTTATAAAGATGATAGGACTCTCTTAAATATTAGGAATATATAATAAGAAATATATTAGAAATGTAAAGATAAATGAACAAAAATGCACAATAATTATGGAGCTATTAAATCTTCATTGGTAAGAGCTTTATTAGGATTTAATTCACACATTATTTTTTATTGTTCCTACAACAAATTACTACAAAGTTAGTTTCTGAAAAACAACAAAAGTTTATTCTCTCATAGACCTGGAGACTGGAATTTCGAGATCAGCATCGCTAGTCACAAGCAGGTGGTGGCAAGGCTGCAAGTCCTTCTGTAGGGTCGCCTTCAGCTTCCGGTAGCTAGTGGGTCTTAGCGCCGACCTCTGCCTCTGTAGCCATGTTGCCTCTCCTCCCTTGCTGAGGAAACACCCTCTCATACAGTCACATGTAGCTGCATTCAGGACTCTCCTGGATAATACAGCTCAGTTTCCCCACTCCAAAACCTTAGTTTAGTCACATATACAACCCATATATACCTCCTTTTGGGTGTATGGTACCATTTACAGATCCAGGGTCCTAAGGATTTTTCCAGGCCGTTATCCAGCCCAATATACAATCAATACCTTATTCCCATTTAAAGGTATACAACAGAATGTATCCTACTGTCTTCAAAGTAGAGCAACCACTTTCAAAATCCACTTTAGAATAGTTCCTTCACTGGAAAAAGAAGCCCCACACCTGGCAAAAGTCACTCCATCATCTCCCAGCCCACACACAGGGCACTGGCGACCACCGACGCACTCCTGCCTCAGCAGCTTTGCCTGTTTGGGACATTTTCTATAAATGGAATCACCCGACGTGATGTTTTTAACTTCTTACACAGATGATGTTCTCTAGGTTAATCCATTTCTGCCTGTGGCTTCTTTTCTTATTGCCAAATAAAACATTGCCAGTGACATTCCTGTGTAAGGGAGTGTGGCTTTTATTTATCTGCTCAGAAGCGGATGGACTTTTGGGTTTTTCTCACTCTTTAACCACTGTGGATAAATTCTGCCATTAACATTTGTGTATGCACTTTTACACCGACAGATGTTTTCCGTTTCTCTCGAGTGTTTGTCTAGGGAGGGATTTCTGGACGACATGGTCAGTGTTTCCGGAAACTTCCAGACTGTTTCCCATTGTCCATTCCCATCGGCACCAAGAAGACTCCCCCTGCTTCACATCCTTGCTAGTGTTGGTTGTCATTAGTCTTTTGTTTTTTGATTTTTCATGACAGGGTTTCTCTGTGTAGCCTTGGCTGTCCTGGACTCACTTTGTAGACCAGGCTGGCCTTGAACTCACAGAGATCCACTTGCCTCTGCTTCCCAAGTGCTGGGATTAAAGGAGTGCGCCACCACTGCCCAGCTTGTTGTTGTTGTTGTCTTTAAAGCTTGTTACTACATTTATCTGGCTTTGTGCCGCAGCACATGTGTGGAGGTCAGAGGTCAACCCTGAATGTCTTCCCTGGGCTCTGTGAGACAGGGTCTGTGACTGAGCCTGGAGCTCACTAGTGTGGCCATCCAGCTCCACAGACCGCCTCAGCGGCCCCAGCGGTAAGGTTACAGGTGCACACTGCCACAGGAAGCACATTATGAACTGAACTGCACCCCCAGACCCTTATAACCAACCAACTTTATGGTTTACCAGGAAATGTGTACTCAGATGAGAAATTATGGAATGGGATATCCAAGTATTTTGTTCATTTCTTGCCACATTTTAGGCATTATTCTATGTGCTGTTATTGTGTGTAGTGCAGTTACAGAAAAGTCACAAAGGTATAAAAACCTGAAAGATACTCTTTTCCTATATGGTATGAAATATTTTATAACTATGTAAGGATAAGACCCAAAGATGAAGGGCGAGAGAGGAATGGCAGGCTGGGCCCCATCAACAAAGATGTCCTGTAGAATGCTAATGGGTCCACGAGGCAGTCATCGTCTCCTTTAATATGTGTATTAAATGGTGTCTTCTTTGCTGGGCTGGCCTGTAAACATTAGTCTTCCTAACATGTCTGAATATCTCTTCCTAAATGTAAACAGTACACAATCAGACACATTAATTATAGGACATGTTTACCTGGGTAAAACCCAAGAAAATGTTTCCTAAGCTAAGCCTACCCAGACCATGTAGCGAGACCCTATCCCAACAAAACTCGTACATGACAATATTTAATGTTCCGATCAGCAGATCACGGGGCCATCCTGTGTGGGTACAGAAATAGTGTCTTGAGCAATTGCTGTTTTGTTTTTGGTTTGGGATTTTTGTTTGTTTGTTTTTTGTTTTGTTTGTTTGTTTGTTTGAGATGAGCCCAAGCTGGCCTTGAACTTGGTCCTCTCAACCTCGGCCTCCCACATAAGTGGCTTTCTAGGCACATGCCACTGTGCGTGGCTCACATCACTTGCTTGTCAAGAGGTTTGCCCTTAGGCCATTTTATTACCATCCACTTAGGAAACTGGAAGAAAACGTAGTGTTAACGTTGGGCTTAAAGGCTAAATATCAGCTACAAGTGCCACTCAGTGGAGGGACTATGCCACTCAATTGCCCCGTGACCATGTTTAGAGAAAGTGCAGGCGTGAGTCCTAACAAGGGCCAAAACAGGAAGGAGGAAAGTGACAGCTCATAGGTGCTTCTCTGTCACTACCATGGTTTTATGCATCTGTTTTCTGAGCAGCTAATGGGCTCTTCATTGACGTCCAGTCTACTTCTCAACTTTTAACCCTGGTTTTCCCCCCTAGTAAATAAAGGTTCAAATTTACCATTTGGGAATGTTTTCTCCTTGCTCCTGAGCTCTTAGGGGTACAGCACAGTAGTGCATTAAGAGAGTGTTCTGCTGGAATACAGTGAGCATATTTGTAGCTACAAGTGGGAGCTTGTGCCTCTGTGTGTGCAAGTGCATGGCTGCATGCAGAAGCTGGGTGGGACCAGGGAAGGGTGTTTCAGACTCAAGTCCCCCTGGTTTGCCTGAGACTGGGAGCCTGATGCGGCGTGGGGCTTTCAGCCTTAAAACGAGAAGTCTGAGGAGAAGTGAAGTGGTTAGTGTGCTCCTCTACACTCGCAGCAGCGCCTGACTTCTCTGCCCGTCTGATCACTAAGGAGACGCCACACACCTAACTGCTCACTAGAGGCAAGTGAAAGCAGCTCAGTGACTTTCTGCTTGTCACGAGAGTGTATGAAGGCTGGTTTCTCAGGAGCATCCTTCAGTAGATTCGGGCTTCAGACAACCTGAGACCCATTCTGAATTAAACAGTGAGCTTACGGATAAGCATATACATCAAAACTGTGCAAGGGGGACTCTGATATTTTCAGTCCTTCACAGTGAGAAGCCGTGCATCCCATGGCCAGGAGAAAGAAGGGCCATGCCTCTGCTTACACTCTCTGCTTTGGGTCTTGTTCTCTTCTCGGTGGTATTTCACTCTGGGAGAAACCCCTTTCTTAAGGGTTGTTTAGTGTCGCTGCTATAAGTCCGAGGCCTTCTAACTGATGCGGCCTTTAAGTTTAAAGAAAAAGGTTTCATAAACTCTACCCAAAGATTATACTTTGTTAGTGTATTCCACTGAATTTTTCCCATAGTGGTATTTAATGGCTGAAAAGCTTTCCAGTCTCTCCAGATTGTTTGTGCCTAATTTTATTTGCTGTCTTTTGCTTGTGTGCCCTGAGTTATTGTATGATAAAACTGAACAAAGGGGACTGTATAGCTATGGAGAAGTTACCGGTAACAGTGAGCTGTGAAAATCCCTGAGGAAACCTTAGGGTGAGGTGAGCGAGTTCTATGCCAGAGAAGTGAGAAGGAACAGGCAGAGAAGCCTCTCTGTTGGCACGGCCCTTGCCGGATGGTGTCTTCACAACGGGAACTGACCGACTGATTCCCTGTTGCCTGTATTACTCTGCTTGTGTTGCCTTGCGAAGTGCTACAGATTGAGTGGATTAAATAAACAAAAAGTGTATTTCCTATGATTTTGTGGGCTAGAACTCTGAGGCGAATGTCAACCAGGTTGGTTTATGCTAATGATTGGCCTCCTTGATTTATAGGTGACTGGTTATCTCCCATCTCCCGTGATGCTCAGTCTCCTTACTTTGAAGATGACCATTTTTCCCTGTGTTTCCTCACATATCCTTCCAGCTCTGTCTGCCCAGATTTCTTTTTCATACAAGTCCTGCTTGATTAGGGGCCCACAGCTAAAGACCCAATTCTAATTTGATCATGGTCTTAAAAGCCTATCTCTGAATACAGTCATATTCTGAGATACTAAGGATTGGGCCAACAGGGATCTGGGGAAAAAACAGCGTAGTCCGTGACATTCATTGCCTGTCATAGCTCACTAATAAGGGCAAAGTATATGTTTCAGTCCTACTTTTTATTAATGCTAGAGAGTTTTGAAAAGTCAGAAGAATTCAAGAGTTCTACTGCACAGCTAAGTGTGTAATTGACAACAATTGCCTTTGTGTGCTTGGCCTTTGGGATCAAACCCATATCCTTATACAAGCTGAATAGAAAGTTCTACCACTAAGCTGTATCCCCAACCCTCAACACTGCTTCTTGCTTAAACTCTCGCTCTAAGATGGGGAAGCTAGTTTTCTGCCCAACGTCTACGCAAACATAGCACTTCCCCAGCGCTAGCTCACCAATACACTCTGTACTTGTGTACTCTGCGTTCCTTGTTTGCAGACTCCTCGTCAACTACCAAGACTTACAGATACAATTTGGAAGTTAACACCTCAGCTAGGCTGGGTGATGTCGGCACACGCCTTCGATCCCAGCACTCCGGAAGCAGAGGCCAGCCTGGTCTACAAATTGAGTCCAGGACCAGGGATACACAGAGAAACCCTGACTCAAAAAAACAAAAAATAAATTAAATAAACACAGTGAAGATCATTAAGTCTTAAAATAACCTAAAGACTTATTTTGATTCATTCTTTGCAGGGATGTAATGACACAATGGCTCCCGTGTATTTTCACTTTTCTTCTGTTCGTATAAGCCCTGGTCAATTTCCTGTAATTGCTGTATTTAGAATTGAATTTGTAATTAAGTGAGTGACTGGTTGGTAATCCTTATGTAATACAAGGACACGTATCAGTTAGAGTATGCTCAGTCAGAAACCCCACAGATTGTAAGTCCAGAGTGTTGAACGTTCAGAGGACAGTTTTAACTAATCCTTGATTCAATAGAAACCCCATTCCCAAAAAGATTCAAATGGCTTTAGCATTAATTCCCCAAAGCTAAATAGATCATAGACCTTTTTATCATGAGCCAATATTTTTAACATTAAAGGATTGACCCACAGTATAAAAATGCCAATTGTGTAATAATTTGACAATATAAGTAATTTAGAAACTGCCTATTGATCAAGCAAAAAGGCATCCATCTAAAGAATGAGATCTGAGGATACTGAACTAATTAGCACCAGGCACCCGCCATCATCCAGCTCAGTGGTTCTCAAACTTCAGCAAACCTATAGGGCTTGTTAAAACACAGACTGATGTCAACCCCGGGGCTTCCGATGCAGTAAGCCAGGGGCAGAGCTCCAAACTACTGCCATCACATTCTCAGGCAATGCTGTTGGTGTAGGGACCACACTTTGGAAATCACTGACCTCATCCAGCTCTCCTAAGAGGACGGTCTGATTCGATAAGAAAAGTGGCTATAAAGTTGTTACACGGAGCGCCCAGATTCTGTGCGCACTGTGTTTACATTCCTGTGGCCCCACCATGTCCCTCTGACTTGGCCACTACCGCGATACCCATTTTGCCAATGAAAGATCATGGAAACTAGGCTTTGGACCCATATACAAAGTTAACCCTTGTACTATCTGTTTCTCTGGGTGTTAGATAAGAACTTAACTGTACTCATTGACCCACCAAGGAAAATGACAACTGAGGGCTAGGGATGTAGCTCAATTGATAGAGTGGTTGCCTACCACGCCGCAGCCTAGCGTGAGCCAGGTCGGGCATAGCTCCAGTGTCAGCAGTCAAGCGCTGGAGGCAGGAGGTTCAGAAGTTTAAGGCAGCTCTTGCCTACGTTGCACTCTGAGGCTAGGCTGATGGTGAGACCCTGCCTCCAAAACAAACAAGCAACCTTTTTTTTTTTTGCAAGTGGTGTAATAGTTTATAATATATTCACATGTTTACAAATATATCTTTTTTAAGAAGTGTATTGTATATCTGCTGGTGTGTGGGTTCCCACGTGTGTGGGTTCCCTCAGACGTCAGATCCCTTGGAACTGGTGTTGAGGTATTTGTGATCTACCTGACTGGATGCTAAGATTCAAACTCTGCTCCTCAGGTTTAAGCAAATGCAGTTAAATGCTGAGCCATCTCTCCAGCCCCAGACGTGTCTGCTACCTGCTACACTCTAAATGTACCTACATGATATTAACGAGGAACAGTCACCTTTAAATGTGTGCTCATGTTGGGTTAGAGATATGGCTCAGCGGTTAACGGCTCTTTCTGACCTTGCAGAAGACCCATGCTTGATCCCAAACTTCCACATGGTATGGCTCACAACTGTCTGTAACTCCAATTCCAGGAGATCTGATGCCCTCTTCTAACCTCCAAGGGCACTAGGCACCCATGTGGTCACAGACACACATGCAGGCAAAACATTCACATACACAAAATAAAAATAAAATTGAAGGAAAAAGTTTAAATGGTGCTAATGAATATGTAAAAACACATTCCATTTTAAACAAGTGTCTAATTTTCAGTAGCAAATTACTAAATTGGAACTTTTCACATGCATACTAATTACATATTAGTTACAAGAGCTAGAAGCCATGTTGGTGGGGCTGGAGATGAGATCCAAGGGCCAGAGAGGGACTTTGAGAACGTCGAGGCTGTCTCTGCTCTCCCTTTCAGTTCAGTTTCCTGGTGTCTCCTCACAGCAATAGAAAAGAAACTAAGACAAGCCCACGGAGTGTCACTCACATGAAAATACTTGGCATGATAAGCAAAAAATGTGGAAACATTTTACAGCTGATGTCATTTTACATACATGGACTGAAAGCCGTTGGGAAAATCCAAATAAAGAGCCCAGTTTTAAGCCATCTTTATCCTACTTTTTTCTGCAGTACATTTCTTCACACATTGCAGACTTGAAAAGCGATGTTTTTGAGGAACTCCTTAAACACCTTTGCCACCGTGCGGAAGAATTCCGGGAGATAATAAAAGCTGATATGAGGAGACAGATGTTTGTTGAACTGTTTCTACATTGTGACACTGGGAAGGTAGGTAGGACACTAAGAGTCGACTCCTCACACAATTCGTTGTGAGGGACTGGCCCACTACCCACCAATTGATCATGAAATTGATTACTAAGAGGAAAAGAAACGCAGTGAGTACAATCCTCATTTTTAAACCATCAGATTCAGATCTGACTTATCAGCCACTCTCTGGCCTCTGTTTGCAGTTGTATGCACAAGAGAGAGAACTTTTGTTTGTACTCCTCTTGTTATCGAATGGGCCCACCCTTGCCTCACCTTGAGTGGCATTGCTTTTCGGCATTTTTAACTTGCTCTAAATCTCTCTCTTGTGCATACAACTGCAAACAGAGGCCAGAGAGGGTTTTGAGCCCTTGGGGCTGGAGTGATGGGCATTTGTGACTCTGTTTGGGTGCTGGGATCTAAACTGTGGTCCTCAGCATTGAGCAGCCAGTGCATGTAGCCAGACCCTCATGCTAGATCTTAGAAACAATTTATATATTCAGAAGTGTTTCTAAGAATGAGGTTCTGGAGGAGAGTTGTGAGCCGGGGTGTCCAACGGACTTGTAATAGTTGATACAGGGTTAACTTAAATATATTTAATAAGCCTTGTGTTTGTTGACTTGTATCCCCTTGCTCCACAAGTGATTTTTAATGTAATATTGCAATAGTTGATATGTTTAATAAGCCTTGTGTTTGTTTACTTGTATTCCCATGCTCCATAAGTTATTTTTAATGTAATACTGTTTAATTTCACAAATATTCCAACACTGTAAACATGAAAGAAGTAGCAGAGCATTGCTACTTTAGGTCACAAGGTTCTACTTTTGTTGAACCAACTGTTCTTGGCTTTGCTGATGATGAGGAGGTTTAGTTTGAAAATAAATAAGCCATTTGAAATGTACTGAATACAACTAAAATAAATCCTATTCTTGTATCCACTGACCACCATCCCCCCTTTTTCCTTATTTATGTATTTGTTTGTTTGTCTACTCACATTATATTTTGGTCATAGCCCCATCTCTCTTCACCTCCCAGTTCTAAGCTCTCTCCCTCTTTCCTCCTCCCCCTCCCTTATTTCTCAGAAAAGGGGAGCCCTCTTTCCCATCAACCCCAGCTCATCAAGTCCTATCAGGACTGAGCATGCCCTCTTCCCCTGTGGCCTGGTAAGGCGTTCCTGCCTGGGGGAAGTAATTGAAAAGCTGGCAAGAGAGTCCATGTCAGAGTCCATGTCAGAGAGAGCCCCTGCTCCCCTTACTAAGGGACCTACATAGAGCCTGAGCTGCCCATCAGCTACATCTTGAGGCTCCACACAACAGCACCTCAAAACAGACACTGAGACTCACAGCGAAACATTGGGTGACACATAGGGAGCCTTGTGGAAAAGTGTGGGTAAGAAGAAAAGGACCTGGAGGTGGCAGGAGCCTCACAAGAAGACCAATAGAGGCAACTAACCAGGCCCAGAGGGGCCTGTGGAGACTGAAACACCAACCGGGGACCTTGCACAGACTGGGCTGAGACCATGCCCCCCTTTTCACACTAAGAGTTGCCACAGAATGCCATGTTACTGTATAAAATCCAAGACAACTCAAAGCTAAATGGATGCCCACTGCAGCATCAGTAGGTCCAGCCTCTCGGAGCATCCCCTGAGCCACAGGAAAGAGCGTCAGGACCCTGATTAGATTTATTTTGTTCTCTTTACTAACCTTAGATATATACAGTTGGTGTTGACCTCACACCTTACAAATTGAAAATAAAATGCCAAAACCGGTTATGGGTGCTTTCTTATACAAAAAGCAAACTGTTGTGTAAGAACACAAAATGCCTTCCTATTTACTTACTTTCTTTCTTTATTATTTTATTAATTTATTTGGATTACATCTCAATTGTTATCCCCTAACTTGTATCCTCCCATTCCTCCCTCCCTCCCTCTTTCACTCTATTCCCCTTCCCTAGGTCTGTGACAGAAGGGGACCTCCTCCCCACCATATGGTCACAGCCTATCAAGTCTCATCCTGGTAACCTTCCTATTCTTTCTCTGAGTGCCAACAGGCCTCCCCATCAAGGGTAAGTGGTCAAATATGGGGCACCAGAGTTCATGTTAGAGTCAGCTCTCCACAAAACTGTGGATAATGTCCTGAGCATTGGCTAGATCTGAGTAGGGGTTCAATGTTTACTGCATGTAATGTCCTTGGTTGGTGCAGTAGTTTGAGCAGATCACCCTGCGTCCAGATCCACCCGTCATGATGTTCTTCTTGTAGGTTTCTAGGGCCCTCTGGATCCTTCTATTTCCCAATTCTCCCATGCTTCTCTCACCTAGAGTCCCAATAGAAGGTCTCCACATCTATCCCAATCTCCTGGTAAGTGAGGACTTTCATGGGACATCCCTTTTGGGCTAGTGTCCAATTATAAGTGAGTATATACAATGTGAATCTTTCTGGGTCTGAGTTAACTCACTCAATATGATCTTTTCTAGTTCCATCCATTTGCCCACAAATTTCAGGATTTTTCTTGTTTTTAATAGCTGAGTAGTATTCCATAGTGTAAATGTACCACAGTTTCTTTATCCATTCTTTGACTGAGGGACAGTTCGGTTGTTTCCAGGTTCTGGTTATTACTAATAAGGCTGCTATGAATATGGTTGAGCATATGTCCTTGTTGTGTGGTGGAGCATCTTCTGGGTATAGTCCAAGGAGTGCAATAGCTGGGTCTTGAGGTAGCCCTAGTCTGTTTTCTGAGAAACACCAGATTGATTTTTAAAGTGATTGTACAAGTTTGCACTCCTACCAGCAATGAAGTAGTGTTCCCCTTTCTCCACATCCTTGTCAGAGTGTGCTGTCACTTGAGTTTTTGATCTTCACTATTCTGATGGGTATAAGATGGAATCTCAGAGTCGTTTTGATTTGCGTTTTTCTGATGACTAAGGATGTTGAGCATTTCTTTAAGTGTTTTTCAGTCATTCGACATTCCTCTGTTGAAAATTCTCTGTTTAATTCTGAGCCCCATTTCTTAACTGGGTTATTGGGTTTGGTGGTGTTTAATTTCTTGAATTCTTTATATATTTTGGATATTAGACCTTTGTCAGATGTAGGGTTGGTGAAGATCTTTCCCAGTCTGTGGGCTGTCGCTTTGTTCTCTTCACAGTGTCTCCTGCCTTACAGAAGCTTCTCAGCCTCATGAGGTCCCATTTAATAACTGTTGACCTTAAAGCCTGGGCTATTGGTGTTCTGTTCAGGAAGTTGTTTCCTATGCCAATGATTTCCAGGATCTTCCCTACTTTTTCTTCTACCAGATTTAGTGTCTCTGGTTTTATGTTGTGATCTTTAATCCATTTGGACTTGAGTTTTGTGCATGGTGATAAATATGGGTCTACTTGCATTTTTCTACATGTAGACATCCAGTTAGACCAGCACCATTTGTTGAAGATGCTACCTTTTTTCTATTGAATAGATTTGGCTTCTTTGTTAAAAATCAAGTGTCCATATGTATGTGGATTGACTTTATGTATTTTAAAGATGTATTTCATTCTATATGTTCACTTCTTTTACCTACATGTGTGTATGTGCACCACATGTGTAGAGTGCCCAGGGAGGCCAGACAGAATTTCTCCAATTGGAGTTACAGGAAGTTGTGAGGCACCATGGGGTTGCTGGGAACTGAACCCAAGTCATCTGCAAGAGCAACAAGTGTTCTGTGTTGTTTGGAACAAGAAATTTGGATTTGAAGTTGGGTGTTTGAATGCTTGATTGCAGTCGGTGGTGTTGTTTGGCGGGGCCTAGGAGGTGCTGCCTTGCTGCAGGAAGTGCGTCTGGGGTGGGCTTTGAGATGAAAAAGCCTCACTTTCTTCCAGTTTGGTTTCTCTGATTCATGGACTGCTGAGGTGCAGACTCTCAGTTTCATGAACTCTCAGCAAAACTACCAACTGTCGTGCCTACCACCTGCTACCATGCTGTCCCCACCGTTATGGATTCTAATCCCTGGAACATACGCCCAAGTCAACCCCCCTATAAGTAGCTTTGTCAAGGTATTTTATCACAGCAACAGAAAAAAATAACTAATTCATGCTCTTAACCTCTGAGCCATATCTCTAGCCTCCATCTTTTCATTTTGAAATGTTAATATGTACAACTTATACAGTTTCAAGGTGTCCAGACACCAGTGGCCACTTCATGGAAACCACTAATGCCTTGATGGAATTTTATAATTTAAATGACAGAATTCAAATAAGAGATGTGTCAAAGCTGGGCGTGGTGGCACATGCCTTGACCATGAGCACTCAGGAGGCAGAGGCAGACAGAGCTCTGTGGATTAAAGACCAGCCTGTCTACACAGAGATTATCAGGCCAGCCAGATTACATAGGTGAGACCCTGTTTCAAAAATCAAAAGAAAAAGAAAGAAAGAAAGAAAGAAAGAAAGAAAGAAAAGAAAAGAAAAGAAAGAGTATGCCCCTACTCAAGGGCGAGAGAGATTTTTATTCCTCCCCTTGCCTCCTTATTCTCTTCCTCTGCTGCGTTTTTCTAGAAACTTCTGTGGGATGTTTTGTGCCATCAGACTTTCTTTATGTCTTAGGGTCTCTATTGCTGTGAAGAAACACCATGACTAAGGCAACTCTTTTTTTGTTTGTTTGTTTGTTTTGGTTTGTTTTGGTTTGTTTTGGTTTGGTTTGGTTTTTCGAGACAGGATTTCTTTGTCTAGCCTTGGCTGTCCTGGACTCACTTTGTAGACCAGGCTGGCCTTGAACTCAGAGAGATCCGCCTGCCTCTGCCTTCTGAGTGCTGGGATTAAAGGTGTGCGCCACCATACCCTAAGGCAACTCTTATAAGGGGCTGGCTTACAGTTTCAGGAAGTCTCTAGTTCACTATCATCATGGTGGGGCACATGGCAGCGTGCAGGCAGAAACGGCGCTGGAGAAGGAGCTGAGAGTCCTACATCTTGATCTGCAGGCAGCAGAAGGAGACTTGTGTCACACTAGGCCTGGCTTGAGCATCTGAGACCGCAAAATCCTCCTCCACAGTGACGTACTTCCTCCAAGAAGGTCACACCTACTCTAACAAGGCCACAGCATCCAATAGTGCCACTCCCTGTGCGAGCCTTCAAGCAGATGAGCACTTGGAGGCCTTTCTCATGCAAACCATTGCACTTTCAGAATTATGGTCAGGAACTTGCTTCTCGTACTTATTCAGTCCCACGATCTGAGTGACATGCGGCTGCTTTTTGCTGTCACCTGAGCACTGTTTGTGCCACATCACCAATAGAGATGCTGCCGTTTTTAAGATCTGACCTTAGTACAGAAATCAAAACACATCAAGAAACATCCAAACAGTTGTCTCTGGATTGGTGTTAGATCTTTTTCCTTCTTGTTTCCTCGAGCTAGTCCATAATCCTTCATTCCCTGGCCACCTATACTTCATTCACCTTTGTCAGACTTCATCATCCGTCTCTCAAAGTGCTTCTGGGTCTTTCTTCTTCTTCTCTCTGCATGTCCACACAAAGAAGACACAGGCCGACGTCATACCCTTCACGTCCTGGGATCCCCTTTAGCCATCCTGACTGTATGCTGGGTAAAGCACAATGTGAGCACTATAAGGACATTCACAAGAGTAGATAACACTGGGGGGGGGGCAGAGGGGGCCAGACGGGAGAGGAAGCTGAATGGAACCATAGTTTAGCCACAGCCGCCTAAATATTTGGAGCAGTTATCTGCAAGTTTGAACCTAAGCTTTCTGCTAGTGAGTGTGAAGGGGGTGGGGAGACGTACAGCTAACAAAGCATACCCACAGCCATTTTTTTTTTCCTAAGAGAAATATAAGTTATTCCTAAAAAAAGCATTGAAGGTGCTGGAGAAGTAGTAGGGTTAGTGAACGCATTCGCTGTATAAGCATAAGAATCTGAGTTTAACCCTCAGAATCCATGTAAAAAGCCAAGCATAAGCCAGGTAGTGGCGGTGGCCACGCACACCTTTAATCCCGGCACCTGGGAGGCAGGGGCAGGTGAATCTGTGAGTTCGAGGCCAGCCTGGTCTACAGAGTGAGTTCCAGGATGGCTAGGGCTACACAGAGAAACCCTGTCTCAAAACAAAACAAAACAAACAGACTAGGCTAAGCATGGTATCACGTGCTTAAAATCCCAGTGCTGGGCAAGCAGAGATAGCACAGGGGGATCATGGGTTGCTCTGGCCAGCCAGCCTAGTCTACTTAGAGAGTTCCAGGCCACTGACAGATCCTGTTGAAGAAGACTACATTGTCCTCTGGCCTCCACGTGCATGCATATGTAGCTGCAGACACAAAAGAGAGAGACAGAGGAAGAGACAGAGGTAGGTACAGAACAGATTGGAGGTAGAAATAGAACCAAAGAGATCTCCTGAAGGTTGTCATTAAAGAGATGCTGTGTGATACAGTCAGTGTCTTTTGTGATGTACTCCTAACAAATGAGTCTATTATTTTTTTCTTAAGGCATGTTTTAATTTCTGTGTCTGTGATGGGTTATATAAGTATGCATGTACATGCCTTGGTGAACATGTAGAGGTCAGGGGTCAGCTTACAGAAGTCATCTCCTCCTCCTACTGTGCTGGTCCCAGGCATTGCGCTCAGGTTGGCGGCCTTGGTCACATCTTGCTAGGCCCTATAGCCACATTTATTCATTCGTTTATTTGTTTATTTATGGATTTTTCCAAGACTGGTTTGTCTATGTAGCCATGGATGTCTTTAAACTCACTTTGTAGACCAGGCTGGTCTTGACTCAGACATAAGCCTCCCTCTGCCTCCTTGAGTGCTGGGATCGAAGGTGTGTACCACCATGCTCAGCTTTCTAGCCACTTTAAAGAACTCGTATGACACCAGACATGACCATGCAATTTGTTATGCAGCCATAGCAGGCCTTGAACTTGCAATCCTCCCACCTCCACCTCCCACGTGCTGGTTTTACAGGTATGAATCACCACAACCAGCTAAGAGAAGAAGTAATTCTCAAAAAGGAACTAACACATTGACATCCAGTTTCTCAGATCCATGCTAATTTAACTCAGGAATTTAGTCTGTAAAATCTGCAATGCCTGTCTGTCTTTCCAGCACAGCCCTGAACAGTGCCTCTTTGACAGAATTTGCTGGGTTATTCTGGTGTCATGATTTTTATTTCCTGGTAAGATGCCTAGAAGACAGCTAGTGTCTGTTGGCCAATTAATTTAGCTGCAGCTCCAATGCCATGGTCAACATGGTGGGATAATATTTGGAGAAATGAGATTTGTTTGTTCCTTGTTTTTCTTCCCGTCATTAAACAGTCATGTGGAGATCTTGGAAAGAAGGTAGAATCTAGAACACAAACGTCTCTTGAATTTATGAATAATATCTTTTTTTAGCAGTAGCTAAAAGTGCTGGGTTCTTGAAAAAGACTAGAGAACCAAAGAGCAAGGAAGAATAAATAATAGTATCAAAAAACAGTATCAAAGCAGTTTGTGCCTCACCAGGAGACTGCGGCTGGCTGGCAGGAGGGGGAGGTTGGAGACTTTGTAGCTAAAGCTTGGAGATTGTCTGGGCGTCTAAATTAGGTTGGTACCTGATTCTCCATTCTTTGGCCCTAGTCAGAGTTGGAGGCTGAAGGTAACATTATAAATATTTGGAAAGTCCAAGTAGGCGGCACAGTGGGGAGATTTCAAGACAGCAGAAGGCAGTCTCCGCAGATGGCCCTGAGAGCACTTTCGGTTATCCCTAACAGCCAATGACCGGCGTTCCTAGATACACTTTGTGAAGGGGGTTCTGAGAATAACTCTAGAAAGATACCCGGGCTTTTGTCAGGAGCCAAGGGTATAGGAAGGAAGAACCATAACAAAACTCTGACCTGGTAAGCAACATGTTGTTTATATCCACACAGTCAACAAGTCCCATGACTGGCACCAAGCAGGATGCTCCTTTTCCTAATGGCGGGACACCATATAAGCCCCTAAAGAAAAATGGACAAAGAGCACAACACAAAATTCCTAGAATCACTATATGGTCAACAATAGAGAGAAAACATCTTCCCAAACACTCCTAGTGAAAGTTAATAGCTATTGTGTCTTTGTGAAACAATCTAGATATATCTATTTAAATAAACATTTGACACACACACACCCCACTTCAAACAACTGAGCCATTCCAGACTTTTTATCCCATAAAGATAACAGCTTTAGTGAGTAAAAACTCTGTGTGGTGGGATTATCCTTGTAGAACTCTTCGACAGGGAGAGCTGTGTAAGGAATGCTTATCTGCTCAAGAAATGCTTTAAGAAAGATAATATGTTGGCTGTGGAGGCCGAAGGAGAAGCAGTGATCATGTGTTGGCCTCTAGAAAGACCCAGACTCTCAGTTCTGGTTACCGTCAGGAAAACTAAATTTGCTGTACAGTGAGGTCAAGGAATCTGGTCTTCAAGTTTTCCCGGGTGCAAAATCCTGCCCAGCACTGCCTATGTGCATACTTCCAGACATCCCAGAAGATTTGTAAGATTCTGTTTGGGACATCACTAGGAGTACTTGGGAGAAAAGAAAGATGACAGTGGAATAAAGCGAAGTTGAGTAGCTCCAGAGAGCAGGGTCCTCAAACTCACAGAGGAGCATCTGTTGATGAGCCACCATGAAGTACTTACTATGCAGAGAAGCGAGATGGGAACGGCTGGCTCAGAAAAGAAGTCAGCTGCTCCGTCACATCTGCCCAAACTATCTGAACCAGCTGTCCCGGGAAGCTGAGCTGAGGGTAGGGCTGCTCTTTGGAGAACCTCTCTTCAGAATCTGTGAGAAGAAGGCAAGGAGTAACAGGCAGAAGATCTTTGGAATTGGAGATGGTAACAGTATCAGCGAAGAACCCTAGCACTCTCAGAATAAAAAGCCTTGAGTAAACCACACTGTTGAAAGTAAGAAAGCTGCCAGAAAGAAAGTTAAGCCAGGCATGGTGGCACACGCCTTTAATCCTATGTGAGTTCACGGCCAGCCTGGTGTATGGGATGAGTTCCAGTGCTGTGTAGAGAGACTGTGTCTCAAAAAAACAAAAACAAAACAAACAGGGGTCAGAGGTTAGGAGCACGTATTGCTCTTGCAGAGGACCTGAGTTCAAGTCTCAGCACCTACATCAGGTGGCTCATAAAGACCCATCTCTCCAGCTCACCTGTAGTCCCAGAACTTGGGAAGGCAAAGCAGGAGGATATTGAGTTCCAGGCCAGCCTAGGCTACCTACCAGGCTAGCCTGGGCTACCTACCAAACCTTAGGCTGTACTGGGCTACATAGTAAGATCTTGCCTTAACCCCCTTCCAAAAACACATTTTAAAAAGGCAGTTTAAGTGATGAAAGCCGGGCAGTGGTGGTGCACTCCTTTAATCCCAGCACTCCAGAAGGCAGAGGCAGGTGGATCAGTGTGAGTTCGAGGCCAGCCTGGTCTACAAAGGGAATCCAGGACAGCCAAGGCTAACACAGAGAGCCCCTGTCTCGAAAAACCAAAAATAAATAAATAATGATACATATATTCTGTCCGTCTAATATGCTTTTGTGCATGCTTTTTAGGCATGCACATGTAGAGGTCAAAGGATAACCTTGGGTGGTGTTTTTTTGTTGTTGTTGTTTCTTTGAGACAGAGTCTCTCTTTGGCCTGGAACTTGCCAAGTCAACTAGACTGGCTGGCCAGAGAGCCCCAGGGGTCCACCTGTCTCCACCTTCCCAGTGCTGAGATTGCAAAGATTCACCACCACACAGCTTTGTGTTCTTATTTATTTGTTTGGTTGGAGTTCTGCTTGTCTTTTTGAGACAGGGTTTCTCTGTGCAGCCTTGAACTTGCTCTGTAGACCAGGCTGGCCTTGAACCCACAGAGATCCGCCTGCCTGTGCCTCCTGAGTGCTGAGATTAAAGGTGTGGGCCACCACCACGCTGCTCCACACCCAGCTTCTTTATGTGGGTTCTGGGGACAAAGCCTAGGTCCTTATGGTTGTAAGGCAAACATTTCGCCAACCCAGCCATCTCCCATCCCCCCACCCCCCGTATGTACTTTAAACAATTTTTATTTCTAGCTACTAAGATCACAGATGGTATTGGCCTTACCATTTCTTTTTTATGCTTTTCTGCAATTAAAAGTTTCTCAAAATAGTATATGAAGGGACAAGTAAGGAGCAGTCAACTGTGTGAGACATATACAAGTCATGTGAGATAAGCACTGAGCAGTGCTCATTGAATTCAGCAAGTAATTCCAGTCACAACAAATAGTTGTTAAATATCCACTGAGCCCAAGGAATTTCAGCATGCAGCATAGAAGCCTGCAAGACCCAGCTTCTTGATTTTGACGCATTAGCTTTTGTTTTCATAATGATGATGGAGGTGGTGATGGTCAGGATGGTAGACTAGTCAGGAAGTCATGACCTAGCAACATAAAAAGTTTAAGTCTGCTGCCACCACTGATTGCAAACTTTCTGTGTAGGTGAAGGTCTTGGATCGGCAGAGGACACTATCCTTGCTGGAAGCATTCTACGACCAAAGTTCACACACCGCTAGGGGTTTACTCCGAAACCCAAGACAGTGTAAGTGTCACTTGGGTACGAGTGTACTGATGCCGGGCGTCAGAGTAGAACAGGGTCTTTCTACTCCCGGGGACCCCTTGGTCCCCCTCCCTAAGCATGGCAGCCATAGCCTAGCTCCTTGTTCATATTCCCACCAATTCACTCCTCCTGGCAACTAGATGTGTGTTGTTGTTGTTGTTGTTGTTGTTTTTTACCAGAGTGCAATATTCAAACTTGTGACATATCAGAACTCAACTAGAAACAAATTTTAAATGTGTTTCAATGGAGAAAGGTTTTGGTGATAATTTGAATGTTTCAGAAATTAAGTTAAGCATGGTTATTCCATTTATAATTCCAACTTAGAACTCTAAGGTTTCTATGGAAGATAATTCCTTTGCCCAAGCAGCTTTACTGACATGATAAAACATACATGTATGCTTACATGTTAAAATATTCTTCTAAATGTTTATCAATAAATATGATTACAGGGTTGTTGATTTTTCTTTTTTACATTTACCTACTTATTATGAGAGAGAGAGAGAAAGGAGGGGGGAGAGCGAGCCATAGCATTCCTGTGGAAGTCAGAATACAGCATTAAGTTCTCTCCTTCTACCATGGGGGTCCATTGGATCCGACTCAGATGCTCCGCTCTGGTTGGCAGCAAGCTCCTTGACCTCTGAGGCATCCTACAGCCCTATTTTTTTTTTTTAAGAGAATGCCTTTTGGTTTTTTTGGTTTTGTTTTTGTTTTTTCGAGACAGGGTTTCTCTGTGTAGCCTGGGCTATCCTGAACTCAATTTGTAGACCAGGCTGGCCTCGAACTCACAGCGATCTGCCTGCCTCTGCCTCTCAAGTGCGCCACCATGCCCGGTGGAGAGAATGTCTTTTTAATGGCTGGTTTGTCTTATTTCTGTTTGTAGACTCATTACTTGGATACCTAAAAAAAAAAAAAAAAATCTGTGGGTGATAAACGGAAAGCTGTAGGAGTCACAATGTTATAGCTTGATTACTAAGTATTTTGGGGAGGATGGGGAGAGGCAAAAATTGCAGGATTTTATGGAATCTTATCTGAGGGGGATGTCTTTTCAGACTGGGTCTCACACTATGTCACCCAGTTAGTCCCAGGAACCTCAGTCTCCCACCTCGCCTGAATGCTGGCATCACGGGGCCAGTGTGGTCACACCCAGCAGATTCTGCTGCTTTTTAACAAGGTGACCCTGGTGAATACTATTCAGTGTTCCCCTAAAGCCCTTCCCTCTTTCCTCCATCTTTCCCTCCCTCTCTCCCTCAGTTCTAGAAACTGAACTTTTTATTAAGCACACAACCTGCCCTGAGCCTGCACTCTGACTCCTTTGCATAAAGACGCATGTGCTCACCTGAGTCATGGAAGAAGAGCTGAAGGAAAGGGATGGAGTGGAAAGCGAAGCGAGAGAGAGATTGCCGCTGATAGGGCTAGCTATTGGCTCTATAACGTGTCATGTAGAATTTTCAATTCATTATTATTTGAGTGTGAGTTGGGGGGGAGGGGGTGGCGGTGGGTCCATGCCACAGAGCGCTTTGTGGAACTGATTCTCTTCTACCTGTAAGTGGAATCTAGAGGTCAGACTCGGGTCATCCACGTGGTGCAGCAGGCACAACGTTTTTTTAAAAATGTTTGAGACAGAAGACAGCTCCGTTCCCCACCTCTGTCCTCTGCTTACTGTGTGGAAACGGGACACAACAGTAAGGGGCAAATTTTATTTGTTTTAGAAATCCAAGCAGCATTCCAAGAGAAGAGATATGTTTGTTTTGTAAAACACACCTTTCCGGAAGGGTTGATAACTAATCCACAGTAGTGAGAGATCTTCTGGTCCCTTCCGTATGTAGTTGCAGCAAAGGGTACCTGGTATTTTGTTTGCTTTGTTGTTGTCCAAGACAAAATTTCCTTATATATGGACCTTGCTATGTTGACCAGGCTAGATTCAAACTCACAGAGATCCACCTGTTTCTGCCTCCAGAGCGCTGGGATTAAAGGCGTGTGCCACCACACAAAGCTCTGATGTTTATTTGTATGGTTGGTTGATTTTTTGAAACATGGTTTTTCCCGTGTAACAGAGCCTTGGCCGTCCTGACCTCACTCTTTAGAGCAGGCTGGCCTCGAACTCACAGAAATACACCTGCCACTGCCTCCCAAGTGGGATTAAAGGTGTGCGTCGCCACACCTGGCTTGACGTTTATTTTTAAAGTGATACGCTTATGTTATAATCACTGCCCTTGATGCTGTTTTTTTACATTAATTCAATAATTCTGATTCTGTGCTGTAAGATCAATTGTTTAGAGAAATCTTTTGCTGTCTGCATCAGGGCCGTTTGTCGAATTTGGGGAGATAGAGCTGGCTGAGTTCTGGGGAGACACAGATGTAAAGAAGCACATTTACGAAGACTTCGATGAGGTGCTCTTAAAGATGAATGTATTAGTTGCTAAGAAACTTGCTGGCAGTCTCCAAGAAAAAGACGATCAAAATCTCCAACAACAACAGAGAGAGACTCGCACAGAACAAGAGCCATCACTAGACTCAGAGGCAGAGCCAGGCAGAGAACAGAGACCCCACAGAGGGTCACTTACAGCGCAGGGACAGCGAAAAGGGTCCCACAGATCATCCACGTCAGGACAAGGGTCACGCAAAGGGTCATTAGCAGAGTCAAGATTTCCCAGAGGGTCAGTTGCCGAGCAGGGGTCCCGAAGAAGCTCCACCGCCACAGAGCAGACGCAAGAGAGAGGGTCAGTTGGTGAGCAAGGGTCCCTAAGAAGCTTCACCGCCGCAGAGGAGATGCAGGACAGAGGGTCAGTTGGCGAGCAAGGGTCCCGAAGAAGCTCCA
>OU015746.1:42699262-42711580 GCA_907169655.1 Acomys percivali
CTCTGTCCCCTGTGCTTCCCGTCCTGTCTGTGTCCTAGGCTAGCTCTCTATCCCCTGTGCTTACCGCCCTGTCTGTGTCCTAGGCTAGCTCTGTCCCCTGTGCTTCCCATCCTGTCTGTGTCCTAGGCTAGCTCTGTCCCCTGTGCTTACCGCCCTGTCTGTGTCCTAGGCTAGCTCTATGCCCTGTGCTTACCGTCCTGTCTGTGTCCTAGGCTAGACAAAACGTCTTCCAAGCCCGGCGGGGGATTCTCCTAGAAGCCCTCTTCCAGAAGTGGGACAGTGACTGCTCAGGCTTTCTGAATCTGAATGAGGTTGATGAGCTCCTGTATACATACAAGGGTGGGATGGAAAGAGAGTCCATGAAGAAAGGTAAAATGTTAGCGTGTTCCTATGTAAGTTATGGTAGCAACCTGGCTTTCTGTCTCTCAGTGCACATATCGACATAGCTAGAAACAAGCATTAGCAAGGGTTGGGCACAGGGGTGGGGAGGTGGGGCACAGGGGTGGGGAGGTGGGGCACAGGGGTGGGGAGGTGGGGAGGTGGGGCACAGGGATGAGGCACAGGGATGGGGAGGTGTGGCACACACACACACCGGCTATTCTAAATGCATCAGATACCTTTCCCAAGCTCTGCTCTCGGCTCCCTCAGGAGACAGAGGTAGAGTGTGTGTGTGTGTGTGTGTGTGTGTGTGTGTGTGTGCGCGCGCGCGCGCGCGCGTGTGTATAGTCACACGCATGTTTACGAGAATATAAAATACTTACATCTCTACATATCTTTGTCTACTAATATTAAGACTCACGAGTTCACACCAATCCCTCCGTGCCCAGCTCTAAACAACAGACCCCATTCTTACTCCTCCCGCCTTCATGGACCCCTTCCCCTCACCACTTCAACTCCAGAGATGTGCTTAGCACATGTCTTGGTCTCTAAGCCTCCATGCATGCCAAGCCCATCTTCACATAGATGCCCTCCCCTGCCCATTTGGGCTCCGCTCCCTATACTGAGCTGCCTGCTGCCTGAAGTCTTACACAGTGGATTTCTTGTATTGGATTTCCCTTTAGAACACCTGTCCTGCTCATCTTGTTTAGACCAGCATGTCCTCCCACGTGGGTGCCCTCTTCACTCCATTCAGTATTCGAAATCAAGATGAGGTTTTGACATCCGGTCTAGCCAGTCTCTCCACAGAGCCACCCTCTTCACCCACGTGGGCTAAAGTTGCCCACTAACCTCACACCGCTTGGGCTCTGATAACCCATGCCAAGCTATTCCCAAAGGATGTCCTTCTTAGCACACATAAACCCTGGTCCATGAAGCTTTGCGTTGCCTTGGCTTTCCAAGACCAAAAGCAGGTGCTCGCCTTGTCCTGCACAACGTAATGGCTTTAGGACAATGTTGCTCAAGCAGAGAGAGGAGTGGAGAGCAGACAAAGAACAGTAAGAAGATGAGCTCATGAAGCATGTTGGTTTTTGGTTTGGTTTTGTGTTTTGAGACAGGGTCTTGCTGTGTAGCCCTGGCTGTCCTGGAACTCACTATGTAGACCAGGCTGGCCTCGAACTCACCAAGATCCCTCCTGCCTTTCTCCTAAATTCTGGGATTAAAGGTGTTTGAAGAGTGGGACACTTAGGATGTGTTTGATTCAAAAAATAGAAGACACAAGCCAAAGCAGTTAGAAAAGAAAGGGCCCTACTAACACATGTACCCTCCAGAGTGGTTCAGAGCACTAGGGGTTGAGGTTCAAGTCCTGGCACTAGGAGGTGTCCGGTTCACCCTCTTGCCTTCAGCCTAGCCCTTTCTCTTCTGTTTGGCCCTATCCTCATCCGAGCCTTCCCTGTATGGTAAGCAGGTTCAGGCTCACAGCGTCTCAGGGTCATTCAAGTCAACAGGAATAAAATCACCTCCACCTAATCTCTCACATCTGACCCTCACTCAGGAGGCAGAGGCAGGTGGATCTCTGTGAGTTCAACTCCAGCTAGGTCCACATAGAGGGTCCTGGAAACCTACAAGAAGAACATTATGATGGGCAGATCTGGGTCCTAAGGGTCCTTCCTGCTCAAACTATGGCACCAGCCAAGGAAAATATAGGCAGTAAACTTCGAACCCCTACCCAGATCTAGCTGATGGACAGGACATTCTCCACCGTTGAGTGGTGAGTGAGGTCTGACTTTCATACAAACTCTGGGGCCCCATTTCTGACCACGTCCCCTTGATGGGGAGGCCTGGTGGCACTCAGAGGAAGGATAACAGGTCACCAAGAAGAGACTCGATACCCTATGAGCATATACAGGGGGAGGAGGTCCCCCTCAGTCACAGTCATAGGGGAGGGGAGTAGGGGGGAAGCGGGAGGGAGGGAGGAATGGGAGGATAGAAGGGATGGGATAACAATTGAGATGTAATATGAATAAATTAATAAAAAAAAAAAGAAGGGGCTGGAGAGATGGCTTAGAGGTTAAGAGTGCCGCCTGCTCTTCCAAAGGTCCTGAGTTCAATTCCCAGCAACCACATGGTGGTTCATAACCATCTGTAATGTGATATGGCACCCTCTTCTGGCTTGCAGGAGTACATGCAAGCAGAGCACTGTATACATAATAATAAATAAATAAATCTTAAAAAAAAAAATAAAAAAATTAAATGTAAAAAATAAGAAAAGAAAGTTCCAAGACAGCCGGGGCTAGATAGTGAGATTCTGTCTCAAAAACAAACAAACAAACAAACAAACAAACAAACAAACAGAAAAGGCCTGTTATTATATTTTACTACAGCAGCCACTCTGACTGGAGGCACGGAATGTCGTAATGGGTGTGGCCCTGGAGTACATGTTCTACCTCTAAAATGACAGTGGCTCATGAGCTGCAACGGGAATAGACTGGTTTCCCCAGGGCAAAATTGTACCTACAGATGTTAGAGAGAAATTCCATGGATGTTTAAGAACTAAAAGCAAATGAATGTTTAACTACGGAAGTAGGGGTTTGCACACGATAAGATGGCTACAAGTTCTGGGTAGTGTTTGCTCACTGTGCAGCAAATGGTAATGAACGGACGCTCTTGTCATTAAAGGGAAGGAAAAACCACAGGGGAAGACATTTTGAAAGGAGAACTGGAACCCGCTTTAAAAGGAAAGGGCATGTGCCCTATATTTTCTCAGCTGTGACGAAATTACTTGATCACAGCAGCCTAAGGAAGGAAGGGGTTACTTTGACACACAGTTTGAGGTGGGGACCATCATGGGGAGGAGAGTGTGGGGACAGGAGGGCAGCAGCTGGTCACACTGGCGCGGCAGTCACAGTCAGGAAGCAGATAGGAAGGAATGCTGACGCTCAGCTCACTCTTGTTTATTTAGTTCAAGGAACCTAGGCAAGGAAGGACGCCACCCGCACTCAGTGTTTCCTGCCATCTCAGTTAACCCAGGCTAAAACTCCCTCCTAGGTTTGTTACCAAGGTAACTGTTGAGTCTATTGGGTTAGCAATCAGGCTGGGTTTCTTTTTTTTCTTTCTTTCTTTCTTTCTGTTTTTTTTTTCTTTTTTTTCTTTTTTTGGGTGGGTATTTTTGAGACAGGTTTCTCTGTGTAGCCCTGGAACTCACTGTAGATGAGGCTCAGTGCTCTGTCTGCCTCTGCATCCCGAGTGCTGGGATTAAAGCCCCGAGCCACCAACACCATCAAGACACTTTATAGGTGGACCAGGAGACAGGTACCAAAATGCTTATAGTGCAGTTCCTAGGAGTGAAATAGTACAAATACCTGAAATGCATATTGCTGGGAGAACAAATAACCAATGACGTCATACTCACGTAGTGAATACCGTGGCTTGGATAAATGAGTCAAAGCTGCAGAACAGCATGGTGAACACGGTATTAAATGACAAAACAAGTCGTGCGGCTGGGGAGATGGTTCAGCAGTACAGAGTCCTTGCTGCTCACGCCGAGCACCTGAGCTCAGTTGCCAGCTTCTACTTCAGGTGGCTCACAACTGCCTGCAACTCCAGGTCAAGAGATCCAGCATTCCCTTCTTGTCTCCATGGGTGGGCGTACATGCATACAGCCATGAAAACAGGCATGCTGGTAAATAAATACCAAGTTGTAGGCACATTTTTATTTATTTTTAAATCAGTTTTTTGTTGGGTTCCTTATGCCTCTTTCTCTCTTCTCCACCCCAATCCCTTCCAACACCCCAACACCAAGTAGGGGGGTGAAAGGTTAGGGGGGAAAGAAGGCGTAGTCCTCTCTTGCTACTTCCTGCTGGTTAGGGTCGTTGGGTTCCTTGGGGCGAGCCCAATCTTCGTTTCAGGATATCTCCAACTTCTCATCAAACTGCATCAACAGGAGCCAGGAGCAGCAAGGGGAGCACCAGCATCCTTCTCTCTCAGCATCCCCCGCCCCATCTGTGCTATGGCACTTATTTCCTCATGGTCGTCAGAATTAAATTGTCTGCAGCTGGCAAAGAGCCCCTCCCAGAGCCCGCACGAGGCAAACAGTCGGCTGCTGTGGGCCGTCTGAACCAACTCCATCCCCTACACCTGGGATTAAAACAAAACCATCTTTACACAACAGAACTGAGTTTCTAAAGACACCAAAACGTTCCATTTACACAAAATAATCCTTTTTCTTTTTTTAAGCAAGGGGGTAGAGAGGTAGCTCAGAAGATAAGAGCACTAGCTGCTCTTCCAGAGGACCCAGGTTTGATTCCCAGCACCCATATGTCAGCTCACAACCATCTGTAACTCCAGTTCTGTGGGGTCTGATGCCCTCTTCAGGACTCCAAGGGCACCACACACACACATATGATCCACAGACATGCAGCCAGGCAAAACACCCACAGACATAAAGAATAGAAATTAAGTGAATTAGGCAGGGGTGGTGGCACATGCCTTTAATCCCAGCACTCAGGAAGTAGAGAAAGGCAGATCTCTGAGAGTTGGAGTCTAGCCTGGCCTACAAATGAGTTCCAGGACAGCCAGGGCTCCACAAAGAGAAACCCTGTATCAAAATAAATTAATTAAATAAGTAAATAAATAAATAAAGTTAATTAAATTTTAAAATAAAATAAAAGAAGGAACGGACGTGGTGGCCCACACCTGTAATCCCAGCACTTGGAGAGGCAGAGGCAGGCGGATTGATGTGAGTTCGAGGCCAGCCTGGTCTACAAAGTGAGTCCAGGACAGCCAAGGCTACACAGAGAAACCCTGCCTCAGAAACCACCACCCCCTCCCCCAAAAAAAGAGAGAGATAAAACAAAAGAAAAATGTTTTAAAAGCAAACTACACATGGTTTGATAATCTTTGTGTAATATTTACAAACAGGTAAAACTACGTAATGCTTAGAAATATTTACACGCAACACAGTAGTTTTATATAACTGTGACAGTGGAGGGGGAGAGAGCCAAATTTCAGGGGAGAGATGTGATGAGAGGAGATAGCACAGGGCAGAAGAGGATGAGAAAGGTAACTGACGAATCATGTTCAAGTTTGATAGTAGATTCATCATTGTACAAAAGAAAAATGAAAGAGGGCCTGGACAGATGGCTCAGAGGTAAACTTCCAGAGGACTCAGGTCAGACTTCTAGCACCCAGATGGGAGCTCACATCCAACTGGAACTCCAGTTCTATGGGATCCAACGCCCTCTTCAGGCCTCTCGAGGCATCGGGCACATATATGATACACAGACGCGCATGCAGGCAAATGCTCATACACACGAAATCATATTTTTTTAATTTATATTTTTAAAAAGAAAAATGAAGGAGAGGATCTGGAGCATACTTTGGTGGCAGAGTGCTTATCTGGCACATGCGCGACCCTGGTTTTAATCCTGGATACTGTAAAAACAGCATTAAGAAGTACTGCAGGTGTGTGCGAGCCACGCTCAGGAACTAGGAGTAGAAAGGGAATTCTAGAGCAAATCATTCTTTGACAGGGCCCATGGCAGGCACCGTTCAGAAAAGGACCTGAACCAGGGAACCGCGTAATGCAAGCTGTGTGGGTTACTTCAGTTTGGCCTTTTGAGGTAAACGAGATTGCCTCCTGTAGCCCAGGCTACTTCCAAAAATTCATGATCATTCTGCCTTAGTCTTGGACGATAGGCCTGAACATAAGCTCTGTTTGCGTGCACGTGTGTGCGTGCGGGCGTACGTGCGTGCGTGTGTGCGTGAGCGCGTGCGTGCCTGTGTTTCAGTCCTGGAGACCGACCCCAGGGCTCTGTGAATGCTAAGTAAGTGCCCTACCACTGAGTCATATTCCCAGCCCAGAGAGTTGTGCTTTAGTTTTATGTATGAAGCATTTACTATTGGTGAGTCCACAATAAAGTGATAAAGGTCTGTTTGGGGTTATAAAAGTAGGGTTGGAAATGATTGGCCACATGGGACAGTGCCAAAGAGCAACGGGAAGACAGGCAGGCAGGGAGAAGTCACGTGGCTGAGAGGCAGAACTCAAACAAAAACACAGCCGACATGGAAGTCACGTGGGATTTAGTACAGGGTTTCAGACACTGTGCTCAGAAATACCTTTGACGTACTCAGTTTCACATAGAACACATATGTTAAGGGCTTTAGCTTGCTGTAAGAGTGAAAACATTTCCCAAAGATTAATGAACTTTTAGTCTGTTCTCTGTTTCCTGCTTATGTCTTTTAGCTAAACTGCACATCCAGTTTCCAAAACCACATCCTGATCGTGAAGTAAAACTGTCCTCAAAGCAGTTTCAGAGGTACATAGAATTGGTTGTGTCTGAACTCAGGGGCAATGAAGACCAAGTTCTGGAAAGTCTTGTGGAATTCCTGATGACTTCTTTAGAGAGGAGCCACACGGAGGGTCTAAGGAACTGCGCGAGACGAAAATGGCTGCATCAGATCCAGCACGCTGCAGAGACAAGTGGGGTGTCCCTGGAGCCAGTGTATTCCGAGACCTTTAGGGCCCTCACCCAGGTATGCTCTCAAAAGAAAAATGAGAGAAAACGTCTTCTCACAGTGTGTGCTACTCAGTGGCTGCGCAGGAGGAACACACAGACTTTGTTTGAAAAATAACAGGATGCTGATGGGGAAAAAAAATCACTGAGTGATGCTACAAGTGATGTATTCATTATAAGACATTATAAATAACTGAAACCTGTGTGAGGGGCTAGGGATGAGGTTCAGCCCGGCATGTATGACGCTCTGGTTCAGGCCCAGCTCTCTCAGAAGATCAGAATGTAAAAATCGCCCTTGACTATATATTAAATTTGAGGCCAGGCTGGGCTACGTAAAGTTCTGTCTTTAACTATATATATATATATATATATATAGCAAGCTACGTGAGATAAAGCTGAAATGATTGAAACAAGACAGAAAGATGTGGAAATGGTGTCCTAGGAGTTTATTTGTTCTAAGAGTCTATTAATACACTAGGGCAGCAGATAATAGAGTAACAATGAAAAATGCCGGTAAGGAGATATGCAACAGCGCACGCCGCATGTGCTTTGCATGATGCTTGGGAAAAAAATAACCCATCAAAAGAAGGATTTTTAATTGTTTAAATCTCATTTTTATCATTGAAGGACATGCCAGGGTATATAGAGAGAGGTGTAAAGTACATGCATTAAGTATAATTTGCAGGGACAGTTCTCTCCTTCCACTACATAGCGAGCAGTTTCAAAAATAAATAAATAAACAAACAAACAAACAAACAAACAAATAAATAAATGAAAAAGAAAGACAAATGGCCAACGATATTTAAGTTTCAACATTCTTAGCCACTGGAGAAACACAAATTAAAACCAATTTAAGATTCCTACCTCAACTTAGTCAAAATATATATGATCAAGAAACAAATGGCCACAAAAGCTGATGAGGATGTGCGGAAAGAGGAAGCCTCATGTAGTGCTGATGAGCATATAAACTAGTGCCGCCGCTAAAGAATTTAGAGTGCATATTCTTCAAAAAGCTAAAAATAGAGCTCCCACATGGCTCAGCTGTATCAGAGAGCCAAAGAGCTCTGTGTGCTATCACAGAGATGCTTGTCCGTCCACACTCGTTGCTACAATTTCACAATAGCAAAGAAATAGAAGCAGCCTAGATGGCCACCAGTGGGATGATAGAAGGTGAAAACGTGGCACAGATACGCAAAAGCATTTTGTAAAGAAGAGTGAAATTATGAAGTTTGTAGGAAAATGGAACACTCAAGAAATATTAAGTGAGGTGACCCAGACTCAGAAAGACAAGAATTGCGTGTTCTGTCTCACATGCAGACCATAACTTTTAATATGGGTATATGGAAAGAAGGGTAATGTATGAGTCAGGGTCTTCTAGGGAAACAGTATATATATTCAGTAAGATATATAAATATATATGTATATATATTCAGTTATATATCAGTTTTACACATACATATGTATGTTTTATAGATAGATAGATAAAATAGATAGATAGATAGATAGATAGATAGATAGATAGATAGATAGATAGATATAGATATAGATATTCGGTAGGATAGCACACACCTTTAATCCCCAAATGCAGGAGGAGGAAGCAGGAGGATTTCTGTGAGTTCGGAGTCTTCTTGGTTTATACAGTGAGCTCCAAGACATTCAGAACTTTGGTACTTAGAAAGAACCTGTCTCAAAGAGGAGGTGGGGTGGTAGGGATTATTTTACTGTTTAACAGTTTGTGGCCCAGCTAGTCCAACAATGGCTGTCTTCCAATGGACAGTCCAAGAATCCAATGTCTCATCGGGTCCTCAGCATATCCTAGAACCCAGAAGAAGTAGGCTCCAATACCAGTGAAGGAATGGACTGGCCAGTGAGAGCAAGGGAAAGCAGGTGGAGAGCAAGGCTTTGTTCTTGCGTGGCCCTTACGTAGGCCACCGGGAGGTGTGGTCCAGACTTAGGCTAGATCTTCCCACCTCGAAAGATGCAGAGGTAGGACAGGTCTTTCCACCTCAAAGAATTCAATCAAGAAAAAATTGTCACAGATGTACGGGGCGACTGTTCTAACTAACCTCATACGTAGTCAAGCTGACAGCCGTCACAGGGGATAAGGAAGAGTAGAGAGCATGAAACTAGATAGGAGACCACAGGAAGGGAACAGGAGGTGTTGGGGGAGGGGAGTGCAAAGGGTCACATGGGACAGGAAAACAGAAAGGAGGCTACTGGGGGAACAAGGGAGAGAAAAGAATGGGGTAAGAATTGGGGGACAAAAAAAAAAAAACACAACAAAAACAAATTTTGTTTTATGAATACCACAGTGAAATCTAATCTTTCTATGCTAATTTTAAAACAGAGTCCACAGTCTTAGTGTCAAAGAAACTCTTTCCTGAAATGTCCCTGATCAAATCCAAACTGTTAAGAATTCCTTGAGGGACAGAGAAACAACAACAATAACAAAGAAAGAAAGAAAGAAAGAAAGAAAGAAAGAAAGAAAGAAAGAAAGAAAGAAAGAAAGAAAAGAAAAGAAAAAGAAAAAAGAGAGAATGAAAGAAAGAAAAGAAAAGAATCCCTTAAGGCCAGGCGTGGTGGCGCACCCCAGTAATCCCAGTACTCGGGAGGCAGAGGCAGGTGGATCGCTGTGAGTTCGAGGCCAGCCTGGTCTACAAAGTGAGCCCAGGATGGCCAAGGCTACACAGAGAAACCCTGTCTCAAAAAACAAACAAACAAAGTATTCCTTGATGCTACAAAAATGTCTTAGCTGTTAAGCACTCTTGTTGCACTTGCAGAAGACCCAGCTGCCATTCCCAGCACCCACACGGCGGCTCACAACTACCTGTACACCAGGCCTGTACCTGGAGCACATACGTGCATGTAGACAGAGGACCCATACACGTAACATGAAAATAAATCTTTTTAAAACTTAAAACAGATCCGTTGCTTTTACATTCATGTCTAGGTGAGGAAAGGCGGGGAAAGTGAAGGCATCTTCTTGCCTCGGCCCTTCAAGTCAGTGCCTTTTCCTGAAATCCCTCACCCTGAACTATGGCTGTGGTTCGAAAGGGTCTAAGAACCTTTGAATTTGATTAGAGTTAAGAGGTTTCTGGCCGGGCGTGGTGGCGCACGCCTTTAATCCCAGCACTCGGGAGGCAGAGGTGGGCGGATCGCTGTGAGTTCGAGGCCAGCCTGGTCTACAAAGTGAGTCCAGGACAGTTAAGGCTACACAGAGAAACCCTGTCTCAAAAAACAAAACAACAACAACAACAACAACAAAAAGAGGTTTTGGTTTGGTTTTGGGTTGTGCTTGTTTTTGGTAAAGCAATTTAAGTACATATAAGACATTCAGATCATGGGGCTGGAGAGATGGCTCAGCGGTTAAGAGCACTGCCTGCTCTTCCAGAGGTTCTGAGTTCAATTCCCAGCAACCACATGATGGCTCACAACCATCTATAATGTGACCTGATGCCCTGTTTAGGTCTGCAGGTGTACATGCAGATAAAGCACTCATATACATAAAATATATAAATAAATCTAAAAAAGACATCCAGGTCATGGACTAAGTGAAACTCAGGTTTGAAGGGCAATGTGGAACCAGTCTTCCTCCACTGCTCATGACTGCTAAACTCTGCATCATTTATTCAATGAAATTATTGGTGCCCGATTCCCAAATAGGCAAGCAAAGGGGGATTCGGAGATTTCTGTAGCTGTTGACAAATAGAAATACTTTGTGGTCTGAGCTGGTCTTGAACTCACAGAGATTCGCCTGACTCTGCCTCCCCAAGTGCTTGAGATTACAGGTGTGCGCCGCCACACCCGGCTTGACAGATACAAATACATGGCCAGAAATATTTTGCCGCAGGATGCTGAGGCTCATGGAAACAAGAAGATCAGCGCTCACATTTCCCTCTTAGAGGAAAACCTGATCCTGCCTAGCAGAGGGAACATTCTCCTGAGGAACGTGGCCTGCACCCTGGACGATGCTCAGTTTGTACTGAACAGAGTGCTCTACAGGGACATGAAGGGGATCAGGTAGGAACCTGTTGAAGAGCTGCCTCCTTTCTTTCTGGTTTTGTTTTGTTTTGTTTTTCGAGACAGGGTCTCTCTGTGTAGCATTGACTGTTCTGGACTCACTTTGTAGACCAGGCTGGCCTCAAACTCACAGCAATCTGCCTGCCTCTGCCTCCAGAGTGCTGGGATTAAAGGCGTGCGCCACCACTGCCCAGCCCCTCTCTGATGTTTTAAAGACAGGATTTCATATGTTTCTAGCTGGCCTTGAACTCCTGACCCTCCTGCCTTCACCTTCCAAGTGCTGGCTTACAGGTGTGTGCCACCATGCCTGATTGGTTGTATCTTTCTAAAACAGCATTTCCTCTTCTGAAATAAACTGGCATTTGAACCCTTGTGAGTTGCTCAAGAAAGAACTGTCTCTAAGTCACCAGTGCTTCTAGAGTGGGACCTGATGGGTTTCCAGTCCTAAGTGGGTTTTGTTGTTGTTGTTTTTGTTGTTTTTCCAAGACAGGGTTTCTCTGTGTAGCCCTGGCTGTCCTGGACTCAATTTTGTAGGCCAGGCTGGCCTCGAACTCACAGGGATCCATCTGCCTCTGCCTCCCAGAGTGTGTTATTGTATTTTTGTTAATTAATTTATTTGGTGCGTATGGGTGTTTTGCTGGCATGTATATCTGTGTGCCACTTGCGTGCCTGATGCTTGCAGAGGCCAGAGAGAGTGTCAGAGCTCCTAGAGCAGGAGTTATGGTCAGTTATGAGCAACCACTTGGGTTCTGGGAATTGAACCCATCTCCTCTGCAGGAGAAGCAGTGCTCTTAACTGCTGAGCCATCTTTCCAGCCCCATAACATCAAATGGTTTTACCAGATCACTTCTAGAATTTACTCTGGAAATGATTCACCATTTAGGGGCCTAGCTTTACAAGGCTAGCTTCACAATATGTAGCCCTGGCATCTGGCGTGTATGTATATGTGTGTGTGTGTGTGTGTGTGTGTGTGTGTGTGTGTGTGTGTCTGTGTGTCTGTATGTGTTGATTTCCTGTTAAGATCTAAGGTTGGTTGCTTATTTCTTTTTCTCTATTGTGTCACTGGAAGTTGAACTGGATTCTCCCCCACACATGCCACATAAGCACTCTACCTTTGAACTACACTTCTAGCCCTAAGATTATTTCTGAAGATATTTCCAAGCTGGAACTTCCAAATTGGTAATATTACCTGATCCACATCTCATACATATAGTGCTTAGAGTTGTAGGAGACTATGGCTTTGTTTTCTCTGTGGTTTGGTCTACAGCCTGTGACTCACCACTGTCCTTGTAACCCTTTCCAACAGCTTTACTGTCGTGGATGAGGGCAGGCCAATCCATGTCCCCCAAGTTAAACACCATGGCAACATCTTCTTCTGGAACCACTCCCGAAGTAAGAGAGAGCACAA
>OU015746.1:42713144-42755287 GCA_907169655.1 Acomys percivali
AATAATAATAATAATAATAATAATAATAATAATAATAATAATAATAATAATAATAACTATAATAATAATAACTATAATAATAATAGTAGTAGTAGTATCAGTATCAAATCAGGGCAGCTCTCTGGACCAGAATCTTGGCTTTTGGAAGTTTATTTCTTTCTATTTCTAAGTTTATCTTCTTCTGACTGCACATTATCACAAAGCATAAAAAATTATATAGGCTTCTCTTTGCACACTCGATGTCCTCAGTCTTTTTTGCATAGCAGAATCTCAGAGAATTCCTCTTAGAGAGCTGACTTTAACTGATTTGTCATTCATAAACCTAGGGGACAATTATTACTGACCACTATGTATTTTTTTTTAAGTGTCTACTTGACTGTCTTCACAGGGTGTTGCCAATGCCTTCAGCACGGCCTATCACTACGTTCACAGCCGGGAGCACATCCTGCATACTGTGATCACCGGCGTCAGGTGGCTCTTCAACATCACATCTGGCATTGCCTCCATCACTACCTGCTTTATCGAGCCTAGCTCAGAACAGGTGGGCAAGGCCCGGCCGTGTTTACACCTTTTTGATATTATATAATTATTAGATATTGTCTTGTTAATACTCAAAGGTCATATTATCAGGGACGTGGCTCAGTGTTACATCACTTGCTAGCATGCCTGAGGCTCTGGGTTTGATCCCAGAACCACACACACCAATAGAAATGAGTAAATAACCCAAAACTCTGTTGCACAAAACAAGAATCTATTACAAATTGCCTTAGGGACAAAGGAACATTGTTTGAACAAAGTAAAGAAAAAAGTAAGAGTCAGCTAGGGGAAACAGCTCAGTGAATACAGGCACTCTTCTGTGGTTCTCATGAGTTTGATGCCCATATCCCACACAACAGGAGGAGAGAATCAACTACTGAGGCTTGTCTTTTGACCTCCATACATGTGGCAAACATGCTTGCACACACACATGTAGGTGAGAAAGAAAGTGAGTGAGAAGCTAGCAGGCTTCCAGTATGACCAGATCCAGGACCTCCTGAAGATAGGTTTTCTCCATTAGGCAAGTGACATATTTAGGGGGAAAGAATCCAGTTTTAAAGTTCCAGTGTTTGCCCAGCATTTGGGAGGCAGAGGCAGGCGGATCACTGTGAGTTCAAGGCCAGCCTGGTCTACAAAGTGAGTCCAGGACAGCCAAGGCTACACAGAGAAACCCTGTCTCGAAAACAAACAAACAAACAAACAAACAAACAAAAAGTTGCAGTGTTTGGAGGGTAGAGCTGGAGAGATGGCTCAGCAGTTGAGAGCACTGGCTGCCCTCCCAGAGCCCTGGTTCAGTTTCTGGCAACTACAACCACTTCCAGCTCACAGCCACTTGCAATTCCTGTTCTAGGAGATACATTGCCCTCTCCTGGCCTCCATAGGCTGCTGCATGCACATGGTGCGCATGAACTCATGCAAGCACACACTGAATATATTAAACAAACAAACAAATAAATGTTCCAGTTTGGGCGGATCAGAGAGATAGCTGAGTGGTGACGTGCACTTGTTGCTCTTGCAGAGGACCTGGGTTCAGTTCCCAGAACCTAGGTGGTTCACAGCTGCCTGTAACTCCAGTTCCCCCAGTTCCAACACCCTCCTTTGCCTTCTGTGGGCATCTGCACATACAAGCTACACATACAGATAAGCAGGTACACATGCATACACATGAATTATAATTTTATTTTTAAGTTCCAGTTTTTGAAACCTACAAAAGAAAACTTGTTCTGACTCATCCTGGGATGCATCCACTGGCCAAAGAGGCAGCACATGCCAGAATCGGATGAGGAAAATAGAAGGTGGTGAGAGTGCTGTTTTAAGACATAGTTACATCATAGCAATAAAACACTTCAAAGGCTCCCCCCCCCCTCTGGTCAGGGCAACTCCGCCACCGTGCTCCCCTGTCTGCATAGCGAACACCTGTTCTGTGACCCCCCCCCTCCTCCACGGCGAACCCCGCCTCCATGACCCCCCCCCCCGCATCTGCATAGCGAACACCTGCTCCGTGATCCCCCCCGCATCTGCATAGTGAACACCTGCTCCATGATCCCCCCTCCATCTGCATCCCTCCTCCATCTGCATAGTGAACAGCTGCTCCGTGATCCCCCTCCTCCATCTGCATAGTGAACAGCTGCTCCGTGATCCCCCCCTCCATCTGCATAGCGAACACCTGCTCCGTGATCCCCCCCTCCATCTGCATAGCGAACACCTGCTCCGTGATCGCTTTGCTTCTTTCTGCTTACCTTTAACGTTAGCATTTTCCTCTGGATGAAAAGGCATCTTCTTTAAACGTAAATAAGGACATATATGATTGTTCATGCCCACGATCCCAGTACTTCAGAGACTGAGACAAGAGAATGGTGAGTTCAAAGACAGCCTGAGCTATATAGTGAGACCCAGTCAGGAAAGGAAAGGAATAAAGCCCCTGTTGTCCTCTCTGTGGCTTGACCGAGCTGATGGAAACTCGGTGTTAGAGAACAGGAGCACTGTGCTCTTGACGCTTGATAGGCTCTCCAGTCTCTGCATTATTCCTCAGAGTGGGTTAGGAATGGGGGGGGAGCGGGGTGCACTTTCAGTTATCCTCAGACTGAGAGCAATCTACTCCACCTGACAAGCTACCAGCCCAGTATGGCCAAAGTGGGGTCTAAGAAGGACTCAGAAGCATCTTTTCAAGGTTTTGAGGAATATAACAACTAGAGCAAATGGCCAAAATAGCCCAACCCAGTAACCAAGAAGCACGGCTTGCTGGTGTTTAATGTTTGCATCTTGACAACACAGACTAAGTCCCAAGAGCCATGGTCCCCAAGGTCCGTCTGCTCAGGACCGTTCATAATGATAAAAAAGACCATGTAGAAAGGTTAGGGGGAAGAGTCTTCCCAGCAGCCAGTGTCCTAGTGATGGCATGGCCAGACAGAGACCAGAACAGCGTCCTAACCATGTGGGTCCCAGGGACCAAACTCCGTTCATCAGGCATAGCAGCAAGTGCCCACTTCCCCTACTCACTGAGCCATCTCACCAGCCCCTCAAAAGGCTTGTTGGTTTGTGTTGGGTTTTTTGGCGGTAATAGGTTTTTGTTACGGTGTGGTTTTTGTTTGTCTCATTTTATTTCTCTGTGTAGCCCTGGTTGTCCTAGAACTCAGTCTGTAGACCAGACTAGCCTTAAACTCAGAGATTCACCTGACTCTGCCTCCCGAGGGCTGGGAATAAAGGTGTGTGCCACCACCACTTGGCTCTAAAGGGGTTTTTAAATATAATTAGAAATATCTGTTAGACATCTGGGTGGAAGTATTGAACAAGCAGGTGGGTTCATGAGCAAGGGTATTGAAGCAGTGGTCTTGCTATTGTGGTAAAGCCTGGCCACCACCAGTTGTTAGTATTTTATCCCTGCCTCTGGATCCTTTACAACATGACTCAGTTTTAATTAAGCACAGTCTTTTAAAAAACAAACAAACAAACAAACCGCTTTTTAGATACCTCAAATGCTCTCTGACAAGGGGACAACAGAAGGCCCAGCAGAACTTCAGACCTGGAGCAGCGTCCCACCTCAGCACGGAAGTTCCCTCCAGCTTCCCCTAGAGTAGCCAGCAGCTCTCCGCCAGCCTTCCTACTGCTGCAGCCCTTTAGCACAGCTCCTCATGCTGTGGCAGCTCCCAACCGTAGCATTGTTTTTGTTGCTACTTCATAACTGTGATTTTGCTACTCCTATAAATCGTAATGAGCCTATGTTATTTTGATGATTTTAGGCAACCCCTGTGAAAGTTATTCTACTCCACCCTTGAAGGGGCCAAGACCACAGCCTAAAGCATAACTTATTATTTCAAATTTGCAACTTCTTTTTCCCCAAGATTTTTTTTTTACTTTTTATTGGTTATTTGTGAATTTCACATCATGCACCTCAATCTCACTCATCGACCCCCTCCCTTCGTACCCACCCCTCCACCTTTCACCCCCAACAGAGAAAAAAAAAAATCTCATTGTGGCAGCTGTAGTGTGTCACACAGTATACCCTTTGTCCACACTTCTTTACTTGCAGTGTTCATGTCAATGAATTGTTGGCCTGGAAGAGGCCTCTGGCTTCGACACGCTGTCAGTACTGGCTCCTCACTGGGACTCCTCTTTGACATCCTGTTGTTGCCCTATATCATGGAGGTCCTTTAGTTTTGGATCTGCAGGACTGGCCCCCTTCATGTTCTCCAGCAGTTCACTGATGGAGTAGATGTCGGGGTGGACCAATTCAAAGTCCTGGACCTGGGTCAGAGAGGTATCTGAGCTAGTCAGCCCCCCAGCTGTCCCGTTCTCACGCCCTCGGGGCCCGCTCGCCTACAACCCCCACATCCAGCGCCAGCTCTACCATGCTGAATGAGGTGCAGGGCCTGCTCTCTCAAGTGCTGCAGCAGGTGAGTGCCCACGAAAATTTTACACAACCCAGTAAGTATGAAAAGGGCTTTACAGGGGCTGGAGAGATGGCTCAGTGGCTAAGAGCATTGGCTGCTCTTTTAGAGGACCTGAGTTCAATTCACAGCACCCACATGGCAGCTCACAACTGTCTGCAACTCCACTTACAGGGAATCAGACACCTTTACACAAACACACATGTGACGCAACATCAATGCACATAAAATAAAAATAAATTAAAATAGGTTTACAAATCCAGTATTTACTAATCATAAATCATATTAAAGATTCTTTTGCTATACATATAATTTTATGTATTTTAATTTTAAAGAAAAAAATTTGTAAGCTAATGAGACGTGTTTGCTTGCATTTATATAAAGAATTAAAATCTTGGCTGAATATTTGATGCTGTAGCACAGAGAACATTTCCAACACTTTTTAGGATTGATTGATGTGTTGACTTTATAATCACCAATTTAAGAACACATCTCTACATAGTTCCATAATACCAAAGGCAGAAGTGTTTTGGGAACTGTGTCCTAGTCTCAAATTAAAATCCATTTGAAAAAATTTTATGAAATTCAAATGAACAACTCAAACAACAATTTCTAAGATCAAATATTCTAACACAATATAATCTGAAGATATACTATTTTGATCCTTACATGCTAAGCAATCGTGGTAGAAAGATATTAAAAGTCTTTGTTTCAATTCTGTACAATGAAAGAACTTCTGGAGGTATCACCATCCCTGATTTCAAGCTGTACTACAGAGCTATCCTACTGAAGACCGCATGGTATTGGCATAAAATCAGACAGGTTGACCAATGGGATAGAATCAAAGGCCCTGAAGTAAATCCACACACCTATGGACACGTGATTTTTTTTTATTAAGAAGCCAGAAATATGCAATGGAAAAAATAAAGCATCTTCAACAAATGGTGCTGGTCTAACTGGATGACCGCATGCTGAAGAGTGCAAATAGACCCATATCTATCACCCTGCACAAAAGTCAAGCCCAAGTGGACCAAAGACCTCAGCATAACCCTGGATACATTAAGTCTGATGGGAAAGAACGTGGAGAACAGCCTCGAACCCATTGGCACGGGAGACAACTTCCTGTGCGGGCACTAAGAACAGCAGTCAATAAATGGGACCTCATGAAAGTAAAAGGATTCTGTGATGCAAAGGACACCATCAATAGGAGAAAATGGCAGTCTACAGAATGGGAAAATATTTTCCCCAACTCCATATCTGACAGAGAGCTAATATCCAAAACATATAAAGAACTCAAGAGCCGGGTGTAATGGTGCACAGCTTTAACCTTAGCACTCAGGAGGCGGAAGCAGGCGGATCATGTGAATTCGAGGCCAGCCTGGTCCAGGACAGCCAAGCTACACAGAGAAATCCTGTTTCAAAACAAAACAAACAAACAAACAACAACCAAAACAAAACAAAAAAACTCAAGAAACTAGACATCAACCAACTAAATAATCCAAATAAAAAATGGGATACAAATATAAACAGAAAATTCTCAACAGAAGAATCTCTAATGTCTGGGAAGCATTTAAAGTAATGTTCACCAATCTGGGTGTGGTGGTGCATGCCTCTAATCCCAGCATTTGAGAGGCAGAGGCAGGTGGATCTCTGTGAGTTCGAGGCCAGCCTGGTCTACAAAGTGAGTCCAGAACATCTAAGACTACACAGAGAAACCCTGTCTTGAAAAAACAAACAAACAAAAAATGTTCACCATCCTTAGCCATTGGGAAAATACAAATCTAAATGACTAAGATTTCATTTTACACCTGTCAGAATGGCTAAGATCAAAACCACAAGTGACAGCTCATGGCTGGTGAGGATGTAGAGCAAGGTGAACACTCCTCCATTGCTAGTGAGTGCAAATTTGTGCAGCCACTTTGGAAATCAATGGTGGTTACCGGGTGTGGTGGTGCATGCCTTTAATCCCAACACTTGGGAGGCAGAGGCAGGTGAATCTCTGTGAGTTCAAGGCCAGTTTGGTCTACAAAGTGAGTCTAGGACAGCCAAGGCTACACAGAGAAACTCTGTCTCAAAAAACAAAACAACAACAATGAAAACCAAGAAAGAAAGAAAGAAAGAAAGAAAGAAAGAAAGAAAGAAAAGAAAAGAAAAGAAACAAAGAAAACTGGGAATCAATCTACCTCAAGACTGCTCCTGGGTACATATCCAACAGACACTCTAGCCTAACACAAGAACACTTACTCAACTATGTTCATAGCACTTATTCCTAATAGCCAGAAACTTAAAACAACCTAGATGTCCCTCAACCAAAGAGTAGACAAAGAAAATGTGGTACTTATATACAATGGAGTATTACTCATCTGTTTTTTAAAAATTCATGAAATTTGCAGGCAAATGGATGGAACTAGAAAAAAAAAATCATCCTGAATAAGGTAACCCAGATCCAGAAAGACAAACATGGTATGTATCCACTTATAAGTGGATATTAGCTCTAAAGTAAAGGATAATCATGCCACAATCCACAGACCCAGAGACTAAGTAACAAGGAGGGCTCAAGTGGAGGGGGGCTGGTGGGGGGGGGGGCAAGGGAGGTGAGGGCGGACAACACATGACTCTCTCTAGAAAGGGGAAATAGAATAACCATTGCAGATGAACTGGGGAGGTGAGGACAGGAACAGGAGAATCAGCTTGGGGAAAGAGGGAGGGAGGGAGAGTGTATTGGGAGAGATGACTGGAATGGGGGAAGGGGACATTTCAGGGGTGGGTTCGAGGTAGAAACCTAATGCAGTGGAAACTCCCAGGAATCTACGGGGGTGAGCCTAGCTAAGACCCCTAGTAATGGAGGATACGGAGCCTGAACTGGCCATCTTCTGTAACCAGGCAAGACTTCTAGTGGAGGGACTGGGACACCAACCCAGCCGCAAAACCTTCCACTTACAATTTGTTCTGCCTGGAAGATGTGCTGAGGTGGTACAGAATTTATGGGAGTGGCCAACCAATGACTCTTCCAGCTTAAGACTCACACCATGAGAGGGAGCCCAGGAGGGCCAGGAAGCAGGGGCTGGATAGCCCAGAGACCTGGGATAGAACCAAACACGACTGGCCAAAAAAAAAAAAAAAAAAAAAAAAAGTCAATTGGAGACTATCATGATTGTTATCTGAGAGGTTTCATCCAGCAACTGATGGGAGCAGATGCAGAGACCCACAGGCAAACATTAGGCGGAACTCTGGGAAGTCTGCAGAAGAGGAGAAAGCATTGTAGGAGCCGGAGGGTCAAGGGCAGCACATGAAAACCCACAGACTCAACTAACCATGGCTCGTAGCAGCTCACAAGGACTGACAGGCAATCAGGGAGCCTGCGTGGGTCTGACCTAGGCGTTCTGCGTATGTGTTATGGTTGTGTAGCTTGGTCTTCCTGTGGGACTACTCACAGTGAGAGCAGGGGCTGTCTCTGACTTTTTTGCCTGCTTTTGGAACCCTTTCCCTCCCATTGCGTTACCTCTCCCAGCCTTAATACGAGGGGAGGTACCTAGTCTTGTTACAACTTGATAGGCCGTGTTTGTTTGGTATCCCTGAGAGGCCTGCCCTTTTCTAAAGAGAAAAAGAAAAGTGGATCTGGGGGAGAGGGGAGGTGAGAAGGAGGGGTGGGGGAGGTGGGAAGCAGGGATGGGGGAGGGGAGGTGGGAAGGAGGGACTGGGAAGAGAGGAGGAAGGAGGAAACTGCCGTTGGGATGTAATATATATTGTTTATTGAGATGGATTCTTACCTAGGCTGGCTTAGAATTCACTGTGTAGCCAAGACTAACCTTAAATTTATGATCCTCCCATCGCTACCTCCCACATGCTGGGATTACAGGCATGTACTACCAGATCAGGCCCACAATGCACATTTTAGTACGAGAACCAATATAAACACACAGCTTATACAGCCGTGGTGGCGCACACTGAAGGCAGAGTCAGGTGATCTTTATGAGTCGAAGGCCAACCTGGTCTAGACCAGCCAGGGCTACACAGTGAAACCCTGTCTCAAAGCAAAACAAACAAGAAAAAAAAAAAACCATAAACACACAGCTCTATCAGATATTTTTTTAAAAATCCACGTGTTAAAATAAACATTTCACTTTTGGAATGTTGCTCCTTTAATGGCCCAGAATATGTGCAGTGCTGGCGTCCTCCTGCTTTCTAACGCGATCTCTTCCTCTTCCTCTTCCTCTTCCTCTTCCTCTTCCTCAGGAAGACTATGTTTTACGCCGTACAATGGTTACAGATTCTCTCGGTCTAGCAGAAATCCTTACAGGGACCCCAGCCATCTCCAGGAAGTCCTGCATCTTCAGGTAGGGGACACCTCAGGGTCACCTGACTGCGGTGATCATGGATCTGAAGTCACAGCTAACGCCTTGATCAGCACACCTTGGCTCGTTCTAATGGTTCATTTATTATTTTTAAACTTACCAAACAGGACTAAAAATAAGTCTTGTGAATGCAATATTCACAGTTCCATGAACATCAGAATGCCTGTATTCTTCTCATCGCTAGCACAAGCCGGAGAGGAGGCACTTTTTTTTTTTTTTAAATCTCTCACTGGAGCAGGTGTGCAGCCACCTTGCCCAGATCCCCGCCCACCTCTGGCCGTATTTCCTGCAGGGAAAGTTTCTCTGAGGAAATGCCCTCAAGTGATTAGAGCCCCTTAGCAGTTTCCTCAGATTTCCATGAACTCTCTCACCCCAACCCCAACCCCAACCCCGCCCCCCCATACACCTAGAGCAGCTGACAGCCTAAGACAAACTGGTGCTAGAACGCAAGCCCCCTCCCTTGCCTGCAAACACAGCTCATCCTAGATCACCTTGGGATCTGTTAGCTCCTCCCTGTCTGCCTGATCTGGATCCTGCTTCCTCGGTTCCTCACAGGTTTCTGCAGTGAGCACTTGCTCATAAGTGACTTGCGTAAGTGTCCTTGCCTTCAGCTCTGCTCTTAGGGACCCTTCCAGAATTCATCAACACTTTCAGCAAAGGGTAACTACCCCATGTTAGACCCAGAGGCAGAGCCTCGTGACGCTGAGCAACCAGGGGCTGCTCCCTTACGTGAGCTTTTCAGGGAAGGCTGTCTGCTGAAGGCATGTTCAAGCGGAGACGCATCCAACTGAGTTGAGCCAAAGGACAGAATCCCGTGAAATTGATGGTTGCAACACTACAATGGCAGGCACACTGGGGCAAGCTGGGTGGTATATCTAACGTGTTCGGGTGGAATGCTGTGAGCAGGCTAACGTTTAAGAGACCTGTGCTCATTTGCTCTGGTTTCAGGGACTTCCTCTTTAAATGCACAGACACTTCAGAAGTTATTTTGGCTTCTGCTGATGGAGAAACCCACATTGCAATTCCACTTCGTCAGAGAACACGAGAGGCTATTGGAGTCCTGGATGTTAACATCGGCCGCAGTAGGATGCTGTTGTACCAAGAATACAAAGATCTGCAGAAAATGACGAAGATGATCCAAAATGCCTCTGATGAAATACTGGGCGAATTCTCTGGGGAAATGAAGAAGAACGAGGTCCTAGGTATTGTGAACATGGTAATGAGGTCCTAGGTATTGTGAACATGGTAACGAGGTCCTAGGTATTGTGAACATGGTAATGAGGTCCTAGGTATTGTGAACATGGTAACAGTCTGGATTCAAGGTTTCTGTGGGGGAAACCACAGACACAGAGGTGAAGGATCTGTTTTCCTAAGTTAATCATTTCAGTATGTAGATCTTTCCATGTGAAAAGAATGCCCTTCTACAGTCTTAGCCTCAAGGGCGTGTATCATCTACAACCTAGCAAAGCTCGAGAGCTCCCATCATCATCTCAGCTAGGGCCCCCGCCGTTAGAGGTGAGATGGCCCGTCCACTGCGACATGCCCCGTCCACTGCGACACGCTCTCACGGCCTTTGCCGTACCGTCCCCAAGGCAATAGCAATGGCCCATTTCACAAAAGCGGAAAGTGAGATTTGTCAAAAACAAAAACAAAAACAAAAAAAACCACAGATGGTAAAAGCTGCACTTGAACTTGGTTTTTGATGTTTTACACAGCGTCATATAATTTGAACACCTCATTTTACAGATGAAAGAGCTACAACTTACAAAACTAAAGTGGATTTTAACAAGCCACTATCTAGGCCAAGCCCAGCCCCTAGCTCTTGTGACTCCGTGTGCCCTAGGACACCCTTAGCATAGCATCATCTAGGGAAGTGGCCGAGAAGAAGGCAGCAAAGAAAACCTCCACTAGAATAAATCAAATCCAACTATACATCCCACTGTGTGGGATTAAGTGGAAAGAGCTTCATAGCTGTCATAGAGTCTGACTGGAAGGAAGGCGGCCCGAGTGTGGTGACAGCAGCCTGCAATCCCAGCTGCCTCAGAGGCTCATGCAGGAGGCTCGCCTAAGAGGAGAGAGAAGACAAGTGAGGGAGCAGGCAAAGGGAAAAGAAAGCGTGCGTCCTGTGAGGGTTACTTCGCGCAGTCCTGGAGGTCAGACACCTCTCGTCTGTGGCACTGGGGATTAAACCCCAAGATTTGCACAATTCAGGCAGGTACTTTAATCACTAAGTTATATCCCTAGCCCTATTTTAATTTTAATTTTGAAACAGGGTCTCACTACATTGTCCAAGCTGGCCTTGAGCTTACTATAAAGTTCACAGATAGACCTTGAACTCAAAAGCTCCCCGCCTCCACCTTCCATATAGCTCCGATTAGGGCCTGAGTTGCCAGGCCCAACAAAAGTGACTTCATTTATTTAATTCCTATCTCTCCCCAAAAAAGAAAGGATTGGCCCTAGTCCCTCAAAAGAATATGCATATATTTACATATACACACACATACATATACATACACATATATATATATATATATATGTATATATATATATATATATATATATATATAATACAAAAGACAATATAATTAGAAATGGAGAAAGCCTTCAACCTAAGCCCTAACTATAAAACTCAGATTTTTTGCTTTTTTTTATTTCATGATTAGAGAAACTAAAATGGCTTTAAAAATCATAGGGCATGGTTTTCTTTTACCTGAAAACTAGGTGATTATGACATGCTCAGAATGCTCTGACAGGCTAACGTGTGTGATTGCAGAGATGGAAAAGGCAGGAGAAGTCAAGCGAGCGGGGATGCTCTTCTTCCGCGCCATGCTGCAGGAGCTGCGGGAGTGCCTCCAGCTCCTCACCTCCATGGACTTCGTGTCACTGCTGCTCTATGAGTACAGGCCTTACACAGACTTTCCTCAAGGCACCGATCTCCAGGACATTGAAGCCAACGTGGCCCTCGTGCATGACATCCTGAGAGGAGTCATCCTGTTCTCTCAACAGGAGATAGACTCGTTCAGTGACTTGGAAGAGAGGGAGAAGTGGAAGTTTGTGAGTATTTGGATGTTTCCCTGTGTACAGTGGAGACACCTTCAGAGCACAGAGACACCTGTGTTCACAAACAACTCAGAAGCCCGCCTTTCCAAATCCTGTCTCACAACCCCAGAGCCCGCCATAATCTTAGCATCTGGGGGTTGGGGATTTAGCTCAGTGGTAGAGCACTTGCCTAGCAAGCACAAGGCCCTGGGTTCGGTCCTCAGCTCTGGAAAAAAAAAAAAGAGAGACAAAATCTTAGCATCTGACACCAGAGATTTGTTTCGCCTGTTGAGCATCTCCCCATGTGGGGTTGCGCAAGCTGGTGAGCTGGGCTGTGTTTCTCCCCCGTGTGACCACACAACTTCTCTTTTGTTCTCTGTTTGCAGTACATTAACAAGCACTTAGTTGAGGAGCTCTGTGTGTTTGACCCGACCGCTAGCAGTGTGGATATTGATGTACACCTTGTTTCGGAACATATCAAAGGTAAGAGTCGGCCTGATCATTTAAATGTGTGCTGGCAGAAAACGAAACAAAGCAAAACCTATGAGAGACTTCGGTTACCGTGAAACAAACGGTTCTTAAAGTAAACGTGAAAGTAAAAACGTGTGTGGGTTTCCTAAAGGGAAGGATACAATCTACAGTGTGCTCTATCCCCCGAAGTGTCCATGCTCCACATGAGAATCCACAAGGCTGCCTGCGTGTACATTACCCAAAGCATGTTTATAGCCCTCACTACTGAGGAATCTGACTCAGGAGGGGAGCACTTCAGGCCAGAGATTCAGGGCCAGCCAGGGCGACACTGCAACAACCGTCTTCATCTCAAAGCGAACAAACGGCAGCTGCAGTGAGCCTCGGAACAGTGAGCAAAAATTCTTCTATTTTTTTGCTACAGTAAAAGAGCAAAGAGTCGTTAGTGTGTAGAAGATGGTATGTGGGCCTTTCAAAGGAGAACCGACAAGGAGCACAGCAAGGCGGCTCTCACCTGCACGGGCACGGGATCCCTCTGCCAAAAGCCTCAGGCCATGCGTGCCAGGGAGCTAGGTGAAGAATGCATGCCCCTCTCTGAAACTTAGGAAAGACTAGTCCCTGCCTGCATGCGAAAGGCGGGTGCACAAGGGTTGGCAAGTTCAAGGCCAGCCTGGTCTGTGGGCAGCCAGCCAGTGCTGTGTATGAGACTCAATCTCCAAAACAAAACCCACAGCGCCCCCACCCCCATCCCACTCTAACAGGAGAACTGGCTCTGTTAATTATCTCCAACGGGTATCAAGTCTCTTCTTGGTGGCCTGCTATCCTTCCTCTGAGTGCCACCAGGCCTCCCCATAAAAGGGACCGGGTCAAACATGGGGCACCAGACTTTCGTGTGAAAGTCAGTCCCCACTTTCCACTCAACTGCAAATACAGGGGGAGAAGGTCCCCCTCAGTCACAGTCATAGGGGAGTGGAGTTGGGGAGGGAGGGAGGAATGGGAGGATACAAGAGATGGGATAGCTATTGAGATGTAATATGAATGAACTAATAAAAAAATAAAAGTAAAAAAAAAAAAATCTCCAAAGGAAAGGGCCTGCAGCTGGAAGTGGGCCTAGGGTGGGGAGACTGAGCCTGGAGCCAGGCATCCTGGACTCCCTAAATCAGGTCCTCTCCTCCCCCTCTCCCGAACCGAGAGACCCCTGGAACGAAGGAAGGACAAAGACAGGGAGATTAGCGCACTCCTCAGGCTATAGGCACAGGGGTGGCAGAGCACTGAGCTTAGGGTAATGGGGACACCGGAAATGTCACTAGGAAAGTGAGGGTAATCCCAGAAGCTTTCAAGTGCTTTGGGGACAGGAGAGGACACGAGACTCAAATTGAATTAACGTGGACCACGAGTAATGGGAGACTGGTTTCGAATTTGGAATTCGACATGAGCACAGGACTCTGCGCTCATTCTTGAGAGCCTCTGGATCCACAGGCACTATAGGCCGGACTTGTGCAAGGAGCAGGCTTAGCCCTTCCACGCCGTCAGGCGCCTGCCCTTAATAAGCCCATTCTCCACCCAGGGTGAGGCAAAAGGCTCCTTCTGTGGCTGAGCACCAATGCCTCAAAGGAATCTCTTGTGTTGCTGCCTCTCACTTATCTGTTAAAGCCACCTGCTGTTACTCGCTGCCCTCCGAGGACGTGCAGATTTCCACCACTTGTCCGGGCTTTGAACTCTAACCCTCAAAAGCCTTGACCAGAAAAAACACTGCCCACAGCGTTTTGTTTTCCAACAGTGTCCTCAGGTGGCAGAAGTCAGAACTGCAGGTAATAGAATGGGACGCAGCCCACAGCCAGCTATTGGTAGCCTTGCTCTTCACCGCCACCACCCCTTTAATGTTACCAGGGGAGCAGTCAACAAAGTTCGTAGGTCACCCAGATAGCTTTCGGCAAAGCTATATCAGGAAATTGTCCTTTAGTCCCAGCACTCGGGAGGCAGAGGCAGGTGGATCGCTGTGAGTTCGAGGCCAGCCTGGTCTACAAAGTGAGTCCAGGACAGCCAGGGCTACACAAAGAAACCCTGTCTCAGAAAACAAAAAAACAAAAACAAAAACAAAAACAGAAGGAGGAGGAGAAGGAGGAAGAGGAGGAGGAGAAGGAGGAGAAGAAGAAGGAAAGGCGTTCTTTGGGTGTGTCTTTCTGTTTGTGTCAGGAGAGGACCGACCCTCATGGCGGGGCAATCTGTTATAGCTCAAAGTTTGTGTGGCCTTCTTGCAGATTTAAGAAAAGCTCTTCTAGGGGCCAGGCGTGGTGGCACACGCCTTTAATCCCAGCAGTGGGGAGGCAGAGGCAAGCAGATCTCTGTGAGTTTGAGGCCAGCCTGGTCTACAAAGTGAGTCCAGGACAGCCAGAGCTGTTACACAGAAAAACCTTGTCATGAAAAACCTAAATAAATAAATAAGAAAAGCTCTTCTACTGGAAGCCTGCTGGGCTGGCACCAGCAGAATCTGCAGGTTCTTCCTGGGATTGGCACCGTGGGCAGAGCATGGGGCCTAGAGTGTGGCACCCCATTGGAGAACTTTCCCTTTCTCAGAAATCAGCTTCTTGGTTAGGGGTGGGGCTTGCTGCCCACTCGCCCTTCTCAGTGCTGGGATTTTGTCTAGCTCGAACCTGCAGTTCTGTGTGTGCTGTTAGAGAATCTTTTGTTTATATCCACCCTGATGTCTGTTTCCTTGGAGTCATCCATCACCTCAGGCTCTTACAATCCCTCTTCCCCCTCCTCCTCCTCCTCCTCCTCCTCCTCCTCCTCCTTCACCTCCTCCTCCTCCCCCTCCTAGGTCTTTAAGCCTTAAAGGAAGGAGTTTGATGAAAGCGTCACATTTAAGACTGAGTGTTCAGAGTCTCCCACTCTCCGTACATTATGCCAATAGCAGTTTTCTTTCTTGTGTCTTCTCTTGTTTTCCTTAAGCTCTGGGTCTAGGCCCAAGACTCTGGCACTTAGCTGCGCCGGCGCTCTGCCGCCTGGCCCTCCTTCAGTAGTAGTTTTCTGAGAAAAAAACATGAACGCTGCATTTCCCAGGCATTTCATGTCTGAAAATGTTATCATTTATCCCTCATGTTGATTTGGACTTTTCTGGGAAGAGTCATTTTGAAGGCATTAGAAGTTGGGACTTAGGACGGTTTTTGTTTGGGGTTTGGTTTGTTTGTTGTTGTTGTTGTTTTGTTGTTTCAGTTCTCTCACTCTAAAATAAAAGGTCACCGTTTAGAGGAAACTCTTTAACTTGAGACACATTGACCCACTGTCTTGTCTGTCTTTTTTTTTTCTTTCTTTCTTGTTTTGTTTTTTGAGACAGGGTTTCTCTGTGTAGCCTTGGCTGTCCTGGACTCACTTTGTAGACCAGGCTGGCCTCGAACTCACAGCGATCCACCTGCCTCTGCCTCCCGAGTGCTGGGATTAAAGGAGAATTTTTTGATATACCTTCACCGAAATGAGAGGAAGTAAAGGCAGAGAGATCTTAAGGTCATCTTGGTTACATAACAAGTCTAAGTCAGCATAGGGGATGTGAAATCCTGTCTCAAAAAAGGGGGGGGGGGAGAGAAGAAACAAAGGAAAGAATGGAAGGGAGGGAGAGACACACACACACACACAAATCATGTGCGTATCATTCACTTCTGCATTCTGAAATCCACAGCTCGGTGGTTTGGTTGCACAGTCATCACCACCATCTAATTTTATAGCACTTTCAAAAATAATCCCTGGCCCCATTAGCACGCACTCCTTCTCTTTTCTCACTCTATTTCCTAGCAACCGCTGATCTGTTTTCTGTCTGTTTGGATTTGCCCATCCAGACTTTTGATATAAATGGGATTATACAATAGGTGGCCTTTTGTGTCTGGTTTCTTTCACTCGTCACAGTGTTTTCAGGGGTCATTTACATTTCAGTGTATATTAATTGTTCATTCCTTTCTTATGGCCTAATTATCTACATACGGATACGCTATATTTCATTTATCCACTTATTGGTTCATGAGCTTCTGGTATTTTGGGGCTTGGCTCTTGGGATTGTATTGCCAGGGACATTTGTTTACAATATTTTTAATGACTATGCATATTCGGTTCCCTTGGGCACAGACCCTAGGAGTCTCTGTGGCCTCTTAACTTCCAAGCTTGCTGTTGAGATGTTGAAAGCCTTTCTTGTTTCTGATTTTGCAAATGTTACCTTTGCTTGGCATCTCCTCAGAAGCCATAGGCTCATCCCTTTATCCCCAGAGTTGTGACCTTTCATAACGACAAGCCTTGACATGGCTGTTTTCCCCCACTGATCTGGATATTTGCTGGGCCTTTTCAGCTGTGAAACCCAGGTCCTCGCCTAGACCTGGGCTGCTGCCACAGCTGTGAGAGCGGTGCACTGCACAGGTGCCCTCACCGAGGCGGGTTCCACGAACTGGACCACACGCCTTAGCCTGAGGCTGTGCCTGCTGGAACTGAGTGTCGTTTTCGTCACGTACCTTTTCTCCGCTCGGCCAGCACAGATGCCCTGAGGGCTGGTGAGACCCTCGACTCCCTTTCCTTTGGTCCTCCTTCGTTACACGCTATTCAGACCCTGCTTCTCCCAGACTCAATCTTAAAATTCCTGTGCTTCGTGGCTAGAACGTAGCTCAATAGTAGACCTGGCTGGCATGAAGCCCTGGGCTTGATCCTGAGTGTTCCTATGTAGGTAAGCAAGTGTCTTGCTTCCTCTCCTGGTTTCTATGCTTTTGCCTTTTTGCTTTACTTTCTGACAAATTCTCTCAGTCTTATCTGTGGATTCTCCTGATGGGGGGGGGCAGGGGGGGAGGGCGCACATTTGACGTCGTCGAGGGCTCCCGCATCTGCTTTCCTCGGCCCCTTGTTCACGCTCCTCCCTAGGTCTGTGAGGGCACTGATAATTGCATCTTGAAGTTTTCCCCTCCCTGGAGCTTCTCCTCTCTTTCTCTTTCACTGTTTGTGTCTCTGTTTCTCAGACTGAATGATTTGTTCCTATTTAAGAGTGAAGTGACTGGCCGGGCATGGTGGCAGAGGCAGGTGGATCGCTGTGAGTTCGAGGCCAGCCTGGTCTACAAAGTGAGTCCAGGACAGCCAGGGCTACACAGAGAAACCCTGTTTCGAAAAACCAAAACAAACAAACAAACCAAAAAGTGAAGTGCCCCATTTTTATGAAGGAACTGCCACTCTCAACTGGTCTAACCCCCGCTCCAGAACTCTGTGTTATCCTGAGCCATTTCTAGAAGTGGGAGAGGGAGTCACTCAATTCTGTAAGGTAAGGAGGCCTCCCAGGACTCTAAGTGCCTCCTACGCAGCGCCTAGCCGCCTTTCTGAGTACTGGGAGGCTGCAGGGATACGCGGTAAGTTTGGTCTAGGACTTCTCCGCTCTGACTTAAGAATCCACTGTCCTCCTGGTACCACTGCCATTCTCCGGTCACGTCTAAAACTTTATCGCTTCGTCCTTTGCTCAACCACTTAAAAACTGTTGGCTGTGCGCCAGGCTCTGTCTTAGGGCCTTGGGAAACAACAGCGAATAAAGCCGACTAAGGTCCCTGCTCTCACGAAGCTTAAGAGATGGCTCGGGCCTGGGACCAGGAGGACAATCACCGCCTGAGCAGGAGTGAGGACTTTTGAAAGATCTAAGAAAGCAATAATACACAGTGTGTTGTTGTTGACATAACCAGGAGGACACTCTGTCAGGAGCAGAGCCAAAGGATCAGAGGTACATAGAACACACGATGAGGGTGATGGGGCGGGGGAGTGGGCTGAATCAATCCGGAGACCCGAGCTGTGGATAGGAGAAACTCCCTGACGGCCAAGACAGCGCCACACCCCTCATACCCCCCACACCCCCACATTCCCCACACCCCCACTCTCCCCACACCCCACACTCCCCACACTCCCACACTCCCCACACCCTCACACTCCCCACACCCCCCACACTCCTACACCCCCACTCTCCCCACACCCCCACACCCCCACTCTCCCCATACCCCCACTCTCCCCACACCCCCACACTCCCCATGCCCCCACACCCCTCATAACCCCCACACTCCCCACATTCAAAGACTAAGGCCAGATGGGTTGAACTCAAAAGTCAGCCTGAGCTGTTAGACGGCGAGACCCCATCTAAAAAATAAAATAAGGGGCCGGGCGGTGGTGGCCGGGCGGTGGTGGCCGGGCGATGGTGGCACACGCCTTTAATCCCAGCACTCGGGAGGCAAAGGCAGGCGGATCGCTGTGAGTTCGAGGCCAGCCTGGTCTACAAGTGAGTCCAGGACAGTCAAGGCTAACACAGAGAAACCCTGTCTCGAAAAACCAAAAATTAATTAATTATAATAAAAATAAAATAAGGAAATAAAAAGGAACTGGACATGGTGACACCCACTTTTAATGCCAGCACTTGAGAGGCAGATCTCTGTGAGTTCAAGGCTAGCCTGGTTTACATAGTGAGTTCCAGGATACCCAGGACTACAGAGACCCCGTTGAAATAAGAAGAAGAGAGATTGTGGGGGGGGGCGAATGATTCTGCTTCTTACAAAAAGGTTTTCTGGTTAGTGGGGGGGGGGCAGCTGGGGAGGTACTTGGTACTCAGAGACCAGTCAGAGGAGTGGTGCCAACAGATGGTGAAAAATGGCCATAGTCTGTATAGTACAGATTTTGGTTAGAACCAAAATATACCTCCATAGCTTGGGTGTACAGTGCGGGCAGAACAAGAGCCCAGGTTGACTCTATGGTTTGGAAGGATGAAGGAGCCATCAATGGAACTGGAGAAGTCTGTAGGGTGGGGCTCTGAGGGAGGAAGATGAAGAGTTCAAATTCGGGGGCTGGAAAGATGGCTCAACCGCTCTTGCTTGCTGCAAGTATTTGCTGCTCTTGCAGAGGACTGGAATTCGAATTCAGCTCCCAGTGCCAACACCTACCTGTAACTCTTCTGGCCTCTGTGGGCACTCCCATGCATATGCATGTATGCCTGCGTGTACTCGACACACACACACACAAATAAGTATAAGATAATTTTGGTTTTGGTTTTTTGAGACAGGGTTTCTCTGTGTAGCCTTGGCTGCCCTGGACTGACTTTGTAGATCAGGCTGGCCTCGAACTCACAGCGATCCGCCTGCCTCTGCCTCCCAAAGGTGTGCACCACCATGCCCATCCCAAACCATGAATTTCTTCTATAAAGATCAATTACACTGACTGAAGTTCACACGTTTGATTGATTTGTTGCTGGGTGTGTTATTGCCCAGCAGCCATGCTCATGGTGGGAGTGGAGCTTTGTGCCTGTAACAACTCTGTATTCGTCCTGGAACAAACTTCCTCTCAGGTGTGATAACTCAAAAAAAAAAAAAAAAAAAAAAAAAGATTTCCTCCTCTCCTGATAGGCCCAGGAGGTATCTGACAGTCAGTGCCTTTGAGATGACAATCAATCAACACACTAAGTGTCCAGCAATCACCACAGAGTTCCCCCACCTGTGTAAAAATATAGCTGAAATTCGCACGCACAACCCCTTTCAGGAAGATGTTACTGGGCTGACTTTCACCTTATTGTGTCCAGCAATAATGCTCAATGACTACATTTTTAAATGATTCAGGATGTGATGTGATAGAGATAGAGAATTAAAGCTAAAGAAACCAGTGGGAAAGGAAATCATTCTAGAAACGCTGCTGATCTTGGGTTTACTGGCAGTTGAAGGAAGCAGTTCAGCTTCTGAACCTGAAGTTAAATACTTCATTCTTTTTTGCTTTGCCTGTTTTTATTAATTGTCTACGCATCCCGAAGGATTTAGCTTAATTAATCCAGTGTTAAAGCAGAGATCCACAAATTGAGGTTTAATTTTAAAATATGCTTTTTATAGTCCAATATTTCCAGCATAATGAATTCCCTGTGTAATTAAAAGTTTGATTAAAGTGGGACCTAAAAATACTATAATAAAAGCTTTCTGAATACAACCCTGAACATTATTCAGTGGATTACTCTAGGTCCTTATAGCTTAAATGTATCTTTTTTAAAAATTGCTATAAGCATTGCTAAGGCAAATCAAAATGCTCATAATTTCATAGAGTTATAGAAGAATTAAAAGTCGACTCCAGAGAATTGCTGTGAGGGTGAGGGTGGGGGTGGGCTGTCTGCCAGCCCGTGACGACCGGGCACCTGTCTACCGCAAGAGGGCAGTGGCGGACAGCGGTGCCTTCCGAGAGCGGCCGGAGGTTCCTTAGTTGGCATTAGAGGCCGCGGTAAATGCGTCCATCTCTGGAAAGGAGAGGGAAACAGAACTACTACCTTCCAGGCGGATTCGGAGCTTTTGTCCCTGGAAACAATAAAACAGGAAATAAGCAGCAGGGGGTCTTGAGTAGGAACCAACCTCTCTCTCTCTCTCTCCCCCCCCCCCCCTCCCTCCCTCCCTCCCTCCCTCCATCCTCCCGTCCTTGAATCACCAAGGAGGTAAAGACTGGCCCAATCATGGGTGCAGATGGGTGTCTGCACATTGGCTGTTGAGCCGAGATCACAGCCAGCCATTGATGAAACTGAGCACTCTTTGAGGATTTGGGAAACACACACCGGTCTGTGGGGAGCTGTTTTGTCTCAGAAAATTAGTTGGGACGGGTACTAAGAGTGTCCTGGGGTGAACTTTGCTTTTATTTAATTTAGATTCATAACACTGGAACATTAAGGCAATCCGAGTAATCTCTGGAAAGCTGTAATATTTCTTTGTAAAGTTTCCAGGAAGCTAATTAGCACAAAGAGGGATCAATGATGACAAATGTGCCTTCGGTGTTTTAAGTAGGTATTTTTATTGGTCTAGAATTACCCATAAAGTGAGATGAATCAGATATTTCTAACGTGTTCTCATGCCTAGCATCTGTTCTTGTTTTTATTCATAATTGTCACTAATACTATTGAGCTGTAATCTGGAAAAACTTTTAGGACTTGAAATAAAGAAATTAAATTATTCCTTAATTTAATGTTGCTTCAATTCAACATTTATTGAACACTTACAATTGAATGAGAAAAAACAGTGTTTCTGTGTGTGTGTGTGTGTGTGTGTGTGTGTGTGTGTGCCTGTAAAAATAGAATGTTAGAAAATTAATTGTAGGCAGGTGTTTTAAAGTCAGCTTCAAATAAAAATAAAGATGTGAATATTTTCTTATTGAATGTGCAATAATATTTCCTTATTCCTGTTATACGCCGCACCTTGCTTGTAGAGGCGCCTTCAAAACCGTGATAAAGCCAAGTCAAGTTCAAGGAAGGTTGCTTCTAGTATTGGCAGGAGACAATGTTTTGGGGTCTGTGTGATGGCTCAGTGAGCAAAGGCTCCTGTTGCCAAGCCTGACATCCTGAGTTTGGTCCGTAGGCCCACATGTAGGAAAGAAAGTATACTCCTGCAAGTTTGTGCCCTGATCTGCACACTCATGCCATGCCACATATGTGTACACACACACAAGCATGTACCCACACGCAAGCACACAGACATCAGTAAATAAAATGTAATAAAAATGTTCTGTCTTAAAATTCTAGTAAATAACTGAAATTACGGTTAAAATACTCTTAGCGATATTTAAATCTCTCAGTTTTAATATATATGTTACATATAATATATATCATGATATATATATATATATATACATATATATATAATAGTTTGCTCACCTCAAATCAGCAGATCTTTATACCAGTCAGCACTGCATTAGACTAGGAACAATGATGAATAAAACTCAGCCTGCCGTGTGAGGCACTGAGAAGAAGCAGATCTTGGTGTGTATTTGCTCATTTGGAAAGATAGACAGGCTCAGAGCATATAAACAATCTACTTAAGGTTACAAAATTAACTGGGATAGAGCCAAAATTAGAACTCAGACCCGTTCAACTCTAAGGAACGCTTTCCATTGGACCATCCTATCTAAATATTAGTCACTGGCTCCTGGACCTCTTTAGGAACGGCCGCTAACAGCTTTCCATGGTGGGCAGTAACTACATATCTTGAAACAATTTTAAATTAAAGAATTTTTAAATATAGTAGTATAACTAATAAGCACTGTGTATTCATTATAAAATAATCTTTTATGCCCAACCCGGACATGCCTTGTTTGCCTAGGTTCGTTTCTCTTTGTTTCACAGACCTCGGGCTTTTATGTGCTGGACAAGTGCTCCACCACTTAGCTACATCCTCAGCCCTTTTTAATTTTAGTTTAAAATAGGGTCTCACTAAGTCACCTAGGCTGGCATAAACATTATCTAGCTTCTTACGCTAACCTCAAACTAGCAATCTTCCTGCTGGAGTTGGCCAAGGAGCCGGGATGCCAGGGGTCGCCACACCCACCAGAGCCTGGTGGATTTGAAGATATAAACTGTAACAGTAGCCAAAACGTCCTCACTCTCCTCATCCCGTTCTCTTCTCTCACAGTTCGACAGCGAAGTCGGTGCTTATCAGTTCATGCCTGACTTATTCCTTTTCCTGTGTCTTTTTTGTTTTTGTTTTTGTTTTCCAGACAGGGTTTCTCTGTGTAACTCTGGCTCTCCTGGGACTTGCTATGTAGACCAGGCTGGCCTCAAACTCAAAGAGATCCACCTGCCTCTGCCTCCCAAGTGCTGGGACTAAAGGTGTGTGCCACTGGGCTCCCTTTTACTATATGAAGTCGTAAATCCTACAGATCTTTAAACCTTTAAGAGTTATACCCACATATGTATACACACACACACACACACACACACACACACAATTCCTTCAATGTTAACTGCTATGTATTTTCATTATATGAAAATATCAAATTCTGTCTACCTTTTATAATTAAATATATAAACAAGATACTGCTAATGAGTTTTAATTTATTCTTAATAATTAAAGTCCAAAATTATCCATACTAGGTTTTTCTTTTCTTGGTGCAGATCACTCTCGACTCGAAGTATGGAAATTTGGCAACATGGCCATTGAACTCCTCTATCACTGGATAAACATCTGCTTGACTCTCATGGAGCTAAACAATAAAAAAGACAGTTCTATTTTGCCTCCATTGCCCAAGAAGAGTGATACCTCCATTTTTGTGAAACTTTCAGAGAAATGCTTGGCATTGAAAAGCTAAGGATTGGTATTGCATTCAGGATATGTTGACTGTGTCCAATGCTGTTAACTATGAAATACTTTCTGAGAAGGAAGCCCCCACAGACACACTCTGCTCTCAGACACTCACCTTAGCACTCTCTAAAACCAAAAGTGCTGAGGACAACTTTTATCTAAAGGTGATGCACTTAATGGTGGCCAGAGGCAAAATGAACATACAGAACGTATTTGAAAATTCCCTTTTAGTTTGAGCTTTCTATATGACTTGAAACTACTATGGTTGCTTGGGAAGTTGATTTACATTCTTTTAAATCACAAAATAAAGAAATACTTGGGGTCTGGAGGGAGAAATGGCAGCTTTTACATCAAAAGAGTACAAAACAATAAATATGTTAAAGAAGTGGACTTGTTTTTAGAAATTTTCAAAAACTATTCAAACACTCCTCCTTCATCTCTCCTCTCCTGAACAATTTAAAAGTCATTTTTATATTACTGTTTGTTTATCTGAGACAGAGTTTCTGCATATTCTGAGGCTAGCCTGGATCTGGATACACAGCCCAGGCTAGCTTTGAGTCCCTGATCCTCCTGCCTCAGCACCCTGAGTGCTGTGAGAATAAGTACATACCCGGCCACAGGTGTCATTTTGATAAAGAGAAGTTTCCTGGGAAAATGTTTGTCCATGGCTCACAGAATAAAGAAACACCAGTTTTTTTAATAACAAAGACTTCTCAAGTTCCGTAGGCAGAAAATAATTTATATTTGTTCAAAGGCCGCTATTATAACAAACTTCACTGCCATGCCATGAGATTTCATCTTTGCAAGAGGATGTCTGATGACAAAGTCAATTTTTAATAAAAATTGGGAAATTAAACTTTATTTTCTTCATTAGGCTGACAGACTGTGATATGTCTTCAGCATCTTGTAAGTGGAGAATGGCAGCCCTGTACCCTTTCCTGATAAGATGACAGTGTGATTGCCAGCTACTTTGTCTCAGATGAGCTCGTGACAAGCGTTACTACTCTTGGCCACTGAATATTTTGAGGGTGGTATTTCCAGCATTTATTTCCAACGTTTGCAGCAACATTTCTAGCAACCGTGTCCTTGACGATATTAAAGTGATGGGCGTATATCGGGATGGCGGGGAACGCGGCTTCTGTCTGTCTGGGACACTGCAGAAAGACTGGGTGAAGTGCAGTCTCAGCGCTCATATCCAGCCACAACAAACGCCGTATGAACAGAAAGTGGTTAAATGAAAGGAGAAACGTGAAAAGGAACGTTGCCGCGTGTTGTGCTAAGGGCAGAAGGGGCTGGAGAGATGGCTCAAAAGTGAAGCGGAGTTCAGTTCCCGGCACCCAAGTGGTGGCTCAGAACCAACCATGTGTGACTCCAGCTCCAGGGCCTCCTCAATCTGGCTTCTGGAGACAAGCGTATGCGTGTGATGCACAGACATACGTAATCTTATAGAGTGAACAAGCAGAACTAGTGTGCGTGCATGTGTGTGCATGCATGTGTGTGCATGTGTGTGCGTGCATGCGTGTGTGTGTGTGTGTGTGTGTGTGTGTGTGTGTAAAGGCATTTGCACTCCAGCCATTCCTTTGCTGAGAATATGAAATTCAAGTACATCTAGACATTACTTTCAGTGTAAAAACTGTACATACTTGGATATAGCTGATGAGACTCCATTTTCTTGTGTGTCTGTCTGTGTAGACGCACACTATATGTGTGGACAGGTAAGGGAGCCCAGCGAGGCCAGAAGAGGGCATCAGATACCCTGGACCTGGAATTTAAGGCATTTGTGAGCCACCTGATGCAGGAGCTAGCAACAGAACTGTTTTCCTATGGAAGAGCCGCAAGCACTTTTAAGCATGCAGCCATCTTTCTGGCCCACTGATAAGAATCTTGTAAAACAAACAAACAAAACTACTTTTTAAAAAACTGCAAGTTGAAGCTAGGCAATGTGGCACTCCTTTAATCCCAACATTTGGGAGGCAGAGGCAGTCAGATTTCTGAGTTTGAGGTTAAGCTGCTTGACAGAGCGAGTTTCAGGGCAGCCAGGGCTACACAGAGAAACCCTGTCTGGGAAATAAAAGGAGCAGGTTGTAGCTTTTTCTATAATTAAATATAGATTTTTAACTTTTGATGTTGAGTGTTGCTAAATATTGTTTGTTTCTTGCTCATGAGGCCTCAATAAAAAGTTTGAAGATGCCTAGGGATGTAGCTCAGAGTAGACAGCACTCCTAGCCTGCATGCGCCGCGGCCTAGAAGCAATCTCTGATACTAAAATAAACAAGTAAATAATAAACCACCTTTGATACCTAAGTCTATCACAGTAATTCAAAGTTTGATTAAACGATAGACCCTACCCAAATGCCATGGTAAAACTTTCTAAAAAATATTTATTTATTTAGTGTGTATGAATGGCTTGCCAGCATGTATGCCTGCACACTATGTGGGTATCTAGTGCCCACGGAGGCCTGAAGAAGGCATCAGATGCCCGGTACTGGTGTTAATGACCCTTGTAAGCTGCCATGTGGGCGCTGGGAATGGAACTCTGTTCCTCAGCAAGAGCAGGCCTCAATCTTAAGCACTGAGCCCTCTCTCAAGTAACCCCCAAAAGCCTTCCAGCTGAGACTTACCCATATATTTTACTATAATTCTTACTTGTATTTAAATACACTTATTTAATTATTCATTTCAGAAGCTTAGGCTTAATTGAATTTCTGTTTTAATTTTAAATTACTATTCCCTATCTATCTAGCCATTTGTTTTGTGGGTGTGTTAGTGTGCCCAGCTGGAAAGCAGAGGCCATGCTTCGGGAGTCTGTTCTCTTCCTCCACCATGTGGGTCTGGGAATCGAACTCAGGTCTTCAGAACTGGCAAGTGCCTTTAGCTACGGTACCATCTTTCTGGTGCTTAAATGGGCTTTTAAAAAGACTTATTTTATTATTTTTAATTATGTGTACGTGTGTGTCTGTGTATGGGTAAGGCCATGAGTGCTAATGCCTGAAGAAATTGGAGGTGCCGGCCTCTGGGCCTGTGGTTGCTGGTGGTTGTCAGCCATCCGACATGGGTGCTGGGAATCAAACCCAGGACCTGAGAATGAGCAGCCAGGGCTCTTCATCACAGAGCCATCTCTCCAGCCCCTGATTAATTGGGTTTCCTAGTTGGCTCCTTATAGCACAGATACTGTGTAATAGATAATCTAGACCATTTTCTTTTATGATTGATTACAACATGTCCAGAAACAGTGTGATTGTCAAGGTACTGATAAGAGACCTGGAGAAGGTTCCAGGCTCTGAGTTTGAGCTCAGCAGCGTAAGTTTAAAAGTATCTATTAAAGCCTATTAAAGGCAGTGGTGGCCCAAGGCTGTAACCCCAGCCCTTGGGAGGCAGAGGCAGGCAGATCTCTAAGTTTGAGGCCAGCCTGGTCAACAGAGGGAGTTCCAGGGCTACACAGAGAAACCCTGCCTCAAAAAAGGGAGGGAGTTGCTCTTCAACAACTTTACTGAAAAAACGCTTCAGAAAGTGTTCACTTCAACTAAAGTAGACAGTTCAACGGTTTTCAGCAGGTTCACAGAGTTGCACTGCCTTTGTAGCAATTTTAGGACTTTTTTGCCACCCCAATAAGAACCCCCCATATCTGCTGTCAGTTCAGACTCACTTTCCTCCGCTCTTTTATTTATCTATCTTTGTTTTATCAAGAAAGGGTCTCACTATGTAGCTCTGGTTGTCCTGGAACCCACCACGTAGCCTTGAGCCCACCATGTAACCTCAAACTCACACAGATCTGTCTGCCTCTACCTCCCACACACTGGGGTTAAAGGAATATGCACTACCATGCCACTACACCTGGCATTTCCCCAACTCTTGCCTTAGGTAGTCAACAGTCGACTTTATTGTTTTTTAATTTAAATTTTTTTTTAGATAGGATCTCATTGTGTAGCCCTGGCTGGCCTAAAACTCACTATGTAGACCAGGGTAACCTTGCACTAAAAAAGACCTTCCAGCTGGGTGGTGGTGGTGCACACCCTTAATCCCAGCACTTAGGAGGCAGAGGTAGGAGGATCTCTGTGAGTTCGAGGCCAGCCTGGTCTACAGAGAGAGTTCTGGGACAGCTTACGCTGTTACACAGAGAGACCCTGTCTTGGGCGGCTAAAGGAGTGTGCCACATGCACATGTAGCTTCCACTCTACTTATGAATTTGCTTATCTGACAAATATAAGAGGAATCATATGGAATATATGATCTTTTGTGACTGGCCCCTTATTCCCTATGTTGTGACAGTTGAAGTATGATAAAGCAATCAGCTTTCCTGAATTTCTCTAAACATTTCTAATCCACTAAATCAAAAGATCTTTCCCCTAGTTTTATGTGTATGTGTGTGGGGGGGGGGCATTTGAGACAGTGTTCTCTGTGTGTAGCCTTGGCTTCTCTGTGTAGCTTTGGCTGTCCTGGACTCACTTTGTAGACCAGACTGGCCTTGAACTCACAGAGATGCCTGCCTCCTGAGTGCTGGGATTAAAGGTGTGTGCCTCCGTGCCCAGCTTCTCCTAATAATCTTATTTATACAGATGTGTGGTGGCATGCACCTCTAATCCCAGTGCCCAGAGGCAAGGACAGGAGCAATTGGGAGTTCAAGACCACTCTGAGCAAGATAAGATGCTATGTTTGCTCGCAAAAGTCCTCACAGCTGAGCTTGTTGACGTCCCTTCACAGGAGACACGGAGGAGTGGGACTCACACTTGAGTATCTTGCCATCCCTCCCAGTCAGTTGTTTGCAATTGTGGCCTCTGGGAGGGGCTGTAGTGTGTAATGTAGGCAGAGGCGGGGAGGGGACGGTTTCGAGATAGGGTTTCTCTGTGTAACAGTTCTGGCTGTCCTGGAACTCACTCTGTAGACCAGGTTGGCCTCGAACTCACAGAGATCTGCCTGCCTCTGCCTTCCAAGTGCTGGGAGTAAAGGTGTGAGCCACCACTGCCCAGCTAGTATGGCTGCTTTTAAGGTTACCTATGTTGCTACTTATAATCCCTCACCAAGGCTATGCAAGGAAGCTGAATAAACTCAGTGGCTTCCTAATGTAACCTCTGGTGGGAGGATATGTAATTGAGAAAGATGTTGTTACTGGGAATTGAACTCAGGACCTCTGGAAGAGCAACTAATGCTCTTAACCTCTGAGCCATCTCTCCCCCACTGGGCATTCCTATGTAACCAAGTCCCATTTGATTTTTGCAGCAAGGTAGTCAGCCCTGGGAGAGTGCTTTAATTTTTGCTCTTGACACTTTTTAAAAATTATTATTTGATTGCCAGGCATGGTGGTGCATGCCTTTAATCCCAGCACTTGGGAGGCAGAGGCAGGCAGATCACTGCGAGGCCAGCCTCGCCTACAATGCAAGTCCAGGACAGCCAAGGCTACACAGAGAAACCCTGTCTTGAAAAACAAAACAAAACAAAAAAAATTATTATTTGAAACAAAGTAACACATACTGTTTGTCCTGGCCAGGTGTCTGTTATGGCAGACCACACTTTGGAAGTCCAGCACAGTAGCACACACCTAGGATCCTAGAATTAGGAGGTTCAGGCAGGAAAACTGAAAATTCTAGGACAACCCAGGCTACAGAAAGGAGACTGTTACTCAATGTAAGAAGTCTGACTGGAACCTTGGCCATGTTGTCTCTGGCCACCTTCACACCATGAGGTCAGAGCTGACGGTCTTCCGGAGACCACACACAGCAAGTCCTTAGCTCTCCAACTGCAGGGCGGGTTGCCAGTCTCTGCATATCAGCCATGGTTCTGATATTTGCCTCTACACTGCTGAATAACATGGGTGTGTGGATGCCTTCTGTATGCTCCCAACTGTATCCATTACCTCCCAATATGTAATATAAAACTGTACTTTCTTCCCGAGGCTTTGTGCGCATGCACACATAAGTACGTACCATTTTTCCATCAATGTGATGTCTTCATTTAAGTTATACTAGATGGTTATTCATATACGTTACCATGACTACGCCTCTTCTATGGAGTGTGCAATTGTTTTTCACTCTTGTACGCATTCTCAATTTTTCTCGAGTTAATGTCAAAAGAAAACTAGAATAGCTAGATCACAGATTTCAAAGAGGTATGGGAAAGGAGGTTATTTCATAATGAAAATGGGTCAACATATGACATTCTTAAAATATTTACATATCTAATAATTTACTTTTGGAATATAAGAAGCAAAGGCTGCTATTATTTCAAATCCACAAAGATAGAAAGTAGATTAGTGGCTGCGTGAGGTTAGAGGACTTGCGGGGTACTAAGAGGTTCATGATGTCTTTTTGGAGTTAAAGAAAGTATACTAAAACTGAAATGGCACTGGGAGTAAAATTCTGAATACAAACTACTGAGTCATAATTTCAGTGGTAAACTTCATGTGAATCGCATGTGTGCTTATGTGTAGGGGAGGGTTGCTTATATGTGCTTGTGGAAGCCACAGGGCCACAACCAGGTGTCACACATCATCAGGTCATCCCCCCCCCCCCCCCCCCCCCCCCCCCCCCCCTCAACACGCAAAAAAAGAAAAGAATAGTTGGTCAGGTGTCTCCATCTCCCCCAATACTAATGTTATAAGTACATGTAAAAGAATGGGTTCTGGCTGGGCGTGGTGGCGCAGGCCTTTAATCCCAGCAGTCAGAAGGCAGAGGTAGGCAGATCTCGGTGAGCTCAAAGCCAGCCTGGTCTACAAAGCGAGTCCAGGACATCCAGCCAGGACTACAAGAGAAAACCCTGTCTCAAAAAACCAAAAAAAAAGGGGCAGGGGTGGGGGAGAGGGTTCTGGGAACTAGATTCAGCTCTTTGTGTTTGCAAGACAGGCACTTTATTTTCAGTACACTTACTTTCAAAAAAAGAGCAAGAATTTAGCTGGGTGTGGTGGTACTCTGGGAGCAGATGCAGGGAGGAGATCTCTGAGAGGTTCAGGTCAGCCAGAATTACATGGGGAGGTCCTATCTTTTATTTATTTTTTTAATGTAAGAGGTATCATATTAGACATTAATCAATATCCACACAAAGATATAGAGACATCAAAACTGGTAAGTATGTGGGTAAGCACAATACTTTCTTTTTTTAAAGATTTATTTTATGTGCACGGGTATTTTGCCTGCATGTATGTGTACCACCTCTGTGCCTGTTGATGTTAAGAGGCCAGAAGAAAGTGCTAGATCCCCCTGGAACTGGGGTTCCAGAGTTGTGGGGCACCGTGTGAGTGGTAGGAGTTGAGCCCTGGTCCTTTGCCTTCTCCCCGGCTCCCAATACTTAGTAAAAAAAAAAAAATTTTTTTAAATATATTTTATTTAAAGATGGTCTGGGGTATTGCATACCTGCAATCCCACTGTCAGGAGGCAAATGCAGAAGGGTCCCCGAAAGTCCAAGGCCAGTCTGGCCAACAGAGTGAGCTCCAGTGCAGAGATGGCCCAGCGGTTAAGAGAACTGGCTGCTCTCCCAGAGGTCCTGAGTTCAATTCCCAGCACCCATGTGGCACCTCACAACCACCTGTAACTGTAGTCCCAGAGCATCTGATGTCCTTTTCTGGTGTGCATGCAGACAAAACACCCATATGCATAAAATACATAGATTAATCTTAAACAAATCATCAAAAACCACCAAAAAGTGTTTAAAGCAAAAGTAGTAATTATTCAAATTTGACAAATGAGGGAAGCCTGGCATATGTATCTAATTACATGCTCTGTAGCAGGTCGCACTACAGATTGATCTTGGCCTTGAACTCATGGTCCTCACACAGCTAACTCCCCAAGTGCTAAGGTCATAGGCACGCTACCATATGCGACCGTACGCTTTTTACATTATAAAGTAGTAAAGTGGGTTTGTATATGTATCTTTTGGATGTTGGAAACCAAACTCAGAGTTTCACACAAGCTAGGCAAGCACAGCACCCCACTACTGACCTACATTCCCTGAAAGTGATATAGTGTCCCTCAAAGAGGGAGATAAATTACAGTATATGATACAGGTGTATAATAGAGGGCTGGTGAATGCAGCTCAGTGGATGGAGTGCCCTAGGTTCACTTGCCTGCACGGCATAAACTGGGATTGATGGTGCCTGACTGCAATTCCAGCGGAGGGCAGGAGGCTCAGTCCCTGTTGACCACGGCTAGGCATAATCCAAACAACTCCAGGTTTGCCAGGAGCGTTTTCGGACCGAGGTCCCTGCCGCTGCAAGTTCTCACATAACACCAAGATTCTCCAGAGAGACATTTCTTCCGGCTTCAAACAGTCTCAAGACAACTTCTCAGCCGCCACTGACTTGAACCAAACGTAGCAAAGGCTTTTCTCACTCAAAGGCAGACACAAGGGCTTTACATTTCACTACAGTGGGATGACACACTTTTGATTGGGATCTTGAGGAGCACCCTTAATCCATACTTTCTGCTGGATGGCGGAAGAAGGAAGGGTGGTTCATTCTTTGCTTGCCTGCACTCACTTTGCCAGCACATCCATTAGATTGGGGATTCCAGCTTACACAGAAAACCAGCTGAAACACCTAGCCTCGAGGGACCGAGCAACTCCTAGATTCTTGGACTATCCGTTCACAGCTGGCCATTGCCGGGTTAATTGGACTACATGCAGCCTTTAAGTCCTTACAGGCTGAGAGAGAGATTGATTCATTCCATAAGTTCTGTGACTCTTGAGAACCCTTACTAATACATAGTCAATTTAATGAAAAGGGTTTAAACACTCCAATTAAAATGAGATTATTAAATAGTAAAAAAACAAAAACAAAAACAAACCCGTGCTATATGCTATCAGCAAGAAATTCAATATGGCTGGGCATGGTGGTGCACACCTTTAATCCCGCCAGCCTGGTCCAGGACAGCCAAGGCTACACAGAGAAACCATGTCTTGAAAGAGAGAGCGAAATCTAATGTGAATATAAACATATCACCAATATGTTAAAACAGGTTGAAAGTAAAAAGATTTTTAAAAGGCATCTATGCTAACATTAATCAAACAGAGCCAGTTATAGCAAAACAGAGGAATGAATAGAGGGGTCACTTTCTTTTCTGCAGTGTGGGAGTTCAAACCCAGGGCTTTGAGTATGTTAGGTAAGAGGTCTACCTTTGAAACATAAACCCAGACCTCAGGGTCTCTTCCTAATGATGTCAGAGTTATTGTGACAGGACATCACCACCCCACATGTTCATATGATTTCAAAATACGTGGAGAAAAAAGAGCAGAGAAGCAATTGTACTAACTTAATAGCCTTTTTGTGATTGCTCTTTTAAACTGTTCTACTAATTTAGAAATGGTAGGTGCACAGAGTTTTTTTTGTTTGTTTGTTTGTTTTGTTTTGAATGCGCGGCGCACCTGTGATGAACTATCGTCATTCAGGAGGCTGAAGGCGTAGGATATTCTGAATTACATAACAAGACAGTCTGAAACAAAGGCCCAAAAGGTGTCAGACATGACACTGTTCCCCATGCCTAGAAGGCATAGACAGTCAGGGCTATATAGCAAGACTTTGTTTGAACAAAATAATCAGTTCTCATTGACGCACTATTTATTAATGCCTTTCGTTTTCCAATCACCCAGAGCCAGCTACTCTGGGCAGCTCAGGGGAAAACAAATCAACCAATCTGAAGGCAGTCGTTTTGAAACCCACTAAATTCTGATTACTGGCCGTCCGTCCCCACCCAGTCCAGACTTAGCAGGTGCGCGCGGTCGGATTTGCGATTCTAATTTGGCCTCCAGAGAGACGCGGCTCGTCCTAGGATCGCGCTCCAACGACCACTGGGCTAGCATTTTGTCGTCTCCGGCAGCGTCGATGTCAACACCATTAGCGGGTTGCAAAACACAACGCGGCGGTGGAACACACCCATCCAGCGTCGTGCAAACAACGCCCGCCGATAAGCGAGTTCCAGCCACCGGAAGTGTGCGAGCCCGCGTCGGCCTTACGTCACGTCCACGTCACGTCCGCGCCGGCCACGTCCTGCGGAGACGGGAACAAGATGGCGGTTCCGGGCAGGCAGTGAGTGATGCGGGAGTTAGGGTTAGGCTGGAGAGCAAGAAGCCAGGGAGACTGAGTCTTTAGGCTGAGGCGACCGAGGTCGCCCAAAATGTAGGGCCACCGCCACCAGGGTAGAGGCGGGAGAAGGCGAGGAGTCCCGAGCCACATAGATTTCCCCATGCCCGCCCCGTACATTTTTCCAGGATGCAAGCCTGAAGTTTGAGAAACTTGTGAGGAAATAAAGGAAGTTAGGCTGAGGGGCAGAGAGCGAGACTTTTCTATTTTCCAAAAGCTCGGTCTGAGGCCCCTCAGTCTTGCTTCCTACCCCGCGCTTTGAGTTTCTCCGGGTTGGATGCGCTCAGGGGCACTGAGAAGAGAAAACTCCTGGTTTTCTTAGAGGGTCTTGTTCTCTCCCTGGCGGAAGCTCCAGGTCGGCTTCCCGCCCTCTCTTCTGGTGTTAGGAAACTGAGAAGCCACAGAAAAGGGTAGGCGTGTAGGAGCCTGGAGTATGCGCGCAGTGAAAGACAGAAATACTGTGTACATGCCTGGACGTTTTATCTTGAGCTGTAAACTTACGGCGCCGCGTCCCGTGGCTTCTGCATTTTAAAAACAAAAACAAAACCACGAGAAACGAAATGAGTTGAGTCAGGTGAAGGTTCTCAGGCGCTAAAACAAAGCTAGTGAGGTCAGTCGACGGTGATGGGAACTTTGCCGGTGGTGACTTGTTCGCAGACAAATGGCGTTGAGCCCAATAAGCGAATGGGAACTTGGCCGGATCTCTGCTTGGGTTTCTCAGATATTTTTTTTTTTTTTTTTTTTTTACAAAAAGTTTTCGTAGGTTCATTATCAAGAACTTATATGAACTGTGCGAATACACAGGAGTGGGAGAAAACTATCAAAGGATAGTTTAGAGTATTTCGATCTTTAGCAAATTTGAAAAGACTAACGTGTGTCTGTTGAAGATACTGTCATTTCACTGTCTAAAACATTGCTGTCTTCTTCACTTAACTAATCTTCCTCACTAAAAATAACGCGTGCATTTGGCCCAGGTAGACAATAATAATTGTCATAAAAATCATGACAAATTAGAATTTTGAGATCGTTGCAAAGCAGCAAACACGTTATGAGTTTATAGGTTTATAGGTTGTATGATATGCTTTGATTTGGGGAATCCAACGGGAAGAAGTAGTGGATGTGTTAATGTTTTAACATTTAAAGATAATGGCGTGATTTCTATTTCAATAAAATATATATATGCAGGTATGGGCTTATTTTGCCAAAGAAAACGCAGCCGTTGCACCGAGTTTTGCCAAAACCGTCAGTGTTTGGAAACGACTCCGACGACGATGATGAGGTAAGGGAGCCTATGTTTTAATTCCTGCATTAGTAGAGCATTTTTAAAAACTGTTTGTGAATTTGTGTCTTGGTCTTGGTTGTTTGTCAGGACAGTGGTTTGGGAGTATCCTTTACAGACCCTTCAAAAGGACTACTTAACAGAGCTCCCCCACGGCTGTCTTCCTGTGACTTTAGGATGACTCCCTATAAACTTAGTTCCTTTTAGATAGTTTTGTGCACTCTTTCCAGTCACTACGATGCTACAGACTTGTTGGCAATGTTCCTAGGAATGAGATAGGATGCTACCGGTTTCCTAGAAGTTTTTCTCAAAGTAGTTTCTAATGTGCTAACTTATCTAGGATGACATTTTTTGCGAAATGGTTTTTGGAGTTATTCCTTCAGTGTCTGCTAAATGTTATTGCTTTGTTATTATGCTATTGAATAAATTAGTGTTGCTAAAACTGTGTACCTATTATAAAACATTTTCTGTTTTAGCAGCCAAAGTTAGTGTTTGCCTATGAAACCCAGGTATTTGGTTTGGTTTGGTTTTTTTCGAGACAGGGTTTTTCTGTGTAGCCTTGGCTTTCCTGGAACTCACAGAGATCTACCTGTCTCTGCCTCCTGAGTGCTGGGATTAAAGGTGTGTGCTACCACACCTGGCTGAAACACAGATGTTTTTAATTTTTTCCCCCAAAAAACAACCCTAAATTTGAGTTTATCTTAACACTAAAGTTGTTTGTTTAGATTTTTCTAATTACATATTAACACAGGTAGATACTTTGTATTCTTTGCTTTTTTTTATTTTGAAAAAATTGGTTGTATTTGCCTCATGGTTTTTAAAAGTCAAGGTTAAATTTCCAAATAAAATTGCAGCTTTTCCCAGGCATATTGGTACACACCTTCAATCCTAGCACTTGGTAGGCAGAAGCAGGCAGATCATTGTGAGTTAAGAGGCCAGCCTGGTCTACAAAGAGTTCCAGGACAGCCAGAGCTATTATACAGAGAAACCCTGTCTTGAAAAAACAAAACAAAATTGCATGTTTTATATAGTTCATACTGGCTTAAAACTCACATCCTCTTGCACTGACCTCCCTTTAAGTCCTAGGAATCGGGCTGTGCTGCCATGCCTGCCAAGAGCCAATTACTTCCATAGCTGTGGCCGATGTTCTTGATTCGGTGTGGTAATTTCATAAACTTGGTGCAGTGGCACCATAAATAAATAGATGGTCGCTGACTAACATTGATTCAGCTTATGAACGTTTACATTACGGTCGTACAAAAGCAGTATACATTCAACAAAAGCAGAGTTGGAATTTTGGTCTTCCTAGACTGCGTACTTGGTAAAGCTAGCGGGCTAAAGCTATCAGCCATGGGATCATGGGGGTGAGTAGCCTATCTACAAGACAGTGTGTTGCTAAGCTATTACGTTTGGGATGCTAAGGCCTATTATTTTGTTGGTGGTGTTTTGTGTCTGTTTGAGACAGAGTCTCATCTATAGCCCTGGCTGGCCTGGAACTTACTGTGTAGATCAAGCTGGTTTTGGACTCACAAGGCTCTGCCTTTGCTTCCTGAGTGCTGGAATTAAAGGCATGCATTTCAACACCCCACAATATTAAATGCTCTTTACTCAGGGTACCCAATCTGTTGTAAACTGAAGACCATCTTTATAGTGTTGCTTTCATCCAGCTTAGAGTTCAGTGATAAGCATGCAAGCACTGAGGCAGACTGAAATTTGGAAAGAAAATTAAATTACTGAGGATTCCTATGTGCTCACTCTGCTTTGATCTTCACAATTACCCTGTGATATATGTCCTAATTTAACTTACAGTTGAAACTCAAATTCGAATAGATTAAGAAATGCGTTAGGAGCCCATGCAGCTAATAAGTAAATGACAAGATTACGGTTTAGATAAAGGACTCATATGCAATAAATAAAATAAATAAATCTTTAAAAAAGAAAAAATATTACAATTTGGATGCAGGAGACAGCTAGTTGGTTCAGTCCATATGGGATCTGCTGCCAAGTCTAGCAGGCTGAGCTCAATTCCAGGACCCACGTGGCAGAAGGAGAACCGACTCTTAGCTTGCCTCTACCCTCCACTGTTGTGTTCTGGCACCGTGTGGCAACGCACACACAAATAAGTAAATAAACATAATAAGAGTTGAGCGCTGGTCGATCAGATTCTTAAACCTATGTTTTTTCCATTCTTCCTTTTTTGCTTTATATTAATAGAAACTTAAAATGTTAGTGAAATATAGAGGACAAAAATCATTCATTTTGCTGAAAGAACACCAGGCAGGAATAGGCATTTACACAGCTTTCAAAGCTGTTGTAGATTTGAGTAAACAAAGGTGGAGATCTTTCAGTTGAGGGGAGAGAACAGAGAGCATGAAGTATCCTTGTTGTGGAGCAGGTGAGAGTGTCCAGAGAGAAAAGTGTTGCAGCGAGGTTCTCACAGGCGGGGCCCGGATTGTGGGATGTCTTGCACTGTTTGTAAGAAATGTCAACTTAACATTTGTAAGTAGTTTTTGAGTACTGTGTTTAGTTTACTTAGTGATGCCATTCCATTTTTATCTTGAGACAGTAACTCCAATTGTGAAACACAAAAGGGGAGAGTCAAGGACTTAAGGCCAGCCAGGTATAACAAGATCTTTTCTCAAAGAAGGGAGGGTGGGATGGAGATAGGAGATTATGGTCAAGAGGCTCGTTAGAAGTCTTAGTTCTTCAGGAGGAGATGGAGAGTTAAGCTTCGGTTCCCAGGTTAGGGGGAAGCAAAGGCAACAGGCCAGGCAGCCTGGTGATGAATGGGAAAGGAGCAAGGTGTGTTAAGGATTTATATTTATTTATTTTGTGTATGTATACATATGTGGGCACGCATATGCCATGACACACACATGGAAGTCAGAGGACAACGTGGGGGAGTCAGTTCTCCCCACCCCCATCATGCAGGTTCCTAGAATTGAGTGCAGGTTGTTGGCGTGGCCTTAGGCACTTTTACCTGCTGAGCTATTTCGCCATCCCTGCTCTGAGAGTGTTTCAGGTAGCTATGGTTAGCGCGGGGTAGAGGGGAAGGGAGTTGACATACAGTGTATGGGTTTTTCAGCACGTTGAAAAAGTAGATGCATTTTTAGATTTATTCATAGACTTTGTAAAGTTTCTTTCATAATTATTTATTTTGTGTGTGAGTGGACACACTCTTGACATGCATGCCAGCGATGGGACAACTTGTAGGGCAGTTGATTCTCCTGCTGTGACAACCCCAGGGATCAAACTCAGGTAGTCGGGCATGGTGACTGAGCCATCTCCTCATGTCCACCTCTTCTTTAAGAAAGCTGGTGCATACCCTAGGAGCATATACAGGGGTAGGGAGTCCCCCTCAGTCACAGTCATAGGGGAGGGGAGTAAGGGGAAAATGGGAGGGAGGGAGGATTGGGAGGATACAAGGGAGGGGATAACCATTGCGATGTAATATGAATAAATTAATAAAATAAAAATAAAAAAGAAAGAAAGCTGGCGCACACCAGAGGACAGCTTTTAAGAGGTGGTTTTCTCCTTCCAGGTTGTGGAGTGGTCTGGTCCATTCTCCTGTCTTAGTTTCTCAGCTACCGATGGCAGCACTGGGATTGCAGATGCACACCACCACATGACGCTTTCTTATTAGTTCAGGGATCAAGCTTAGGGTGTGAGGGTATGTGGCAAGCACTCTGACCTGACAAGCCACCTCATTGACCAGCTCCCCCTTTTAAGAAAATAATGCAATACAGTGTACATGCCATATGCTTCTGTTTTCATTTTTAAATGACTTTTGTTTGTTTTTGTGTATGTATGTGTGCACATGTACGTCTGTATGAGTGTGTGTGCGTGGTGCCTGTGTGGTGGTCAGAGGGCAACTTGTACACGAGGGTGCTCATCTCCCACGTGTGGCTTCTGGGTCATCAGGTTCGGTAGCCCCAGCCCACTTCACCCTTTTACATTATGTGGCTCACTAGTCTTTAAGGAATTGTACAGCCATTACCATCTCATTTTTAGTAGTTTTATCACCCAGCAGTCGCTCTCCAAACCTCGGTAACCTTTCACTTCTGTTTGTGTGGAGTCTTCTGTTCTGACATTTCACACAGGTGAAGTTGTGGAATGGGAAACAGGGGACACAGTGTTTTGTCTTGTTTCTTGTAAATTAGCCTAAGTATTCTTAAAGTTATAATGTCAGTATTTCACACCCCTTTTCATTCATTCCTTTAATTAAAAATTTTTAAAAAATTTTTGACTATGCTGTGGATGGAACTTGGAACCTATATTTTAATATTTATTTTATGTGTATGAATATGTATGTACCATGTGCCCATGTGAGTCAGAAAGTATTGGCTCCCCTGGATCTGAAGCTACAAACGGTTGTGAGCCACCATATGGGTGCTGAGAATGGAACTCAGGTTCTCTGAAGAGCAACTAGTGCTCTTAACTACTGAGCCATCTCTCCAGCCCCTACTTTATTATTTTTTTATTGACTTTAATTTGACTCTGTGTGTGTGTGTGCGCGCGCGCATGTGCTCGTAGTGCATGTAAGTAGATGTTGGGACTTAGGTACACATGTAGAAGCAAAACAGGGGTATCAGATGTGTCCATCGTATTGCCTTGAGACAGGTCTGTCACTGACCTGGAATCTTTCTTTTTGGCTAGGCTACCCAGTTAGTGAGCCCCCAGATCCACTTGGCTGCGTTCCTCAGCGCTCGGCTCATAGGCACTCTCTGTTTTATATGGGTACTGGGGATTCAAACTCAGGCTCTCCTGGCCCCACTCTTGTTACTGAATAATAATTCATAGTACTACATTTTATTTAGTCATCAGTTGGTGTGCATATGAATTTCTGGCTATTTTAAGTAGTACTGTTATCAACACATGTATGTAGATAGGTTTTTGTATAGGGTGTGCTATTACTTATGTTGGATATATCCCTCAAAATGAATTGCTAGCAGGCTCATATGATAATTTTTGTTTGTGGTCTGAAGTAGTGATTGAATTTAATTCTTTTGCATGTGGCTACACAGTTCTTGCAACACCATTTGTTGAAAAAAGACTATTTCCCATTAAATTGTCTGGTGTTCCTGTGGTTTCTTTTAACAAATAAATCATTCTTTAAACTATTTGCCATGGAGCCTACAGAAAGCTTGAGTCACTTACCATTTCCCTTTACATTAAATAACCCTGGCATGCTTCATAAACAAAGCAACATGAAATGTCAGTGGTGCTATTGCTTTTCTTTTCTGTTGTGAAGTGAGGGTGGTGGCAGCTGAGCAGTGGAGACCCTGAGTCAGAAGAGATTCATGGACCACTTTGCTTTAGCTCTCTTCCTCCCTCCCTTCTGAAGGGAGCTTGGGCCATGTGAGTGGTAAAAGACTCAAGAAGCCAAATAGGAAAGGGTGAGTTGATCAGGGGGCAGCAGCAAGAAGAAGCAAGCCTAGATTACCTGTCGGGGCTGGGATTATCTTGGTTCTAGAAGAATCTGAAGCCAGTGTGGAGATTGAGTTTAGGTAAGGAGGGAGTCAGGGATAAAAAGCCCTCGAATCCTCTTAGCCTTGGTCTTCCATTGGTGAAACCTCCCCATCAGCCAGTTGACAAGGGAATTACAGTAATTCCTACTGAAAAGAGTATAAAACTGTTTATAAAATAGTTTACCTGACTATAAAATTGTAAGTCTGGTTCATTTCTGCTTATCCTTGTGCTGAGAACTTAATTTCTTAGTTAAGTAGATTATTTAAATATCTGTGGAGTTTAAATAAAGCAAAACCTATTTTCATAACCAGCAGTTTAAACAGCTGTAAGATTAGTTGTGTTTTGAATTACATAGAAACAAACAGACTCTATGGATCCCTCCTCGGAAGAGCATGAGACAGAGCGGAAGAAGAGCTGCTGCAGAACAAAGCCCTTGCTCTTTAGTTTCGTTTGTTTTGTTTTTTTGACAACTCCTCAGAAACAATTAAACATCCTAAATTTTGGATCCTACTTTATTTCCAGTGGTCCAGCAGAGGGGGCCCTAGCACATGAGTTCTGTTGTGTTGAAGTGCTTATATTCAGGATTAGTTTTGTTTATCCTCATGTGTGTGTGCGCGTATGCTTGTGCGTGCGCGCGCTCACTGACGTGCAACTTTTGCCAAAGCAGCTATGTGGCGGTCAGAGGACAAGCAGAGGTTAGGGTTCCTGTTTGCCCCCTTATTTGGGGCAAGTTGCTCACTCACATATACCAGGTTGGCTGGCTCTCCAGCCCCAGGGCCTTCTGTTTCTGCCTTCCATTTCACCACAGAAGCACTGGCGTTACAGGCGAGGCGGCCACGTCCATCTTTGAAAGGATTCTGAGATCTGAACTCTCCTTGGTGCTTGCACTACAAGTGCTTTACCTAAGTCATCCCCGGCCCCATGGCTAACTTTGTCTAGAAAAGTGGTAGTCTAGTGCTGTGCTTGGGCAGCTCTTCGCTTTTAACTATCAGAGCTAATGAGGAGAGGAGGAAAGATAGCAGAGGCACTGGGAGGGTCTCGCCCTGAGTGAGAAAGCAGGTTGTGATGCTCAGTGCAGCCATCTCAGTGGTTTCTGATCACACCCGTGTGTTGAGCACAGTTTTCCAGTGTACCCTCTCTTCCAAGCCTGTGGTTACCCATCTATGCTCATCGTTTGAATTATTTTAATAGCTTTTAAAATAGCTTCCTTATCTCCTGCCTTTTCGGTTCAGTCTAATCTTCGCAAAGCATGGTTCTAATCATTGTATTACTCCTCAGCTATTGAGTTGAATTCTATTTACTGCTTTGGCCTTCAAATGCCTGCTACCATTTTCACCCAACTCCTCTTTCCTACAAAGTACACGGTCATGGTATTAGTTCTTATAGCTGTGTTTTTCTTCATCATGGAAGTTTTCTGCACAAGTCTTTACATGTCCCAACTATAGCCACCTTTCAGAATTGAGAGCAAGTACCGCTACTTCCTGTGAGGTGCTCCTTTAATTTTTCCCAGTGCACACACCTCCATGTGGGTGGAGGTCAGAAGAGGGTGTCAGGTGCCCTCTTCTGTCACTCTCCATCCATTTCTTTGCCTTAACCTGGGCCTTGGGCTTTCTCAACTGGGCCAGAAGTCAGCAAGACCCAGCCACTGGTGTCCACGTCCCTCACAACTGTGGTGTTTGTGGAGATGCGCAGGTTGCTATGTGAGTGTTGAGATGTGAACTCTGGCCATGGTGATTGCAGAGCAAGCTTTCTTACACCCCACCCCCAGGCATCTCTTCAGCACACTAATACAATCTTGTTTACATAAATAGGCAGGTCTGGCCAACAGTCTCACTCACTGACTCCTTCCTGGTCTGTATGATTTCTCTTCTCTCTCTTCTCTCTTCTCCTTCTCCTTCTCCTTCTTCTTCCTCCTTCTTCTCTCTCTCTCTCTCTCTCTCTCTCTCTCTCTCTCTCTCTCTCTCT
>OU015746.1:42755297-42790833 GCA_907169655.1 Acomys percivali
TCTCTCTCTCTCTCTCTCTCTCTCTCTCTCTCTCTCTCTCTCTCTCTTTCTCTCATGGTGGCATGTTGGACACGTTTTTAAAAATTATTTTTTTCCCTTCTGAAATACAATGAACAACACAGTATTTTCTCTCTCCTGCTTTTTCCTTCATTTCCTCTCTCCTTCCTTTATATAGTAATTTCTCTCTCATATGGTCTCTGATGAGACACTTGTTCATACTTTTACTTTCGTTCTTTAGAAATGGTTTCTTTCAGTTCCTTGGACATGCCTTATTCATTACATATATTGTATGCTTTTGCCTGAAAACTGAAGATTAAAGTCATGTATAATATAGCAACATGAAATCTCAGAATTTGTTTGCTTTTTTTTAAAAAAAATTTACTTTCGTTTCATGTGTATTGGTGTTTTGCCTGACTGTATATCCCTGTGAGCTGTCAGATCCTCTGGAACTGGAGTCACAGAGAGTTGTGAGCTGCCACTGGGAATTGAGCCCTGGTCCTCTGGAAGAGCAGCCAGTGTTCTTATCTGCTAAGATATCTCCTTAATCCCATGCTTTTTAAAAATGCTCAATTACATATGTTTTTAATACTGTGGTAATTAGACCAGCATAAATAGCCTTGTTTCCTTGAACTGCATCTCCAGCCGTTTTGTACAGAAACTTCTCTGACTGACTCTATAAAGGCTTGTGTTCTTTATATTGTCACTGAGGTCTCATCTTAGTTGACACCTAATGATTTGATTTACTTAAACATTTGGAACTAGTTAAGTCCACAGACTTTATGACAAAGTGGACAATGTTCATGTTATCTCAGGCCTGCAGTTTCCTGCTCTGACTTAGCCTTTACTCTTGTATAGCTCTAAGGGTAGTTCCAAAATGCTTAGAATCCTCTGGGTCTTTACTGGTGTTATGCCTCAGTCCTGTAACATGTGGCCTTAAGATCCTCTGGAATGTACTGGAACTTTATTCTTTTTTTGTTTTTTTAAAGATTTATTTATTTATTTATTATGTATGCAGTGCTCTGCCTGCATGCACACCTGCATGCCAGAAGAGGACACCAGATCTCATTATAGATGGCTGTGAGCCACCATGTGGTTGCTGGGAGTTGAACTCAGGACCTCTGGAAGAGCAGATGATGCTCTTAACCGCTGAGCCATCTCTCCTGACGGGTCTCACCATGAATGCCGGCCAACCTTAAGCTTGTGACCCTCCTGCTTCAGCCTTCCAAATACTGGAAGTACAACTCTAACTTCATGTTTGCCTGACTTCAGAACTTTCAGAACTGTCCCTTTTACTTTGCTTGCTTGTCTGTTTGTTTTGGGAGAAATTCTCAAGCTCTCTATACATTGGCCCGCTAGCCTCAAACTCCTGGACTTGAATGATCCTCCTGCCCCGTCCTCTTGGGTAGCAAGGAGTAGGCATTTGTTAGCACGCTGTTTACTCCAGCTGTTGTAAATGAACATGAGGCCTGTTAGTTCTGAGATTAACCCCTCTTGCTTTCCTATAAATGTTCTTTCCGCTACTCTTCACTAGTTCTTTTATTTTTGCTTTCCATTTCTGAGACCTCTGGCTTTCTTTCCTAGTTTTCAGCAAGTGTTCTTAGGCCTCTTGTTTCCTAAGCTTTGATTATGGAAGAGCGCTTGCCTGTTGATTTTATCATGTAAAACCTACCTGGTTTCTGTAGTATTTCTAGATTCATTTACTTATTTGTTTTTGTAGTGTTGAAGAGCAAACTGAGGGCATTATACATGGTAGGCAAGCCTCTCCTACAGAGTTGTATCACACCACAACAATTAAAATATATTAATTTATATTAACATGTATGGGTATTTTGTCTACATGTGTGTCTGTGCACCACTTGCATGCCTAGTGTCCCCAGAGACCAATATAAATCTTTGTTATAAGCCATGAAGTTTGATAGTGCTTGCCAGCACAAGATAAGTTAATAAAAATTTACCAATAATTGTGAGTGCTTAAAAATTGTATTAGCCCTTCCCACCCCGCCATAAAAGGAAGGTGTGGTAGTATATACTATTAAGCTGGGGAGACAGAGGTAAGCGGATCTCTTGAGTTCAAGGTCAGCCTGGTCTACAGATCCAGTTCCAGAACACTCCCACCCCAACCCCCAAAAAACTGTAGTAGGCCTTATATTAAATTTTTTTAGCTAAAAAAGAAAAAAGAAAAAAATTGTTAGCTATTGTCTTTTTTCCACTATCTGTTACTATTGTGGATTACATTGATGGATTTTCCTAAAGTGAGACTACTCTTGTCTAGACCCCACATGGTCTAGGTGTATGGACGCACACGCATGCACTGCCTGCATGCCTAGTTCCTGAGGAGGCCAGAAGAGGACAGCTGATCCCTAGAGTTAGAGTTATGGACGGTCGGTCTTAAGCCACCATGTGGATGCTGGAAATTAGACCTGAGTCCAAGGATGAGTCTCCTGCCTCCATTTCTTGGGGGCTTTGTCATCACACTTGGTTTCTTTCTTTCTATTTTTTTCTAATAATAATAACCTTTCTGCCAGGTGTTGGTGGTGCATACCTTTAATCTCTGTACTCAGCCTTGTCTACAGAGTGAGTTCCAGGGTAGCGAAGGCTACACAGAGAAACCCTGTCTCAAAAAGGCCTAAATAAGTAAATAAATGCCTTTCCGGGGGGTTGGACCCCCATGACAGCGTCATGAGGAGCAGGCGGTCCTCCTGCGGCCCCCTTCTGCTTGCAGGGATTGTACTTATCGTGGGTTTCAATTTCTTTAAAGTATATTTTAAATTTTTTAAATTTTACCTCATGCCTGAGTTGTGTGTGTGTGTGTGTGTGTGTGTGTGTGTGTGTGTGTGTGTGTGGTGTTTCTTTGTTCGTGAGGAAATCAGAGGACAACTTTCAGAAGTTGGGTTGTCTCCCTGGATTTTGGGAATTGAACTCAGTTTCCATCTTGGTAGTGAGCACCTTTACCCACTGAGTCATTTCGTCACCTTGGAAGCTTTAGTATCTAGTAAGGTAAAGCTGTCCATATAGACAGAAGGTCTGTGTATCTCCAATCATGTGAGTGTACAAAGGTCTTGGAGCTGTGTTTCTCAACCTTTCTAATGGTGTCGAGACTCCAACCGTAATTTTTTTCTTTTGCTACTTCATAACAATATTTTGCTACTGTTATGACTCATAATATAAATATCTGTGTTTTCCAGTGACCTTAGGTGGCTCCTGTGAAAGAGTCATTCAGCCCCCAAAGGGGTCTTGACCCACAGGCTGAGGACTTCTACCCTAGGCTGTGTCTAGGCCCGGCTCTTGAACTTTTTGTTGTCGTCGTCGTACTTTTGTTTTCAACGGCAGGGTTTCTCTGTGTAGCCCTGGCTGTCTTGGAACTCACTCTGTAGACCAGGCTGTCTCCGTCCTGTCCAGCCCATCTCATTAACCGCCTCCGGGCCCCCCCACCCCCTCGTACCTCCCCCATCACTGTGTCACCACTGGCCAGCTGCTTGGTGAACTTTGTACTTTAACAGTTTGAATTTCTTGCACTTGAAGACTGTTTTTTCTGAGACAGGGTTTCTCTGTATAGTCCTGGCTGTCCTGGAACCCTGCAGACCAGGCTGGCCTCAAACTGAGAGACAGCCTACCTCTGTGTCCTGCTGGGAGTAAAGGTGTGCGCCACCCAGGCCCAGCTGTTTTTGTTGTAGTTTCACTTGCAGGGTTTCTAACCTCCATCCTATTCAATCCTTTTCATACTCGCATTAGAACATTTTAGGCAAGCATTCTACCTTTGAGTTAGCCGCTTGTCCTGGAGCAGTGGCCACTGCAGACGAGACAGAGTTCCAGTTCTCCCCGTCATCAGTCTCGGCTCCTGTATTATTTCCAGCTCAGGGAAGAGCTGAAATCTCAATTATTTGCCTTTCCCAGAGAAGGCGAGGTGTGAAAGTCCATGTCTCCGTTGCTGCCTCTAATGCGAACCCAGTTCATCTGTCTCTGCTATTCGTGCTTCTTCCTTCAAAATACCAACCGTCGGAGCCGCTTGCACCCTTGCCTCTGGGTAGTTCGGCTCCTTGCCTTCTGTCTTTGAGTTTCAGATAGCGAGGATAACTCTTAGCATCTGAGCATGATTGTGGAGTGCCTGTGTCATCTCAGGGGATTAGGCTGCAGCGTGCATTGGTGTGCAGCTTGTAGTAGAACTTGAACTTTGCATTCCTAGCTCTGGTATCTTAGGTGATTGTCTCGTTTGTCTCAGTCTCAGTGTCCACAGTGCTGTATAGCTATAACCTCAGAACCACAGGGGCCAAGAGCCCGAGTTAGAGTCCAGCCTGGAGCACATTGCGAAACCTTGTCTCCAAAACAAAACAAGAAAACCTGACTCTGTGATATTGACTATTTAAAGTTTGTTTTAAAGATAAAAATAGTTTATCTTAAATGCCTAGCTTAATGTTTGACACTTGGTAGAAGTGCAGTAAGTTGTGTCTGTGTTACTACACAGTAAGACCGTCTGTGCTTACAGTCAGGAGCATCATTAATCACTAGTTCCTGAATGTTTCCTGGGCTGGCTCCATCCCACTTTGTGTTTGATGGTAATATTTAGTAGCCTGGCTTTTTTCTGGCCTTTTAATGCAAATTTAATTTCCAGTCTGGATTGTAGCTATTAGCTAGGAGGCATTATATTAGAAAAATTTCACAAATAAGGCACTAATATTTAGTTACTTTTTGGAATTATTACTGTTTTATTGGGCTTATATACAAGCTCATTGCATCTTGCTTATCCTATTGAACTGACAATTTTTAATTAGACATCAGTACACTTTTACCTCTAAATATGCAGAGTTAAATAACAAAATTAGGGTTTTAAAAATTTCTTTGAAACTGTATACATCTTCATGTACTGTATTGACAGGTTGTGATATTGGTTATTTCAGCTTTACCATAAAAGTCATTTTTAAAAAGCTTTTCCTTTATTTTTATGACATGTCCCAGTGTTTATAGTCAGACAAAAAGTAATAATCCCACATCTCACTCTTGGACTTATCAAAAGCTCAAAATAAAATAGATCAGATCACTTTCTGAAACAAAATTACTTTATTAGTTTAGTAATAATTTGAGGTTACTTCAAAGATAAGCAGCAGTATTTGGAAGGAGATTCATTTCCTGCCTCCCGGCCTTATCTGCAAGAACTACATCTTCAGTGTCAAGAGACTGTGTGTTTATAGCAGAACTCTAATAAAGTCTGTCCTGGGCACGCTGCACACCTGACTTGGTCACTGTCGTTATCTATGGGGTCCCAAACTATTGCTTGTCTTTAAAAAGAGAAACACCCAGCCGAGTGTATTTCATTAAAATTGCCCTTGCAGAGGAAGGGCAGTGAGACCTTTGACTCTTCAGAGTGCTAGCTGCTGCAGCACGGTTTATAGTGTTGCTTTTGAAAATAAGTTTGTGCTTCTAACTGGGAAAGTGTGCTGAATTTTAATTTTATTGGTAAGTTAAAGTTGGAAGAGATATGATTCTATATACAAATGTTTTCATTAAACATAAAATACTTATTTTTCTTTTTTCTTTTTTTTTTTTTTTTTTTTTTTGGTTTTTTGAGACAGGGTCTCTCTGTGTAGCCTTGACTGTCCTGGACTCGCTTTGTAGACCAGGCTGGCCTCGAACTCACAGCGATCCGCCTGCCTCTGCCTCCCGAGTGCTGGGATTAAAGGCGTGCGCCACCACGCCCGGCAATACTTATTTTTCTATCACTAATTTTGGTTGTGAGATACAGAAAATATGTTCTGAGTTGTTTGGTTTTTTTTTTTTTTTTTCCCTTCTTCCTTTAATCAGGATCACACAAAGCAGGTAAGATGGAGTTTTCAGAACTGCACTTCCTGACATTAGCACATGCAATATGTAGAAACATCTGCCTGGTTTCTGCAACTATACTCTGCTCCAACGAAGACAAGAGCCATCACACACAGCAGACCTAGCTTCTGAGTTGTTACTCAGCACCGTCATTTCCAGGCACGCTGAAATCAGTAGCCTGCACACAACTCTTGTCCTGAGTTACCTGTTAGTTCCCTACCGCATCCTTTATGCTCTCTTCATTCCTCTTTAAACATACCATGCTGTGATTCATAGATAATATGTTATTTTTGTCTAGGTATTTTTTAAAGTTTTCTTTTATTAGTTGTATTAGAGATTGAACCCAGGACCTCATGCATGTTAGGCAGATTTTCTACCTCTTAGCCACATCCCAAGCACACTTGTGTTTGCGAGTGTGAAGGATAGGTCTCATCATTTTCTCTTAAGACTGTACCCATGCAAGAGTTAGGACTTAAGTTACCTTTAGTTTCCTGCTACTGTTGTGGTGCTTTAGGGGGGAAATCATGTGCATGTCCCAGTGTACCGTGTCAGGAGTTTCTTCTGGCAGTATGTATCCAGGTGTAGGAATTTCTGATGTTTTCTCATTAAGTTTGCCCTATATTTTTGTCTTATAGTATCTAAATGTTATCAAGTTAAAGTTTTCTTGTATTTACAGTTTACTGCCTTTTTTTAACCTTTCGTATGTGTGTGAGTGTTGTGCCTGTACGGTTGCCTGTGCACCATGTGCACACAGTGGCTGCAGAGGCTAGAATAAGGCGACGCATCCCCTAGGGTTGGAGGTAGACACAGGGTAGTGGAACTAGTCGACAACTGGCAAATTGGAACAGTGTGGGCTTTGGGCTACTGGTGCTCCCTGTCAGGTCACTGCCAGTTACTGCTTCGGCTGGAGTAGGCGGTTTAGGGTTTGGGTTATGATTTGGTAGTTGACATGAAGGTTGTGTCCCAGGGCTATCCTGTACTTTAAGAACTAGCTAGTCCCGAGAGGAGCAATCTTCCTAGAACATCAGAAACACAGAAAAGAAAGAAAATATTGTTAATACTATTGGTAATGGGAGGCAATGATGGCACATAGATAAATACAGGCTATAAGAAAATGCAGAAAGGAGTCCCGCTCAAACTAAGGCACCAGCCAAGGACAATACAGGCGGTAAACTGTAAACCCCTACCCAGATCTAGCCAATGGTCAGAACAGTCTCCACACTTGAGTGGAGAGTGGGATATGACTTTCTCACGCACTCTGGTGCCTCATATTTGACTATGTCCCCTGGAGGGGGAGACCTAGTGGCACTCAGAGGAAGGACAGCAGGTCACTGAGAAGAGACTTGATACCCTATGAGCATATACAGGGGGAGGTAATCCCTCTCAGGAACAGTCATAGGGGAAGGGAATAAGGGGAAAATGGGAGGGAGGGAAGAATGGGAGGATACAAGGGATGGGATAACCATAGAGATGTAACAAGAATAAATTAATAAAATAAAAATTAAAAAATAAAATAAAAAATATATAAAATCAAAGAAAAAAAAGAAAATGCAGAGTAGTTACGGTTGTTTTGTTTTTAAATAGTCTCACAAAAAGCTAGCTGTTTCCCTGTACCTTGGCTTTCTATTATTTATAATAGCTTATTTTTTAAAAATATATTTCTGGGCTGGAAAGAGGCTCAACAGTTGAGAGCACTAGCTGTTGTTCACAGGGCTGGGGTTCAGGTCCCAGCACCCACATGGCGGCTCATGAATGTCTACACTTTTGAGTTTCAGGAGATAGAGCACCAGCACGTTTACTATACAGACATCCATTCAGACAAGCATCCTTACACATAAAATTAAAAACAAATCAAAGGAAAATAAAGATGTCTGTGGACATGGCTCAGTCAATAAAGTGCCTGCTTCAAGCATGAGGACATAAACTCATATCCCTGGCACCCATGCCGATGCTCGTGTCTGTAGCCTGAGCTGGTGGGGGTGGGGCATGGATCAGAGCAGATTTCTGGAGCTTGCTGACTGAGGTGAAGAGTGATAGAAGACAGACAACTGTCAGGAGAGCACTACAAATCAGTGCTTGGTATCCATGCACACCCACATATATGTGTGTGCACACTTGGGCATGTGGATACACACAAAGTGGAGATGCTTGGTCCTTGATTTTTTTTTTTTTTTTTTTTTAAGGAGACAGCATACATTTTGCTTAATTTGTTCTCTAAATATTGGGTAGAATTCACCTGTGAAAACAGCAGTATGTGTTGTGTTCCGATTTTGACATTAGGTATTTACCCTGTAGAAGTGTTAGTTTAAGTTACATATTTTTATTTATTTTTTAACTTTTTAAAAATATATTTTACTAATTTATTCATATTACATCTCAGTTGTTAGCCCATCCCTTGTATCCTCCCATTCCTCCCTCCCTCCCATTTTCCCCCTACTCTCCTCCCCTATGACTGTGACTGAGGGGGACCTCCTCCCCCTGTAAATGCTCAGAGGGTATCAACTCTCTTGTTGGTAGCCTGCTATCCTTCCCCTGAGTGACACCAGGTCTCCCCATCCAGGGGATGTGGTCAAATATGGGGCACCAGAGTTTGTGTGAAAGTCAGTCCCCACTCTCCACTCAACTGTGGAGAATGTCCTGTCCATTGGCTAGATCTGGGTAGGGGTTTGAAGTTTACTGCACATATTGTCCTTGGCTGGTGCCATAGTTTGCGCAGGTCTTTGGAATTTTTAATAGAGAAAAAATCTATAAAACTGTTAGAGTTTAGAGCTATAGGAGAGAACACTTTTTAAATTTTTTTAAAGATTTATTTATTATGTATAGTGAGTGTTATGCCTGCATGTGTGCCTGCATGCCAAAAGAGGACACCAGATCTTGTTATATAGATGGTTGTGAGCTACCGTGTAGTTGCTGGGAATTGAACTCAGGATATTTGGAAGAGCAGCCAGTGCTCTTAACCTCTGAGCCATCTCTCCAGCCCAAGAATGGTTCTTTGGATTATTAGTCTATTTGAATTTTTAAATGTATTCTTCCTAGATTTTCAGATTTGGTAACAAAACTATTCGTAGTAGTGTTTTCGATACTTTATCATCATCATTGAATCTCTTGATTAATCTTGCCAGAAGCTTACTTCACCAATCTTCAAAGACCAGCTTTTATGTTCATCTTTGCGTTTTGTTGACTTACTCCCTGTCTTACAAGAGCATCCTTCTGAGCACTGTTTGGTGGGTGGGCTCTGGTAATACTTGCAGAGCAGTTTCTCTTGTAACAGTCGTCTCTGCCTCAGAGCAGTGCACCTGAGCAAGGCAGCCTCATGGGAAGCCATGCCGTCCTGTGCTTCCCTCCCGAGTATCTGAGCCAACTGTGGAGGGTTCTTTTCTGTCTGTTTTTTCCTTCTGTTTTTCTTTCTGTGTGTGGCATATACATGTGTATGCATGTTTGTTTGCTCGGGTATGGGTGCATGTGAGTGTGTGTGTGCGCGTGCGTGTGTGCGCGCGCGCGTGTGTGTGTGTGTGTGTGTGTGTGTGTGTGTGTGTGTGTGTGTACACTCGTGTGTTACGGTAGAGGCCAGAGGAGGTTGTCAGGAATTATCCTGGTTACCTTTTATACCTTATTCATTGAGCCAGTTCATTCTGGGGACCCCTGCTTTTGCCTTCTCAGGCCGGGATTATGGTGGGCCGCCATACCCTGCAAGCATGCATTGGTTCTGAGCTCCAGTTTTGACACTTTAATCACTGAGCCATTTCCCTTGCCCTATTTATTTACTTTTTTTAATGTGTTAGACTATGCTAGGCATGGTAAGTAGCACATGTTTGAAATTTCAGCCCTTAGGAGATTAAGGCAGGAATAATGGAACAAAACGAATTTGAGGCCAGCCTGGGCTCCACGGTGAGGCTCTATTAAAAAAAAAAAAAAAAAGGTGGGGTAAAGCATTAAAGTAGATTTTTAAAATTACATGATGATGTAAAATAAGGAGAGTTATAGTTATCATAATTCAAGTGAAGGAAAGGGTTTGAAGCACTGATAAGAAACTTGGCCTCAGTTCTTCAGAAGAAAAGAATTAAAGACACAATTCAGAACCGGAAGCCACAGCTGGAGCATGTCCAGTCAAGTAGATAGGTGCAGAGTAAGAGTGTGGTCTGTAAGCAAAGGCAAGTGACAGTGCAGCAGATGAGCAAGTAAGGTAAACTGTGCCTGGAGTGACGACACTGCAGTGGAAAGCTGATTCTAAGAACAGAAAGCAGGTAACCAAAAATAGGTGAATCTGGAGTGTGCAGCCAGAAATAGGTCAGAGTTAAGTGTATATACCGCTGAGTGGACAAAAGAAGCAGAGCTGTGCACAAAGTAGACGCTCACACCACATTCCCCTCAGAGAACTAGGTGGCCAGTTGTCTATTCTTGGCTACTCAGTGAGAAATGGCCTTAGTCCCATCAAAGTACTCATATGTTCTGGAAAAAAAGAGATATTTTTTGAGACAGGGTTCCCCTATGTAGTTCTGCCTGCCCTGAGACTCACTATGTAGACCAGGCTGGCCGTGAACACACCCATCTGCCTGCCTATTCCTTCCCAGTGCTGGGGCTGGGGATAAAGAGTGCCCCACAACACCCAGATATAAAGTTTCTGAATTTAACTTCTTGGGAGTGATTTACATTATCTATACACCTTCATTTTCATGATTTAAGCGTCTACTTGAGCAGAGAGGTTTTACTAGGGTTTTATTTACTGGCAAAGATCTTTCATTTTCAGAGCGAGGACTGAACCCAGGGCCTTGCGCTTGCTAGGCAAGTGCTCTACCACTGAGCTAAATCTCCAACCCCTGTCAGATATCAATTTAAAGCATTCATAGGAAAATATACTTAAAATTATCCATGTTTAGGCTTTTGAGTGCATGAGGTCAAGCATACAAATTTACTTAAATACTGTGGTATTTCAGAAGTGAAGAATTAAGATCTCAAATTGAATTTTTAAATGGCTTTATTATTTTAACACTTTTAAACCATCACTTGAAGAACTTGCTGTGTAAAAGACACAGTTCTAGGCACTACATCAAGGCTCTGGGTTCAAGTCCTCAGCTCTGAAAAAAAAAGAAGACAAAATAAATTGATATCTGACTAGATATAGTGATGCATGCCATTAATCCATCACTGAGGCAGACAGATCCCTCTGTGGGTTCAAGGCCAGCCTGATCTACATGGCTAGATCCAGGTTAACCAGAGCTGCAGTAGTGAAACTGTCTTAAAAGACAGGATGATGATGATGATGATGATGATGATGATGATGATGATGATGATGATGATGGTAAATTTATAATAATAGCTGTTGTTGTTGTTGTTGTTGTAAGTGCCACTTAACAGGGAAATTTGGTTTGACTGACTAATACATTTGACAACACTTTGGAGGGCTTTACTGTGCTGGTTCCTTCTCTGTGTAGGACTACCCAGTAGTAGGAATACAGGCTACATTGTAGTTGTATTTCTGATTCACTCTGAGCCCCCACTCTGTTTCTCCAAATCCCTACAGTAAGGGCTCTGTCCCCTGCATTCTTGCAGCACTTGTCTTTTTGATAGTAGCTCTTTTAACTGGATTGAGGCAGTACCTTGTATCTTGTCAATTCAGTTTGCACTTTGTTGCTATTTATGACACTGAGCATTTTTCATATGCCTGTTAACCATGTATTTGCATGTCTTCTTTTTTAAATGTCTGTTTATGTCTATATAGCTCACTCTGTTCTACCCATTTCAGATGTATACTGTACAAATATCACAACCAGCTCTTTTTAATGCCTTAGAATCTGTTCTGATGCATTAAATAGAAATTAATTCGTCTCCTAAAATGTAAGTGGAAAGTCCCTGATGTTAATTTAATTAACAGTACCTTTCTATTTTTCACTCTTTAAGTAAGAAACCATTTGCCAGCCAGAATGCTGGGAAAGGACTTTGAGTAAATAAACAGTGGCACTCTTCTGTCTTACAGACCTCCGTGAGTGAGAGCCTGCAGAGGGAAGCTGCTAAGAAGCAGGCCATGAAACAGGTAGGATGAAAGAAAGAAATGCGCTCAACCAAGAGTTTGCCACCTAATACTGCGAGTAAAACAGAATAAATGTATATGATGAAATAATTTAATTTCTTTTTTTTTTTTTTTTTTTTTTTTTAATTTTTTGTTCTTTTTGGTTTTTTGAGATAGGGTTTCTCTGTGTAGCCTGGGCCATCCTGGACTCAACTTTTGTAGACCAGGCTGGCCTCGAACTCACAGAGATCCGCCTGCCTCTGACTCCCGAGTGCTGGGATTATCACAGGCGTGTGCCACCACACCTACCTGGATGATACTTTAATAGTCTTTTCATTTTATTTTTTTCTTTTTTCTCATTTATTTGGACCTGAATTACACAGAACTGATGTGGACACTTTTGTCTTTTACCTATTTCACTGGAAAAATGCTGTTTGTAATGATTAAACACAGCGTTTTAGTGTAATTATCTAAATTGAAAAAAGTTAGCTGGGCATGATGGCGCACACCTTTAATCCCAGCACTCGGGAGGCAGAGGCAGGCAGATCTCTGTGAGTTCAAGGCCAGCCTGGTCTACAATGCAAGTGTAGGTCACCCAAGGCTACACAGAGAAACCCTGTCTGGGGGGGGCAGGGGGGGAAGGAAAATAACAGTAAGCCTGAGAATATGTTCTCTACTTTGTCATTTGAATTCAGGATGTCAGGCCAGGTGTCATGTGCCTTCTCACCTCCTTTTCTACATTTCTATAGAAACATTGTAAGAGACAAATTAATTGGCTGGCTTTATGTTTAATATTTTTAATTATGTGTGAGTGTGGGCATCTGTGTGTGGGTGTATTCATAGCCTTAGTTGGGTTGGTGTAAAATCCTAAGGTGGCCAGGGACATTGGATCCCCTGGAGCTGGAGTTACAGGTGGTTGTGAGCTTCCAAATGGAGGAGCTGGGAACCGAACTGGGGTCCTGTAAGAGCATCGTGTACCCTTAACCACTGGGTCGTCCTTCCAGCCCCTCCTTCTCCTAAATTTTTTGGACGAGTGCATGAATCTGTTTTGTAGTTGATTTCCTTGTCTGATATAATTCTGTAAGGCTATATACTTACCTCAGAGCACTTCTGTATTTTGGTTGTGCTTTGTTTTTCTATTTTTTTGTTTTTGTTTTGAGACAAGGTCTCATTATGTAGCCCCGACTGGCCTGGGGCTCACTGCATAGCCAACCCTGTTGTTGAATTCCTGAATCTCGTTCCTCCACCTCCCAGTTGCTGTGACTATGTGTGCCACCTCTTGCGGCTATTTTGTTGTTGGGTTTTGGTCATGACTGTATAATATTTCCCAGCTGCATTCCGCCCCTCCCCCCTTGGATTCTCCCAGCTAGTTTGTGGAGGGAGCCACAGTTCATTATCAGTCATTTCTGGATATTGAGAAATCCAGGGTGGGAGTCTTGATATTTTCAGCAGTATTGCAGGTAAAATGTCTTCATTTATATATGCATTCTTCTAACTGGGAAGGGTTAGTGTAGGGACCGAGGACAGACTAGGCGGTAGCTCAGGGGCAGTGCACTTATTTACCATGTACATAGCCCTGGGTTCAGTCACTAGTTCTGCAAAGAAACCTGAAGATACCAGGTAGATTCTTTTGAATAATTATGTCACCCTTCTAAAAAGGACCACTCTCAGCATTTATATTAAACCAGGCAGTATAGCAATTCAAGAAAAGGTAAATATGTACAACTCTGCATTCAGAAACTGATTAACTGAAACCAAAGATTATTTGTGTCGCAGGATAAAAGTAATAACATCAAACATCCTATTAAGAGTTTAGGGGCGGGGGCTGGAGAGTTGGATCGGAGGTTAAAAGCATTGACTGCTTAGCCAGAGCCCCTGAGTTCACTTCCCAGTAACCACATGGTGGCTCACAACCATCTATAATGTGATCTGATGCCCTCTTCTGGCCTTTAAAAGAAAAAAGAGTTTAGGGGCAACTGGGCATGCCACAAACTCTTAATCCCAGATAGCCAAAGCTATGCAGAGAAACTCTGTCTCCAAAAAAAAAAAGTTCTGGAACTGGAGAGATGGGTTGGCAGTTCAGAGCACTAACTGCTCTTACAGAAAAGACCAGGGTTCGTTTCTAGCACCCACATGGAGACTCACAACTACACTTAACTCCTGTGTCAGGGGATTGGGCTCCCTCTTCTGGCTTCCTTGGACACTATGTAGCGCACAGACATACTTACAGGCAAAACACATCCACTGCAGTAAATCCAAAAAATGAAAAGTTGAATACTACAGTGTACAGTGTTTTATCAGACTCAAGAAACACTGTTGGTGGTTAAGTTTCTCAGAGATAGCCTCATTTAAGATGCTGGGGTTGCCGGGCGTGGTGGTGCATGCCTTTAATCCCAGTACTTGGGAGGCAGAGGCAGGCGGATTGCTATGAGTTCGAGGCCAGCCTGTTCTACAAAGTGAGTCCAGGATGGCCAAGGTTACACAGAGAAACCTTGTCTCGAAAAACCAAAAAAAAAAAAGATGCTGGGGTTGAGCTAGCTCTGAAACTGTAGGAAAGTTGTTGTTTTGTTTTGTTTTGAAGTTTTATATGTGTGTTTTGCCTACATGTGTGAATGTACATATATATGTTTGTGGACTACTTGCATGCCTGATGTCTTCAGAAGCCAGAAGAGAGCATCAGATCTCCTAGAAGTAAAGTTGTATACGGCTGTGAGCCACCATGTGGCATATGCTGGGAATTGAACCCAGGTGCCCTGCAAGAGCAGCCAGTGCTCTTAACCCCTGAGCCATGTCTCCAGCCTCTAGATGAGGCTTTGATATGCTCTAAGAGGAAGGACAAGATAGAAACATATAAAAGTGGAGGAGATAAATGAATGATAATGTAAAAATTAACAATATAGCTCCCAGTTAATACTGTGTATTTCTTTTAATGTTTGGAACTTTTAGTGTGTTTCCGATGGTCATATGTTTGACAACTAAACAATGTATTGGGAAACCTCATTTACTAAGTGACTTTTAAAACTTTCTATGTGGATAATTGTAAGTGGAAATGTCATGCTAATTAATGTTCACTGAACACTGACTCCCAGTCAGGCTCTTACTTAGATGCTTTAAGCTTCAGTTAGGCAGCTTAGTAGAGTGGTGCAGTCACCACTGTTCTAGTGGGAGACACTAAAGCACACAAAGTCTGAAGCAGACTTGCTCAGAGTAAGTGGAGCTGGCATTCAAACCCAGGTGCTTTATGGTAGCATTTACATTAATATTTCCTGTGTTGAAATATGATTGGTATGGTCTTAAAGATATGTTTGTAGTTTATCAACCTTTCTCAAAAGGACTTTTAATTGTATTTGTTAAACATTTACTTTTTTTTAAAAGACCAAACTGGAGATTCAAAAAGCTCTTGCAGAAGACTCCACTGTGTATGAGTATGACAGCATTTATGATGAGATGCAGAGAAAGAAGGAAGCAAGTAACCCCAAATTGCTTTTGGGGAAAGATCGAAAGGTTAGTACCTGAAATGCAGCTTTCTTTGTTCTTGACCTAAATTTTTTTCTTTGTATCATTTTGAAAGTGACTTCAGTAAAAATTTTAGGTATTATAATGAGTTCTTGATTCTAAATTATTGGTTTGATTTTTAGAATCTAGGCTCTAGCAGATGTCAAGTGAATTATCCAGTATTTTGTTTTTTGTTTTTTGTTTTTTTTTTTTACTTTGAATTCTTTGCAAATAATTTTTTGAAATTTTTTCTTTAGCAATTCAGTATACTAGATTTCTACTGCTCCTGATTTGTTTTCTGATTCATTTGTTGAAATAAGACTATCAAGTAGCCAGGCATAGTGGCACATACTTTAAATTCTAGTACTGAGAGGTAGCGGCAGGTGGGTTTGAGGACAGCCAGCCAAGCCTACATAGTGAGACCTTGTTTCCAAAAAAATTTTTTTAGAGGCAGGCATGGTGGCATATGCCATTTGGGAGACTGAGGCAGGAAGATCAGAAGTTGAGAGCCATCCTTGGATATAAAAAAAGGAAATTCAAGGCTAACTTGGACTGAGCCATGCATTATCTCAATAAAACACACTAACAAAGAAAACAAGGAAGTAGGAACTAGATCTGATGGCTCACAGTGGGTGGGATTGGTGACACCCGGCGGGTTGGTGTTAGGCTGAGCTGCCCTTGAACTTGGTATGATTCTCCTGCTGTTGACCTCCACGGGCTAGGATTGCGAGTGCACACCATCATTACCTCTGCTACATTTAAATTTTAGTAGAAACTATTTCTTTTTTTTTTTTTTTTTAATTTTATTAATTTATTCTTGTTACATCTCAATGGTTATCCCTCCCCTTGCATCCTCCCATTCTTCCCTCCCTCCCATTTTCCCCAGTAGAAACTATTTCAACAGGAATTTTGCTGATAAATTTATTCTGTTTTGAGAAGACAGATCTGATTGGATTAAGCATTTCTATATTAACGGATGTCATTTTTCCCTCTTTTCTAAATAATTTCATTTTTTCCCTAGCCCAAATATATTCACAACTTACTAAAAGCAGTCGAGATCAGAAAAAAAGAACAGGAAAAACGAATGGAAAAGAAAATACAGAGAGAACGAGAGATGGAAAAAGGAGAATTTGATGATAAAGAAGCATTTGTGACATCTGCTTATAAAAAAAGACTTGAAGAGAGAGCTGAAGAGGAGGAAAGAGAGAAGAAGGCAGCGGCCCTGGAAGGTAAGGGAGAGGAGAGGCACGCAGCCTCAGCCACCTGCTGCCGCCTGACTCAGTGTGTGCATATGAATTCAAGACATGATGTATAAGCCAGGTGTGGTGGCGCAGGGCTTTAGTCCCAGCACTTGGAAGGCAGAGGCAGGTGGACCTCTGGGTTCAAGGCCAGCCTGGTCTACAGCGTGAGGCCAGGACTACAAAAGAAACCCTGTCTCAAAATCGAAAAACAAACAAACAAAAAGTCTTGATGTATGTGTCAGTGAGTGACACATAAAGGACACAGATGAACCCTTGAGTAAATGTTATTTCTGTTGGGCTTTTCATTTAGTTTTGATTTTATTACTTTATGGTCATTATAAGCCATTATCCTAGAAATTGTGAATGTAAAAACATTTACAAGGCTTAACAACATTACATTTACCAGAAACATAAATAAACTTTAGACTCTAATTACATATTCTGGGACGAGAAAATGTTTAACACCACTCACTGGGCAGTTAGAAAAAAGAATATTATTAATCAGGAGCTAGGGCTGGAGAGATGGCTCAGAGGTTAGGAGCACTGGCTGTTCTTCCAAAGGTCCTGAGTTCAATTCCCAGCAACCACACGGTGGCTCACAACCATCTATAATGAGATCTCATGCCCTCTTCTGGCCTGCGGGCTTACATGCAGGCAAAATCAAAATACAAAATATAAATAAATAAATAATCAGGAGCTAAGGAATATTTTAGCTGTTGAATTTAGTGCTTTCGTTGTCAGTTTCTCAAGATCAAACTATAATGTGTATTTACAGTAATTTAATTGGCAAATGCTCTTCAACTTCCAGTAAAAGAAAACTAAATCTATAAGGTTGTATCTGGGCCAGCATGTAAAGGAGCTTGCCACCAAGCCTGACAGCCTGGGACAGCAAGCGAGAACCAGCTTCCACGGGTTATCAGTGACCTCCACATGCATGTGCATAGACAAATCAATTAAAACAGTGAAAGGGCCAGGTGTGGTGGCGTAGGCCTTTAATCCCAGCACTCGGGAGGCAGAGGCAGGCAGATCACTGTGAGTTCAAGGCCAGCTGGTCTACAAAGTGAGTCCAGGACAGCCAAGGCTACACAGAGAGACCCTGTCTCGAAACAACAACAACAGCAGCATTGAGAGGGTATCCTTAACCCCTGGTCTAGAGAATGCTTATACGTCTTTGTGTGTTGTGAGCTCTCCGTGGCACTCTGCTGACTCTGTTTGCCTTTGCTTCCCCCCTAGCACTTCTGGATGTGACCAAGCAGAACGATCTCAGTGGATTTTATAGGCATCTATTAAACCAAACAGTTGGTGAAGAGGCAGTTCCTAAGTCCAGCTTTCATGAAGCCAGGTAAGAGGTGGCAAGTGGAGTGCTTGGAAGAGAGGTGCCCTGACGGCCTGGGGCTAAGCGATTTGGGAGTCATTTTAAGGGTACAGCATTGTGTGTTGTATTGTCAGCCAAAGTGACCTAATTGAGTGCATGAGTGGAATTTGAAGTGTCTTAGCTTAAAAACCTGAAGATTTTGTTCAACATGGTTTTTATTCTACAGCTTACAAAATATTACTAGTTTACATCAAAACATTTTAGTGTACAAAATTTTTGGTTATTTAAGTGCTTTACAGGTCTTATGTATGACCTTAAAGAAGAAACAAAATCAATGTGTGGGCTTTTCAAACTAAAAACATTTTAAGGCACTGGTACCTGAAAACGATTATTGTAAGACGTAAAGAGAATTTTGTAAAGAGTTGGGTCATGGTCATACAGCGTATAATTCCACATGACCATTAGATAGCATATAATATGAAAGTGGCTTGTTTTCCTGAGTTGAACCCAGCCTCCATGAAGCTTAAATTCAGGGACTAGAGACTAAAACTCCCCTGTCTAATGTCAGCAATAGTCACGTGTGGGTATTCAGGCCACTTAAAAGTAGATAAATCTAAAGTTTTAATCTTAGTTCTACATGTCAAGCACTGTGCTGCCAGTTTTGGCTAATGACTGCCATAGTGCACAGCTCAAAGTAGGTATTAGCAGATACTGCTGTTTCCGTAGACATTCCCAGTGCACACCTCTCACCTGGAAAAGCAGAGGATTGGAAGACTTTTAGATAACATGTTAAGATAGTCTAGGAATAGTAGATTAATTATCCCATGTGTATACAGTTTAGCAAAATGTAAAAGGAGGAGTTTGCAGAGGGCCTACAGAGACTGTGGGGACACTTGATGAGTGTGCTAGCTACAGTCAGTCCTCCAGCACTGGGGAAACAGTCACGTGTGAGTGTTCTCAGTGAGTTCATCACACAGCCGGAAGAGTAGCTGATGGCAACAGCCGGGAGGAGTCATAGATTCCCTTCTTGTTGTGATGGGTACCACGGCACTATGTCAGGGTGATGGTGTCTTTCCAAGTGTGGAAGTTTAAGTAGTAGTATTTAAAATTAGATTTAGTACTGTTTTCTGTGGGGAAATAATCCACATGCATCTTTAGTGTTTTGGTTTGGTTTTTTTTCTCAAGACAGGGTTTCTCTGTGTAGTCTTGGATGTCATGGACTCGCTTTGTAGGCCAGGCTGGCCTCCAACTCACTGAGATCTGCCTGCCTCTGCCCCTGAATGCTGGGATTGCAGGTGTGCGCCACCACACCCAGCTCACATGTTTTTTGTTTTGTTCTTGGTTCTTGGTTTTTGGTCTTTTGAGTCAGGGTCTCTCTGTGTTAGCCTTGGCTGTCCTGGAGTAGCTTTGTAGACCAGGTTGGCCTTGAACTCACAGCAATCTGCCTGCCTCTGCCTCCCAAGTGCTGGGATTAAAGGTGTGCGCCACCATGCCTGGCTGCTCACATGTATTTTTAGAACTATTTATTTATTTATTTATTTATTTTGTGTACAGTGCTCTGCCTGCATGTATACTGCAGGCCAGAAGAGGGCATCAGATTACATTATAGATGGCTGTGAGCCACCATATGGTTGCTGGGAATTAAACTCAGGACCTTTGGAGGAGCAGTCAGTTCAGTGCCCTTAACCTCTGAGCCATCTCTCCAGCATAATATTTTTAGAACTTTTAAAAGAACAAAATGAAAAACCTAACAATCACAACTTGAACTTTGTGCTATGAAAATAGAACTTAGACCCATGGCATAGATCTTGATAGGCCTGTCCTGACGGTTTTGGTAACTGAAGAGGGAAGGGCTATGTTGTTCTTTATTTTACTTCTGTCAGTACTAAAATTATTCTCAGCTGTTGAGAGTACTGATTTAAAAGGTGAGTAGACATCGCTTTTTTTGCAATGGGTGATCAGACAGTGCATAGGATTAAGTTGTATTAAGTATTGAGAAAATTTACATGAGCATTTCTTTGCTTCTACAGCTAATAAAGTAGCATTTATTTATATGATTTTTTTTTTTCTTTTTTAGGACTGAAATAAAAGAAGAGAAGCCCAGGGGTTACTCTGATGAAACAAATGCAGAGCACAGGCCGCCACAGCGGAACTGCGTTCTCCAAAGAGGTGTAGAGAAAGAGGAGGAAACCCCAGACGCTGACAGCGATTTTGATACTAAGAGCTGTGACAGTGATGAAAGGGAAGAAAGTAAAGTCAGCCGCAGAGGGGGAGACACAGACGCCTCCACTACGCGCCCCAGGCATCACAAGAGCCAGGGCTGCTCACGATCTTCCAGTGAGGAGAGAGGGCGCAGTGCTAAGCACCAGTCCAGAGGCTCCAAGTCAAGAGGCCATGAGCAAACACGAGGGCAGCACCAGGACAGGTCCAGGGGCCAAGAGAGCTGTCAGGTGGAGCGCAGCCACCGGGAAGAAAAGAATTCTCACAGGCACAGAGAGGCCGATCACAAAGATCACTACCGGAAGAGGCATGAGCAAGAAGATAAACCGAAGGGACGGAAACAGAGAGAGAGGCAGGACACAGAGTGGAAGAGGGAGAGATGCTCCTCCAGAGAACAAGAAAGAGACCGATACAGTGAGAGAGAAAAGAAAAGCGAAGAAAAAGAAGAGCACGTGAAAGGAAGGAAGGAAAAGTATGAAAAGAATGGCAAATACAGAGAGAGGGAAAAGCTAGATGGAAGTGGTCAGACTTCAGAAAGAAATCGAGAGAGAAGGGAAGGCAGCCCAAGGTCTAGGCCAAAGGACGAGTGTCCTGACCAGGACAGATCCCGCAGAATGAGAGACCCAGAAAAGGACAAAGGGGACCACGGGAAGCCCTCTCGTTCTGAAACATCACTAGCAACAAAACACAGACTGGCGGAGGAAAGGCCAGAGAAGGCCAGTGAGCAAGAGAGGCCCCCTGAGGCCGCAAGCAAGTTCGCAAAGCGGAGCAATGAGGAGACCGTGATGTCAGCTAGAGACAGGTACCTGGCCAGGCAAATGGCGCGGATAAACGCAAAGACTTACATTGAGAAAGAGGATGACTAATGCCTGTGGGATCCGGAGTTCCTGGGCAGCACAGAATATTGTGACCCCGGGGACTTGCTGTAGGAAAGCATATGACTGTGTGAACTGGAGGGTATTTTCAAGATTGGTGAAGTCAAAAGTCAGTTCTTTCAGCTTCGGTGCTTGGCTGGTCTTGTAAGATATTCCCTAAGCTATAGCGTTTTCTTGGTTGTGTTCAAGAGCTGTAAGCTTCCTGTAGATTCTTGGTGAGGAAACTTGGCTTTGTTATAATCATTAAAAATAACTTATATAATGTTGCTTTTGAGTTTTTCTGTTTTTGTTTAACTATTTATTTTACCTGTAATAGTATATTGCCTGCATGTAAGTCAGGGCACCAAGTGGATGCCTAGTACCTACAGAGAAGGCCAGAAGAATTGAATCCCCTGGAACTGAAGTTATAGATGGTTGTCAGCCATGATGAGCGCTGGGAATCAAACCTGGGTCCTCTGTAAGAGCAGACAGTGCTCTTTACCACTAAGCCATCTTTTCAGCTCTGAGTTTTTTTGGGGGCTTGGGGTGTTTTGTTTTAATGTTCTGCTTTTCTTGGGGGTGGATGGGTTTTGGGGGGGTGTTGTTATTGAGACAGTATCTCACTCTTGTACCCAAGCTGCTCTGGAACTCCTGTGCTCAAGTGATCCTCCTGTCTCAGCCTCTCGAGTGCTAGAACTATAGGCATGTGATCAACCGTGTGCACAGTTGGTCGTGTTTCTCTTGTTGCAGAAACTATTCCGTAAATATTATCTTGCAAGATAAAATATGTAAATTTTAGAAGTAGAAAAATGTGTATGTTCTGAAATTTGTGTTCAAGTATAGCACGTAGACCATGCATGTTTGAATAACTTTTTGATCCACAGCATACTTGCTTAGATAAAAATGCAGTGATGTGCTTCTGCACTTAATTCACCACCTCCTTAGTTGTGAAAGTGATTTCTGGGGCAGGGACAAAGCTCAGTGGTGGAGCTCTTGCCTGACATGCACAAGGCCCCGGAGTTGATGTCCAACACTAAAAAGAGCAGTAATTTTATTCATGTTTAATCTTTGTTAATTAGAAGATGTCACTATTTTGTAAGTTTGTACTTTGCAAGTTACTAAATTGGTATATAAGTAAATCTTGTCACCTGAGAATAAAAAGATGTTTTATATACTCCCACAAGGAGACTGAAGCTTGTTAAAACTCCATCTCATCCAGTTCAAATAAAGCTACAATTTATGAACTAAGTCATTGAAACCTGACGTACTGTAAATGGGTAAAGAAAAGATGACAACTACGGAGAAAGTTGCTCTCTGTCAAATTTTGTCATCACAAAAAGGTCATTTGTCTCATGGTACTTTATTGTGAAGAATTTATGATAAAGCAGAGCTTATAAAAAAAAAAAAGCAAGCTTGGTTTAGTGGCATGTTGATGTGGCTAAAATCCTCCATACTAAAAGTCATGCATGATAGTTATTATTGTATCTTAGATCCAAAAAGGAAGCATAAGGATGGTCATTAGATTGCTGGCTGACGTGGTGAGTGCTATGTCCTTGCAGACCCTGGACAACCCTGGAAACGCACTGGTTTCCATAGGAAATAAGCCGTGTACGTGTTGCGAGATGAGATGGTGGGAGAGCGGGAGTGAACACAAACTGAACCTAGAGACAGAGCATCATTCCTTAGTTCTGTATACTGGGAAGGGTTAACTTGATTATGGTGTGAAGATGGTCTGAGGAGGAAGAGATTGCATCAGAGGTCAAATAAGCTCATCTTCCTCCCCAGAAGTCCGCCTGCTTCCACAAAGCAGATAGGAAAAGATACTGATGGGTTATGATCTTCTGCACATAAGTTTTTGTCTCCTGCCTGAAAGAGAAACCTGTTTTTTAGAATTCCAACTGTGGGATCAGAACGGTTTTGTAAGAGAACAGGTGATGTTAATCCAGTAGAGGGCCAACCACCTTGTGTGGGAGCTTGATTGTTGCCTGCTGAAAAAATCCCGTGAACAAGCTCTGGGAGGAGATATATAAATGAGCTGAAAGCTGGAGGCGGGGCCTTTGGAGACTCGGGATAGTTTTGGCTGTTCATTGCTGCACTTCAAGACGCTCCTAGAGAGAACCACTCGAGGGAAGGCTTTGGGGCTCCAGCTCCTGCTGAGGTTCTGGGTTCTGATTACTCCAGGTTCCAGCAGAAGAAATTCTGCTGATTGTACCAGAAGAATCGTTCCTCGAAACTGATACCCTTTCGTGTGTGTGTGTGTGTGTGTGTGTGTGTGTGTGTGTGTGTGTGTGTGTTCCTTACTCCTCTTTTCCTATTGTTTTGGTTAGTCGGGTTATAAGTGATGTACGCTCGGTTAATAAGTTGTTAATAAAATAAGAAAACTGAGCCTATACCTGCCCTTCATTCCCCCTCTGGGAACAGTGTCCTGCTTTTCCCATGGAAAGGGCCCAACAGTCTCATTCTTGTTTTCTCTGTGTGTATTTATGTTCATACATCATGTGTGCTATATGTGTGAGAGTACCCATGGAGGCCAGAAGAGGGTGTTGGAAGCCTTGAAGATGGAGTTACAGGAGCTGTGAGCTACAGGCTTGTGGGCACTGGGGACTGCAGAGCTGCAAGTACCCTCAACCAGTCTCGGGCTCTGGGAGTTGATCATTTGTTTCTTTTAAATTAAGTTTGAATTTGGCTTCCAATACAACCAGAAAAGACCTGTTTGACACATTCCTTTACAGTAATCCCATGCCAAGAGTTACCTGAAACACTTATTTTGAAGCCGATTTTCACTAAAACCTGGCTGATGTGAAACTTACACGCAGACCAGGGTGGCCCTAAACTCAAAGACATCCACCTGCGTCTGCTGGGGTTAAAGGCTCATGCTACCACACCCTACTGTCGAAACACTCTTCCCAAGTTTTATGCCACACGTAAAAGAAAGCCAGGCTTATACAATTTAGCTGATTACAGAGGATGCATATTTGAAGAAGAAAATGACCTGATGGACAGACTCTCTGCTCCTCTGGCTTCTGACACCAGGTCGGGTTTGCTGGCTCCATGGTGGCTATCGCTGTTGATGAGTCCTGGCTGACATCCTATGTGATGTTAATTCTGCTTATAAGATTTGTTTTTGTGCTTTTCTTCTAGCATACCTACAAAATATACGCATCTGTATGCACTTCAGTGGGGGTAATTCTTGGAAATGGACATGCTGCTTGAGACAAGATATGCAAATATTCAGTAGATAACACCAAAGTGGTTGTATTAAAATTCATTCCCTCTGGGCTGGGGACGTCACTCGGTGGTGGAGCCGGTGCCTAGCATGTTGATTCAGTTTCCAGTTCCACAAAATGAGTGAGCAAAGCATCACTTCCGTCATGGAGATTTCCCAGCATTTATTAACAGGTGGATAGCTTACTGGGGAGGAGGTTTCGTTTTTATTTATTTAAGTTACATTTATTTCTGCAAGGGTGTGGGGGGGGTCAGAGGACAGTTTTTGGAAGTTTATTGTCTCCCACTTGGGTTTCTAAGGGTAGCACTCAGGTGGTTCAAGCTTGGTGGCAGGCGCGGTGTTCACCATTTTTTTTTTCAGGCAGAGTTTGCCTTGTAACCTTGGCTAGCCTTGAACTTGTAGTGCTCCTTATGGCTCAGCCTCCTGGATGCTGGGATTAAGGCATGCATTGCTACACCTGGTGATGGCGTGAATAGTTTGTCTGCCTCCCTGCCCTTCATGTCCTGTTACGTTCTTCATATATTGTAAAAGTCATTTGTCTTTTTTTTTTTTTTTTTTTTTTTTGGTCTTTTTTGTCATTTGTCTTTTAATGGGATCTTTTGATTAACAGACATCTCTTCATCTTCATAAAGTTAATTAAAATTAACATTTACAGATCATTCCTCAGTTACCTAGATACATTTCAAGGGCTCAGTAGCCATATGTAGTTTGTGGTTACCCTGTAAGATTGGGTTTACTGGACATTTCTGTTGCAGTTTAATACTAGACATTGCTCTTCCAGAAACATCCTTGTCTGCTCACCTTGAGAGCTACAATAAGAATTAATTTTCATGTCCTTTGTAAGGATTGGTGAGATTTATTTAGTAATGTAGGGAATAGAACCTAGGCCCTTCCGTATGTACTACCACTAGGCTACATCCCCAGTCCATGGATTTATCTCTCCACGTATGGATAGCAGAAGTCAGCAGTGTATGAACTGGGTTGAAGGTAGTTCACTGTCCAGGAAAAGTGGGGAGCAGGGGCTCAAGGTAGGAACCTGAAGCAGAGGCCACTGTGGAGTGCTGTTTACTGGTTTGCTCCTCATGCCTTGCCCAGGCTGCTTTCCTGTGCACTCCCAGAGCCACCTACCCAGAGATGGCACCACCCACATTATCAATCAGGAAAATGCACCCCAGGTTTGCCAAGAGGCCAATCTGGTGGGGGCTTTATTTTTTTCAACTGAGGTTCCCCCTCCTTAAAGGACTCAAGTTTTTGTCAGGTTGACATAAAAATAACCAGCACAGATAACCAGGTGGAAAACTGAAAAAACAAGAAAACGATGATTATAAATGCTGAGGAGTACGCACTGGTCCTCTAGATGCAGGCAGTATTCTTCCTTAACCTGGAGAGTGCTTGGAAGCATCACCTGTCAATCAAAAGCCGATGGCCTATTAGCTGAGGTAGGAAATAGGAGGTGGGAATTCCGGCAGAGAGAGATGAACTCGGGGACAGATTCAGAGGAAAGATTGACCCCAGACTCTTAAGACAGACACATGAAACTGAGGAGAGATAATCAGCCATGTGGCACACATAGAATAGAATAAACAGGTAAAATAATTTATAAGCTAGCTGGGGAACGGGCAAAAGCTTACGGCCTAGACATTTATTCATAAATAATTAGGGCCTCAGTTGTAATTTCAGGAACTGGGGTGCTAAGTTACTGAGTAGAGATTTCAACTTGCTGCAGTATATTTGATCACACTGTGATCACCAAGATTGTGTTGTTCACTGAAACAAAACAAAACAAACCGTTTCTAACTGTGTGGCTCAGCCTTAGCATACGCCTTTAATCCAATAGTGTTCTGCTTGTATACAGGATTAAATAGGCCAAGAGGCAGAGAAAACAGCCAATTGACAGAGAGTGAACATAGGGGAAAAAAACTATAAAGAGTAAATCAGGAGAACAGATAAAGAGATGCACAGGGAGTACAAAGGAGGGACATTCAGTTTGGGTTTGTTTTTTGTTTGTTTGTTTTTGTTTGTTTGTTTGTTTGTTTTAAGATGGAGCAGAAAAGGAGCTTTTCCTTTCGGGACATCGGCTGAGGAGGAAGGCCAGCTGGTGCTTCCTCTGCCTCTCTGAGCTAGCTGGCTTTCACCCTAGCATCTGACTCCAGGGTCTTTAATGTTAAAATTGAACTATTGAGATTTTGTTAAAAACAACTGTAGGCCTAGATTTTTTTCAAAATCTTTTATTTTCTTTTAAGGGTTCTGAAACATTTTAACCTCCCTTCTAACCCACTGGCCAGAGGTAGGGGAGAAAGAAGGTTAGTAGGAAAAAGGGATGACGGACCTGTTTAGATGTACTTCCTTGGGCCAATTCCACTCTGCGTTGTCCAGATACCAGCAGTCCAGTCCAATAGCAAATACCAAACTGTGGGAAGGACTGTAAGCTTTGTCACAGGTGAAAGCAATCTTGGTGGGCTTTACCCTTGGACACACCATGGATACCCTGAGATAGACTAGGTGCAGCCATCCTGGGCCTGGAATTCAGGAAGCGGGCCTGGAATTCAGGAAGCGGACCTGGGGACTCCACCTGGACTATTGTTTTTCTAATCGACCCTCAATGGGAGAAGGAGACCTCCCTTCGCACGTGACACAGGCAGGCAGAGAGGAGAGAGCAGCAGCAGTTCAGACCGGGCTTGAGCACAGGTGGATCAGCGAACAGGCTGGACCAGCACGCAGGCCAGAGACGCCTAGGGACCCGTCCTGTGGAACGGATACCGGAAGGTTCACTCTTTTTTTCCCTTTAAACTTTTTTCCCTCTTGTGTAAGCTAGTTGAGTTGTATAATAAAGTTTAATTGTTAAGAAACAGAGCCTGGGGCTGGAGAGATGGCTCATCGGTTAAGAGCACTGACTGCTCTTCCAGAGGTCCTGAGTTCAATTCCCAGCACCCACATGGTGGCTCACAACCATCTATAATGTGATCTAATGTGCACTGTATATGTAATAAATAATAAATAAATCTTAAAAAAAAGAAAAGAAACAGAGCCTACACCAAACAGCAGCAGGAACCAGTAACGGTGGCACAGTCCAGCAGAAGCAGCCAGAATCACCTGGAACAACACCACAGGAAGTTCTCTGGTGCATCTCTCTCTGTGGAGTGAAGACCAGCAAGAAGCAGTGCAAAGGTGTTGTTTCACTGTCTATGGGGTCCCACGTAGATTCTTCCTAAACATTACCTGCCCTGTCATGTGTCTGTTTTCAGCAAAACATCACATGCCCTCTCACAAAACAGCTTCCAGAAATAATGCATGATACAACTGAGTTTTTAAAGAAACCAGAAACTTCCACTTCAAATAACATTAACTTTTTCAACTGTAAATATGTTTATATATTATACTATGTACACATGTACCATAAATATTTTTAGAGTTTATTTCTCATAGTTTTAAACATTTATTTATTAGTGTGTCTCTATGTGTGTGTGTGTGTGTGTGTGTGTGTGTGTGTGTGTGTGTGTGTGCGCGTACATAAAAGTCCATAGGTATAGGTCAGAAAACTCTCCAGAAGTGGTTCTTTCCTTCCACCAAGGGATCCAAGAATCAAACTTGGTAGATTGTTTGCAGAGTGACAGTTTGGCCCCCCCCAAGCCATCTCACCATTTGTGCAAACATTCTTTTATCCTTAAGGTTTCTAATATTTGAGTTGAAAGAGCTTTTGGCCATCCTGAGAATCAAAGTGTTGGATTATATTTCATACAATAAGATAGGAATCTATTTTTTTAAACGAACTATGGGGACTGGAGAGACAGCCCAGCAGTTTGAGTACCATGTTTCTTAGGACCTAGGTTCAGTTCCTGTCACCCATGCGGTCACTCACAAGCATCTGTGACTCCAGCCCCCGAGGTGCTTCTGCCCTCTTCTGGCTCCAATGGCACTGCATGCATGTGGTGTCTATATGCAGTTAGAACACCCATAGGCCCAAAAATAAAAATTTAAAAATGAACCTCAACTTTAATGAAGAATAGAGTATTTGCAGTCTCCAAAATCCCCCTTATAAATATTAATAAGAGAAAAAGAAAAGAACTATTAGAAACCCTAGCAAACTAGAAAGCCTTAAGATTGAAGTCAACATCAATGTTGAGGGAACCAGTGAAAAAACATGCTCCATCTGATAAGGTGGGACAGGAACAACACAGCACAAGTCCTGAGCCTTGCCTAACAGACACACAGAGCTAGAATTGAACATAAAGTCAGTCAAGTCAACTCAGGGAGGGAGTTACCAAGTTGGTTATCCAAAACAACTACACAATCCTTCAGAGCACCAAGGTCATGAAAGGCAGAAACTTCTAGACCGGAGTAAAAGCAATCTGAATGGAAGTGAAAAGTACTGTTCTGCATGGATGTTTTTATACAAAGGTCATCAATGAAGGCAGGAGAAAATTACAGCTGTCGCTTTCCTGATTTGATAGTTATATTATGGTCAAGAAAATTTCCTTGTCTATGGGAAGCATGTCCCTCAATCGTCCTTATTTTTTGTAGTTAGGATCTATGTTTTAAGATCTTTTTTAAAAATTCAAATCCATTCAGATCTCAGCATTATCCTTTCCATTTCACAGGTTGGAAATGTTAGTTTATAAAAGCCATATAACCAGAAACAATGAACACAAATAATTATTTTAAGAACCTGAGAGATATTTATTGTTTAGTGATGTGTCCCAAAACTAGAGCTAAGATTCCTAAAGAAAATCCTGTTGCAGGATATTTGATCCCATTGTGAACCCTGAGATTGTGAACTGTGAAAATCTGTTTCTTGTATGGCGTGGTTCAGCCCTAACACACCTTTAATACAAGAACTTTCTGTATTTATTTTTTTAAATATTTTATTAATTTATTCATATTACATCTCAATTGTTAGCCCATCCCTTGTATCCTCCCATTCCTCCCTCCCCCCCTGCTTTCCCCTTACTCCCCTCCCCTATGACTGTGACTGAGGGGGACCTCCTCCCCCTGTATATGCTCATAGGATATCAAGTCTCTTCTTGGTAGCCTGCTATCCTTCCTCTGAGTGCCACCAGGCCTCCCCATCCAGGGGACGTGGTCAAATATGGGGCACCAGAGTTCGTGTGAAAGTCAGTCCCCACTCTCCACTCAACTGTGGAGAATGTCCTGTCCATTGGCTAGATCTGGGTAGAGGTTCGAAGTTTACTGCACGTATTGTCCTTGGCTGGTGTCATAGTTTGAGCAGGACCCCTGGGCCCAGATCTGCCCATCATAATGTTCTTCTTGTAGGTTTCTAGGACCCACTGGATCCTTCTATTTCCCCATTCTCCCATGCTTCTCTCACCTAGAGTCCCAACAGGATGTCCACCCCTCTGACCCACTTTCCTGGTAAGTGAAGACTTTCATGGGACATGCCCCTTGGGCTAGTGTCCAGATATGTGAGTATATACCATTTGACTCTTTCTGCTTCTGGGTGAACTCACTCATGATCATTTCTAGTTCAATCCATTTGTCCACAAATTTCGGTAATTCCTTGTTTTTAATAGCTGAGTAATATTCCATAGTATTGTAAATAGGTGATTATGGTGTTGTTCATCTAGCTCTTGCACACACATTTAATCCAAGAGCTTTCTGTACACAGAATTTAGTACAGTTACCCTAGGTCAAGAGGCAGAGCAAGAAACCAGCTGACAGGGATTAAAGAGGAGAAGGGACTTTGAGTTGAGGGGTATTTAAGACAGCGTGGATAAGAAGAGGCATTTGAGCTTTGAGCTAGCAAGTTCTTTGACTTGTAGTGTTTTGGCTTTCTCCTCCTGGGCTGTCAGCTGAGCTAAGATTTTGGCTTTGGGCTTTGAGCTCTTTGGTTTTTCCTCTGGGATATGAGCTGAGTAGGAAGGTCAGCTGGGTGCTTTCTCTGCCTCTCTGAGCTAGCAAATTTTCACCCCAGCATCTGGCTCCTGAGTTTTTACTGGTAATATCTAACGTTTGGGATTTTCATTCTTTAAAAACAACATCCTGCCAGGTGTGGTGGTATACACCTTTAATCCCAGCAGCATTCGGGAGGCAGAGGCAGGCAGATCACTGTGAGTTCCAGGCCGGCCTGGTCTACAAAGCGAGTCCAGGGCAGCCAAGGCTACACAGTGAAACCCTGTCTCTAAAAGCCAAAACCAACCAAACAAAATCAACATCCTGCAATTGAAACCACACACCTAGTGTTGGTCAGGCTCGGGGCAGATCAGCTGAGTGTGGCAGCCATGACGTGGAGCCTCATTTCTTCTTCTTTTTTTTTTTTTGGTTTTTTCGAGACAGGGTTTCTCTGTGTAGCCTTGACTGTTCTGGACTCACTTTGTAGACCAGGCTGGCCTCGAACTCACAGCGATCCGCCTGCCTCTGCCTCCCGAGTGCTGGGATTAAAGGCGTGCGCCACCACGCCCGGCCGTGGAGCCTCATTTCTCGAGCATTTTTTTCCTCATTTTTGCCATCCACTTGTTGGTTATATTATCTTTTACTTTAAGAACTATCCTGGCTAGTTTTATGTCAAAAAGTGACACGTTAGAGTCATCAGAGAGGAGGAAACCTTAATTGAGAAAATCTCTCCATAAGATTAGGCTGTAGGCCATTTTCTTAATTAGTGATTGATGTGGGGGTGGGCACAGACCACCGTGGGTGGTGTTACCCCTGGGCTGGTATTCCTAGATGCTATAAGAAGGCAGGCTGAGCAAGGCACGAGGGGGAGGCCAGAGAGAGCAGCATGCCTCCATAGCTTCTGCCCTGACTCCCTTCAGTGATGAACGGTGATATGAAAGCGTAGTCTGGTCTACAGAGTGAGTCCAGGACAGCCAAGGCTACACAGAGAAACCCTGTCTCAAAAACCAAGAAACAGAAGAAGAAGAAGACTGGATTTTTTTTTTTCAAGACAGGGTTTTTCTGTGTAGCCTTGGCTGTCCTGGACTTGCCCCGTAGACCAGGCTGGCCTCAAACTCACAGCGATCCACCTGCCTCTGCCTCTGCCTCTGCTGGGATGAAAGCATGTGCCACCACACCAGGCTGAGACTGCATATTTGAATTTGTAAAACTGTGGAACTCTTTAAGTTGGTAAAATGTTTTAGATTGTGATGTCTTTATTAGTGTATAGTCTGGGGGGATGAACAAGAAAGGAAAGCTGGTGACTTAACAGTGATGCGTTTGTGTGTCAAGATAGCAAAGCAAATTTAGGCCATTTCTGGGACTTCCCAGTCGTACATGAACTCAAGGAAATGAACTCCCCCCAGCCTCAGGCTCCTCCTGTGCAGAGCTGGGAAAGAACACCTGCTAGCTAGACCAACGGTAACCAGACGACAGAGAACTGTTAACAACCTGTTTAGTGTCTCTGAAATGTAGTATTCATAATTCAAAGTGGTTTTCATTGTTTTGGTTGGTTTGGTTGGTTTGGCTTTGGTTTCTCCGCATAGCCCTGGCTGTCCTGGAACTCTCACACTGTAGACCAGGCTGGCCTCAAACTCATAGATCCATCTGCCTCAGTTCCAAAAGGCATGTGCCACCACCGCCCATCTCACCTTAATGGAAGAAGAGTCTGTTTGTCTTATAGTGTGAGGGTACAGTTCATCAAAGTGGGGGGCACGCCAGTGGGAATAGCTTCCTATGCTAGCAGGCAAGTGGAGCAGCTGGTCTCTGTCCATAGTACAGGAGCAGAGAGAGGGATGCTGGTACTTGGTTTTCTCTCTTTTCTTAGAAAAAAAAATGTATTCTTTTCTCATATATTACATTCCAGCTGCAATTTCTTCCCTCCCTCCCAGTCTTCCCTGTAGGTATAATGTGCAGTTTACCCTTGTCCATTCAAATGCTGATTTCTCTACCCCTAGCTGGTTTTAATCCAAACATTGCATTATGATGTTTATTCTAAGTATCTCCTGTCTCAAGTTTCTGTAAATATGTCATTATTTGTCCTCTGTCTTGCCAATAAAAACCAACTAGCCAATGCTGAGCAATAACAGAGAATAGGGTGGGACATCCTGGTCCAGTGAGGGGAGGAGAAAGAGAGGAAGAGGAGAAGGGACGATGGGATAGGACCAGGAAACACCGGGAGGAATGAACAGGACCTAGGAGATGATTTAAAAGCAAGTATAATATGGGAAATCTGAAGGGGAGGAAACTATACTAGCTTGAAGGATTAGGATGGAGTAATTATTGCTCAGTAATGTGATCTAGGCTAATTAGATCCGAGGCTCTCTGTGTGGTTATTTGGATATAAGGCTGGTTAAGGAGTAACTGTTGATTTATTAAAAGAATAAATCAATATTAAATACTAATAACCATTCAACACATTCCCCCAACTCCCCTTTCCTTGGATCTACCCCCCTTCACGTCCCCTCAGAAAAGAGCAGGCCTCTCAGGAACATCAACCAAATAACGAGTTACAGTGATATCAGTCACACAGTCTCACATCAAGGCTGGACAAAGCGACTCAGTAGGAGGAAAAGGGTCCCAATGGCAGGCCAAACAGTCAGAGACAGTCCCCCCCCATACCCCATTTTAGGTTTCCCACAAGAACATTGAGCTACATAAGCATAACATGTAAGTCAGACCCCGACAAGCTCCCAGACCTTTGTGAGCCCACTTGAGCCCCGGTTTCTTGATTCTGTGGGTCGTGTTACAAGACTTCAAGTGGAGGGATTAGGACACCATCCCAGCCACAAAACCTCTGACCTGCAGTTTGTCATGCCTGCAGGATGTGCTGGGACCAGAGCCTAGTGTAATCATCACCAGAGAGGTTTCATCAAGCAACTGATGGAGACAGATGCAGAGTCTCACAGCCAAACATCAGTCAGAGCTCAGAGAGTCCTCGAGAGGAGGGAGAGGAAGGATTGGTGGAGCCGGAGGGTCAGGAACACCACAAGATCATGGCCCCTGGCTATCTCCTTTTTATTCAGTCTGGCTCCTGAGCATAAGGAATGGTGTCGCCCGTGCTGAGGGTAGCTCTCCCCACTCAGTTAAACCTCACTGCTGCTGTCAGAAGTCTGTCTTGTAGCATTCTTAATCCAGCCATCGCATCTCTGACTTGATCAGTGGTTAGGTATTATTTCCTTCCGCACATCTGCAAATGACCTTTAGCCGTCTATCCCTCTTATGAGATAGGAAGTTCATTTTCCAATCTTATTTGTTGATTTGGGGTGTTGTATTTTGGTGGAAAGAAATAAACTTCTGGAATTCTTCAATGTCAAAATTTACATTTGTTTTATTCACAAAATTAAATGCCAATTTGGCTAGATACAGGACTCTAGGCTGCAAGCTTTTCTTTGCTGAGAGCTGTGTTTCCCGTCTGGTGTTCAGTCAGGATGGCATCCGAGAGCACTTGACCCTGTACATCATTGCTTCTTAGCATCACCACTGTGCATGTCTAGTGATTTTGAGAGAGAAGTCAAGTGCCAGGCTAGACCAGGCACTCCAATAGCTATTTTTTCTTCCTTCTGGGTTTTGTGTTCCTTCTGTCACTTTGTCAACTTTTTCTTCTCAGAGTCCCAAACCAAATAACTAGAAGCACTTTCTTTAAATTCATGTAAAGTTACCTTTTTCTTAGTCTGAGATACAGCCAGCCGTTACGTGCCTCCTCCTCCTCCTCCTCTTCCTCTCTCTCTCTCTTTCTCTTCCTTCTCCCCCTCTTCTTCCTCCTTCCACTGAGTCAGAACTCACCGCCAAATCAGTTAAACTAAGCCATGCCTGGTTATTTCCTCAGCTCCATGCTCAGCGGTGTAAGAGGCCCCAGACTTTACTAAGGCCCCAAGACCTTAACACAACTGACTCCATGGTGGAAGTAAAACTCAGCGTGTAGACAGCACCACCTGCCAAACCTGAAACAAAGGCTTACCCCATCACCAGCCACAGTTCTGGGAAAGTCTCTAAATGTACTAACCTTGTATTTTAGGGTCTCAAGTTCTACTTTTGGCTAGCTGTTCTTGTTAGCTATAGCGTGTCAACACAGGATGTGTTTTTTTTTTTCTTTTCGTTTGTTTGTTTGTTTTTCTTAAAAGCACACCTTGAGGAAGGCTCCAGCTGCCCTGGGATCCAGAACACCCAGTGTCGGCACTAGCTGGATAATAAAGACTTTCCATTGGTTTCAGCCCAAGTCCTTGCGTCCTTGCTGGAGAGGACCCCACACTAGAGGCCAAGAGGTTGAGTTCTTTTGTTTCACACATGCTAAGCTCTCCTCCTCCTCCTCCTCCTCCTCCTCCTCCTCCCCACCCATGCATCTCTCCTCCTCCTGCCTATTTTATACCCCATCTTGAACTATCTGAGATGTTTTCCTCCTCCTCTTCCTCAGCCCTGGGCTTTCTTTTCCCTCATCCTCTAGCTCCGAGGCCTCTTAACCCTCTAACTCCAGTGTTTCTCTTCCCTTCCGTCACAGAGATTACTTGATCCTTAGTCTTTAAGTCCCCCGCTTCCAGCCTGCATGTTCACCTCTCTTGATGAACAGGAAGTGCAAATCATTTGGCATTCCTCCTGCTTTATGGTTGTGTCTGAGTTTTAGTTACTTTTTCTTGAATCCCATTTTTTTTTTTCCCTTCTTGCTTGATTTGCTTTTTCATTATATGGGGAGCATCTTTTAGTACTTGATTTTTTTTTTTTTATGTATCAATGTGTGAATGTGTTGGGAGAGGGCACATGTGCGAGGTGTGTATGGAGGTCAGAGGACAACTTGGTGGGTGGGGTTGGACCTCTACCCACCTTTCTATGGGTCCCAGGGATTCAACTAAGGTCACAAAGCTTGTGCACCAAGCGCCTTTGCTGTTGAGCTGACTCACTGGCTTCTTCATAATTGTTTAGAAAAAGAGTTTGGGACGGTAAATGTTCTGAGACTTTGAAGGTTTGAGCTTGTCTTGACTTCATCATCACACTTAGATGCTGAGTTAACATAGGGCAAAAAGATTAGGTCCCAGATCATTGTCTCTCAGAATACTGAAAGTGTTGCCTGACCCCTTGCTTATTGACGTCCGCTGCTGCAGCTGAAAAAGCTGGCTGTGTGTGGCTCCCTAATCTGTCAGTGTCTTTGTTTCTCTGCAGGCTTAGAAAATTCTCTTAACTCCCTGGGCTCTGCTGGTTCCTGTCTCCATTAGTCTCACTAGCTGGCATACCCTTCTTTTCCTCTTGTTCTCTTCCCAGAATTTCTACATTGCTACTGCAGTGGCTGTGGCTGCCGTCTGTAACACAGGCTCTCTCACACCTCCCAGTGTAGCACAGGCTCTCTCACACCTCCAGTGTAGCACAGGCTCTCCCATACCTGTCAGTGTAGCTCAGGCTCTCCCACACCTGTCAGTGTAGCACAGGCTCTCCAACGCCTCCAGTGTAGCACAGGCTCTCCCACACCTCCAGTGTAGCACAGGCTCT
>OU015746.1:42799577-42814281 GCA_907169655.1 Acomys percivali
CCCTGCATCCCTGCACCCCTGCATCCCTGCACCCCTGCATCCCTGCACCCCTGCACCCCTGCACCCCTGCATCCCTGCACCCCTGCACTCCTACACCCCTGCACCTCTGCACCCCTGCATTTACTGGCTGGCTGAGGTGAGATGGGCCTCTCTGAAAGGAATAGTGGAGAAAAGCAGCTTAACACATTTTCACTTGAAATTTTTTGATAAAAAATTCAAATCTCTTAACACCCTACACACCATTTTCCTATTTTCAGGTTGGCTTCCAGAGTGAGTGCCAAAGTCGGTTTTTTGCCTAGGAACCGCTGTGCTGAAGCCATTATTGCTCTTAATGTAATTTTATTTTAGTGCTTCATGGTCATGAAGACACTAATATAAATTATTTGTGTGGTTAAACATCTGTTTCTATCTTATTTTCCTTTGTCTTCAGGTAATAAGGCAGGAAACTGCTCAGCACACTCCCTGCCTCCCAGCAGTATCAGCCTGTGTCCAGGACAAGGGCTTCAACACTGGGGCCCCATTGGCTGCAAACCCTTCTCCCAGCACAGGTGCCTCGGCCTCAGACCTGCCTGCCGAGGAAGGGAACCGGGAACCAAGCTTTTTGTTTTGTTTTTCAAGACAGAGTCTCTCTGTATAACAACGCTGGCTGTCCTGGACTCACTCTGTAGACCAGGCTGGCCTTGAACTCACAGAGGTCCGCCTGCCTCTGCCTCCCGAGGGCTGTGATTAAAGGTGTGTGCCACCATGCCCACCCGGCTGGCCAAAGCTCTTCTATTCAGTGGCTTCCTATCTGAATCCTGCCTCCCTCTCTCTTCATGCACACTATTTTTTTTCTCAATGATTTATTTATTTTTATGTACATTGGTGTTTTGCCTGCATGTATGTCTGTGTGAGGGTGTCAGACCCCCTGGAACTGGAGTTACAGACAGTTGTGAGCTGCCATGTGAGTGCTGGGAACTGAACCTGGGTCTTTTGAAAGGGCTGGCCTCTCTCCAGGCCCTGTTTTCTTTCTTTTCCTTTTCCTTTTCTTTTCTTTCTTTCTTTTTTTTTTTTAATTTGTCTTCAGTGAAAAAGAATGTTTTTAGTGAGTTTCTTGCTTACCTAAAGCATCCCTACAGAGCTCAGAGCAGGGACCTGTTAATTTAGCATAGGCCTGGAAGGCAACTCTGCCTTTTCTCAGTTGGGCACAAAAGCACTTGCCGCTGAAGGGCTGAAGTACACTGAACATCCATGCGGTCATGAGGAACGCCCCTGCACCAGCCTCTACGTGGGCGTTGCTAGGTAAGAAAAGGCACTAGCTATGAGCTTCCAGAAATAAAAAAGCCCAAGGGCTCAGGGACCATACAAGGCACACACCTCGGCACAGTGTGTAAGAGGAAGCAGGAATATTTTAGTATAATCTGTCAGAGACAGGACCTGAAGGGGCCAGATTAGGGTAAGGCAGATGGAGGAATTCACACAGGTTCAGGGATCAGTTCCAGTGTTTGATAATACAGACTATCCATATAAATAACATTTTAATTGTTAAGTATTGTATCACAATGGTATCTATCCTGAGTTGGATTTAAGGGGTCAAAAAATGCCCCCTCCCAATAAAGTTACATATAAATGGAAAAACAACTGAGAGATGGTCCCTGTTAGTGCATACAGCTTCAGTCTATCCCAGTCTGCCTCAGCAAGCACTTGAGAGGCTGCCCATCTTTGGGCCATAGGAAGATGCTTGGGGGCAGGGAGGGCATGGTTCAGAAGTACCACTCAGTGGACACACGTCTTGAGCAACCCTTAGCACTCAATTTCCTTTTCTTTTTGGTTTTTTCCTAGATAGAGTTTCTCGGTGTAGCCCTGGCTTCCTAGAACTTGCTCTCTAGACCAGGCTGGCCCTGAATTCAAGAGACGCGCCTGCCTCTGCCTTCTGAGTGCTGGGACTAAGGGTGTGTGCCACCACGCCCTGGTTAGCACTCAACTTTCTTGTCCAGGTCCTTTGACAATAATTGAATTCTGCTTTTGACTTGGTCCTAAATTTAGGAACCTTCAAGGTGTATGTAAAATTGTTCAGCACGAAATCCTAGGACCCTTCTCAGAGCCTTCCTGAGCAATAAAATCCTTGGTCTTGAATAGTTTTTTGTCACATGATTTTAGTGACACTAAGCCCCAGTTTCCTTACATGTTCCTCAGAAACACCACACCAGGTGAGGCGGCTTGTGCCTGTGATCCCAGCACTCGGGAGGCAGAGGCAGGCGGATCGCTGTGAGTTCGAGGCCAGCCTGGACTACAAAGCGAGTCCAGGACAGCCAAGGCTACACAGAGAAACCCTGTCTCAAAAAACCAAAAAAAAAAAAAAGACTATTTTTGTCTCCTCGTGTGATTTTTGTCTACGCACTCGTGCTGGCTTTATGAAACTCTGAGATGCACACCCTCGGCCACATGCCTTCATCACTAGCATCTGGGACGAGAAAGCAGCGCAACAACTCACCAGGAGAAACAGGGGGCTGATGGCCACCCAGCAAATCCTCCAGAACCATCCCGGGCTGAAGCTGAGCATTTCTTTCACGTCACTGCAGAACTGAGTGATCCCTGGAATATACCAAAGGAGAATTGGACTGAGAGAACATGGGCTTCTGTCCTGGGTCTCTTGGAGGCAGGGGCACGGGGATCAGCACTGACGATGGTAAGAGCGGGAGGGGGGCTCCTCCCTGGGCCGGTGGAGTCCCTCTGGTACTTCTCCACGTGAAGGGCTCCAGGGATGGGGCAGCGCGAAACTCTACGCAGAGCAGGAAGACAGGTAAACATCTAGGGTCCCCAATCCCTCCATTGGTGTCCACACTGCTCTTCTCAGCCTGGATTTAATTACAGCGCTACTATAGGGAGAAAGTGCAAGCCTGCCTGACAGAAGCCAACCAGGTCTACCCACTGGCAATTTTCAAGGGTTTGTTGTTGTTGTTGTTGTTGTTGTTGTTGTTGTTAAAGATTTATTTTTTTTTAAGATTTATTTATTATATATACAATGCTCTGCCTGCACATACACCTGCAGGCCAGAAGAGAGCATCAGATCACATTATAGATGGTTGTGAGCCACGATGTGGTTGCTGGGAATGGAACTCAGACCTCTGGAAGAGCAGACAGTGCTCTTAACCTTTGAGCCATCTCTCCAGCCCCTAAAGATTTATTTTATGTGTTCGAGTGTTTTACATACAGAAGGAGGTGTCGAGTCCCCTGGAACTGGAATTACAGCCGTTTGCTATCTGCTGTGTGGGTGCTGGGAACCAAACCCAGGTCCTCTGCGAGATCAGCCAGAGCTTTTAATCACTGAGCAGTCTCTCCCAGCCCTTTCATGGCAAATCTTTAACCACAGTATTGCTCATCCGTATGCTAGGCCAAGATCCAGGTTCCTCTGTAAGTAATCACTGGCACTAACGTGAGAACGCCTGCTGGCAGGTGAGGACAGGAAAAGTGAAATTGTTTCCAGCTGGTTCCCCCAGAGGTCTGTGGTTCCTCAGCAGGCCCACAGGGACTGTGAGCTCTGCCTTCTGAATCGCTAGGAAAGTAATGATTATGTCTTTTAAAAAAAAAAATTGGGGGGGAACGAGTCCTGAATTCCCACAACAGGCACCCGGAACCCACAACAGGCAACTCACAACCTCCTCCACATCCGGCTTCGGGCGTCCACTAGTCTCCTCTGGCCCCTGCAGGTGGCTACACTCACACCCACATACAATTAAATTCCTCAGTTCATATGCACCCTCTCTTTCTTTGAGGTGCGCATAGTGATTACCATGGTAAAGCAGTTGGTCATAGAGATTGGAAAGCAAATGCATTTTTTTTTTTTTTGAGACAGGGTCTCTCTGTGTAGCCTTGGCTGTCCTGGACTCACTTTGTAGACCTGGCTGGCCTCAAACTCACAGCAATCTGCCTGCCTCTGCTTCCCAAGTGCTGGGATTAAAGGCGTGCGCCACCACGGCTCCGCCCTACAAATGCATTTCTAAAATGAGCTGTTTGCTTCTTGATCATACAGACACGTCTCAGATCTTGTGTTCACGTGAGTTGCCTGTGCCCTCCACCACCCCGTTCAGGGCCTGTGGAACCTCTGCCAAGAGGTCTCAGCTCACTTCCTGTACCTCCTCACACCCCTGTCAAAGTCCATCCCAGGACAAGAGGGAGGGGCCTGGGGATTCCCCAATGCAGAGAAAAGCAGGAACATTCTTGCCTCGTAGTACACAGGGCCCTAAACTCTATCTTGGTGCTCTGAAAAGGGGGGGGGGGTGCGTCTCACGTGAGAAACATAAATCTGGGCTGCTCTCACAGTAATGCACTGTACATCAGGCCTCAAGTCACCACTGTGGGTGAACTGGCTGACTTTAGCCTGTCTCCTCTAGGTAAAGATTAAAAAATAAAAATCAGGGGGCTGGAGAGATGGCTCAGTGGTTAAGAGCACTGCCTGCTCTTTGAAAGGACCCGGGTTCAATTCCCAGCACCCACATGGCAGCTAATAACTGTCTGTTACTCCGAGACCTGACACCCTCACACCAACACACATAAATTAAAATTAAATTAAAAATGTTTTTAAAAAAATAAAAATCAGGGTATAGCTGGGCAGTGGTGGTGCATGCCTTTAATCCCAGCACTTGGGAGGCAGAGGCAGGCGGATCTCCGTAAGTTCGAGGCCAGCCTGGTCTACAGAGTGAGTTCCAGGACAGGCAGAGCTGCTGCACAAAGAAACCTTGTCTTGAAAAAACCAAAATAATAAATAGCAGGATGTGAACAGCGTTCTCCCACAGGGCAAGGCGTCAGTGGTACAGTGCAGGGGAAATGGTGGTGTATGGCTGTAGAAGTCCCTCAGCTAAGATCATCTTACAGACCCTGTCAGGAGGTCTCACTTAGTCAACTGCCCCTTCCTCTCCTCTGATGAAATTAGTGCCTTACGTCCATGTAGCTGGAGGGGAAGGTAGAAAGATGGAACTCCTTACCATAGAACCAAGACACAGCAATGGCTTCTATGAGAGCCACGGTGAGCACCGCGGGCCCTGTGGCATACTCCTCCAACAGCGTTACCACATACGCCCCTCCCTGGGAACAAGGTCAACAGATGTGGTTAACGGTCTTCTGAGGCACAAGCGCTCCTCCTGACAAAGGCCTGCGGGCGCTTCTGAACACAGGGTGATATGGGGCATTTCTCACTCTGGACCCAGTCTAAGTACCCCAGGGCCTGTCTGGTGGCGTGTGGCCTTTGAATGTGTCTGACACCCATCTGACACCTTACCCTGTGGAGCACAGGTGTTGGTTTTTAATGGTGCTGAGACCTTGAGCCCAACTACTAAAATGGGGGGAAGGAAAACTGAATCTGGAGTGACCCTTGTGGCATCCGACACATGACACAGCTCTGTGCCTCTCTTTCTCTCTGCTGACCCCTCAGACCTATGCAGCCCCTCCCCGGCCATGGAGTCATCAGGGCCATGGCTTGAAGAGGCCTATCAGTAAAATCTGGCTTGAGCCAGGCAACCATGTACCCAGGAGGTCACACTATCTGATGTCTACTTTAACTGCGTTTGACTTGGATACTAAATGAAGAGACAGGGAGGGGAGGAGGGAGGGGAGGAGGGAGGGGAGGAGGGAGGGGAGGAGGGAGGGGAAGAGGGAGGGAGTTCACTAGAGAGGGTCTGGCTCCATTACATTGCAAGTTCAAAAGAGACTAAGAACCATTACATATAAAACACCAGCCGCAAATCCAGACTGGAGGGCAAAGTAGCCATAAGGGTACCTCGAAAATGTTGAAATGGCTGCACATGTGAATCCTAACTATAGCCTCAAGTATAACCAGACCTGCTGTAAAATGCTAAAGCCTCCCTGCTGCAATGCACAGCTCTACCAGCACATGCTGCTAGAAACAACTTCTCTCCTTGGTGGCAAACTTTTCCATGCTGAAAAATTGAACCCAGGGCCTCAAGCTTGTTAGGCGAGCAGCCTAACTCTAAGCAGCTTCCTCGGCCGCCCTTCTGTGAGAAGCTTTAGTACTGTGGAGGTGGAAGGGACAGACCTAGCGGAGGCCATGTGGCGCCAGAGGCCTTGCTACTCACAGAGGTCAGTGTGACCAGGGATCCCAAGAAGCAGGCAATGACCACAAAGAGCACAAACCACTCCCGGCGCTTGGCCCAAATGTGTGGGAACTCATCCAGCACAGCTGTAATCACACCTTCCAGGCCTGCAAACTGAAAGATTAAACAGGAGACAGTCACAGTGGAATGTTGGGAGAAGCCCCTGCCTCAAGGACACGGAAGAGGAAGAGAGGTAAGATGACTGGGTGAACCGGCTCTCTGATCACAACTAGTTTGCCCACTCCCTGGCCCAGGAACATGGCTAGAAGCATATTGCCATCTGATTTTGTTATCAGAACCCATCCCTTAGGATATGTGGGCAAGAAAATACAGCACACAGAAGCATTTGTGTCTCGGGGCAACTGGTTGCCCCAAGGCCAGCTCAAGGCCAATACCCTCTCCATACTAATAGTACAAGTCTCTGAGCTGAGCCTTTAGGTGCCATTAGGCCTTAAGAAAGAAAACAAATGACAAAGAATTTATATATTCTGAGCCCTTTGTTCCAGGCACTTTTCCTACACTATGCCACTAATAGCTCCCTAATGTACCCAGTGCAAAAGGTGCCACCAATGAAGGATGGGCAGGGGGGCAGAATGGGGACTAAGAAAGAGGAAGAGGTGTGGGAGGAGGGGAGGGAGAAGGGAAGAGGAAGGGAAGAGGGGGAGGAAGAAGGGAAGAGGAGGGGAGGAGGGGGAGGAAGAAGGGAAGAGGAGGGGGAGGAAGAAGGGAAGAGGAGGGGGAGGAAGAAGAGAAGAGGAGGGGAGGAAGATGGGAAGAGGAGGGGAGGAGGGGGAGGAAGAAGGGAAGAGGAGGGGAGGAAGATGGGAAGAGGAGGGGGAGAAAGAAGGGAAGAGGAGGGGGAGGAAGAAGGGAAGAAGAAGGGTGGAGGAGGAAGGAAGAAGGGAAGAGGGAGAATCACTCAGAGGTAGCCACCAGTATCACCTGAAGGTTTGGGTGGGAGGAAGTGAGTCTAGCCACCTCCTGTTCCCTTTTCCTCTCATCCTCCCGGACCCTTTCCCATCTGCGCTCACCGTGCTGTCCAAGCCCAGCGTGATTAACATGAGGAAGAAGATGATGGCAAAGAATGTGGATGCTGGCATGTTGGCTATAGCCTCTGCGTATGTGATGAAAAGGAGGCTGGGGCCTGAAACAGAGGGAGAGAGGAGTGGATGCCGGGACCCATCCTTCCGAGCTAGTGCCCACCACATCTGGGCTGGTTTACAGTTCTCGTCAGAGCCCTCCACAGTGAGCCAGGCTTCGTCAGCGCCAAATGTGGCTTCACCCACCACCACACCAGACATTTTGCAAAGCCAGGATGACTATCCGCCCTGAAAACCACACATCCTCAACTCGGAGGGACAGAACAGCCTTAAGACTGCAACTCCCCAAGCCCAGAGGCTCCACTACATGACAATTCTGTTTTATCATCAGGGCCAGCTCTGCAATCTCTAAGGTACCTTGTGACATCAGCTCAGAACAGCAGGAAAGGTAATAAGGGCCTTCTTCTAGTTTTTAGGTCACTCTCTCTTTTCCTATTTGGGGTGCTATGGACAGCACTCCAGCATCTGCATACCAAGTCCTCTCTTGCTGACCTACATCTCCAGGCCTTAAGCCCTTTTGACAGTGTGGGAAGCAAGTCCTCACACCCTCACGGGTTAACTAGGGATACTATCATTGGTCAAGGCACTGCATCAGGCCAAAATTCAAATATTTCTCAAGGCCTTGGGGCTCCATTTACTCAGTCTCATTGTTTAGTATGTTTAATATGTTACATTATTTCCCATGACAGCATTCAACGGCATGGCCACATGGATCTATCTTGTCTCTCTGTGAGGGACGCTCTAAGGACTAGTAGACCTTGCCCCACTACGAGTGCCCAAGCCCACTCACCTGTTTAAGCCCATCATGTATTGGAGGCCCCAACCCTGGGCACCAAGAAAACTAAATGCACGAGTGGGCCAAGATCACCAAGGAAATTAAGTTTCTTTCAAATCTTTGAAGATTTAAAAGCACCATTGAGAAGTCCAGGTAATTGTAAAGATTCAAAGCAGCTCGATGCTGTTGGCAGAGCCCGGGTCCCACCTGCATCCTCAGCCACCTCGATGCTGTAGGCAGAGCCCGGGTCCCACCTGCATCCTCAGCCACCTTGATGCTATAGGCAGAGCCTGGATCCCACCTGCATCCTTGGCCACCTCAATGCTGTAGGCAGAGTCTGGTTCCCACCTGCATCCTTGGCCACCTGGGACACGTCTTCATTCCTCATCTCAGCCATGTAGCCAAGCACCGTGAAGATGACAAAGCCAGAAAGGAAACTCGTCAGGCAGTTCACCACACTGGTCACCAGGGCATCTCTGCAGTGGAGGAAAACCCAGGCTGCCTGAGACACTTCTGGGGTGGGGAGTCTACGAAGCACCTGTCTGCGTCTCTCCTGCTGAGACAGGCCTCTCTACCCAGTCTACCTGTACATCTCCCAAGAGCTGACCCCAAGCACCGTGGCTACCACATGCAGAATGGGGAGGGCAGGCCAGGGATGTTTTTAAGACATGGTCACAAACCCTCGGAAGGCTGAATGAGGCAGGAGGATTGTGAGCTGGAGGCCAGTATGAGCTACAGAGCACGGTGGGGGAGGGAAAAGCCTGTTTCACAGCAGAGACTTCTCCATTTCAACCAGGAGATGCTTGCCCTGCAGAGGGGCCTAAACTGGAGGAAGCGGCTTTGACTTCACATTTGTGAAATTAAAATTTTAATATTGTCTTTAAATAAAATCACAAGACTGCCAAGGACCCTTAACAGTTTTAAAACTTCATTACATAGCTTTATTTAGCTGGTATCCCAACCCAAGGCCACATTGGGGGGGGGGTGGGGGGGGGGAGGGGCTTTGAAGTCCTCCCCATCTTTAGAGTCAACAAATTTCATAATTATTTTTCTGATAGCACAAATAAACTGCCTGACATTGGCACCTGTACAGGAAGATTTACTGCCTAAAGATGACACTCAAGCCACCATTGTACAATGCTACTGTTTTGTTAAGCCATTGAAGCATGACTCTTCCGTAATCGTGGCCATTTTTGTAAGCTAGAATAGTTCAGTCATTATACTTTTTGTGCATATATAAAGAACTGGTTTACAGTTTTCGTTGAGAAGTATATTGCCTAGTGTATGCTATAGTTTTTTGTAACCTTGCTATAACACGTCCTTGTTGTGTTTGCTTGTTTGTTTTTGTTACTCGTTTTAGGCAGGATCTCATGGAGCCCAAGCCAACATTGAACTCAGTATGTAGCTGAGGCTGGCCTTGAACTCTTCATCCTTCTGTCCCCACCTCCCAAGTGCTGGGACTACGGGAATGCACCCGATGCAACTAAGAATTTCATACACACACACACACACACACACACACACACACACACACACATATATATATTACAAAACACCAAGTGTCTTGAAGCTCTAAATAGCCTGGGTAAAGTTATTTCCTGAATGGACACTCTGATATGGATGAATGGCCAAGGGCTTGTGACAACCCTGAAGGGCAGTGCCCTCATGATGTGGGACCAGACAGGTTTACAATCATCTCCTTCCTTGGACCGTCTGTCTGTCGCTCCATTCCCAAGCTTTGCGAGGCAGCCCCGCATACTCACTGGTAGCAGTTGTTGTTGAACTTGTTGTAGCTAGCAAAAGCCAGGAGAACCCCAAAGCCCGGGCCGAGAGAGAAGAAGATCTGAGCGGCAGCATCCACCCACACCTGAAACACAGAGGAGAAGGGTGCAGGGTCAGGGCAGGATCAGAACACAGCAGGGAGGGGGAGGGGAGGGCAGAGGGGGAGTGGGAGACTGGAACACAGCAGGGGAGGGTGGTGCGGGGTGAGGGGAGACCCTAGCCAACACCAAGCACAGCCGAGTCATCCTGTTCAGTGACCTCAAGAGACTGGGCTCTTTGTGCTTGTATTTTACATTGGAAGGATCATTACCACTTGCACATTAGGTCTGAGTCGACCCTACTGTTCTATTTGAAAGCAAATTGGCTTTATCTAGTAAAAGGCAGCCAAGTGCAGGCTAGTCCCCTCAATGTCTCACCCCGGTCTCCAAGAGTTTCTGCCAGTTGGGCTTCAAGTAGAAGACGACCCCTCTCCAGGCTCCAGGAAGGGTGGCCCCCCTCACCAGCAGCACAGAAAGGACAATGTAAGGGAAGGTCGCTGTCACCCATACCACCTGGAACGAAGGAGAACAGAAACACAAGTCACCGCCATACTGTCCCAGAGACAGCGAGGAAGGGAGACAGGTGCTGGGAGTGTCTTTTGTTACGGAAGACTACTAGGCTAAAAGAATTTTGAAATATGTGTGTGTGTGTGTGTGTGTGTGTGTGTGTGTGTGTGTGTGTAATATATATATATATATATATATATATATATATATATATATATATATATATATATATATATATATATATTCTGTATATGTGCTAGCATATATGTTGGGGACCGGAGGTTGACACTGAGATCTTCCTTAGCTGGTGGTCTCCTGACTTTTTGAGCTCTCTCTTAATCCTGAGCTCACCCATTCAGTTAGACAGACTGGCCAGCAAGCCCAGGGGTGGCCCTATCTCTGCCTCCTGTCACCCAGCACTGGGATTGCAACCATACACTCATGCACTGCTGCGCTCAGCTTTTTACATGAGCACTGGTGACCCACACTTGGTCTCCATGCTTCAGCGGCGAGTGCCTCGCCTACTGAGCCACCTCTCCAGCCCCTATACATTTTAAAACTTAATTATAAAGGGGCTGCATTGTACCTTCATTTTCTTAGATGCACTTACATGTAAATGACATTGGTTAAAGTCTAGAAGTCTAACAGGTGGGATGCAGAAAGTATCAAAGAGTGAATGTGCTTGGTGTTGAGGCAAACTGGGTTTCTCCTGCTCAGCAGCCATCCTGGGTCATGGTCCTGAGTTTTGTGGGGCCCTAGGTAGGTGCAGGACATGCAGCAGAGTCTGCCTCACCTTGCCAGATGTTTTGACTCCTTTCCAGATGCTGAAGTAGACAATGGTGAAGATGAGCATGATGCAGAGAGCCAGCTGCCAGCTGATGGCCCCCAGGTCCTGGAGGCCCTCAGACTGGTGGATCTGCAGAACATGGCGCCTGGAGTGACGGGGAGAAAGGAGGGCCTGTGAGAGAGTCACCTGAGCTCACGTGACACCTCCAAGGGATAGTGAACCAGCGATGGGCCTCGCTCATCCTGAAGGTGCAGGCAGCACACTCACTGGGGGACCTGGGGAGGAGCATTCTGCCCAAAGCCAGACCTGCCTCTCCTCTTCCACTGTCTATAACCAGAACCTTTCGACAGACAAGGTCAGCTTCCCAGCACATGGGAATTTTTGGGTAGGCAATGAACCCTTCTTCATTCTAAGTTAGAGTTGTATTCATAGGCTACTATTGCCTACAATTCCTGTATTAAAAATACTACTGGGCTGGGGGAATAGCATACTAAAAGAATAATTGCATAGCATGTAAGACCCCAAGTTGAATCCTTAACACAAGGGGGAAAAAAAGTCCTACATTCTCCAAGCATCTTCTGAAGGGCAGGTCCCCCTTGCAAAGTTAGCACACCAGCCAGGTGATGGTAGCACATGCCTTTAATGGCAGCACTGGGGAGGCAGAGGCAGCAGACCTCTGAGTTTGAAGCCACCAGGACATCTAGGACTTTATAGAGAAACACTGTCTCAAAAACAAAATTAAAAAATACATACATACACATACATACACACACACACACACACACACACACACACACACATACATACATACATATACACACACATACATATATACAGCACACCAAATCAGAAACAACTTTGAACAACTGAAGCAATAGAGTGTTTGGCTTCCAAGGAAACTGCCTGGAGAAGGAGAAGCCAGCAAGAAGGGTAGCTTTGATGTAGGGAAATAGCTTTGGGGAGGTGGTGGTCAGCGTGGACCTGGTGGAGCAGTTTGGCCTGACACACGGGGGTACTGAGACAAAGGAAGGTCAGATTATGGAGCAGTCAAGATAGAGCCCCAACTCCAAATCCTGTACAGAAGCGATGCTGCCGTCTCCACACCCACATTTATTCCCTACTCCTGGACAGCTTCGCCTCTCAGAACTCTGCCAGGAGACAGGGAAAGGCTCCTGAGGCCCCAACCCATCCCTGAAGAGCTCTTTCTTCAGAGGTGAAGCACTGGGATGTTGTCCATGCTCCTGAAAGCAACCTTCATTAAACACATGTGTCATGAAAAAGAATGGAGGAAAACAGGGCCATAGAAGGGGAGCTACTTAGGAAAAGGAAGGGGATGGCGGGAGAGGGTAGCGAGAGGGGCGGATATAAGCAAAACGCATCATATCCGTGAGTGAAAGTCTCACTATGTACAATTAACACACGCCAATGAAACACTTTAAAAGAAGTCTGCCAACAGAGGGCTGAAGAGCTTTTGGCCCCTAAGATGCCAAGGCCCAGGCGTGTGTGGCCTTGTCCTTAACAGACCGCCCCCCTCCCTCACACGGACTTACAAGTAAAACTCCTCAGCAGGTGAGGTAGAATGGAGCGTCCAGGTGATGTTGTCCTGGGAGAAATAGTTGGTGCAGTTGCCGGTGTTCCAAGAATTCTTGCAGCTGGTCCAGGGCAGCCGGTCCGTGAGGGAGGCGGTAAGGTAGTAGAGCGCCCAGGCTATGATGGTGTTGTAGTAGGAGGCGATATAGAAGGCGATGATGCAGATGGCGTAGCCAATCCCTGGACCCCGGGTGAGAAAGGCCACGTTCACAGGGTCGCTCAGACCCACAAAGCCTAAGAAACTAAAGAACTAGGTCCCACAGGTCCCAGCCATTTCTGGAAGTACCTTGTCCAGCACCGCTGCCCCCGCCCCCGGCCCCGCCCCCGCCCCCCAAACCCTTCAGTTACCTTTGAAGATCGGGCAGATCTTCCTCCATATAGAAATGCACCCATTTCGGTGGTACTGGCCCAGCGCAAGCTCCATGTAAAAGAGGGGGATCCCCCCAAAGATGGCCATGATGGTATAGGGGAGGAGGAAGGCCCCTGCGGCAAGAGGAAGACAATTTTACTTCCTGCCCACATCTGTCCCCAGAACAGCCCACGGATGTGGGGATGAGCTCACAGGAGGCCGCCCCGGCCTTAGTGGCTTTTTGAGAGAAGGCAGTTGGACAAAGGTCCATGGTGCTATCAAGTGTAAGCCACTGCCTGGCTTGGGTAGCGTGATTGTGGAGGACATGGAATCGCCTGGGAAGAGCGTCTCAGTGAGGAAGTCTTCATTGGCCTGTGGGAGATTTTGGGAGGTTAACAGAGATGGGAAGCCCCGCCCTGAATGTGGTGGGCTGCACTGCTTCGTTGCTTGGGCCCTGGGCTGAACAAAAAGGAGACGCTTAGCTGAGGCAGTACGCAAGCGTGCCTAGCGGCTTCAAGTTCTTGCCATCTAGAACTTTCAGCAGCGATGGATGGGTAACCCGGCACCGTGGGCCACAAAGACTTTCTCCTTAAGCTGTTTTTGTCAGGATACTTCACTGAAGCAACAGGAAACGAGACTGAGATAGTGTCTTGGGGCAAAGCAAAGCAAAACCAAGCAAGCGAACAACACAGCAAATGGAGCCTGAGGAGGCAGGTGGAAAGAGGCTGGGCTGGGGACCGACGGAGCAGACGCCGGGACCACCTCCACTTTTGTCTGACTTCCTCTCCTAGCAGATGATGTCAGCACAGTCACACACCACTGTCACTGGTGACCCTAAAAACTGACCTCCAGATTCTAGGGCTCACCCCAGGCCTCATGAAGAAGGCCAGGTGTGGCCCATGCTGAAGTGTCTGGTCTATGACTCACCAGCTCCTCCCTCATAGGTCAGGGTTACCTATGACTCCAGACCCTGGAGCAATATATTTTGACCAGCACGTCCATAGTTCCAGCGACACCGAATAATCCCTTGCAATCTATCGTTGTTTGAGACAGGCCTGGACATGGCAGTTTCTCACAGGACAGAAAGGTTGCTCACCTGCAGCTTGAGTCTTAGCCCAAAGTGTGAGTCAGCTTCCCTTGATAAAATTTAGGCAGACATTTCCTGACTAAGAAAATGCGTCATCCTTAAAACCCTGAAGCCAGTACAACTCAAAAGCTTCCGTGTGATTACACACTCACTTTGAGCAAACCTGGCTCAAGCGTTGAACCCAGGCTGTGTTTTCATAGTAGGCCTCAACTCATGCAAAAGGCTTACCTGACTGGCCCTACAGTAGGAAATGTCACCAAGACCCACCCCCTCATACAAGCTTAAGCTAAAGGTCCTGGCAAACAGGAGATAAGCAGGCTATGCCTTCCAATGCTAAGCAAGGGCTGTGCAACCTCCCATGGCCTGAGGAACTGCCTTCGTAGCCACAGAGCAGCCATTAAAGACCAAGAAATGGGCCAGGTGGGGGCACACGCCTGTAATCTAGCACTCGGGAGTGAGGCAGAGGCAGACGGCTCTCTATGAGTTTAAAGCCAGCCCAGTCTACAAAGTGAGTTCCAGGACAACCAGGGCTACACAGAGGGACCCTGTCTCAAAGAAGAAGAAGAAGAAGAAGAAGAAGAAGAAGAAGAAGAAGAAGAA